>OY731401.1:68397790-69048322 GCA_963425845.1 Sphenostylis stenocarpa | reverse complement strand
TTTGTTAGTATTGTTTTATGTAAGTTTGACTAACTGCATATTTGACTTTTTTCCTTTTTATATTTAACCTTCTTTTCTTCCTCCAATATATTGGATTTTTCCTTTTGTATTCGATCAATATATGAATTAGATCAGTTTTTCTTTTCTGCTGTCTTCTTTGCTATTTTCTCCCAAATTCTCAATGGGATCTATGTTTTTACGTTATGGTATTAGAGCGGGTTAACACCCGCTCTGCCTCCGCTGCATCCTTTCTGTTTCTCTTTTTCTCTCTTTCTCTGTTTCTTGATGGCTTCTGTCAATTCTTCAACTGCTAATAGCAATGCAGAAACGCAAACTGTGATTGACGAATCTTTGAATCCTTCAAGCCCGTATTATTTGCACCCAGGTGAGAATCCTGGAATGATTCTTGTTTCAAAGCAATTGAATGGTACGAATTACCATTCTTGGAGTAGGAGTATGCGCAGAGCTCTTCTTTCAAAAAACAAATTAAAATTCATCACTGGAGCCATCAAGATTCCACAAGAAGACGATCCTCTTCATGACTCATGGGAGAGATGCAATGTCATGGTACTCTCTTGGATAACTCGAACTTTAAGTGATCAAATTGCTCAAAGTACTCGTATATATTGATAATGCAAGAGATCTTTGGGAAGATCTCAAGGAACGATTCTCAAAAGGAGACCATTTTAGGACTTCGATCTACTACAGAATTGCACTCCATTAAGCAAGGAGAAAGAAGCGTTTCGAATTCCATACAGATTTCAAAATTCTTTGGGAAGAGTTGGAATCCTTGCGTCCCATTCCTAGTTGTACCTGCAATCTGCAATGTTCTTGTGAAGCCTTCAAAATCATTGCTCGTTATCGTGAATCCGAACATGTAATATGTTTTCTCGAAGGGATTAAATGACGCCTTCACCACCGCAAAATCTCAAATTCTTTTAATGGAGCCTCTCCCAGGAATCAATCGTGTTTTTTCGTTAATTCCGCAACAAGAACGACAATTGGCAGGAGTGAGTCACGTTGATGCCAAAACTCTTTTGACAACTGCTAATCAAGGACCTATTGTGAATTTTAACAATCAAGGAAATTGGAAAACTCAAGGACGTGGATCTTGGAAGAACCAAGGACGTGGACGTGGGAGGAATTCCAACTATGGTAAACAAGTGTACTTTTTGCAATAAATTGCACCATACCGTTGATGAATGTTATGCCAAACACGGATTCCCTCCATGGTTTAAAAATAACGAAATGATTCTCGTTGTCAACACCGTTATGATCGACAACGTTTTGAAAGAAGAAGAATAAAAAAATCAAGTGCACATTGTTCGTAATAGTCACCGACAGTGAACAAGTTCAACAACTATTAAAACTTCGCAAGAAAAGAATCAAGACACTACTCATAGGGTCAATCAGCTTTAAAAATAATAATGGTGATCAACAAGACTCCAAAGGTATTCTCTGCTCATCTTGGATTATAGACACTCGGGCTACTGATCATGTAGCTTACAATAAAAATCATTTTTTAACTTTTACTAAAATCGACGTGTGCATGTGAAATTACCTAATGGTAATCATGTCACTCGCTGAATATGCTAGCACTGGTTTGTATTTCAAATAGCCTTACACTCTATAATGTTCTTCATATTCCCAATTTTGAATTTAATATAATTTCTGCTCAAAAACTGATTATTGATTCCAATTGTAAATTGATTTTTTCTTCTAACCATTGCCAGATTCGTGGATGTTCTTACATTGAAGATGATTGGGCATGCTGATCCGAAAGATGACTTGTATTGTTTACGTAAACAAGATACTGTTTTTTCTTGGTCTCATATTAATAACATCAGTAATAATAGTTCAATTGTGCCTACCGATGACAACACCAAGTATTAATACTCGCAGCAGTAAATTATTCCACTTCCAATCTTTGGCACAACAGATTGGGACATCCTTCTAGCAAGATAATTGAAAATATGATTAAAGATTTTCCTTACATTCATAATAGCACTGAAAAAATTTGTGATGTATGTCATTCGGCCAAGCAACATAAACTTCCCTTTAATAACAGTATTCATGTTTCCAAGACAATTTTTGAAATGATTCATATAGATATATGGGGTCCCATTGATATTTCTTCTATACATGGTCATAGATATTTTCTTACTATTGTTGATGATTTCTCTAGACACACATGGCTTTTTCTTATGAAGAATAAACATGAGACTAGGAGTCTATTGAACAATTTTATTATCCTTGTTAAAAACCAATTTGGTCGTAATATTAAAATTTTCGGAACCGACAATGGGAAAGAGTTTTCTTATCCCGAATTCTATGATAAAAATGGTATTATTCATCAAACTTCTTGTGTAGAGACACCTCAACAAAATGGAAGGGTAGAGAGGAAACATCAACACATAATGAATGTCACACGTAGCTTGTTATTTCAAGCCAATCTTCCAAAATGTTTTTGGTCCTATGTTGTTGTTCATGCTATCTACCTAATCAACAGTCGCCAAGTAAAACCATAAGGAACCAATCTCTATTCCAAATTTTGCATAATCAACTTCCTATTCTTAATGATTTAAAAGTGTTTGGTTGTCTTTGTTTCACATCTACAATTCATAACAACCGTACGAAGCTAGATCCTAGAGCCAGAAAAAGTGTTTTCCTTGGATATAAACCTGGCACCAAAGGTTATGTGACTCTTGATTTACATTCTAGAGAAATTTCTATATCCAGAAATGTGATATTCTATGAAAATGAATTTCCCTATGTTAAAACTAATATTGTTGATGACACTGATCTTTTCACATTGACTGATTTTTAATTCTTTTTTGATTCTAACAATCTCATGCATAAGAAAGTCAGGTCTAATCATGTGCATCCGTTTTCAAATCCTCAAGATATTTCCTTCCAAGTGACAGAAGAAGATATTTCCAATTGAACACCTAAACATTCTTGCTATTTCTAACAATTTTGAACCTACTACTTATAAACAAGCAGCTTGTTACCCTGAATGGATTGATGCTATGCATAAAGAAATAAAAGCCTTAGAAGAAAATAAGACTTGGTATTTCACTAATCTTCCCCCTGGAAAGAGAACTATAGGTTGTAAATGGGTTTATAAAACCAAATATAATGCTGATGGTTCTATTGAAAGACATAAGACTAGACTAGTGGCTAAGGGTTTCACTCAATTAGGAGTAGATTTCTTAGACACTTTTTCTCCTGTTGTTAAAATTACCACTGTTAGACTCATGCTTGCTATTGCAGCTGTTAAGAATTGGCATCTTGTTCAACTAGATGTCAATAATGCCTTCCTTCATGGAGATCTCAATGAGGAAGTGTACATGGATCCCCCCCCTGGCGTGATACCTCCTCAAGCAAATCAGGTCTGCCGCTTAACCAAATCCCTCTATGGATTAAAACAGGCTAGTAGGCAGTGGTTTGCCAAATTATCTACTTCTCTTCCTTCAATTGGTTTTATACAATCTCAATCTGATCATTCTCTTTTTACAAAGAAAATTTTTCTTCCTTCATTGCTTTACTCATTTATGTAGATCATATAATTCTTGGAGGTGATTCAATTGATGAAATCAACACCGTCAAACAATTTCTTAATCAACAATTTCAGATTAAAGATTTGGGACAACTGAAATATTTCCTTGGCCTAGAAGTTGCTCGTACTACACAAGGCATTCACATTTGTCAACGCAAATACACTCTTGATATCCTTGTCGACAGTGGTCATCTAGTCTGCTCGACCATGTTCTACTCCTATTATCAAGGACACCAAATTGTTTTTCGATGATAATGCTGATCTTTGTGATGCGAGATGCTTATCGCCGCCTTATTGGACGACTTTTGTATCTTACAAATACGCTACCGGATATAAGTTTCGTCGTTAATTTTCTAAGTCAGTTTAATCAAAAGCCCATTGTCTTCCATCAAGCTGTCGCCAATCGTATACTTCGTTATTTGAAAGCTAATCCTGGTCAAGGTTTGTTTTTCTCTTCCAATTCCAACATTCAATTGAAAGGATTTAGTGATTCAGATTGGGCTTCATGTTTGACAACTCGTCGCTCTACCATTGGATTCTGTATCTTTTTGGGTAATTCGTTGATTTCTTGGCGATTAAAAAAACAACACACTCGTTCTCGTTCCTCAACGAAGCAGAATCATGTGGCTCTTGCTATCACCAGTCTGCGAGCTTCAATGGCTCAATTACTTGCTTCATGATTTCAACATCTCCAAGCCCAATCAAGCTGTCATCTATTGTGATAACCAAGCTGCTCGTCACATTGCTACTCATTCTAGCTTTCATGAACGCACCAAACACATTGACATTGATTGTCATGTGGTCAGAGATCGTGTGCAGGCCAACCTCTTCCATCTTCTTCCCATTTCCTCTACAAATCAACTTGCAGATGTTTTCACCAAAGCTCTCGATCCTTCACCTTTTCTTAACAATATTTCCAAGCTGGTTGTTCTTAATATTCACTCTCCAGCTTGAGGGGAGGCTATTAGTTACACGTGTACCTTTTCCATTTGTTAGTATTGTTTTATGCAGGTTTGACTAACTGCATATTTGACTTTTTTCCTTTTTATATTTAACCTTCTTTTCTTCCTCCAATATATTGGATTTTTCCTTTTGTATTCGATCAATATATGAATTAGATCAGTTTTTCTTCTCTGTTGTCTTCTCTGCTATTTTCTCCCAAATTCTCAATGGGATCCATGTTTTTACGTTAGGTCTAGAATACATGCAATAGTCAACACAATATTTCTCAACTTTTCAACATGCATTTTATCAAAGATTATTGTTCAGTGTAAATGACATAATTAATTAAGTTGGTTGGATTCCGTGCCTGATCCAAACTGTTCAATCTTAATCGATTTGTTTGATTAAGTTGGGTTCATCTAACCCATATTCATCCCTATGGATACTTTTTACTATTATATTTCCTGCAATATAAAATAATTATTTCTACATCAGTGGTTGTTTAGTTTAATTGTGATTTTTATTTTCACATTTATCATTTTTTCTTCTCAATCTCTCTTTTCTTTTGACTCATTTAATCTAAAAATAGCTATACGTTTATTATTACACTATTTATAATTCATTTTCTGTCTAATTAAAAGTAGCTCATTTTCATGGATAGGTAGTAAGATTGTCAAATTTTCTAGCTTTAACTCTTAAACTCTTACAAATGTTCGTAAAATAGTTTTCCACCGATGCTTTTATAATATATCTACTCCAAATTTGACAAGCTGTAGGCATCAAAGGCTGGTTTTGAAATTCACTTTTAAATTGAAGAAGAGAAAGATCAGCCAATCTAATGTTCACTTGTCAGAGCAACTGGAATTTCGTATCTCATAAATCTCCAAATAGCCATGCCACCCCAAGACAATCCTTATCAACAAAATGGAAAATACATTAATCTAAAAGATATTTCAAATTCAACTTAAGAGAGAAGTATAAGTAAACACAGATCTATTCACATGCCTTCAGAGTGAATTAGAACATCCTAGGTAAGCAGAATGCTTACAAGTTTATAAAATTTCACTTTCTCAAGCACTGTAAGAAGCTGATAGAGAATTGATATCCTAAGCATTATAGTTACAGCTTGTTGTAACAATATGGTTTGTAAATGAAAATCTCAAATTCTTCAGTTATGCCGAAAGGAATTAAAGTTTGCCAAGAAATTTGAAGCAATTAAAGCACAGATTATCTTCATTAGAAGCTAAGCGCACCAGACTCTCACATTTGCAATATTGAAGCAAGCAACCCCCTAGAAGACCTATCCAAACAAAAAAGGAATTATTATTAGCCAAGAGGAAACTTAAATATAGGAATCCCATTAAAAATTCTCAATTGCCTGCAATGGAAACCAATGTTGTTGGAGCAACAAGTGATAGCTTGTGTGGGGATTTTGAAATTAACAGCTAATGGCTTACAGAAGAAGGACTACAGACTCTTAGGAGTTTGTTGACTTTGCTCTTTATCTAATTCTTCAAAGAAATTTCCTAATACATTTTTTTTCCTTTTTGTTCCATTTATATAGATCAAAATTACGAGGGCAAATAAAATTGTGTGTAACACACCATAATTGTATTTGAATCTTCCATTGTTGTGATTCTTAACTGTTGAGATCATGTCTATTTTCCCCTGGTACTATAAGGATCAGTGAATCGAACATCTTCCATGCTGGTTTCCTGATTGAATATGTGGATTCCGATTTGTAAAGAGGTCTCTTTGCAACCCACCACCAGATATTTAATCTCCACATGGTTCCATTCATTTTCAAAAGAAAAATCATATGGACTGCATGTGAAATTTCTTAATCGAAGATCAGAAAGATATGTATGATCCGTTCCCTTGGAGAAATTGGGGATCTCAGAGGTGAACTTATTGCCATTGATGAACACACTGGGACAAAAGTATTTGTCATAGTTAAGCATAGGTGCAATAACGAAACAGAGAACTTTGTCTGGGAAATTATTACGAAACCAGAAAGAAATTGAAGGTCCCCTGCTTCGTTGATCCAACCACTCTGGAATCCTTGCTCCTGGCAAATTGAATGAAGTGTATCCACCCTCATGCAGTTCCTGTTAGTCATAAAAAAATCATTTCAACGACACTAAGTACATTATTAAATCAGATACATAGAAAACAAGACAAACCTGATTTAGGAACATGTCTATACTCGATGAAGTCAAGGATTCACAGGCTATTGCGAAAAATTCTTTTAATGTTGGGGGAACTCCTTTAATTTCCCGAAGATGCCTGCAATGACTCACATCAAGCATCCATAAAAATTGACATTTGTTGATGCATTCGGGAATTATAGAGAAGTTATTGTACCGAAGATTTAATTTTTTCAAATGAGCAAACCACGTGAAATCTATTGAAAAAAAATCATCATTCAGGTTGCAATAATTGGCCGAAAGGTCTTCCACCTTTGAGGAGACTAATGAGCCAAAATTTTCTGTACCCTCTTCCTCTTGTAGCCATTGCCACCCTTGCAATCCCTCACCGGAAATAGCAGTCAACTCTGGCATCTGGATGATGCTAGTTGGTAAGCGAACAACTCCAATTCCCATCCCATTCAATCTCAAGTTTAATTCCTGGAGTCCAATTAGATTTTGAAATGAAACTGGGAATCGCTTTACGGGAGTGTTATACAACGTAAGCTTTGTCATGTTTTCCATCTTTCCCAATATTTCTGGAAAATTCTCAAGACTATGACAATGTGAAAGACCAAGATGTTCAAGAGAGGGCAACTTGAGGGGTGGAAAACTCTTGAGACGGATGCAACCGCTAGCCTTCACTGTTTTAAGTTTAACAAGAAAATTAATCGAGTCATGAACTGCAATTAAATTAAAACAACCTAGAAAAGAAAGTTCCTCCAAATTTGAAAGACCAGCTATGGAGTCAGGTAGATGTGTTAAATATCTGCACTCATCAAAGTTCAAAACTCTTAGATACACGAACTTCTGCATAGAAAGAAAGAAAGAAAGAAGAAGGGAATGAATAATCAAAAAGTGAATTTATTGATTTGCATGATGACGAAAATGTACTCTTCAACTTGCCTTGGATAAGCCATCCAACTCGAATGAATTCAAGCGACTACAGGGTAATTTGCATATGGCAAGTTTTCTGGAATGAAAATCATATGGTAAACAATGTGAAGGATATCCCGGCCATTCCAGTACTACCAACTTATTTGGAAGATATTTGGGACCTGTGGAAAATTCACAATTGCTGATAATAAGTATTTTCAGGTTTTCCATGTCCTCGAAGGCCTTTCCATTCCATTCCACCATTTCTATTTTGTCAGACATGGAGACATCAAAACATATGATTTCAATTTCACTAGTTCCCTGCTATTACAGAAGTCACAAATCAACCACAATATATATGCAAAACTTCAACACAAATATATATTAAGTTAGAGAGAAAAAAACACAAGTATGACATGACCAAATGATAGACAAAAAGAGTGAATCAAGATAAAAAAACAAACCATTCATGACTCTCACCGTGTTGCATTTTAGAACTTGAATTATATCTTTAGGTAACCATAATCTCCTGCGCTTCCCTGGCTCTTTAGGTGATTCTTCCTGGTCAATTTTTTTTCCCATGTCCTCAATCAAGTCGTGCATTTTAACTGTTCCACTCCGACTAACCTTTATGAGTGATTTTTCTGCCAAAACCCCAAGATGATGTTTCATGCAGTCATCATAAAGAGCTCGAAGTATAATTTCAACCTCTGTAAATTTATATCCTCTGAAGCAGCAAGCAATGTCAAGAAAAACACTCTTCTCTTCTTCTTCCAAAGCCTCAAAGCTTACTTTGAGTTTCTCAAGGATTTGATTATTAGGAATTCTTCGATATTGATTGATAGCAGATTTCCAGTGTTCTACACTTTTTCCAAAAAGGTTGGAACCAATTACTTCCAAAGCCAATGGAAGGCCAGAAGCATAAGTTACTATATGATTCAAGACCTCCACATAACTTGGATCAACTTGTTCTGTTTTAAAAGCTTTCCATGTAAGCAACTGAAAAGCATCATTTTTATTCAATTTTTTCACCTTATATGTTGTTTTAACCTCGTGAGATGACAGAAGTTGTGTATCTCGACTTGTGATGATGACCCTGCTGCCGGGACCAAACCAATCAGGGCTTCCAACCAGTGCCTGTAACTGCGAACACTTGTCAACATCATCAAGAATGAAAAGAACCTTCTTTCGCTGCAGCCTTTGTTGTATCATTGAAATTCCTTCGTGCTCACTTGCTAAGATGATGTCCTTCTCTCCAAGTATTTTTGAAAGAAGGATTCTTTGGAGGTATTCTAGCCCATGTTGTTTGATTTCTCTCTCACGTTTTGCAGAAAACAAGAACCATCAAAACAGGCAGCAATCAAATTATAAACTGCTAGAGCGAGTGTTGTTTTTCCTATCCCACCCATTCCATACATCGCTATCATTTTGAATCCATCACAAGATTCAACATTTAAAAGCTTCCTGACTTGTAGCACTTGTGATCCAAGTCCAACTGGGTAATCCGCAACATGTAAACGAGCAGGATTAATCTTGTCGCAGACCCAGTCCACAATACTAGCAATAAACTTGTATTCATATCCAGCACTATTTCAAACAAAAAGTTTTAAATGAAGTTAAAATAAATGCCTTGTATCCATTCTTGATACTTTATTGTCAAGGGTAACAATAATTTTAACGTTAAATCATCAGAGAAGTAAAATTTAATCCAACAAAAATTATAAAGTAAAAAGTATCGGTAAGGTTGAGTACTCATGTTTGAAATGAAAGCCAGACAAACGAGATACTTGATTGAGAGCCATCTTCCATTTCTGCAACTTATCCTTATTAGATCTGAACCTTTTCTGATGCTTAGTCAATGCTTCTCCGTAACTACCTTTCTGGTGTCTGACATCAGAAGGGTCAACCTTATAGAAGACCGGTAGAACCAACAATCCTTTCCTCTGGCAGTGAAGGATGGTTGCAAGCTCATCTAAGCAAAACGAGGAAGAAGCATAGTTGTTAGAGAGCACAGTGATGGCAATCCGGGACTCTTGAATTGACTTCACAAGGTATGGTGTTATTTCCTCTCCTCCTGAAAGCTCTTTGTCATAAAGGAAAGTGTGTAAGATAAACTGTAATTAATTATGATCTTCATTCTAACTATCAAATATAAATATAATTCATACTGATAAACATATTATAAACTGAATGTGAAAGCGTACCTGAATTTGTCATAATGATGATGTCCCTTTTAGAGCACTATTGATCTTATGGTCTTCCACCTGTAAAGCACCTGTATTTCCCTTTGGATTTTCTCTCTTGATGGGGATAGAAAGAAAGGAACGGGACTTATACTTACGTTTTGTGTGTGTTCCCAGAAGGGGACCATCACCCTTTAAATAACTAAAATTAGGTTAATTACTTAAGTTTTAGTATTTTCAATTTGACCCCTCATTAAATTAGAAATTACTCTATGGTCTTTACACAATTTTATTTTCATGACATATGTCTTTAGCCAAAACTTTAATTTATTCATATCACTTTATTATTTGGCTTAATAAATAATGACCCTAACACATTTAAATTATGTATCATATATATATACATGACCCAAATTTTGCCAACAATCTCCCACTGGTCACAAATATATATGTCCTTACAACCTTACAAATGTGTTAGACTTTATGAGCTCAAAATTGTCATTATATTCCTTTAGCATACTCCAAAAGTCCTGTCCATTAATCATATAAGGATATAGAACCAAATCAGCTTTTCATTGCATCATCGCAATTAAAAACAACAATGATTACTCATCCTAACATAATCAAATGACATGGATTCATCAAGAAATATGTAGCATGAAAATTACGTGAAGGTGATCTATACACGTCTATTTTCAACTGGTCCAAACTTTAACTTATCGAGATCGATATAATATCCTTAATGTACAAAGTGTAATGAATGAACGAAAAAACCGCATATCTATAGATAACCAAATATGTCCAAAAATCAATGTATACATATATGAAATTAAACATAGAACATAAAATATATGAAAGTGACTAACTCCCACTAAACCACAAATTCCTCAAATTGTAAAACACCCATGTGAGCAACATGCTCATGAAAGACCTTGGGCGGAAGTCCTTTAGTTAGAGGATATGCTATCATGGAGTTTATCCTTAAGTGTTCTATGGAAATCTGTCCACTTTGTACTCTTTCCTTAACAATACAACTGATTTATTGTCACAATATAACTTAAGTGGTCTTTCAATGCCTTTCACAATTTGCAGCCTCGTGACAAAATTTCTCGGTCATATTCCATGATTTGATGCCTCATAGCATGCTACAAATTCTTGACATCCTGCAAAATCCGAGTCGAAAACCCAGCTGATCTCCAACTGGTCCGACCTCCCGTATGTGAGCATATAATCTTTTGTTCTCTTTAAATATCTTATGACCCTTTTTGCCGTTTTCCAATGGTCTATTCCTGAATTGCTTAAATATCCGCCTAGAACCCCAACTATGTATGTTATGTATGGACGCGTACATATTTGGGAATACATCAAACTCCCGATAGCTGATGCATAGGGAATCTGTTGCATTTCCTCAATTTCCAAATTCCCCTTTGGGCACTAATTTAGACTAAACTTGTCTCCCTTAGTAACTCGGAGTATCCCCGGCTCATGACGCACGAGTTCTTGAGGATCTTGAGTTTGGTCTTGACGAACAATCAAATCATCTTGAATATGGGGTTTATCATCAATGTCTTGTGGAGGTTCCGAACTTACTTGATCAAAAGTAACTGTTTGAATCGGTTCTGGATTTATTGTCGATTCTTCCTCCAATACAAAATTCTTAATCTTATTCTTCCCCCCAAACTCAATATCCTCAAAGAACATAATAGTTTCCATCTCAAAAATTGTCTTTAATGTGGGATCATAAAATTTATATCCCCTAGCTCTTTCACAATAACCAATGAAGTAACTACTTACTGTTCGGGAGTCCAATTTTAGTTTAGTACCACGGGATTCTGTATTAAGAGTTTCATTATAGGTGACCACAATATTAAGTAAATATAGATTATCATAAGCCAAAAGTGAACAAATTCTAACAATATCTGAATTAAAAGACAAACTGAACTCATTGTTTCCAAATGAACACATATAACCCAATTTGTCCAAATAATAAACTGAAACCAAATTTCGTCTAAAAGACGGCACGACAAAAGTATCTTTTAAATCTAAAATAAAAAATCAGTACACAATAATAATCT
The DNA here is from genome assembly GCA_963425845.1 of Sphenostylis stenocarpa. Taxonomy (NCBI): domain Eukaryota; kingdom Viridiplantae; phylum Streptophyta; class Magnoliopsida; order Fabales; family Fabaceae; genus Sphenostylis; species Sphenostylis stenocarpa. The sequence continues at coordinate 69,036,501 of OY731401.1, read as the reverse complement.
AAAATTTCCAATAGTCTCCATCTCCACCGATTTGTCGTTTTCAACGTATATCCATCTTTCAGAATCAGTTGGCTTCCGGTAGTTTAGGCAACCCTTTCTTTTCATGCCAAGCATGATATTTAGCACATTGCTTCTTTACGTGTCCAGTCTTATTGCAAAGAAATATTTGTTTTATTGAGTTTGTTTCTTTTGTTCTGGACCTTTAGCAGCTTCCTTCTAAGGATCCTCCAATCTCTTTCTTTTGCCTTTAGCCTTAGAGGTACTTGCAAAATGAGCACTTTCTGTCTTGTCTTGCTTTAGCCTTTCTTCTTCTTGTACACAATGTGAAATGAGTTCATTAAGAGACCATTTATCCTTCTGACAGTTGTAAGATACCTTAAACCGATTAAACGTTGCGGGAAGAGAAATCAACACCAAATGAATGAGCAAGTCTTCCGAGAGTTCGAGCTTTAGTGCCTTGAGTTTAAAAATAATATTAGACATGCTCATAATGTAGTCCCCGATATTTCCTTTGCCTCGATATTTCATGGAGATCAAGTTCGAAGAAGAGTGTTTGCCTCCTCCTTATCACTTTTTGCAAAGCGCCGCTCAATTTCAAAGAAGGAACTCTTTGGCACTTGTGATGTTTTCGAAACAAGTGCTCCTAAACACCTCCGGGATGTCGCGCTTAATGATCATTAGACTCATGCGATTTGAGCGATCTCACTTCTCATAATCTCTTTTCGTTCGGAGGTACTTGAATCCGTAGGAATATGTGGTTGCTCAGTCCTTAACGCAAGATCCATATCCATGCAACCAAGAATAATATCAATGTTCTCTTTCCAAGTACTTAAAATTTGTTCCATTGAGGACCGAACAAAATTTAAATTGGCGAATACGTAAGCAATTGTAGACTGAATTAAGAACAAAAGAAATAAATTAATTATGCTCAATTATAAAATTAAATAATTATAAATAAAATATATATTCAAATAATGGTTTAACTCATCTCAAGACACCCAATGCACCATCAATATCAAGTCTTTGGACAAGTAATATTAACTGCTAGAGGTATCTTGTTGTAATAATCAAACATTGACAATAAAGCACGTCCAACAACAAACCAGTCTTTGGATTGATTTATCATCGACAAAGCAAATCCTTATAATTATCACATGTTTATCATTACAGGTGTGTATGTAATTCGACCAAATATTAATCTTCCTTTAGGCTGACTAATACTCGCATAAATATACACAAACACTAACATTCAATATTTTTTACTGAACTACCCAATTCAAGAAATGTTACTTTGGTAACTTCTTGACTCAATTTGTTCACAAAAATATTAAACTACCAAAAAATTAATATTTTATTTATATAACAAAACCAAATATTTAATAATTATTTATTTAAAATTAACAAGGCAAATTAATTCTTGTTGAGCCATGGGCCAAATGGCCAATCATAATGCCAACGTCGTCCCTCACGCCTTTTCTTGATTTCTTTCTCACTAAACCCAAAACAAATATTAAGAGACTGATCACCACACCCTCACGATGTTTATGAACAACCAGCCCTAGAAGAACTCTTTGTTGATTTACTTGATTGTCAATCATGAAAAGTTTTCTTCACTGCCAAACCCATGAAGAGACTCCAGATTCTTGGTCACAGATTTTTTTTTTTCTTAATCCCACATAATGAAGAGGGATCTTTTCAATTATGTGGCCAAATGGTTGAAAAACTAACAAACTTAGCATAATCAGTCAACACAAAATATTAAAGTCACATGTTGCAACTTATGGAGGCCCCTACTGAAATAATGATCCCATATTTGCATAGCAGAAAATGCATCCTTGCAGCATTAGCTTAACTTGGGAGAAACCATCGGGTGGTTGAGCCAATATCATTTCAAAGTGGAGAAGTTTTACAGCAAATAGATAGATCATCTAGAATCAAAGTCCAGGCACAAGGGATAGTTACAGCCAATGAAAAGGTAGCAATTCACAATGAAGGAATAAGTCTAAAGGAGAGTGACCATACATGTAATGCTTAGATGGGCTACCATTCAAAATGGTTAATTCTCAAAAAAAAAAAAAAAAAAAAGTATGGTTAGTTACTTAGTGCCACAATCACTACATTTGCTTCTAAACAACTGAAATAATGCATAGTTGTTTCGTTTTTCCATGTGAGTCAACCACTAACTATTGACAATTTAATATCCTGACATTTTGTGCATGTGGCAGTACAGCAATACCCTTCTCCTCGCTAGGTTGAGACACTTCATAAATAATCTTAAGCTACCTTTTCTAGCAATGTGTTCCACTGGACCAAATCCATTTAACTAGTAACCCATTGCTTCACCAGCTAACTCAACCAATATAACCCACTCAAACCACGAAGGAGTTTGCACAATTGTTTTATAAGATTATAATGCAATATTCAATTCAGAATCCCAAAACACGACGATAGAAATCCATGTGCTTTGTTGCTTTGGAGTGGCGAAGAAAGAGCCAAATACAGAATTGGTAACTAACTGCCATGGCTGGCCTTCAAAGATCTGCAGTCTCCTTCAGGAGGCAGGGTTCTTCGGGCTTTGTTTGGGACGACAAGTTCTTAACAGAGGAATTCAACAAACTCAACAGTAAAGACCAAAACAACAACCACGACGGCAATGAGATCAAAGACCTTCAACTTCAACCGCCGTCGCCACTCCAGAGAACCCGCTCCAACGGCGGTCCTCGTGCCTACCGCACCGGCAAAGTCTCCCCGGCGATCGAGCCTCCGTCTCCCAGACTCTCCGCATGCGGCTTCTGCACCGCGTTTGGAAAAGCACCACCACGGGACCACAACAAGCCACCACGAACTGTCCCCTTTATCTTGCTTATTAATTGTGCGCAAAGAGAAAAAGATCTTAGATATTGGTGCCAGAGAGAGAGAGAGATTGCAGAAGAAGACACGTTGGAGCTATAGTATCACAGGTTTTTCATTCTGCCTCGGTCGGACAAGAGCGTGGTGGAGAGCCAGGTCATGCAGAAGCAGTAATTCGTGGATAATGCCACACGCAGAACAGAGAACTGGGTTTTAAGAAACCCTGTAATTCTCAATTTTGGGGTTTTTAACTAGGGATGATGTTCCTTAAATTAATTTCAATTCTTAAATATTTCCTAATACAAATATGAATCAAGTATGGGTGGCTCTGATACCACTTGTTAGGTAAATTATAATTAATTATGATTTTCATTCTAACGATCAAATATAAATGTAATCCCATACTGATAAACATATTGTAAACTGAATGCGAAAGCGTACTCGAATTTGTCATAATAATGATGTCCCTTTTAGAAGACTATTGATCTTATAGTCTTCCACTCTGAGAAGACTCGTATTTCCCTATGAATTTTCTCTCGATAGTGATAGAAAGAAAGGAACTGGACTTATACTTACGTTCTATGTGTGCTCCCGTAATGGACTATGACCCTTTAAATAACCAGAATTAAGTTAATTATTTAAGTTTTAGTATTTTCAATTTGACCCCTCATCAAATTAGAAATTATTCTATGGTATTTAGACAATTTTATTTTTGTGAAATATATCTTTAGCCAAAATTTTAATTTATTCATATTACTTTATTATTTGGCTTAATAAATAATGATCCTAACACATTTAAATATTATGTATCTTATATATTCATGACCCAAATTTTTCCAATAAAGTGTCATTCCTCTATCATCAAGAGCTTTGTAGAGATTACCGTAAAACCATGGCGTGTGTCCTTCCCTCTGAAGCTGAGGAAGACATGGTAGGTGAAGGAAGAGGAAGATGATGGGAAAGGCATTGTGAGAAAGTGTCGTATGATTTGATGAAGTGATTGTTGTGTCTCCACAATCAAACTTCGAAGCAAATTTATATGAAATTTATATTCCGAGTTTCGTGGACTGGTCATACATTACGCAATTTACAATTTACGCGGATGAAACCTTTGGAAATAAATAAATAAAATGTCCCTTTCTTGCAGCGAACATAATTTAAAACTAAAAATATATTTACAATTAATTCATTGATTTTGTTGAACCATTCAATAGATGTAAAAAAGGTTAATAGGAGTCACTCTGCAAATGTGCATATTGAAAAAACAATACAGATGAAAAATAATATAACTTTATCTTTCAATATTGTTATAAGTTCAACCTATTATATATATAAAACTTAAGATGTAAATGCATGACTGTTTTTCTTTTATCATTGTGATGGTCTATAACCTTTATAAAAAAAATTATTTAATTAAACTTAAACAATATAAAATATGGGTTGGATTTGGTCTTTAAAAAATCTCATATCAATATATATATATATATATATATATATATATATATATATATATATATATATATATGAATACGGGTTAAGTCTTTTTGTGTCTTTCCTAGTTATTAATTTTATCTTAATAAATCGCCTGTTTATTAATTTTATCTTAATTATTAATTTTATTTTAATAAAATCGCTTGTAAAATTAATTCTCAACGTTTAAGAACATTTGAGATGGGCGTGATACTTACCTTTCACCTTTCGACTAACTTCAAAATTCATTCAAAATTCCTTAAGTTTCAACACATGAGATTAATTTGACAAATTTCTTAATTACCGACTTGTTGTACTTTAAAAATTTTTTGCCTTTAAAACATCTCGGGCTTTAAACTTTCGAACTTCCTACTATAGTCCGCTTCTCATATTCTTCCTAAGCACTCTGGGTAGAAAAACTGAAAATAAAAAAAGAGGAAGGAGAGCAGGAATAGAGAAAAAAAAACAAGAACCAAATCCAAAAAAATGTCATCAAGCAGAGGAACCACTTCTTGCTTTTCCTTTGAGACCTTTTGGATTGTGTGGTTATATCCTTCCTTTAGGATTGAATACAATATGTTCAAATTGTAAGGTATATAGATGATATCTTTATAGAGTAATATATTTTCTAGATGTTGATATTTTTATTTTGTTCTTTATGTTTGATTCTCTGCATTATCTAAATTATGTTTATTAGATTTAAGTGGGAAATGCTTCTTAAAAAATTGATTCAAATGAAAATATTTTATTTATTGAGATATTAATAATATATTTCAATATATGTTAATGTAGTATTGACATTTTACGTTGATTAAATTAAATTTTTTACGTCTTATATAAAATTTACGTTAATATAGAAGACGTAAATTTACATCCAATAAATTTATGATATATATATATATATATATGCTATTTTATTATTGTATTTATTTTTCTTACAATTAAAATTTTGTAAATATATATTATAATAAATTCAAATTTGTTTAACTAATAAAAAAACTATAATATTATATAATTCAAATTTCAAAAAGTTGAATTAATACATTATACTACTCAAAGTAGTTAAGTAGATAGGTAGTGATGATGACCCTGCTGGCAGGACCAAACCAATCAGGGATTCCAACCAGTACCTGTAACTGCTTGCACTTATCAACGTCATCAAGAATCAGAAGAACCTTCTTTGGCTGCAACCTTTGTTATATCATTCAAATTCCTTCATGCTCACTTGCTAAGTTGATGTTCTTCTCTCCAAGGATTTTTGAAAGAAGGATGCTTTGGAGGTGTTATAGCCATGTTTGTTTAGGTGTTGGCATGAGAAGAAAGATGAGAGAGGTAATGAGTGAATATGGAATGAAACTTTGAATGAATACGAAATTTAGAGACTGAAATGTAACGACACGTTGCATACGCAGATGTGGTCATCTTAGTATCTTTATATTTTATTATTAAATTAATTTTTATATAATATTTCAATTGGTTTTTATATAAGATGTCAATGGAGTAAATTTCATACATTAAGGTCACTCAATTGATTTATATAATTTATTATTATTAAACTAATTTTTATATACTAGTGAAAAAATAGCTTTCTATGACGGATTTTTATCACGGTCGTAGTCCACCCGTCATAGTATGTGGCACGGTGGCATTTTTGTAATAAAATCATAAATTTTCTATGTCGGGTAAGTTTTAACCGACATAGTAAGTGGAAAGGTCACTTTCTATGTCGGTTAAATTTTACCTGACATAGAAAGTTCACTTTCTACGTCGGTTAAGATTTACCCGACATAGAAAGTTAACTTTCTATGTCGGGTAACATTTAACCGACATAGAAAGTGAACTTTCTATGTCGGGTAAAATTTACTCGACATAGAAAGTGTCTTTGATGACGGGTGTTAGGGCAACCGACATAGTATCTTCTGTTTTACACTCCTCCTTCCCTCCATTTCATTTCATCACTTCCCCCATAGCAGAGCTTCCCTGTACGTTTCTCCCTACGCTCCATTTCTTTTCATCAGTTCACCCATAGCAGAGCTCTCCGTTCGCCCGTGTACGTTTCTCCGCACCCACATTTGCTCGTCACGCCACCCGCCAACGCTTCGTGCCGCTCGTCGCTACCGGGTGCCCGTCGCCCGGGATACGTTTCTCCCCACCTGGCCTCGCACGTCACGCCACCCGCCACCTCGGTAGGTCTTCAAGAGGTAAGTTTTCGTGCTTGCTTTAGCCATTGTAGGTTTACAATATTGAATCTAGTAAGTAATAATGTCTGTCAAGAGAGGGAAACATCACGGGTGCCTTTAGCTAATTTAGAGATGTATTGTAAGTAGTTTAGTCATTTGAATGTGTTTCGTAGGCATTTGAATGTGTTTCGTGATTTTGATTTTGAAAATTAGATTTGTATTATAATGTAGTTATTTTGAGAGTGGAGTTGGATTTCGTGTAGGCATTATAATGTAGTTATTTCGTGTTTCTGTAGCTAATTTGATTTTGAAAATTAGATTTGTAACAATGGATTGGAGTTTGATCAATTATAGACGAACAACAAATGAATATGAGAGTGGAGTAGAACAATTCCTTGAATTTGCTAAGATGAATGTTCCGGATAATGATGGAAGATTCTATTGCCCTTGTGTTAAGCTGCTTGAATGAGCGAAGATTACCGATCGAAGTTATTCGGGAACATGTTCTTTGTGATGGTTTCCTAAAGAGTTACATAAAGTGGACATGGCATGGTGAATTATTAAACATGCCAAGTGTAGAAGACAAAGAAGAAGTTGATCTAGAGATGGATGATCAGTTGGAGGAAATGATTCGTGAGCTTGGACAAGATGCCTTCTAACATACACATGTGTACGAGAAGTTGTCCAATGATGCAAAAGAGCCTTTGTATACAAATTGTACTAAGTTCACACGATTGTCTGCGGTACTAAAATTGTTCAATGTGAAGGCAAAGAATGGGTGGATCGATAAAAGTTTCACGAGAATTGCTTGAGTTGTTGAGTGACATGCTCCTCGAAGGTAACACATTGCCAACCCGCAATTATGATGCTAAGAAGATATTGTGTCCAATGGGTATGGAGTACCAAAAAATTCATGCATGTCCGAATGATTGTGTGTTGTACACGAAAGAATTTGAGAACTGTCACGAATGTCCACAATGCGGGAAATCACGATACAAGAAGAAGGATGGTGATTCCGACAATGATATAATGAAGGGTACCTAGGCAAAAGTGTTATGGTATCTTCCCATTGTTCCAAGGTTGAAACGATTATTCACTAATGGAAATGATGCAAAGCTCACTAGATGGCATGCGGATAGTCGTATTAAAGATGGTCGAGTTAAGGCATCCTAGAGATGGATTGCAATGGAAAAAAATTGATTCCATCTTCCATAATTTTGGTAATGATCCAAGAAACATTAGGTTTGGACTTGCTACGGATGGAATGAATCCATATGGAAATTTAAGCAAGTAAACATAGTTCATGGCCTGTGGTGTTAGTTATTTACAACTTACCTCCGTGGTTGTGTATGAAACGTAAGTACTTGATGCTATCTTTGATGATCCCGGTCCCAGCACAACCTGGAAATGACATTGATGTTTTTTTAAGCCCATTGGTTGAAGAGTTGAAGATGTTGTGGGAGGAAGGTGTTGATGTGTTTGATGGGTACACAGGTGACTTATTCAAGTTGCGTGCAATGTTATTTTGTATAATTAATGACTTTCCAAAGCATATGGTAATTTGAGTGGCTACGAGCACAAAGGGACATAAAGCTTGCCCGATATGTGAAGAAGACACATGTCACTATCAACTACAACATGGAAGGAAAACAGATGTACCTTGGACACCGAAGATTTCTTCCTTCAAACCATTCATATCGTAAATTAAAAAAATCATTTAACGAGTGTCAAGAAAATGATGCAGCCTCAACACCTTTAAGTGGGGAAGAAGTATATCAACGAGTAAGTGCGATTTCGTGTGAGTTTGGAAAGACGCAAAAGAAAGCCACGGGTATATGGAAGAAAATGTCAATCATTTTTGTTCTTCCATATTGGAGGGTTCTTGATGTGAGGCATTGTATAGATGTCATGCATGTAGAGAAAAATGTGTGTGACAATGATCATCGGAACGCTCCTTAACATTCAAGGAAAAACAAAAGATGGTGTCAATGCTCGTTTGGACATGGTTGAAATGGGTATAAGAGAACAATTAGCTCCTCAACCTCATGGTAACCGAACATACTTGCCTCCAAGCATGTCACACACTCGTCTAAAAAAGAGAAAAGAAGTTTTTGTGAGTTTTTACGAGGTGTGAAGGTTCCATTTGGTTACTCTTCCAATGTGAAGAGACTTGTATCTATGAAATATCTAGAATTGCTTGGGTTAAAATCTCATGATTGTCATGTATTGATGCAACAACTTCTACCTGTGGCTATTCGAGGTATCTTACCAGACAATGTTAGATATTCCTTAACTCGATTATGCTTTTTTTTTAATGCCATATGTAGTAAAGTTATGGACCCGGATGTTTTGGATCAGCTAGAGAATGAGGCTGCAGTAATATTATGTCAATTTGATATGTACTTTCCTCCATCATTTTTTGATATTATGGTTCACTTGATTGTTCATCTAGCCAGGGAAGTTAGAATCTGTGGTCCAGTTTTCTTACGATGGATGTACCCTTTTGAGCGATACATGAAAATATTAAAAGGGTATGTGAAGAACCAATATCGTCCCGAAGCATCAATTGTTCAAAGATATATTGCGAGAGGAAGCTATTGAGTTTTGCACAAACTACTTATCGAAGTTGAACCTATAGGGTTACCTAAGACTCGTTACCATGGAATAGGTCTTGGTAGAGGAACTCGAGGTGCAAAAGTTGTGACAATGTGTCGAGATGAAGTACTTCAAGCGCATTTGTACATATTGAATAACGAGTGAAGAAGTCATCCCCTACTTAAGTGCTCATAAAGAGATTGTGAAGCGAAATAATCCATGTATGCCTAAAAAGTGGGTGATCACCGAACACAACAAGAGCTTTTGAAGTGGTTTAAACAACAAGTTGAAGGTGACATAACGAACTTTCGATACACTAAAGTGGCTAGCATGTGAGCCAAACTTTGATGTGATATGTTGGGGTGGGTATGATATAAATAACTATTCATTTTATACAAAGGGAGAAGATGAAATAAGCATAATGCAAAATAGTGGAGTCATGGTGGTGGCTGAATCAATGCATTTCTCGAGTTCAAAGGATAAATATCCGATAAGGGCGTCAATGGGCTACTTTGGTGTAATTGAAGAGATTTGGGTAATAGATTACACGATATTCGAGTACCTATTTTTAAATGCAAGTGGGTTGATTTTAATACCGGCATCTTCACCGATGATCTTGGATTTACCTTGGTTAACCTTGAAAATACTCGTTATACCGAAGAACCATTTATCATGGCATCTCGTGCAAAACAAGTGTTTTATGTCACCGATCCCGCTAACAAAGGATGGTCGAGTGGTTCTACAAGGAAAACCCATGTATACTTCGATGAGAATGATGAATTAGTACTTGATATATCCGAGACACCATGTTTCTCTTCAAATATGCCAAACTTGAGTGTTAATGTAGAAATAGATGATGTGCATGCCATACGTTATGACCATATGGAAGGATTTTGGGAGAATGTTCCAACTTGATAATGTATGAAATTTTTTTAATGTATTATTTTTTAATGTATGCACTTTTTTGTTTATCTTCGAATCATATTGTCTAAACTAATAACTATTATTTTTTTTCTTTGAACACGGATATGGCAGATTCATCTCGGTACCCCTCCTCCTACACAGTCCCCCTCCTACGTAAGGTGGTGATCGAGTCGACCGTCTACCAGGAAAAAGGGTAGGCGTGCTACACTGGCTGAGGGAGTTGAATATTAGTCGTAGCTCCGATCGGAAATTGCCTATCCAGCTTGACATGCAAACCGGTAGAGCCATTGGAGAGCACAGTGCTAGATTCACTAGCTATGTGGCCTTGCTTGGGAGAAGTAAGGTTAGTATTCTTATTGAGGATTGAGACCATGTTCCGAGACACCGAAGAACCGGATTTGGCAGAGTATCCTGGTACCTACTCTTATTTGGCATTTAACATGTATATATATTTAACTTTTTGGGAACTTCATGTTATTTTTATTGTGTAGGTCACATATGATGTCCCTAACACCACTTTGTTGAGGACAAAGTGGATCTCATATGCCGGGGAATGCCTGGAGAGGTTTTAAGAGTGATCTCGACCGGTCGATACATATATGGGGCATTGAGCAACAAGAACCCATGTGACCAGTATCGGCTTTTGGATGAGGAGACATGGCGGGCATTTCGGACTCAACGATTAGACCCTAGGTTTCAGGTTAGCACATTTGTCATTTGTTTGCGAGTAATTTTTTTTAAATAGAGGTTTTAAATTTGGTATTTAACATGGAATGCAACAGAGCCAAGAGGCGTAAGACACATGATATTCGTGAGAAAGAATATCCAACCCCACGAGGTTGTCTCGTGGGGGTTATGAGAAATTGGAGGAGAAGATGATGAAGGAGACTTCTTCAAGTCTACCTTCGGATGACTCCGCTGTGAGTTCTCGTCACCCGCCCTTCACGCCATGATAAATGGAAGAGAGCTCGCCGAACTCATCGAGGAATTACTTATCCGAGCAAACTAATGTTGTTGCTCAACGTATTGTAAGTAGCATATCCTAAACTAATTATATATGTTATACTACAATAGGCATTTGTATTTGCTAAAAAATCATTCGTTTGTGTTGTAGGATGAGTTGGTTGAGCGAGCACTCGGGGATCATTCCACCCACATGGCCGTCAGGATATATTGGCAGTGGCCATTGGTACCCCGGAGCATCCCGGGTGTGTTCGTTAGTGCTGGACGAGGGGTGGGCATCGGACAGGACTTTGGTGCCCCACCCGTGGCAACTCCTTCTTTGAGGCAGCTGAATGAGCAAGAGTTTGAGTCCCTCAAACAACAAATTAGGAAGGAGATTCGAGATGAGGTGTACTCGACTTGAAGGCGAGTTATTGAGCTCAATGCGAGCAGAGTTGGCATCTTTGTCCTCTCAACCTTCCGTCCCCGCAAGAGAGGCATCCCCGATTCATGTCGACACAAAGGAGAGTTGTGATGCTCCCGATAGAGGGGCAGATGTTGCTCCTACCGACACCGCTGACCGTCGGCTGTATGTTGCGGGTCCTCTCGAGCATTTGGTGGCATACGGTACGTATTATATCTTTGACATGTATTTGGTACAGTTGTTAAGCATTATATAGTCTAACATATTTTATCCTTTGTTTACCTTAGGGAAAATGTATGCATTGGGGTCAACCATCCACCACCGAGTATTGGAGATGATATGATCGAGTGGTGGTTGTAGATGTCCGGGATGCTGCTGCCCTAATCCCTATTCCCACCGAAGAGGTTCAAACAATGGGATAGGCACCCGACCATTTTATCTTATGGCCAGCTTTCATTAACAAGACCCATCCTAACACATGCACAGAGTTGATTTATGCATTGAACGATAGTACTTATTATTTTTTTATAGGTTGATGTATATTAATGTTATTGATTTTTGGTACTTGTATAGAAAGAGGTTGAACAAGCAAAGGAAGTTGTGCATGAATCACCACCACCACCATCTCGCTTTACAACGAGTCGATGCATCGACAGATGACTATCTGGACCACTCCCATACAGCTAGATATGCCACCCGAAGTCGTATGCAGGACCAAGACGATCCCTTTTTTCTTACTCCAAAGGGATATTTTTGATATTCTCGCTGGTATCGATATGCTATGTGTATCGGTGTTGCAACTTTGGGAAATGTAAGTATATTTACATATTTTTTATATTCTCACTGGTACATTATTTTATAACTTTATTTATTTTCAATGTTGAAGGTATTTACATCGTTTGTGTGATGAGAGGAAGATCCGCTTTCTCTATGGATTTGTTGACTCTCGTTGCCATTCGATCCGTTGGGAATAAAGTCGAAGAGGTGCAAACGTACTTAATAGAGACATTTCAAACTCGGGGCAAAGAAGTCTACTTAGCACCTTACTTGCATCGGTAAGTATATACATCTTATAAATTAATGCACATTTATGTAAAACTGAAATTTTACTAATATTATTTCAACGTGCGAGGGTAATTGACGACTCATAATCATTGTTCCTCAGCAATTTCTTGTGATTCTCTTGTGTTCATTACACAAGAAACCAAATGATTTGGATATTAGAAAGCACATAGATGCGTAAGTTTGGTTTTTTTAATTGTTGTATCATATGTGCACTACTTACACCAAAATTATTTGTCCTTTTGTAGAGCTTTGGAAGCTCACCTAAGGTTGCAAGGCCTTCCATCTCATGCTAGAAAGAAGTTGACATATATTGCACCAAAGGTGACCAAACACCTCTTACTGTTGTTCAATTTGTCATTTAAAGTTAATCTGACATGTATTTAACTTGTAGTGTCCACGCCAACCGGGAAGCCATGAGTGCGGGTATTATGTGATGAAGCACATGCATACCATCATAGCCAAAAATATTCTTGACACGTGGAGGGAGGTAAATATACTATAATTAAGTCAAATATGCCAATTATGTAAATGATTTCTAAATCGAAATGTTTCAATATGTAGGAATTTACAGACTCATCTCCAATGAAGATTGAAGTCTTAGACGATATTAGAGAGCAGTGAGCTTCTTTCCTTTTAAGCATTCAATCTTCATAGGAAATTTGACTTGTAACAATTTAGATTGAATTGATGTAAGTTAGGAAATTTACATTCATTTAAGTAAATGAACTGTCTGGAACTGGATCTGTCTGTACATATATTGATTTCAATGTGTTTCATATGTACATATCTGTTTGCAACAGGATCTGTTTGTACTGGATATATATCTGTAGCAAATTTATATATGAACTGTGCATATCTGTCTGTACTGGATCTGTGAATATTTGTCTGGAACTGTGATGAATAGGCAGGTCTACTCGAAGAAAGGTAGCATCTCTAAAGAAAATGCAGGTATTTTTAAAAAAAATAACACTTTCTACGTTGGTTAATGACACAACCGACGTAGAAAGTTTAACATTTTATGTCGGTTATAGGCATAACCGACATTGATAACACATACAATCACTGAGTATCGTTAACCGATATAGATACTCGGGGTTATAGAAAGTTAGAAAGTAAGACTTTCTATGTCTGGTTATCGGTGTTAACCGACATAGAAAGTATTATGACCGATCGTAACCAGTTATGATCGATCGAATAGCTCATACAAAGTAAGACTTTATACGTCGGTTCCTCGACTAACCGACGTAGAAAGTCTTCCTATGACCGATCGTAACCAGCTATGATCAATCAGTAATAGCTCTATGGCCGATCGAACCAGCTTGACCGATCATAATAGCTCATAGAAAGTAGGGCTTTCTACGTCGGTTCCTAGGACCGACGTAGAAAGTCTTACTTTCTACGTCGGTTATTAGGAACCGACATAGAAAGCCTTACTTTCTATGATCCCCGTATCTATGTCGCCGCTTTAACCGACGTAGAAAGCCCATTTTAACCGATGTAAAAAGCCTTTTTTGTAGTAGTTGGGCATATTATTTTGTTTCTCTTTCTTAATCTAAATTATTTTTTAACATTAGCCACCAAAATTTTGACAATGTACTAATATTAAATTTTAAATTAGTCTCTAATTAAGTTAGTGGCTAATTATAATGTTAGATTACTACTTTAATTTTTAAAAATAAATTCTCTTGAATAATTTTAAATACCATTTCAGTTATTAAAAAAAATGTATAACTTTATTGCTAAGAATTTTTTTAAATGAAATTGTGAAGGCATCTTTCTTGAAAATTCCATTCTTGTCATGTTTCCCGGTGATTGACTTTGTAATTAACAAAAAAAAAAAATCATATGAAGTCGCTGAGCGTAATATTATTTTATGGTATATGGCAGAGTAATATTTATTTAATTTATAAAATGCACAGAAAAAAATAATTAAATCTATTAGAATCGTTAATTAAGTTTTTTTTTATACGCCAATTTTTTTTATATAAAAATAATAATTATCAATGAATGTATAAAAAATAATAATGCTTTAGACATGATCGAATATTACTACGTATATATGTTTTCTTGTGACTTCACTTCAAAAACAATTACATAGTCATGTAATAAAATAATTAGGTATTCATTGAAGTTTGGTTCGAGAATATTAACACCTCCACCATCATCATCAAACTGAACTTTCTTCTAATGGCTGTAACATCCACTTCCCGAGCATTCATCTACGATGTGTTCCTCAATTTCAGAGGTTCAGATACACGCCAAGGTTTTACTGGCTATCTCCACAAAGCTCTTCATGACAGTGGAATGCACGTTTTCATTGATGACGAGGGACTTAAGTGTGGAGAGAGAATAACACCAGCACTTGTGGAGGCAATTGAAAAGTCCAAGATTGCCATCACTGTGCTCTCTACAAACTATGCTTCTTCCTCCTTTTGTTTAGATGAACTTGCAACCATTCTTGACTGCTCCCAAAGGAGAGGATTGTTGGTGTTGCCTGTCTTTTACAAGGTGCTTCCTGGTCATGTGAGACACCAGCAAGGAAGTTATGGAGAAGCATTGGCTAGGCTTGAGGAAAGGTACGACCATGACATGGGGAATTGGAAGATGGCACTAAACCAAGTAGCTGATCGTTCTGGCTTTACTTTCAATGATAGGTATCTCTCTTTACCAATCTTTGTAATTTTTTTTGGATTAAGTTTCTCTTGTCTAATGAGTTGACTCTTGAAAATAGAAGAGAAAATAATTTTTTTGTTGACATGGATAGATACAATTCAAGGCTTTTAATTTGACTGGGTTAAATGCTTTGTTTAAAGCAGAGATGGATATGAGCACAAATTCATTGAGAAGATTGTTGAGCGTGTCTCCAGCGAGATTAGTAATGGTGATGATAGAATACATGTAGCTGATTACCCAGTTGGACTAGGATCACTGGTACTGGAAATAAGGAAGCTTTTGGATGTTGGATGTGGTGATGGTGTCCACCTGATAGGGATCCACGGAATGGGCGGTGTAGGAAAATCAACTCTTGCTCGAGCAGTTTATAATTTGATTACTGATCAATTTGATGGTTCATGTTTTCTTCAAAATGTAAGAGAAGAATCAAACAAACATGGGTTAAAACACCTTCAAAGCATCATTCTTTCACAGGTACTTGGAATGAAGGAAATCAACCTAGCGAGTGAGCAACAGGGAATTTCAATGATTAAAAATAGGCTCAAGCGAAAGAAGGTTCTCTTAATTTTAGATGATGTAGACCAGCACAAGCAATTACAGGGAATTGTTGGAAGATCTGATTGGTTTGGGCTCGGAAGCAGACTCATCATCACCACTAGGGATAAACAACTACTAGCATCTCATGAGGTTAAAAGAATATATGAGGTGAAGGAATTGAATCAGAAAGATGCTTTTAAGTTGCTTACATTGAAAGCTTTTAAAATGGAAGAAGTTGATCCAAGTTACACGGAGGTCTTGAATGATGTAGTAAATTATGCTTCTGGCCTTCCATTGGCTTTGGAAGTAATTGGTTCCAACTTGTTCGGAAAAAGTGTGCAAGAATGGGAATCTGCTGTCAAACAATATAAAAGAATTCCTAATAATCAAATCCTAGAAATACTTAAAGTAAGCTTTGATGCTTTGGGAGAAGAAGAGAAGAGTGTTTTTCTTGACATTGCTTGCTGCTTCAAAGGGTACAAATTGTCAGAGGTTGAAGAGAAACTTCGTGCTCTTTATGATAACTGCATGAAATATCATATTGGGGTGTTATTTGAAAAGTCTCTTATAAAGATTAGTCATGATGGTAGAGTTACATTTCATGACTTGATTGAGGACATAGGTAAAGAAATTGACCGTCAACAATCACCAAGAGAGCCGGGGAAGCGCAGGAGATTATGGCTACAGAATGATATAATTCAAGTTTTAAAAGACAACTCGGTGAGTGAGAAGCTGATGAATGGTTTGATTTCTGTGTTGTATTTTTGTATCACAGTCTTTTATTCTTTACAATTTGTAAATTCTCTAAATATTTGAATTAATGTCTTACATATATTTGTATTGTGGTTGATTCGTACCTTTTGCTTTAACAGGGAACTAGTGAAATTAAAATTATATGTCTGGATTTTCCCATATCAGACAACCAAGAAGTACAATGGGATGGAAATGCATTTATGCTGATGAAAAACCTTAAAGTACTTATTGTTAGAAATGGTAAATTTTCCCAATATCCAAATTATCTACCAGAAAGTTTGAGAGTACTGGAATGGCGGGCACGGGTATCCTTCTGATTCTCATCCAAAGAACTTGCCATATTCAAGTTACGAAATATATCCACCACAGCATTGTAGTATGGTGGCTTATCCAAGGCAAGTGTGAAGAACAAATTTTACTCATCTAGTAAATTAGCAAATTCACTGTAAGCGTATTGTTAATTGTATTATAGAGGTGATGTTGGCATGTCAAACACTGAAGAAACTAAATCTTAAGGGAGATTTTTGCTACAGCAAAGTGTCACTACGCAGAGATTTAGATCAAGAGGAAGACAGTTTGGGGCTGAATAAAATTCTTTATTTCAATTTCTTTTCTGACTTACCACTACAATACATCAAGCAAATATTTGTAGATTGACAGGGACTAAGACAAGTAGATAGGTCACAAATATAAAGAGAACACCTTATCTACTAAATATTTTACTAACACCATTTAATATCTCCAACAAACACTTATCACAGCATATTACTCAACCATCATTCTCTGATTTCCTTTTTCCCCTTTATGTACTTTTTGCCTAAGTTCATGTATCTCATGGTTTTGAGTTTTGACATGTGTAAATGTTTTAGCTCAGATACCTAACATATCTGCTCTTTCAAATTTGAAGGAACTTTCATTTATTACGATAATTTGATTACAATTCTTGACTCAGGTCCAATAAGTGATTCCTATTTCAATGCTTTATAATATGCATCACATTTGCTTTTACTTGCTTTTCTTCTAAGTGCCAAAGTAAGGTTATAGTTTTCTTGCAATGAGGATATATATGTGTGTCATTTTGTACTTCTAAAAAGGGTCTTAATATGCTCTATACAATAGAACCCCTTACATGGGACGGAATTAATTATGACCTTTAATAGTCATTGGCACAAGAACTGACCAAGTATTACTGTGTTTGTCTAACATCTACATTGCTTTATCTAAATCACATAATTTTAGTGACAGATGTGACCAACTCTCTGTATTGATGTTATGAAAGTTAGGCTTAGTGTGGCCAATGTTCCATTTCAAGTGCCCTGAATCACAATATCACAAAGCCTCAATTGAGTATCAGAGATGTTTCTGGGTTCCAAGAGGGTTAATACACAGATTTTCACGAATAACCCAAAATTTTGAAATATTAGATTTTGGATCTTTCTCACTTATAAATTACTTATCATACTTAAATAAACCTATTAGAGGATGAGACATCATCTTTAATAAAAAAATTTAAGAAACATTATATTATGGTCTTTCTCACTTTTAATCAATTTTTTTTCATTTTTACATGTGTGATTCCCAACTGATGTGAATATAATCCAACATCTCACATAAAGGCCCCTCCTCAGGATATTTATCATATAGTAAAGAAATGTTTCCATTATCGATTCAAATCATGAACACCATGAATATGAAGCCCCTTTGCCGTCCTTGGCATGTATAATCGAGGTTTGCTGTAAATATTTTTCCCTCAAAACTAGGACCCATAATTTTTGAGGATCATGCAAGAGCGACCAAAAATTATTTCCCAACAGTGAAGTATTAAATTTCTTGACGTTCTAGTTGCATTCAGTCTTGTATTTATATATAAAAGAACAAATGTTCAATCACAGTTCATTAATCCATTCAAACCATTATGTCATAACTTTTGGAAATAAAAATATCTTTACCTAAAGAGAGCAGTCATTCCTTGCCTGTAAATGAAACCTATGCTGTTGAAGCAACTAGAAATAGTTTATATGGGGATTCTGAACCTTACAATAAATTGCTTATGAAGGAAATACAACATACAGCAGAGGAGTTTGCTGACTTTTCTCATCCCTTCTTGTCTCACATGTTGTGTTTACTAAATTTTAGCAAATCAGATTCTGATTTTTCAGTTCAGTCACTGAAAGCATAAGCTTATCCATTATTTTTGGTGGTCTACCTGTTTTTTGCTTGGTCTCATAGTATCCTTGCCTGTCCTATTTCGAGGCATTTCCTCAGCATTTTTCATAGATTGTGTGGTTTGAAGGACTTTTCCCTTGTTTATGACTCAGGCTTCTTCTTACTCAATGTTTGCAAACTGTCATTTTCTCCCTTATAGGACTCAACTCACTCATGTCTTTACCCTATTAGCTTGATATTAAGCCCATTCACCAGAGAAATGAATTAATCATAACGAAGGAAGAAACAATGGAACAACATTCTTTACCTATTTCTTGTCATTTTTGGATCCTGAGTCTCAAAACACTGTAAAATGCGCTTGACAGAACAGTTAACATTAACCAGGATTACTGATGCCCATTTTCTTCAAACAATTTCACAACCTATTTGGATTATTATTAAGGTGGACATGTTATTTCAAGCAAAAATAGTTTACTAAGAGAACCTATTTTCTCGTTATTTCAAATAATCAAGTAAAAGTAATTTACTTACATAGTAAAGAGATAAAATTTACAATAATACTTTCTTACACTAATTCACAATCCAATGGCATTCAGTTTCTCTACACAAGAAGATTTACATGTTACTACTGAAACACCAAATTGAATTCCAATATATATTTCAAATAAAATGAGTTACTGTGATGAAGTATGGCATGGGATAATTGATCTTTGACGCTAATCGTTCCACTTATCCACTTTCACACCATCAAATTTGAATATTCTCCATGCTACTTTCCAGTTTGTATACATAGAATCTGATTCCTTTAAGGATTGAGGTTTGTTCACAAGTCAAACTATAGCACATGTATCCTCCACATGGCTCCCATTCATTCTCAAAAGGCACCTCATACACACTGCTTTTCAATTCTGTTACATAGATAAAAAAGATATGCATGATCCAATCCCATCATGAACCTACACAATCAAGGGAAAATTCGTTGTCATTAATGAAGTACCATGTGACAAAATATCCACATTCATTATCCACAAATGCAATAACAAGACAATGAACTTGTTGAAGGTCCCATGCTTTACGGATTGAACCACTCTCGAATCCTTGTCCTGGCAAATTAAGCAGAATGTTTCTGACCTCATGTAGTTCCTGTTTATAACAAAGAATTCATAAGTTCACCAATGTTAAGTACTCTACGTATTATTAAATTAAAAACAATACAAACCTTATTCAAGAACATGCTTATACATGGGGAAGTCAAGTATTTGCTTTCTATTGTCTAGAAATCTTTTAAATATGACAGAATCCCTCCAACTTCCAGAAGATGCTCCCCAGAAGTCACATCTAGCATCCTTAAAAATTGAAAAAAGAAATACGTTTTCAGGAAGAATTGAAAAATTATTATTCCAAAGGTCTAAATCTTAATACTTGAGCACATGTAAAACTATTGAAAAAAATCAACACAAGTTGCATCCTGAGGCAAAAAGCCATTTCCCTTTGAAGATTCCCACTTTTTCTTCACCATCTTCCTGTTTTAGCCATTTCTACCCACAGCCCATGAAGATGCTACTTGGTGACTGAAAATTCCACGACTAGACAATCATAGTTATGAAGCCGGGTAAAATCTGGAAAGGAAAATGGAAACTCTTGTATGGGAGTGTAGTGGAAATGAAGTTCCCTTATGTTTTCTATCTTTTCTTATATTTATGTAAAATCTCTCAAGATATAACAAGATGGAGGTTTTCAAGAAAGGTCAACTTCATGAGTGGAAAACTCTTAAGCTTGGTGCAACCAAAAGCGCTCAATATTTTAAGTTTATTTGAAAACCAATTGAATCATGAACGGTAATTAAATTCTTACAGTATTCAAATGAAAGTTTCTCCACATTTTGTAACCAGATATGTTAGGTATCTTGGTTAAACATTTGCACTTGAAAAATTCAAAACTCTTAGATTCACCAACTTCTGCAGAGAAAAAAGCAAAGAATTGAATGAAAATCTTATAGTGAATTTATTAATTTAGAATATAAGGAAAATGTACTTTTTTAACTTGCCTTCAATAAGTTTGTCAACTCCATTGTTGGAATACAACTGCAGGGTAACTTGCATATGGCAAGTTCCTTTGGATGAAAATCAGATGGCAAACAATCTGACGGATATCTACACCATTCAAGTACTCTCAAACTATTTGGGAGATATTCTGGACCTTTGGAAAAATTACCATTTCTAATAATGAGTGTTTTGAGGTTTTGCATATTCTGGAAAGCCTTTCCATCCCATTTTACTGTTTCTTCTTGATCAAATATGGGGAAATCCAGACATATGATTTCAATATTACTAGTTCCCTGTCAATGCAGAAGGCACGAATCAACCACAATACAAGTATGTGTAAGACTTTAGTAGACATAATATAAAAGAAAAAAACAACTATTATGTGAAAATATGATGAACAAAAAGGATAAACCAAATTAAGAAATCAAACCATTCATGAGTTTCACTCACCGTGTTGTTTCTTAAAACTTCTCTTACATCTTCCAGTAACCATAATCTCCTGCGCTCACCTGGCTCTGTCAGTGATTCCTGTCGGACAATATCTTTACCCATGTCCTCAATCAAGTCATGCAATGTAACTGTATCATAACAAGGTTTTGTACCAGGATTAAGCTTTATTAGAGATTTATCAACCAATACATCAATATAACACCTCATGCTCTGACCATAATGAGCTTGAAGTATATCTTCAACCTCTGCCAATTCATATCCTTTGAAGCAACAAGCAATGTCAAGAAAAACACTCCTTTCTTTTTCCTCCAACGAATCAAAGCTTGATTTAAGTATTGTTTGGATTGGATTATCAGGATACTTTTCAAATTGATGGATGGCAGATTTCCATTCTTCTATGCTTTTTCCATACAAGTTGGAACCTATTACTTCCAAAGCTAATGGAAGGCCAGAAGCAAAAGTTACTGCACGATTGAAAAGCTCCTCATACGTTGGATCAAAGTAATGCATTTTAAAAGCTTTCCATTTAAGCAATTGAAGAGCATTGTTCTTATTTAATTTCTTCACCTCATATGTTCTTTGAACGTCATGGGAGGCTAGCAGTTTTTTGTCTCGTGTCGTGATTATGACTCTGCTGCCAGGACCAAACCAATCAGATCTTCCAACAACTGCGTGCAATTGCTCCTGCTTGTCAACATCATCTAGAATCAAGAGAACCTTCTTTTTCTGGAGCCTACGTTGTATCATTGAAGTTCCTTGTTGCACACTTTTTAAGTTGATGTTCTTCTCTCCAAGTAATTTCGAAAAAAGTAAGCTTTGGAGGTATTGTAACCCATGCTTGTTTGATTTTTCTCTCACTTTTTCAATAAGGCATGAAGCATCAAAATGATCAGATATCAAATTATTATAAACTTCTTGAGCAAGTGTTGATTTACCTACCCCACCAACACCATGGATCCCTATCATGTGGACACCGTCATCACATCCAACATTCAAAAGTTTCCTTACTTCTAGCACCTGTGACTCTAGTCCTTCTGGGTAATGAGCAGGGTCAATCTCTCTGGAGACCCACTCAACAATCTTCCCAATAAACTCATATTCATATCCAGTCCTATTTCAAACAAAAAATTTAGTGACTTCAAACTTAAAGCCTCGTATGATGTCAAGGTTAACAAACATTTATTTTCTCTTTAAATTTTAACATCAAATCATAAATCAAGTGAAACTTAATCCAATAAAATTAAAAAGACTGGTAAGGTAGGGTACCCATGTTCGATATGAATGCCAGACAAGTTAGCTACTTGATGTAGAGCCATCTTCCATTTCTCCAACTTTTCCATGTGATCCTTGAGCCTCTCCTCATGTTTAGCCAAGGCTTCTCCATAACTACCTCTCTGATATCTCACCTGAATAGGATCCACATTATAAAAGACTGGTAAAACCAGCAGTCTTTTTCTCTTAAGGTAGTCAAGGATGGTAGCAAGTTCATCTAAGCAAAAGGAGGAAGAAGCATAGTTTATAGAGAGCACAATGATGGCAATCCTAGACTCTTTAATTGCTTTCACAGTTGTTGGTGTTATTTCCTCTCCTCTCTGAAGGCTTTCATCATCAATGAAAGTGTGGATTCCACTGTCTTGAAGAGCTTTGTAGAGATAGCCAGTAAAACCATGGAGTGTGTCAAAGCCTCTGAAGCTGAGGAACACATCATAGCTGACATCTGAATATGACTCCAACATTAGCATATGTGTGATGGTGAGAGATGATAAGAATAACAAAATAAGTTGAGAGGTAGGAATTATAAAATCAGCAGCAATGGCTTGGCTTTTTTAAGTTAAAAATCCTAATTCATTGTTGTGGCCTACATGAGATATATAGTTTCAAAAAGGTGCAGAGACTACTATGATAAGAATCTAAAAACAATCCATGTTAATTTTGGGTTAATTCGGGAGCTTCAGATTTTGTTTGACAACACAAATCCAAATAATCATGTCATATTCAGGTAGTGTCGGGACATTTAGCTTGAAAATAAAACACAAATAATCAAAACAGGATCAAAATAGAGAAAAAAAAAAAAACTTAGAAACCAGTGTGTCCACAAACCTATGTTTTCTAATGGGTGGTTTTGCGATTCATGGTCTACTTTTCTCTTGCTATAAGGATCAGCAAATTGAATATCCTCCATGCTACTTTCATGTTTGAATACATGGATTCCAGTTGCTTTAACTAATGAGGTCTCTAACACACCTTCATATGTAACCTCCACATGCATCCATTCCTTTTCTAAAGGCACTTCAAACATATTATTATCGAAAGATAGCACCTGTAGATCAAAGAGATATGTGTGATCCAATTTCAACATCCTCCCTTTTCCCTTGTAACTATGAAAGTGATATTCTTGAACTTTGCCATTGATGAACAGCATGGGAATAGGACAATCCAAGGTAATATCGTATCCCACAGGTGCGACAAGAATGCAAAGAACATTGGCTTGGAACTTGTTCCGAAACCAAAAAGAAGTTGAAGGTCCCCTGCTTTGATGATTGAACCACTCTGGAATACTTGATGCTGGAAGGCAAAACTCAGTATGTCCAGCCTCGTGAAGTTTCTGTTAGTAATAATTCATTAAGAATTCATAATTTTACGATTACTAAGTGCACTATATATTATCAAATCAAATACTTCAAAACAAGACAAAACCTGAGTTAACAACATGCTTGAACTGGAGGAAGATAGGGATATGCAGTTTAATGCCCTGAAATGTTTCAAGTTTGATGGAACTCCTCTAATTTCCTGAAGATGCTTGCAATTACTCACATCAAGAGCATACAGGTTGTGAAATTCTTCGATGCATTCAGGAAGGAATGTGATATTATTCCCCGGTAACTCTAAATATGTCACATGAGCTAACATCTTGAAACCTATTGAAAAAAAATCATCATACAGGCTGCAATTTTGAGCAATAAAACAATCTACCTTTGAAGGTACTATTGAGCCCACTTTTTCTTCTTCATCTTCTGAATTTACCCATTGCCACCATTTGCAACGCTCAGCTCTAAATACAGATAGCTTAGGCATCGTGAGAATGCTACTTCGTAACTGAACTAATCCACACATCAGGAGTAATTTTTCTAGTCCAATAAGATTTTGAAATGAAACTGGCAATTCTTTTATGGGAAGGTTAAACAATTCAAGTTCTTTTATGTTTTCCATCTTTCCTAATATTTCCGGAAAATTCTCAAGACGGGAACAATTTGAAAGTTCAAGTCTTTCAAGAGAGATCAAGTTGAGAGATGGAAAACTCATAAGCTTGCTGCAACCAATAGCGCTCAATATTGTAAGTCTATTCAAAAAACAAACTGAGTGATGAACTGTAATTAAATTCTCACACTCTTTAAATGAAAGTTCCTTCAAATTTGGGAGACCAGATACGTTAGGTATCTGTATTAATATTTTGCACTCGTCAAAATTCAAGACGGTTAGATTCTCGAACTCCTGGAAAGAGAATAAAGGAAAGAATAAGTAAGAACAGGATGCATAAATGTAAAGCTAATTTAGAATTTACAAAGATGAGAAAAAATATACTATTTAAACTTGCCTTTAATAAGCTATCCAATGCGAATGATAAACAATTGGAAGGATATGTGTACCATCTCGATGCTCTCAAACTTTGAAGAAAATAATTGGGAATTCTGGAAAATTTTAAACTTCTATCATATTTTTCGAGGCTTTTCATCCTCCTGAAGGTGCTTTTGTCCCATTCTATTGTTCTTTCTTTGTAATATTTGGGAAAATCAGGATATTTAATTTCACTTTTACTGGTTCTCTGCGAATGTAAAAGGCATAAATCAACCACAATACAAGTTTAATACAACCATGATAGATAGTGGAAAAAAAATTGATTAAGATAAGAAACCAAACATTGATGAGACTCACTCACCGTGTTATAGTCCAAACCATGCATCATATCTTTCGGTAACCATCCTCCACGGTGTTTCGCTGGCTCTTCTGGTGATCCCTTCCGGATAATTTCTTTAGCCATGTCTTCCATCAATCCATGCAATGTAAGTCTATCATCAAAATAATCAAACTTCAAGAGAGATTTTTCAACCAACACGCCAATATGATGTTTAATGCTGTGACCATAGTGAACACTAAGTATAACTTCAACATCTGTCAGTCTACATTCTTTGAAGAAACAAGCAATATGAAGAAAAATACTCTTTTCTTCTTCTTCCAAAGCATCAAAGCTTACTTGAAGTATCTTTAGGATTTTCCTCTTGGGAATTCTTTCATATTGTTTGATAGTGGACTCCCATTCTTCTATATTTTTTCCAAACAAGTTAGAACCTATTACTTCCAAGGCCAATGGAAGGCGAGAACCACAACTTACCGCACGCTTTAAGACATTTAAATGTCTTGGATTAGCTTTTTCCTTTCGAAGAGCTTTCCATGTAAGCAATTGAAGAGCATTACTATTATTCAATTCCTTCAACTTATAAAATTTTATAAACTCAGGATATTTTAGCATTTCTCTGTCTCGAGTAGTGATGATGACTCTGCTACCCGGTCCCAACCAAATGGGTATTCCCAGGGTAACATCTAATTGTTCGTATTTGTCAACATCATCTAAAATCAAGAGAATCCTCTCTCTTTGGAGCTTCTGCTTTATCATTGAAATTCCTTGTTGCGAAGTTGTTAATTTATTTTCCTTCTCTCCAAGTATTTTTGAGAAAAGGATGCTTTGGAGGTATTCCAACCCATGGTTGTTCGATTTTTCTCTCACATTTTCAAGGAAATACGAACCATCAAAATGTCCAGAAACTGAATAAACTGCTCGAGCAAGTGTTGATTTTCCTACTCCAGCAGCTCCATATATACCTATTATGCGGACTTCATAACCAAATCTAACATTCAAAAGGTTCCTTATTTTAAGCACTTGAAACTCTAGTCCAACTGGGTAATCAGCAACACGTGAAAAAACGATCTTCCTGAGGACGTGCTCAGCAATCTCCTCAACAAACTTGTAATCATTGCGATATCTGTTTCAATAAAGCTAAACTATTAAGCCTTACATCCAAATCTTGATAGGTATATTGTCAAGGTTAAAAAGCGTTTATTTTCTCTTCAAATTTTAACATCAAAACATTAGACAAGTAAAGCATAATCTAACAAAAACTGTAAGGTAAAAAAGATTTAGGTGGGTACCCATCATTGAAAAGATATCCAGACAAGTCAGCAACTTCACGCAGAGCCATCCTCCATTTCTGCAACTTCTCCTTATTAGCCTTGAACCATTTCTCATGCTTAGTCAATGCCTCTCCATAACTACCTTTCTGGTGTCTGACATATGAAGGATCCACCTTATAGAAGACCGGTATAACAACCAACAATCCTTTCCTCTGGCAGTCAAGGATGGTTGCAAGTTTATCTAAGCAAAACGAGGAATAAGCATAGTTTTCAGAGAGCACAATGATGGCAACCTTAGATTCTTGCATTCCCTTCACGTAATTTTGTTCGTAATAGTTCCCATCATCAATGAAAGTGTGGATTCCTTTTTTATCAAGTGCCCCGCGGAGTACGTAAGCGAATTTTAATGTATCTCCCCTATTGAAGTTGAGGAACACATGGATGGATGCAGCCATTAGAAATGGCGAGAGTATGATTATGGATCGGTTGGTTGGATAAACTCAAAGATTAAGCGTTGAGTTGACTTTACGCCAACATATATTACATACAACAAAGCATAAATAAATTATTTTAGCTTGCGTTAATTTTACACTGACATTAAAAGTATTTTATCTTATAAAATAATATTATTTTAGCATTTTCAACCCACTTATTGCTAAATTATTTGCTTAACAAAGAATGCATATCTCATAGAAACAACTGGGTATTAGAGTTGATAGACCATAGTGTTCATAAAATCTTAGAAAAAAAAACATCTTAAAAGATAATTTTTTTTTACTTAAACATTCTCAATTTCTTTTTAACCAACCTCTTAAATCACATTTATAAAAATAAAACAAATTTAAGAATTATTTACATCAGTTATATAAAAGGATCGGAACTATAAAAATATTTTTATTTTGTTTGCAAAATTTACATAATAATGATATAATACTTGTTTAAATATTTTTTAAATTTTTAACTAGAATTAATTTAGTTTTTAATTTTGATCTTATAACTTTTTTCTAAAGAAATTAGTATTTTATAAAAATTTTAAAACTTTTTAAGTCTTCATAAGAATTTACAACCTTTTAGAAAGTTACCATCATCACCTTCTTTATTTTTCAATCATTTTTTTATCTTCTTTCTAAAAGCCTCTTATAGATAATTATACATATTAAAACAAATATATATATATATATATGTGAATTTTTATAATTATTTTTTAAAGTTAAAATATTATATTAAATTAATATTTGATCATAATAATTAAAATATTCTTAAATTATCAAAAGATTAAATATAAATAAAAAA
Organism: Sphenostylis stenocarpa; assembly: GCA_963425845.1. NCBI lineage: Eukaryota > Viridiplantae > Streptophyta > Magnoliopsida > Fabales > Fabaceae > Sphenostylis > Sphenostylis stenocarpa. Next base: position 69,008,947 of record OY731401.1, on the reverse strand, counting down.
TTATAGAAATATAAATGTTTATAAAAACTACCTCATGAAATAAAATTTGTAAAAATTTAGTATAAATTACTCAAAAGTAAGAATGTGTCATGTCTCGATTAAAATAAAATAAGAATTTCAAAATTTCAATATATCACTTGTAAGAATCACTGGATATTCATTCTCTCTCGGTTAATATTTAGTCGAAGTAAAGGATGCTCTAGAAGGAGAAAAAAGATGATAATTTAAAATGTGTTTGTAGATCATTTAGAGTAAGGCCTTGTGTTTAGAGAAAATGTGTGATTAATTTATGTTTTGAGAAAGAGAATCTACTTTAATAAAAATATACCACTTTTATATGATTCCCTACTTGTAGATAGTCTATATTTCTATAGATACGTCAACATTGAAATATGGTTCTTTCTTATTCAAATTGGGAATTTGATGATCATGAAAAAAGTAATTCTTACTAATAGATATTGTTTAGATATTATTTGATATTGTTAGATATTGTTATATCAAACAATATCTTTTGTTTATTCTATTACTTTTAGTTACTCTTTTAGTTGTATCTCTCTACTATAAATAAATTATCCTATGTGTGATTTATACACAAGAGAGATTAATCTCAAACTCTATTTCTTCTATATTCAACATGGTATCTAGAGCTTAAGGTTATTTTGAAATTTTTTTTCGCCTTTGATCACTGTTGGAGCCATCACCACCGCCGCTCAGTTAAACTGATCTTCCACATCAGAAAAATGTTATTTTTGTTACTGGATATTATTGGATATTATTTGGTAGTGTGAAAGTGCATGTCTAGGAAGGTTCTGACAAGGAATGACTTGGTATTTAAGTGTGTCCATTAGTGACCCACCTCTCTTTCCTGGGAACTTACCTGGTGTACTGGTTCACGTTGTTGTCACTATCGCCTCCGCCCTTTATGACTTCTTCCGCTTCTTTTAGTACTTTCAATTCTATCAGTACTGCGTCTGATCCTTCCATCTACACTAACTATGTTAATGTGCACTTATCCATTGACAAGTTAACTGACCCTAATTATGCCACATGGTCATCAGACGTTAGATTATGGCTTAAGAATCAGAAGTATCTTGATCATCTTGTCCCGAAAGCACCTACTCTCACTCCTGGTGAGGAAGACCGTTGGGACACCATTGATGCTCAATTATGTGTGGTTCTCAAGGGTACTCTTGATCCTTCGTTAAAACAAATTTTTCGTTCCTACGAAACATGTGCCAAAATCTGGGAACATGTCAAGTTATTATACACCAATGATAGTCAACGTCTCTATGATGTCTGTTCTAAATTTGTAGATGTTATTGCCTCTAAACATCAAGATTCTATGACTGATTATATGGGCAAAATTCATGCTCTTTTTCATGAGTTCAATGAGTTATTGCCTCCTTCCCCCGACCCTGCCACCGAGATAGCACAACGATCAAAGTTCTTCATACTAGGGGCATTACACGGACTTGTTGATCAATATTCACATATTCGTGATCAGATTTTGGGTTCTCCGATTGTCCCCACCTTGACATCGACCTTCTCCACTCTTTTGTGTATACCAGCAAAACCTAACCCTGACACACCTGCTTCTGTTAATGATTCTTCTACATTGGTATCTCACCGTGATGACCGAACTCGCCCTCGTAAAGGCGTCCTAAGTGTAAATAGTGTGGCAAACTAGGTCACAAGATTGATCAGTGTTATGCATTATATGAGTGTGAACATTGTGACAAGTTAGGTTACAAGATTGACAAGTGTTATGCATTACATGGTCGTCCTCCTCGATCTACTGCAGTTGCTCAGAATGATATTTCCCCACCTTTATCTGCTAAGGATCCTCCTTCTTCTATTTCATCAGACACACCTGTTATGTTCAACAAATTTCTCAAATGGTATAAGGATCAACAATCTTCTAGTTCCATTGTGTTTGTCGCACACACAGGTACATCTTTTGTTGGTCTGACCCAATCTTCTTCTAGTCCTTGGGTTTTTTATTCAGGAGCCACTGATCATATTACTGGTAACAAATATTTGTTCTCCTCTTTATCCTCTCTTTATTCTTTACCTTCTGTTATACTGGCTGATGGCTCTAGAGTATCATCTCTTGGTATTGAAACTATTAAACTTTTCCCTTCTTTAACCATTGATAATGTTCTTTATGTCCCTGGGTCTCCTTTTAACCTGTTATCCATCAGTCGTCTAACTCGTTCTCTTGATTGTGTTGTTTCTTTTACCAATAATTCTGTATGTTTACAGGACCGGAGTTCGAAACAGGTGATTGACACAGGATGTGAGTCTCATGGTCTTTATCATCTTCGTCCCTTTACACATGTTGGTGCAGTTATAGAGTCTTCCTCTCTTTTCCATGTTCAGTTAGGTCATCCAAGTCTTGCCAAGTTACAGCAACTTGTCTCTGCCTTATCTAAGTTGTCTAATTTGGCATGTGAGTCGTGTCAATTAGGCAAGTATAGTCGTACTTCCTTTTCTCGTAGTGTCACACGTGGTGCTTCGTCCCCTTTTGTCGTGGTTCACTCTGACATTTGGGGACCTAGCCGCATTAAGTCTACTTTAGGTTTTCAATACTTTATTACTTTCATTGATGATTATTCCAGATGCACTTGGTTATTTTTGATGAAAAATCGTTTTGAATTATTTCATATCTTTCAAACTTTTTTCAATGAAATTCAAACTCAGTTCGGTGTTTCTATTAGAGTTTTGCGCAGTGATAATGGTCGTGAATATCTTTCTCATTCTTTTAAACAATTCATGGTTTCTCATGGTATTTTGCATCAAACCTCTTGTGCTTATATACCTCAACAAAATGGTGTAGCTGAACGTAAAAATAGACATCTTATTGAAACAACTCGCACTCTTTTAATTCATGGAGAGGTTCCTCAGCATTTTTGGGGTGATGCTCTTCTTACTGCATGTTATCTCGTTAATCGCATGCCATCTTCGGTTTTAGATAATAAAATAACTCATTCTATTTTATTCCCTCATGAACCATTTCATCCCTTACCTCTAAGAGTTTTTGGGTCTACATGTTTTGTTCATAATTTCAGTTTTGGTCTTGACAAACTTTCTTCTAGATCACATAAATGTGTTTTCTTAGGGTTTACAAGATCACAAAAAAGATACAAATATTTTTCTCCTTCTTTTAACCGTTATTTTGTGTCTGCAGATGTCACCTTTGATGAGTTCTCTTTTTATTTTAAAAGTCAATCTTCACCTCTGTCTCCATCCAATCTTGTCAACACTCCTAGTACATTTAATATTCCTGTTGTTTGTGACCCTCTAACTGTGTCTTCTTCACCATTAGTTTCTGCTCCGCAGTCAGCTTCTTCTTCACTGCCTCTTCAGGTTTATAGTTGCCGAAATCAATCACAACCACCACCATGTGACTCTACTCAAGTGTCAACTACTCTATCTCCTCCGGATGTGACACCTGAGTTTGACCTTCCCATTGCCCTCCGAAAAGGTATTCGTTCTACATGTAATCTCTCTCCCCATTATATTGGTTTGAGTTATCATTGACTGTCATTACCTTTTTATACATGTATTTCCTCTCTTTTTTCTGTAACCATTCCAAAAACTGTCCGTGAAGCTTTAGCTCATCCTGGTTGGCGTCAGGCCATGTTAGATGAACTAAGTGTTTTTCATAATAGTGGAACTTGGGAATTGGTCTCGTTACCATCTGAAAAATCTGTTGTTGGTTGCAGGTGGGTGTTTGCTATCAAAGTTGGACCTGATGGTACTATTGATCGCCTTAAAGTTCGTCTTGTGGCCAAATGTTATACTCAAATTTTTGGGTTGGATTATGGAGATACCTTTTCCCTCGTGGCAAAGATGACTTCTGTTCGTTTATTTATCACTATGGTCGTTCTTCAACAATGGCCTCTTTATCAACTAGATGTTAAAAATGTTTTCCTCAATAGTGATTTGCAAGAAGAAATCTATATGGAGCAACCTCCTGGGTTTGTTGCTCAGGGGGAGTCTTTTGGGATGGTATGTCGTCTTCGCAAATCCCTATATGGCCTAAAAGAGTCTCCTAGGGACTGGTTTGGAAAGTTTAGCAAGGTTGTTCAACAATTTGGTATGACTCGGTGTGAAGCAGATCACTTTTTCTTTTATTGACAGTCAAGTGCTGGATGTGTTTACTTGATAGTATATATTAATGACATCGTTCTTACAGGTAGTGACAACCATGACATCTCTCAGTTGACACAACATCTCTGTCACCATTTTCAGAGCAAAGATCTTGACAAACTTAGATATTTCTTGGGTATTGAGGTGGCACAGTCCAATAATGATATTGTTATATCTCAGAAGAAGTATGTCATGGATATTTTGGAGGAAACTGAGTTGATGAATTCAAAGTCTGTTGATACACCCATGGATCCTAATACTAAACTTCTACCAAATCAGGGGTAGCTTATACATGATCCTGAGCAGTATAAAAGATTGGTTGGAAAATTGAATTATCTTAGAGTTACTCGTCCTGACATTTCCTTTGTAGTCAGTGTGGTAAGCCAATTTCTTAATTCCCCATGTGAAGATCATTGGAATGTCATTCATATCTTAAAGTATATTAAAGGATCTCCTGGAAAAGGATTGTTATATGATTCTAATAACCATACAAGAGTTGTTTTCTACTCAGATGCTGATTGGGCAGGATCTCCTTCGGATAGAAGATCTACATCTGGATATTGTGTCTCCATTGGTGATAACTTGGTCTCATGGAAAAGTAAGAAACAGAGTGTTGTGACAAGATCTAGTGCAAAAGCAGAATATAGAGTTATGGCCTCAGCTGCCTGTGAACTTGTTTGGTTCAAGCAATTGCTTAAAGAGTTACAATTTGGAGATGTCACTCAAATGTCACTTGTGTGTGACAATTAGGTTGTTCTTCATATTAATTCTAATCTTGTCTTTCATGAGAGGACCAAACACATTGATATTGACTATCATTTCATTCGAGAAAAGATTATGTCTGGAGACATCAAGACTGAGTTTCTTAACTCAAGTGATCAGTTAGCAAATATTTTTACTAAATCTTTACGGGGTCCTAGAATTGATTATATTTATAACAAGCTTGACACATACGATTTGTATGCTCTAGCTTGAGAGGGAGTGTTAGATATTATTTAGATATTATTTGATATTGTTAACCACAATATCAAACAATATCTTCTGTTTATTATGCTACTTTCAGTTACTCTTTTAATTGTATCTCTTTACTATAAATAAATTATCCTATGTGTGATTTATACACAAGGGAGATTAATCTCAAACTCTATTTCTTCTATATTCAACACTTACAAAAAAGAAGGTCCATTTAGCTTATTTGGAATTCTTGGTGTATTATTATATGCTAACTTTTTTCCTTGAATTGTTAGGTATACCAACCTTGGCATTGGCATTACCACATAGTATTTTTCTGGTGCATTATGATATTTTTTTCAATTAGTGCATAATGGATTAGTGATTTTTGTTCGTCAATCCTATTTTATTTAAAATTTAAGATTTAAGGGTAAGATAAATTATATATATATATATATATATATATATATATATATTTTAATCTATCGAGACATATTTAAAAAAAATTATAGGGACTAAAATTAAAAAAAAAATCTCATATGATGTCGAAATATTTTTATGTCGATGTATTTTTGTGTATTAGAGAATTATGGAAAATGATTAGGTTGGCCTAGAACTTAATTTGTTTAAGTGAATATAAGCATTCTCCGTGTTCCAACCATATTAAAATTTACTTTTATGCAGAAGCAATTTGAATAAATATTTCAACAACTTCTCATAGAAGTAAAACTTTAACTGATTCTAGTTCCAAGCTTATTGTTGGCTTTTTAATCCTTCAAAAAGAAAAGTTCACAACTCCAACACAATTTTTGAAAAAATGAAAATTCTTAAGTTGTAGTGAAAGGATCAAAAGTATGTCAAGAAAAGAAAAAGAATAATAAGATGGGGTATGAATTTAAAATACAGGTTTCCTTCATTTACAGTTTACACACCTGATTCTCACCATGCAACACCAGGAATGAAGCAAGCAACATCCCATAGAATTCCTACTCAAACCAAAAAGGAATCATTCTCAACCAAAGGGTAAATGAAACTTGGAATCCTCACACCAGTTCTTGCCATGTAGCTTTATATAAAGAGATTAATCACAATTCTTTTATTCATTCAATCCATTTTCACAACTTCTTCTAGCAATAGAAGGGAGAAGAGAAACCACTGTTCATCACCTGCAATGGAAACCAATGCTCCTGAAGCTGTTAAGAATCGCTTGTATGAAGATTTTGAGCCTTACTGCAAATGGCTTACACAGAAAGGACAAGCTATTATTGAGATTAGTTTGAAGGGTAAGTATTAAGTTTCCTTTTTAGTTTTTTTACTTCTATGTTCTCATTTGAATAATTATAATGTTGATTAGAAACATTGATAATTGAAATTATAAATCTGTATTAGATTTTATCATGATTTTTAACTTTTCATTTTTTTTTTAATGACAGTCATAACACCTTTACTTTAAAGAAGTCAAGTCCTGAACTTTCATACGCAAATCATATGTTGAGTCAATTTGTCTTCTAGTTTGAACTGTTATGAATGAAAACAAAATGGTGATCTTTTATGGCCTAACATTGTTACAGGTTTCAAAAAGGAGCAACTTAAGGTTGAAGCCGGCAACTGGGGGACCCTAAAAGTTTATGGAGAAAGGCTTGTGGATGCAACCAACAACAAATGGAGCCGTTTTGAGAAAGAAATTAAGATCTCAATAGGTTGTGATACGAGTGCAATTCGTGCAAAGTTTTCTCATGGCGTTCTCTTCATTGCCATACCTAAAGAAGCAGTGATGGAGCATCTCATTTGCAGGGCAGAAACCAGAAAGAGAACAACAGCCATTAAAGTGGCAATTGCGGTGGTGTTTGTGGTGGCACTTGCGACTTACATTGCTCGAATAGTAAATAATGATGCAATAATTAAGTTGATTAACTAAAACACCAAAATTGAAATGAGGGGTGTTAAAAAAATCAGGATTTGTATGATCTGTGCTGATAATGCATAGGATTGCTTGCTTTCAGAATGGTTTTCTGTGGCAATGAGAAAAAGTGAGTAAGGTGTTCATATTTTTATGTTTTCTTGTAACATATATAACTTTCAAGAAAATAAGTGTGGATTGGATCACATAATATATTCATGCTTTGATGCTGATTAGTGCCTTTATTTTTATTTTTTTATGTGTGTGCACGAAGGATAGAATGAAAAGCTTTTATTAATCATTAATTTTTTTATTTTATTCTATTATTATTATTATTTGTAATGTTAATTTAATCCTTTTAAAAATATATATATATATATATATATATATATATTTCTATAAAAAACACTTAAATAAGTGCTAAATCAAATTAACTCTTGTCAACCTATATTAATTAGTTGCTACAACAAAATTCAATGTGTTAACTAAACAAACAAAATAGAAGAATATATGAGACATAGTAATGGGGTTTCTTATGTGGAGTGTCTCTTCAACTTATTTTGGAGTAAAAAAAATGAGGTTATATTATGTGTTTTTATGTAATTTAGAAAAAAAATGATTTTTTGTTAATTATTTTTGTAAGTTTTTAATAGGTAAAATATTCTTTCAAAACTATTGTAAGTTTTTAATAGGTAAAATATTCTTTCAAAACTATGAAGTAAAAAATCTAAAATTTAGAAGAAGAAGAAGAAGAAGAAACGTAGAACATAGGCTAAAGAAAAAATAAAAAAAACTGTGTTAAAATTGGATTTAGAAACCCTATTTTAATATGTGATTTTGATAATATGCATGAAATCTAATGTTGGATTCTATATTGTTAAAGTGAAAAATTAGATATAAAAATTAATAAATAAAATAGAAGATTGAGAATGATTAAAATATTTTTTAACTTAAAACACTCGTAGATTTTGAGAGTGTAAATTATTTGTTATAAACCTTCCCCAATTTTTGTCCCAGTTTTCGTCTGCAAACTCCTCCGTTCTAAAACCCTAAATTATCACCATCATCATCTTTTCTGATGGGTTCGAGAGGAGCGACCGTGGTGCTATCGAGAGCGAACAGGATAAGAACGAAGCTGCAATCGGCGCTGGAAGCCACAGTTTTGGAGGTGGACGACGTGTCGTACCAGCACGCGGGTCACGCCGCCGTGAAGGAAAGTTCTGACAAGGAGACCCACTTCAACCTGAAGATCGTTTCCCCCAAGTTTGAGGGCCAGAGCCTCGTGAAACGACACCGTCTCGTCTACGACCTTCTCGCTGACGAGCTTCAGTCCGGCCTGCACGCCCTCTCCATCATTGCTAAGACGCCCCACGAAACAAGTTCTGCTAAATGAATCGTTACGGGCGTTTTCTGAAGTAAGTTTTAGATGCTTCAATCATCCCCTTGTTTTGAACTTGTTTGCACTATTGGGTCCTTCCGTGTTGGGTTTTCAGTACTACTGGAAAATTAAGTGACAATCTGTGAGTGTAGAACAGACCAAGGATTAGGTAGGACTTGTTAGGATTGATTTGTACATGAGTACATATATTAGAAGAAAATGTGAAGGAAAAAGTGAAGTAAGAAAATGTGAAGAATATTAACTTGTTTTCAAGTTTAAATTATCTTGTTCATAAATTAAAAACAGTTATAAGATAACTTAATACGTAAATTATAGCTTATTGATAAATTTATTTCATTTTCTTTGTTTTATTGCTCCATATATAGAAATGGTTTAGGTTTTTTGGTGATCCCAGGTATTGTAATTGTAGAAAAATACAGTTGATGTGCCCTGCAATTATGGTCTCAAAATCCTCTTGATGATTGGCTGAAGAAGCAGTTTTGCAACATTTTTCGGGTGACAATGTTTCATGGGTTGTCATACTGCAGCTTTTGCTGTCTTTGTTCGCTATATTTTGCATTATCAAGGATGATAATGAGACCGCAATTGTAGCTGAAACGACAATTTAAAATTATCAGTAACCGCTCATATCATAGCTCTAGCTTGAAATTTCGTAGTATATCTTGGTTTACTTCATTCACTTGTCAAATATGTATCTTATCTGTCAAGGTTTGGGGTAATGGTGGTAAGTTCTGGTCTTTTTGTCTTTGATGCTTTGATTGCTTTCAATGAGTTTCCACAATTCCATGTATGGCTGTCAAATTCAAGTGTTGATTAATAAATTCGTCTGAAATTTAGAGCTTACCTCTCCAAATTTCCCGTTTCTGGAACAGTTTATTGGTGGGATTGCTAAAAATTGCGTGGGTTTGTTCAAAATCATGAGCTGAAGTCCAATTTCGTGAGTTAATAACTGCTGTGGATTCTAAGCAAAATAATATTAAGTTGTGGCTGGAACCCAAACGATTAGGTCTCAGCTATCTTATGTTCTCTATTGCTCGATTCTCACAAAACAGAGTGCACATTCTGCTCTGTCAAAGTCACAAAACAGAGCCGTCTTGTGTTCAAGTCATCTGTGGACCGCTTCTTCTCTTGCATGTTTCGTCTTCTGTGTCAAAGTTGTATCTCTCTCTTAGCTGTGTCGAAGTTGCCACTTCTCTCACACCTTCCTCTGCCCTTTGCAAAAGGCAAAAGCTCCTTCGTCCGTTCAGCTCATCCACTTATATGAATCTGATTTTGGTCCAATCTTGCAGTCTTGAATCCTGTGTGTGACTTGCTTAATGTCTCATTCGTGGATCTATTTCTCTGTGGTTGTGCTACTTTGCTTTATTGTGAAGTGGAAATGTTGAATTATAGCTGTATTAAGAGCATTATATTTATGCATATATGTTATTTTAAGGTTTTCTAATATTGTTTTTTATATTAGATAAGTTCTTACAAATTTATGATTCAAGCTATGGAAGCTGATTTTACATAGACTCTTGAGTTTGACAACTTTGCTTCTACAATGCCCTGTGCTTTATGTTGATAGAATCTGACTAAAGCTCCTATGATGAATTAACCTGATGCCATAAAACTTCTTATTCCGTCGTTCCAATTTCTGAAGATTAGTTAGTTTTGCTTATTAATGTAGAAGAAAGTGTAAATCTGAGGAGCTTCTGTCAAACTTTTTTATATTTGCCGACAGTTTTTCCAAAAGAAGTGATTTCAGGATTGTTCTTTGTAGCTTGTCGTCCCACACTGCCTCACTCAAAAAATAAATTTGTAAAGGAAAGAAAACGGGAATAGCAATATGACTGACTAAACAGAGGATGGAAGCTGTAAATCAACTACTTCTTGAACCTTTTTGTGTCTATTTGAGGCGTGTTTGGTTTACTTCCTGCTATTACTTGGTTAAATTGCTGTATGTCACTACCAAATTTTTGTTTTAAATCTTGTTAGTATTAGTCTGACTATTTTATTTTAAACTGCTATTGCATATTGACTTTTACTTTACTTCGCATTTCAGTTTCACTAAATTCTGCTGGGAGGATGACTCAGTGGATCTGAAGCATAAAAGTATCAACTATGATGGTGATTAACCCTCAGATAAAATGGAGAACAGGAAATTTGTTTGTCGATTTTTAGTGGAAGTGATTGAATGTTGGGATAGATAACAATTATAATATTAAAATTTCCACCGTGATTTTACATATTGCCGCACCATCTTTGCATATTTTTATTAAATTTTGGACATCAAGCTTTCATTGAAGTAACTTGTTGTTCTAATCAAAACATAATGCAGTTATTATTGTGCTAATGATGTTATTTGTGGATTAACATACTTGTATAGTTAAGTTAGTTTAGGTTGGTTAATTTAAAAAAAAAAAAAAAAAAAAATTGTTTCAATGTGCTTTTATTTTTCATGATTTAAAGTAAACTTTCAACTTGATTTCTTCTCGATTTTTGTGAGAAACAGATAGAAAAGAGTGTTTCATGTCCAAGAAAATTGTGAGTAGTAGCAATGGGTTGTTTTCTGACATAAACAGGTTGGTTTCTCTCTATTTAAAAAAAAAAAGAATAATGATTATTTAACACCCATTTTCTGTCCATACAATAGGAATATATACATTCCTATTGGGCTAAAAATATATTTAGAATTTTTTTTTTAAGTTTCTAGTAGCAAAGTTGTTTCATTAAAATTTTACTTTCCTTATTCATTTATACTCTAATTTGTTTTCATTTTCTTTACATCAAATAATCTATATATAGTTACAGTTAAACCTCCATTATATCTACTAATTCATAAAAAATAATTGAACAGTGTGTATGCTTGTCAAATTCTGTACTAAATTTATACTTGATCGTTGCGGAACCTTTGATAATTGTTTCTTTCTTCCACCGAATTACATGCATGAACAACCAATTATTTAGTCCAAAAAGCGTCATATTTGGTGAAAAACTAAAGATAGCCTAATATAAACGTTACACTCCTCTAAATATTACGTATACCACCACCTCTCCCCTCTTTAGCCTAAGTTTTGTCATTTTTTATAATAATTATGGACACATTAAATGTTTTAAATTTTAAAACATAAAATAACTAATATTTAAAATACAATTCTTATTATTAATAATAATATAAATTTATAAACAAATTAAAAAATGTGCACATATATAAGTCACCAAATTTTCAATTGATAAACTCGAATTAATTACATAACCAATCTAATGTAATATGAGACCAACAGCCTAAGTTCAGGATTTATAATTTTTAAATTTTGAAGTCGTAAAATTTTTGTTATTGATTAAATTTATCAAAATTTGTAAAATTCCTAAAAAGCTAAACATATTTTTTTAGCATTATTAATTATTAATGAAATTATAAGTTTATAATTTTTAATAAATGAATTATAATTTTTTTTTTAGTTTTTTTCTTAGTCTTTACTCCATACTGGTTATACTAACAAAAAAAAAATCAATAAAACCCTTTGGTTTCCTAAAGTTTTACTTTGACGGCAGTTTATATTCTCCAACCAAACTAGACACTTATACCAAATCCTCTCTGCCCTAATTCCTCACATCGGAACCTTACTCTCCACCGCCCCAGCACCTAAATCCGAAACGCTGTTACTGTTGTTGCTCACCAGGTACTCCATCGCATCTTCAATCCATTTAGCGACGCAATACCGTCTTTTGATTTAGTTTTTCTTCTCTCGTAATATTTGTTGGGAGAAAGAGGATTTTTCTTCCGAGAATATTCGACGCGGATCGGACGTTTTGGGGTCAAAATTAGGGAATTCGGTCAAATTGCAGTTTTTGAAGTTTCTTTGTTTTTAAATACTCAAAAAAATTGTTATTTTTCTTTTTTGTACTTTTACTTGGTGTGTAATGTTTGCATGTTTATATTTGATTGAACTTTGATACTAGCATTTTCCATCTTTGTTATGGGTTCAATTTTTTATTTTTTTTAAACGGGTATGTATTTTTCCTTGAAAGTACCAGTTTTTATTTGTTGAGAATGCGGCTGCTTGTTTTGTGCGATTTCAGGATTTGGAATTGGAAGAAAGTTGTGACTAGATGATTTTTGTATCTTTGACTCCAGTTAGTCTTTGATTTAGTCATAATACTTTGGTTTTGGTAGACTAATTGAATGGGATTTAAATACAATGTTCTTTTGATTTTTTATGTGTATCTGCAGCTTTACTTATTTAGTCTATGTTACTCCTTTTGTACCCTACCTCTACTCCTTGGATTTTTAGGTGGGTTGTGGAGGTGTTGCTCATTTATTAGTCCTTGTTTTCATTGATTCTATTCAGATATCTGATGATTTTTATTCTTTATGAATGCAGCTAGCAGGAACTCTGTTATTCTCTTTTATTGAAGAAGTGAACAAATGGATGATTGGGGTAAGAAAATTTTGCTTTACTTATTTATTTACACAGTGCATAATAGCTGGAATCATTTATTGATTGAATTCTTTAATTGTGGTATGTTTCGGTTTCATTATTTTTAGTCAATGTTGATTGTTTTTTATATTCTTTTTACCTCTTTTATATTTTCTCTTCTCATCATTTCACTGCTTATCCTTGATCCTTTTTTCTAAAGCAGGATTAGGATATTGATTTTTATGTATCACATTATTAGATAAAACTATATATGAATTTGTTTGGTGCTCAGATATTGTAATGGTATTCGATTGATAGTTATCTTACTTGATGATCCATCATCCCTATGTTTCAAATAATTAATAATGGATTAAATTTGATCAAGCTATCAATTTGTATGTATGGAACAAGATTGGATTTGATTTCACTTTTATAATGTTTTTTTCATGTTTGAAACATTAAATGTAAAATAAGCTCATTAATTTAACAATTTTGCTTTATTTTCCTTAACAGTAGTTAAAATGTCTTAATTAGTAAGGATGACATTGTCAATTATAAATATGAATTGTGAAAATCATAACCAAATCACACTGCTCAAATTCAACCATTTCTTTAGTGGACAAATCAATTCATTTTTTATATCCAATATATGTTTGGGAGCTGGTATATTATGTTTCTTCTACTATCTTTTGTATCCTTGTTAATTTGAGAGTGTTTGTTCCAGAGGATGAGCAAATTGCTCCTCTTGACCTTGCATCAAAAGATCCAGTTAAAAGTAAATGGGATGATGAGGATGTGGATGACAATGATGTGAAGGAATCATGGGAGGATGAAGATGAGCCTGCTCCGGTATGAACAACTAAACATGATGTAATAACAGAGGTTTCTTTCTGTGTATACGATTGTACATGTGTATGATTTGGGAAGAAAGATGGTCATTTTTCATTCCTGTCCAATCACCTTGTTGACTGATTAACACAGTTTTACACTACTGCTATGCCAATGCAACTTCTGTTGTTACTAGATTTTGTTGATTACTAAAATGTCAAGAATTACTATAGTTATTAGGCAATATGATTTATAATTTATTAGTAATTATTATTTACAATGTATATTTACTTAAGTCTGCTGTTATATTTTTTTTTTATCCTTGTTTATCTATCCATTGTCTTCTAGAGAGATGGAGTTGTATAAAACTAAAATGGTGCAAGTTGTTTAGCATACACTTCTAGCTATGATTACTTTTTAGTACAATTAAAATAGTGTGTGGTGATTACTTCAATGTTGATGTGGTATTTCTAGTAATAATTATGGTCTTCTATTTTCTCGTTAGTTGTTAATTGCCATATGTTACTTTGCATAATATTGGCAGGCACCTGCTGCACCTACTGTAAAAACTACTGAAAAGGCTTCAAAAAAATCTTCTGATAAAGTTACTGATAAGAAGGGTAAGACAGTAGAACCAATAAAGGAAGAACCATTAGATCCCGTGGCTGAAAAACTTCGCCAACAAAGGTATATTGTTTCCTATCCAATTTGGCCATCCTGACGTTGCTTTTATAATGTTTGTTAAGAGTACACTGTGACTGGTATAGCTTGCTACTGAACTCTAGGTTTAAAAATGTGTAGGTATGCTACATATGCTAGTTAGGAAAATATGATTATGAGTAAGGGATAATTGTAAAGAGGCTATAACACTGTTTTTCGAAGTTGCTTTCAATTACTCCTAATGGCAACTTGGTTTAGTCTGCATGACAATTGGTCTGTCAAATGTCAATTCTTGTGTAGTTTAAGTACAATTTCGCATTGTTAGGGCTATATCTTCTTTGACTTCTACTTGAACTACTTTGTGCAATGATATCTAAGTTTGATTTTACTAGCTCCATATTTAAGTATATTATATCTAAGGTTTGCTTTAACTAGCTCTGGTATTTGTATAATAATATCTAAGGGGTTTGCTTCAACTGGCACTGGTAGCCAAAGTCAGCTACTAAGTGGAAACAAAACATTGGCTACAACATTTAAAAAGAGCAGATCACGAACTTAGACAAAATAGTCTTATCTAATTTCCTATTTATTATCTATCACAGATTAGTTGAAGAAGCAGATTATAAGTCCACTAAGGAATTGTTTGGTGGGGGAAAAGATGAAAAGAACCTTGACACTTTCATACCGAAATCTGAAATTGATTTCTTGGAGTATGCTGAGCTCATCTCGCACAGACTTCGTTCTTTTGAGGTCAGTTAAATATTCAGTCTTTCTTCATTCCTTAATTGTGTCATTGTGAATAAGATCAAGGCAGAAAAAGTTATCATTATATGAGAAGATAAAGGACATTGCTAATTTGGTTTTCTGAAATGCAGAAAAGTTACCATTATATGGGCTTGCTGAAGGCAGTAATGAGACTATCAATGACTTCTCTAAAAGGGGCAGATGCCAAAGATATTGCATCTTCAGTAACTGCCATTGCGAATGAGAAGATCAAGGCAGAAAAAGAAGCCAATGCTGGTAAAAAGAAGATAGGTAAGTTCATCTTGGATGGAAACATCTTGTGTTTCTTTTATATTTCTATTGATTCTGTCTCATTTCTTTTGGCGTTTTCATTTTATTTTTCTGTGAATGCAGGTGGCAAGAAAAAGCAACTTAATGTTGATAAGCCTGATGAGGATTATATACCTGCTGATCGATATGATGCTCTGGATGATTATGATTTCATGTGAAAATTTTTGGTTCAGTTCCAATTTAGATTCAGTTACGGGATTCAACTGTTTCAACATAGGACGTTGGGACAACCCTTCGGCATACCTTGTCAAAAGTTAATGAGTGCTGTCCCGTATTTTGTCTAATAAGTTTGTGCATCAGTGTCTTGTTTTCTCATTGTCAATTTTGTCACCACCGATATATATATACTTGGAAGTTAGTGTTATATGATTAATAGAACTTCAAAGGTCTGCACATGAACGTGGCAACATTCAACATTAGCTTTAACTTTGGTACATTTATTGTTCTTGGATTGTAAGAATAGAACTTGACTTTTTTTGTTAAGGGAACATTTTATTGTCTTTTGTTAATGTTTTGACAGCATTGATTCCTTATTTGATGTGCATTGTAATGTGAGATGAATGCAAAATGCTTAGTCAGGAGAGTGAGCCATCAAATGATCTTCCAAACGTACAGGGCCCTTGTAATTTTATACAATTTGGATTTCAGTTAGATTATTTATGGTTTTACATATTTGAATCATGGCCCCTTGGGGATTCTATGTTTATGATTAGTTTACGAGAATCAATTTTTCGTAGAAGAGTAAAATACCTGAACAAATAAAATTTAGGATAAAATATGTTTTTGGTCTTCATCAAGTCGTTGAAAAACATGATTTATAAGTTCCAACTTTCTATTATGAAAAACATCATAAAGTTATATTGTTCGCTATCATAACGTTTTTGAAATTTGGTTCTTTCACAAAATGCACAATGAGTCATCTTGTCAAGTACTCGTGGTGGTTCTTTCACAATCAACAACTGAGTGGGAGACAATGCTACTGTGGAAAAAATATTATGCTATTGACCTCAAGTATGTAAGAATTCCAGTTAGACATTTTTGGCATTGTCGTAATTGAAATGAAATATTCTGTGTTTTTATGTATTATTGATTATTGGGTCAAGGTTCATTGACCCATTGTTTGGGTTTGTGCACAGCAAAATAAAATGTAGTTTTAATATGATATTGTTCAGGAGATGACGAAGTTATACAAAGCACCAAACAAGATTTAGAACTAAGAAGGAATAAATATCAAAGTTGGAGAAGAAACTTGTAATGGAGTGATAGGAGTTTTTATTTTGACCATATTTTTGTATATATTGCGTTGTGGTTATATTTTATGGTTGGAGGCATGAGTATGAGGTTGTTTTGATTTATTTGTTAATATGTATTTTGGCATACTATTGATATTGTTGTAATGGAATCCGTGCAATTGCAATGGTTTTATATTTGAATTTTATCAGAAATTTCCAATTGATTACATTATTTGTTATGAGATGTGTTGTGATTGATGTAATATAAACAATATGTATTCATAAATATTACATACAACAATTAAATACAAATCGATCTATTATTAAGTTGAATTCATAAAACAAAATATATGTCTTAATAAATAAGTTCATCCCATGAATTTTAGATATATTTTAATAAACAAATATATTATAATACATGGTCCAAACATATGACTAATGTATTTATCTGATATAAAACATGGGAGCATAATCTCATTAAAATATTTGAAAGTATTCATCATCTGCATTCCTACCCACAACAATTAAATTCTGTCTTCAATACCCATTAAAAAAAATCATGTTATTACATTATAACCAGTACGAGGTTATAAGCTACATCATTTAGGAGAATTTTAAAAAAAAAAATTCATGCATTTTATTTTGATCACTTTTTTATTTGCTTTCATGGCGATTATTGTTTTCATATATTTTTTTAAAGAATTAAGTTATTTTATTTACATTCAAATCTAATACGAGTATTAAATGTTTGAACATATTTCACCAACATTTTAAAAAAAAAATTCAATGAATTTTTAAAAAACATAGTACTCATTAATATACAATAATATGGTATATAAAATATTATCTAAATAATTTTGTTCCTAATCCACATTGTAATAAGAATTAAAAAAAAAAAGAATGTAAGACAAAAAGACAATTCATGAAAATAAAAAGTTGTGTTTAAACTTCCCCTTAAAATGTCTAAATTGATATTCAAATTTTTTGTATTCTAAAAAAAAAGGTTAAATTAGTGAGTTCATCAAATTATTCGGGAATATTAAAGTACTAATTTTCAAACTATTTTTTAAAATATCTATTATCGATTAATTAAAATGTATTAAAAATGACGAAATTGTGTGATCTTATAATTATTTTAATATTTTTTAATTTTATAAGTTTAGAAAGACTTAATATTATTTTAGTCATGAGTGACTTTTGGTTTTGTATTTTTTTATTTCTTCTAAAATAGTAATAATTAATTTTGATCCTAATATTATTATATGATACATAAAAGGTCAAATCACACATACTAAATTAATAATATGATATATATTATTCATTAATTTTTAAATAAATATTAAGAATTAAAAATGGTAATATGAAGGTTTGAAAGAATAAAAGTTAAAGAAAAATATTTTATGCAGACTAAAATTATAATTCACACATTTAATAAAATTTACAAATCAAATATTTGAGATTTATAGAAATAGAATACATACAAAAAATGTAGGTCAAAATCTAAACTTTCTAATGTTAGATGTATTCGAAACATATTTAAAAAATTTCTAAAGAATTTCAATATATTTGTTTAAAAGAACCGTTCTTAAACAACATGGTATATATATGCATGTCCATATATTTTTGTAAGCCACCCAAATTCGAAATTTGATGTATAAAGTCAATCACCAAATCTTGGAAGTGATGATTTTAGCATTAGAAGGGACGAATGGAATTGCGTGTTTTCCTCGTGTCATTTCCATTGTAAACCATGTTTCCCTCTGATCTTGCAGAGCCACAAATGAAACAAACCAAGCCCCTCATAATGAACGAATGATGAGCTGAGACTGAAGGACCATCTTCTGAACCATAGTTTTCTCCACCGACTTCCCCTCTCTTCCATCCCTTTATTGTTTGCTTTTCCTTCGCTGCGACAACCACAAACGGTGAAGGTTTTGCAAACATGAGTGGAAAGGCCTCCGTCTCCAAGGAACTCAATGCCAAGCACACAAAGGTACAATTTTGCTCCACCCCTTTTCGTTTTTCCTCATCAACTGCATCTGGGTGATGATGATGTTGAGTGCTAACAAGTATCAGTTACTTGGGTTGATATTAATTTTTATCAAATTGTTGTGACAATTTTGTTGTGTAGTGGATCGTGTGAAGCTACCAACAACGTCCTTTTTGAGTTTGTTGTGTTTTATTTTACTTTTTTTTGTGAATGGATGCAGATATTAGAGGGACTTGTTAAGCTACCGGACAACAGGGAATGTGCAGACTGCTGGACAAAGTATGTGCCTTTTTCATAACCTATTGTTTTCTGTTAAGTATGGATGTTAATGTTTTCAGGAAATTACGTTTGCACTTGTGTTAATGCACATGGATAATGGTTGCACATCAGATATCTAAAAGTGTTTTTTCGTAATTACTTCTAAGTTTTCCTTGTTATCACTTCGCTGTTGATATCATTTGATAAATTGTTGCGGTTTTTTAATATAAGCTCACTTTTAATATTCAGGGCACCAAGATGGGCAAGTGTGAATTTAGGAATATTCATATGCATGCAATGTTCAGGAATTCACCGGAGTCTTGGAGTACATATATCACAGGTTTATATACATCTTTTCTTCTGTGTCAGTTTAGAAATTGATAAAGGGCTAAGCCTTGATGTTGAATCTAGGTGCGCTCCACTACATTGGATACCTGGTTGCCTGATCATGTTTCTTTTATGCAATGTAAGGAACTACGCAGTTTGTTTCTAATTTTTCAGTCACAAATATTGTAAAGCATATTATGAGATAGTAAATAGTTAGATACTATGACTAACTCTTTGTTGCCTTTTCAGAACCAGAGAATTAACTAGTTTTGTCAAAAGGTTAGATGAAGGTCTAACAAAATTGTATTGGTAAAAAATCTAGTGGTATGGTCCATTCCATATATATGTAGGTAGATATACCTCTATAGGACATCACGTAATATCCATTTAAATGATTAATGAAACTACTTACTCATGGAATATAGGGTATTTGTTAGAAAAAATACTGGGATCTTGAATTCTTTTGCAGCTGAATTTATTTAGTACTTTGGTTGTCTGCATAATATGTACCTAGCTCATCCCTTGATTTGTTGTATTTTATGCAGCAATGGGTAATGTGAGATCAAATAAGCACTGGGAGGCAGAATTACCACCGAATTTTGACAGAAATGCATATGGAATTGAGAGATTCATTCGTTCTAAGTATGTTGAAACTGTTCATGAATTATTGTGAATAACATTGATTCTAAACAGAAGATTAATTTTCATTAACTTCCCCATTTGTGATGTTGTCAACTTGCTTAAAATCTTCCAGGTACGTGGAGAAAAGATGGGCTTCAAAAGGAGGACTACAACCAGCTTCAAAGTCAGCTGAAATAATCTTTAAGACGAAAGAGTCACCACCTGTTGGGGCCAATATTGCTACTCAGAAGAATAGGAGATTGTCACTTGAGGAAAGCATTCTTGTGAAACATATGACACATGTTCCGCCTACAAGAACAAGATCTCACGAGGTATTCATGTTTAATGTCAATTCAATCCTTAATAAAGAATTTTCTTTCAGAATTCACTTGCACTGATTATATACATTGGATCATTTAAACTACTACTCACATGCACAGTTGTTGAGCTGGTGAGTGGTGGCCGTTTGCACTTTTGCCCCTTTTGCATAACTAATAATGCAATCTAATGAGCTATACATAAATTTGGACGAACTTAACTGCTTTTGAACTGCTTGAGCTATCCAAATTGTATTAACTATTTTAAAGCATATTTGTTAATTTCAGTAGTTAAAGGAGTTCAATTTGGTTCAGTTCATTATTTTTAACAACCCTGGATCTAGTTAAGTATTAAGAAACTGCGTTCTATTGTGGAAAATGATGTATTTCCTTTCTTGTTTTTGCAAGGCAGGGTAGGAGGTAGCCAAAATTTAGCTTCTCATTTCCAATTGCTATCTTATTGAATTCCTTGCCCTTTTTGTGAAATATTTTTTCCATAATATCCCTTTTAAGCCATATGCATTTAGCATCCCATAGCCTTGTGTAGAATGTTCCTTTAGTGGGTTTAGAATGTTCCTTTACATCTAGATATATTCAGAAAGAGGAATGAAAGAATGGACAAGGGGGAAGGTGTTTGAAGGAGTGTGGTCACAGACATATCTAGTGGCAGGTCATAATTTGCATTTGTATTCTCTTTATGCACGACTAAAAATTTCTTTTTCCTTCCAAGAATTTCTAAATCAAAAAAAGGCCAATAAAACTTCATCTCTTGCAATTCAGGGGTCCTTTGATTCGCAAAATAAGCATTCACCACCAACAATAAGGAGGCCATCCGCATCATTGGATTTTGGCAGCTCCAAGAAGAACAATGGTACCGTTGATCATTTTGGCTTGTTTTCCGTCCATGCTACTAAACAGGATTCATCAAGTACACCGACTAGCTGGATAACTTTTGACTGTAAGAGCACAATACTTGTATTGCACATCTTTTTGTTTAATATCCTTCCACTCTTCGTATCGAAACTAATAAGATGTTGTCATCTCATGTTATGGACTTCCAAATTATTAAATCAATATATTCATTTTTGCAGGACAAGGTTTATGAGGTGTATGTTTGTAGATTGTTGAGCTAGCCCTTCGTGTAGATGTCACAGCATTATAGTTGAAGAACATGTCATATTGCATGAACTTTGAGCTGCATTGATCTGGTGTGTACTTCTCTTTTTCAACGATTAATTTTGCTTTGATGTTTTTCTTTATTTCCGTTTTTAGATGTCCCTTATATTTTATACGTTTTCCTAAAACCAAGTGATTTGTGTGTGTGGCCTTAGAATTTTCCTGAAATAATTCCATTCAGCTCAAAGTGCATCCTTGTACTGACTTGAAAGTAAATATATATTACGAGGCATATTTAACTTGTGTATAAAGATTTAAGATGGCCATGATTCCAAGAATCCTATTTTTAGTGCAGAAGATTGGTCTCACATGCATAGTTTGATACATGGCATATATCTTGAAATCAGTTTTTATATTGAAGATTATGTTTTCTCACAGGTTTGAGAACAAAGTTTTTCATGAACACGCTGCAGCAGAATATAAATTTGTTGCAGGTTTCACTACTTTGGCCTTGAAGTATCACACAGCCTATGGTCGTCCATAAAATGGTTTGATTAGAACTGTTGCTTGTATCACTTTTTCCTTCTAACAGCCATTGATTGAGATTAAAAAGGGATCAAGGGGAGTAAATTGCAGTTATTCTTTTCTTATCAATGTCAGTTCAAGAGTCTGTGACCAGAGATTTTGTCATATGCCCCATCCTAAGTTTGTTCTTTTCGAGTGCACCCTTTGGTTTTATTCATCAGTCAAAATACATAGAGAATGTTAACTTTCTGCATTGAATCTTGGGTTGAATAACAAAGGTTTATGATCTCTTTCAAACACACACTTTAATCTCTCCAAGCAGGTAAGGAAATATAATGGTTTAACAACAGTCAAAATTAATTTAATGGCTTTATAAGAAGTGTTGAATAGTAATTCTATAATTACCTTACCATACACAAAAGCCACTTATGGCTAGAACTATAAAATATCTTATTGAGTCCAGTTCTTAACTCGATTTACGCTTTTATTTTTGTTTAAAAAATTAATGATTTTAACTTACTCATTTTTTCAATCCAACTTAATTAAAAGTTTCAATTTGACTTGTTTAACTCATTTACAACTCAATTAATTTTACTTCTATAAAAAATTTAAATGACTTTTCAACTTTACTAATTTGTCATCTAAAAAAATTAATATAATATTATCTTCTTATAAAATATATGTAAATATTTTATCATATATTAAAAAAAAAAAAGCAAATGTTTTATATAAATAGAATTCAATATTTGTCAATACAATCTGAATTTTGAAGATTAATATTTTAGTAACCGATTTATAAAATTTGAATCCATGTTATTTAAACAGTTTAAGCCTAATTAAAAATTTAGGTTCACAAACATCAAATATTAAAAATTTACTGGCGGAATAAATTTATAAAATAATTAATTTGAATTAAGAATGAACAATTTTAATTGATCGCTTACATGTTTCCATACTTCAAAAATTTGAAGTCCATGAAATTGCTGACCTGTCCTCTCCTATTTACACAGGCTAATTAATTTAAAAAAAAAAAAATCCAGACATTAATAAATCAATAATAACCTTCCTTCAATCCATTACAAAATAAAAATAGATTAATGGGTGCACAATCGTCATCGTGAGGCTGCCCGCATTGTAGTTTACCCTCCGCAAAATCAAAATTTGAGTTATTAACGAACCTCTCCATCACTCTCAACGTATAAAGGCGCGAAAAGGCTGAAATTCTCAACGTACTCTCTTTTTCTTTCTCCTTCTTCCATCTTCTTCTTCTTCTTCTTCTTCTTCTTCCATGCGTTCAGACATTCACTTTCTAAATTCGCAGGCTTCCACTTCTTCTGTGGCCATCTCCTCTCACTCCGAATCTCACCTCGATCGGTATATACCTCGCGTTTTCTCGTTCACTCATGTGAAAATTAACTCACGTACTAATTAACTTGTTAGTTATTACACTAATTAATTAAGTTTCGGATTTCGATTGTTGACACTTGCACCGAAATTTTTTAGAGCTGAACTTCCAACTCTGCATTGAGCATTTCAATTATCATTTAGTTAGATCTGAGTTTTCTTTTCCTTGCTTGATTCGAAGAAAAAATGGAAAAACTCAGGCCAGCGTGGGCTGTCAAGGCGATCATCGTCATCATTTTCACTTCGATTCTTTTCCGATGCGTTTGCGGGGAGAATCATACGGTTGGTGGAGCTTCCGGCTGGGATCTCCGTTCCAATATTCAGGCCTGGTCTTCTACAACAACGTTTAATATCGGAGACGATCTCGGTACGTAGCCACATTCTCTCTCTCTATCTATCTATCTATCTATCTATAATTCATCTTAATCAAACTATGCTAGCATGCACGCTCGAATCTCTTAAACTATCTAAATATAATTTCTGCCAAGCAGAACATCAATCGCCACCTTCGAGTTTCAGAAGGTTGAAATCTCGCAGGAGTAAGTTAATTTAACAGTAGAGTAATCGTTAAGTATTTATATTCTATTTGAATTTTCGTTTCGATAATAACAGAATCCGTTGAAAACAATCAGTTCTTCTTTTAGAGAATACTTTATTTTCTCCGTAACTAAACATTCTGATTTTTCTAGAGGAGAAAACTGCAAGTAACCGTTCCCCTTTTTCTCGAAGCTAGTTCAGCGAGGTGACACGAACACCAAGACCATGCCAAGGGCATTTTCGGTATAACGGATTAATTATTTTCTTATTAATGGGCTAAATTACAATTGCTTTTACTATTGATTTTTATATACAATTTTGGTTTTTTTATTTATTTTTCAGATTTAAGTTTTTATATTTTAGAATATACTTTTTTATCTATTTCTTAATTTTCCATATTTATTGTTTTATTTTAAATTACTTTAATTATTTTATGGTACTTTCAATACATATATTAGATCAAGTTTAATTAAATAAAAATAAATCATATATAAAACTAAATATTCAATTTATGAATTTTTAAAATAAGAAACTAAATTTAAAAAAGAAAAAGGAAAGAGACAAAAATGATAGGTTTAAAAGTTAAAATCAAAGCTGAACGAAATGTTTTGGTTTGGTTTGGCTGGCAGTGTTCTCATACACGCCGGTTCACGACGTGGTGGAGGTAAACCAACAAGGTTACGAAACGTGTGCGATAGCCAACGCTCTTGCCACGTACGACAGCGGAGACACCTTGATTCACTTAAGCGGAGCGGGAACGCGCTACTTCGTGTGTGGCCGAATGGGCCACTGTCAACAGGGCCTTAAACTCCAGGTCCAAGTTCTAGCCCAGTCCAACAACGGAACCAACGACGATCAAAACCAAGGCCCCACCGCTTCTCCTCCTCCTCCTCCTCCTCCTCCTCAGCCGGCTTCTCCGCCGCCTCAAGATGACGCGCACTCACCTGCGGAGGAGCTCTCGCCCTACGAGCTTTCACATGCAGAGGAGCGCTATGGGGTGGTGCCGTTAATTACGCTCGTAATCGTGCTCGCCTTCGCCCGCGCTCCTTTCTTCTTCGCTTTTCCTCGCCTCCGTTTTCATCTCATGCGTTGAGCTTGTTAGCTAGCTAGCTGCATTTTAGTTTTACCTCACCCTATTGCTCAGTGCAGGTATGAATGTGCTGGTTAGAAATTGAATAATGAGTCTGTGGGCGTATTCAATGTGAATATTTTCTCTGGACGCATTGTATGTACTTTCCTTTCTTGTAAAGTCATAATTGCAGCTCTGCATGCATATTCAACGTGAATATTTCTGTGCGGTTTTAAATTTGCTTTCTCAATTGGTCAATGTCCTGTGTGCGTATAATAAAAGGAGATGTAATTAAGTAAGATGTTCAAATTTTGACCCATATAAAACCTCGATTAAAAAGAAAAATATTATTAAAATTTATTTATTTTTCTCACCCGTCATATTCGAATTTGGAATTGAAAATAAAATATTAAATCAAATCAAATAACCTATTTAATATTTTTTTAATTTTTATATATCATTATTATATTATTATTTAAGTTGTCAACGTTATATATTCGACAGTTTTTTCTTTTTTAAATTGCTTGTTCAGTCTCTTTAATTTACGAAGGCGAGTGTTACTGACGCTATTCTGATGACATGAGAGAGAGAATATGTACTTTCTAAGAGCACGGAAATATTATTTCATTCGGATGGTAATTGGTTGACAACTGAAATAATGAATAGATAATTTAAAATAACATTACATAGTATTATGTATTGTTGTTGTGATTCATTGTTTATTGTTTCGGTTGTCAACCACGGGTTTGAAGTGTCTTCAACAAAAACAGACCGTGCTAATTGAAGGCCGAATGGACGTGGTTTGGGCCTCTAACATCAGCCTTTTCTAATTAATTAGCTTCGTCTATAATACGCCGAAGCATTATTCGTGTTGTGTGATAATCCGGCGGTGTCCACTGGCTCACTCCCATTGTAGGTCTAGGGGGCATCATATATCAGAGTTATGATATGTAGACAATCATTATTTATCAAACATCAATTCAACAATTACTTTTAATTTTTTATATTATTATTTATTTATCTTACTTATCTTTCTTCATCAATAAAAAAAATATTACTTTAAGATTGTTTGTTAGATATAGGGAAAATTTTGATGTTTATTTATTTTTTCCTTTTTGATATTATCATTAAAACCCTCACCCACAAAAAAAAATGTGAAGTTTCAAATAATTGAGAAAGATAACAATGCTGGTTGTTTGTAATTAAATTGTCATAGTTACTCATATTTAGACTTTGTATGCATAGATGGGTAGTGTCCCCGCCAACCTACAAAAAGAATAATAGCAGCCGCTAGAAGTTACTAGTCTATATCAAGCAGGGGTCATTTTGAGTGCTGCTTCTTGAAGACATTACTTCTAGTCAAGCTAAAAGCAAATTAGCAGCTTTGAATACCTTCTTACTCTTCAAGCCATTTATGAGCTTAAGTTTTTTAACACATACAAAAAAAATACATTTTTTATGAACTACAATTAGTTCATTTAACAAATGTATTTTAAATATATATATATATATATATATATATATATATATATATATATATGTTTACCTTTTCTTCTTGTGAATATGTTTACTACGAAACTTATCCAGAGTCTTCTTTGGTCCCTATTCTCTGGTCCACAGTTTTCTTGTGCTATGACAACGTGTACAAGGATTTTCTTGGTTGTTTCCATTAGTGGTAAATAAGAAAAAGACTAGTCTTTGATAATGGCAAACAGTGGGTCTTATTCTTAGGACCTCTAGCTTGTACATTCTTCGTAATCAATATTTACACATAATTATTACCATAAGCAACGGTTATGCAGTGTCACACGCGTCAGTAGTGCCATTCCCAACTCGTTCCTTTTCTTCGCATTGATAATTCAAATTTCTACTTGAAGAAAATAACACTAGTTATTGAATTATACTTGGCCATTTTGAAGGTAGCAGAATTCATGGACAAAAGTAGAATGCGTTAAAATAGAAAGAGAAGGCAAATATTATAGTAAACTGAACTTTCCTAAATGAAGCTAAAGGCAGTTTGCTGGCAGGAGATGGGGGTCCGTGTCTGTGGTTTCTCACAAATAAAAGACTTTCACAAGTTGGATCCCCTTACATTTTGAATTGTATAGAGGTCCTACTTCTTTATGAAGTTCTGTCCTCACAAACCACTCAAAGTTCATGACACAACAAGGGACATGGGGCTCTTTCTGCTTCAATTTTCACTGGCATGTAAGGGGGCAACGTGCTTTCCGACCTAAGGGGGTCATAATTAAAATGAAGGCTTAAAGAAACAGCAAGTCCCACTACATCTATAATGATCTATACCACGCTGACAGATACTAACCATGTGCGTGTGTGTTCTCCAAGTTTACTGACCTAATCTCATCTTTGATCCCAATACTAATTGTAGCTTTGGAGACTTTGACAGCATAACCAATCTGCTTAAGCCGAGATGTCTTAATTGATGCTCACATGAAACCATGCACAGTTGAAACTTCGTTCATGCACTTCAATCTTTGTACCAAAAAAAATGAATAAATAAAAGTCTTGAGTTCTTTTCCAGCCCCATAATACGCCAAAAGGCAAAGGGGGTCCAACCCTCTATTCCAACTCCCTTAGTTTGGTCTACCAATGTACACGAGCTACTATATATCACCTCCTTGCATGAGTAAGGTTGTTATTGGTTATTGCTAGGTGTATATGATTTGGTTCAATTGGTATGTATCCAAGTTTGTTCCCCCCTTCCTTCTATGTCGGTTCTCTTGTAATTAAAAGAGTAAAGAGGAAAAGGAAGAAGAAAAAAGGACAACCATTATTCAACAAATAGAATCTACGACGTTGTCGATCTTTAGTGTAAAGTTTTTTTTTTTTTTTTAAATCATGTTTATTCATCTACCAAACTCAAACCCACTTCGATTAAGAAATCTAGATCAACTCCAGTCGGACTAACATAGTACCTCCTCAATCAGCAAGCATTTTAAGGCTGAATTAACTGGTAAACTATTAGGTCTGCATAAAATAGCAGAAATTGTACATTCCATATTAAATAATCGCCTCATAATGCTACCTAAGTTCAAACTACATAATCCATACAAACATTATGATATAAGAAACACTGGACTTCTGAATAGTTTAGAAGAACATGTAGAGCAAGGATCTAGAGCAAAGAAAGAGCACAACAGATTAGGGAGAAACTAACTTATGCCCACTATGTCACAAGAAACTTGACAAGGGAAAAAAAGTACACCATATCTGATGCTTGTCATGGCTTCTTCACACAGTCTCAGCAGCAAAAACATGTACACAGCAAGTCCTGCCAAGGGAGAAGAAAGAGTCAACACTGGTAACCGACAATACGAACTTATATGTGGGATTATATATATTACGTACTAATAATGTAGATTATAATTTTCCTACTATTCAATCAAGTGTTTGGTAGGTGGAACAGTCTAATCAAAAGCTAGATTCATTTAATTGCCCTTACTGCTACTTATGTTTCGCCAGGTGTTGAGTGCCTATGCGTCAAGAATATAATTAGATGCCATGGATATATGCACCATGGAATAACAGTGTCCCTTTTTCAGTCATAAAATACATGTTTGTGTGTATATAAGAACTTGTACATTTAATCCTAGCTGAGGTCATACCGTAGAAAAAAGGATAAAAAGTTCAACAAACATTTGATTATGTTTAATTTAGCTATAAAAAGATTCCATAAGAAGGTGCTGTATTTAACTACTATTTGCTAATTCAAACACTGATATGTGAACAGTTGTCATCGAGCTCATGACAAGACTAACCATTCTAAAAGAGTAAGTTGTTAGGAAAAAGGCTACTGAATGGTTTAATAACACCAAATATGTTCCATATACATATATGATTACACACATAGCCGACAGTGGAATACTCCATAACACATGGATTTGTAACATGCTGATTGAATGCAATGACAACTAAAATAAGCATATATGTTAAGTACCTCCAGAATGGTCAACATACTTTCATAGATTATCATCATTTTGCTAAATTTTCACTGTGACTGGTGAAAAAGAAAGAGATTAGCCACATCAAACACGGCGATTTATCATTTCCCTGAGACGCTGGATAGATTCCAGCCTCTGCAACTTCATTTGATTGTTGATCTTCTTAATGAACGCTTCTGCCCTGCGATTCAGTTCCTCTAAACTCATGGACTTTTCCCTTCTCAAGGAAGTTCTATCGTTGAATGTGTCTGACTTTTTGAGCTCCTTCTGAGCCCAAGCCACTGGATCATCAACGTCACCACCCTCCCCATTACGATGAAATGGCTCTGCCTTTACAATCCTTGCACCCCATGTGTCACTCTTCTTCAGCTGTGGCCTCATCGTTTTCCCCTGCCCCTCCATGATAGACTTCCACGTGGCTTCCAGTGTGTCATCGCCATCGGAATCCGGCAAGAAATAATCATTGGTGCAATTTTCTAGCAACGGGTGGAGCATGAGCTTGTCAGAGGACAAATCAGTCTCTTCAACGCCTTCTTCTTTTTCTTGATCTTGCTCTTTCTCTTGTTGTTCTTGTTCTTCTTCAACCTCCTTTTCTTCTTCCTTGTCTTCACTGGTTTGGTTCTCTGGCTCGGTTGAGTGGTTGGTAGTGTCTGAAATGGTGGTGGTTGCGTGCGTAGGATCAAAGGGTGCAGGAGAGTCAGATAAGTGTTTGGGGTGGAAGTTGGAGGAAGCTGCAATGATGATGATGATGAAATTGACAATGATGTAAAGGCATGGGAGTGTTAGCCAGCTTCTAACTGAGACCCAAAATTGAGGAAGAGTTGAGAGAAGAAGGTGGAATGTGTATGGGACTACTGCCGCTTTCAACAGAGCAAGAGTCGAAACAACCCCCATGGACATGAGCACAAACTTTGCAGCCCACATGGCTGTTTCAAATCTGTTTGATTTGACAGAAGATGGTTTTTGAAAAAGATCCATCACTGACATGTTGCAGGCAGGACTCCTAATAGTCACTCTTCACAACACAACAACACCCAGATTCAAAAAATCAAAGCAAAAGAACGGACTTTTCTGCTAAGAAAAATGAGAAGAATAAGACCCAGGAACAAAAACTTCTAGGTGGGTGGGGTTTTTTTATCAACTAGTACATAAACGTGAACAAGCACCAGTTCTTCAGAGGAAAAACAAGAGAAAGGAGCTTTTTTGAAACTGAGGTTTGAGTATGAAAACCAAATTCTGAAAGTTTTTCATAAGGAGGATAATCAGGTGGGGGATGAAGAAGAAGAAGAAGAAGAAGTAAGATTTGTGGCGAATTACTGTGGATCCTTGAAGGGTGATGAAACAGAAGAGAAAGGAACAGAAACAAGGGAAGTGAAAGAAAAGAAAGAAAGTGAACAAAATGTATTGAGGCCAAGCTGGCTAGAACTTGAGTCCACTCTGGTCTCTAGAGTACAAAGAAAGAAAGAAGGCTTTTAAAGAAAAAAAGCTTTCAAATTTCACTGTTTCAGGTGCTGTAGTTAGCAGCAGAGCCAACAAAAATTCCATTAGTACTGGATAGGCAGGGTGGTTATAGAGTAGTACAGGACCACATGAGTGAGTCAAGAAGGGATCTAAATGAACAAGATCTGTCTATGAACCTCCATTACTCATACACCCATTTTTCATTCCCAACCAAATACACTGTTTGATGAATTCCCCACCGTCAGATTCTTCAACAACAGTTAAAAGGGTATGAAAAGATGATAAATTTTCAACTCTCATCTTCACTCATTGCTATATAGGAGGTGATGATAGAGATAGAGATAGAGCCACCGATATTTTTACTTTTTTTTTTTGCTTGTGAAACAAAAAAAAAAAAAGTTTGGATATATTTTCAGACCTGAAAAGTCAAGAAAAAGTAAACGATTGAATTAGGGTGGAAAGCGTACTAATAGTATTAGTTAATTAACCATAATTAGGTTGGTCGTTAGCATGGTTTAATTTTTTTTTTAAGAAATGTAAGCAATATTTGAAGGTAAACTAAGTAATCTGAATTAAAGTAGTAGCTGAGTTGAGCGGCGCTGGCCACAATATGCGGAGGGGATGATTGCAACTTTTGGCACCACTAAGCTAAAGCTCCTCAACTAACCACAATGCATCCTCACAAATTATTAACTCATTTTAAATCATTATAAACAATTTCTAAAGTGATCCCTAATTCAAAAATTTTATTGTTACAAAATTAATAACATTGATGTAAATTTTTTTTATATATATTAATTTATTTATTTTTTGGCAAAATTGCATATGCACATAAAAGTATCTTATGTCTGCCAATTTATTGCTGGACTCTAGATTGTTCTCCAATGAGTAATGTTATGCGTGTGCTCATTCTTTTTTTTTTCAACAACTGTTATGATTGTAAAGGCAACTTCTCTTATTAAATAGTGATTACTTGTTAATGTAACAGTTTACGCTTTTAATCTATCAGACATCGTTATAAATATTATTTTTCAAGTGATTATCATATTTACCGTAATTTGCGATTGCCTACTATGTCAAATTTGTGTTTGTGTGGTGAATTTTAAGAGGTTAAATATTTTTTACAACTTTTTTTTTGTAGTAGTGATTTTTTTTAGAGTTTCAATTGTTTTACGGTGAAATATGTTATTTTGATAAGAATTTATGAAGAAAATATAATTTTAGGAAAAAAAAATATTTGTTTGGAATTGTACACATTTAAATTTTACCCAAAAAATAAAAATTGAATATAAAGTATTCAATAAAAAAAAAATCGTCCTTAAATTTTAATACGTATCATCCAAACACAATATTAACATTCTCACCAAACACAATAGCTAATAAATATTTGTAACAATTTTTATTTTATTTTTAAGTTTTGGATCAATTAAAAATTATTATTTAAACTACAGATTCCACGAAGTAATACTTACCTTGGCTGATTAAGCAAGATTTTGAATTCATAGCAAGAACATAGTTTAAATAAAGATGGATAGAGATTAGTATAAATATTCTTGAATAATATATATATATATATATATATATATATATGATAGATAGATAGATAGATAGATAGATAGATAGATTTTTCATGGTTGTACCCCTAATTTCACTAGGATTTCCACCATAAGCTAAGCCATTAGGTGATGCTCCTTTGCCTCAATTGAATTATGGTTATGAAAGAGACATAAACAGTCACCAATCAACAACATGGATTCTAAGAAAAATAAATATCTTTTCAGAAAAAGAAATATCTTCACTTGCATTGCATGGTCAAATGAGTGCCTTTGAACCTGTTATTTTTTATAAAATCACTTTTCATTAAAAAAAAATGTGCAAAGGATCAATGAAATTAGTTGGATAAATTTTAAAAAGAACTTTTTGTTAAAAATTAATAAACTGAATTTTCACAACCAAAAAAATATCATAAAAGAACTTTCTTACCAACATTATTCAAACTCTCGGCATTATACTATCATCATAATTTTGACTAATAAAATTGAAGGTATGAGTTGGTTCAATGATAATATAAGGGTTTCTTTCTCAGTGATGATATCTATGGCGTCATAATAAATCTAAACGTTGATTTTGTATTAACATGATATGATATGTAATTATCTCCAACATTTGCTAAAATAATTGACTCAAATATACAAATTCCTTTTTCATTCCTTCCTCAATTAAGTCTCATCCACAATCATTCACTCTTTCTTTTTACTTAAGTTTTGTATTTCTATTTTAATTCATATATTTTTTAACAAGCAAACATTAAAAATGTTAACTATTTTGATTTTGAGATGAAACGATGAGCGTAGAAATAATAGCAGAGAGGAAATTAGCAGCATGGTGCTGCATTGCAAGTTGCAATTTCACTTTCTATGCATATATGTTCATAGAATGGAGTCAGATTTTTGGGTAAGAAAAACAGAAGACACAGCGCATGTATGTGGCATATTTTGTAAAATAAAAAGTAATATTTATAGAAACATATTTTGTATGTGTGTGGCATGGAGTCGCTTGTCGTACCCTAGGGAACCATCCACCCACCGACTCACCTCTCTCCTTCGTAGCTTAAATGTCTGCTAATCATAACCAACAGTGTGTGCATCGCCCCTTTTTCTTAAACCAAACTCTGCAAATAATCATAACAACACCTATTCCACACCCTTTTCATCAAGTGTGAGTAAGTTAAGAAAGAGAAAATTAATATACCAATGTTTTTTTCAATGAATTTCTTTGGAAAGACTCAAATGATATGAGAGCCGAAGAGATTCACACTACAAAAAATTATTAAATAATTTAAGTGTAACAAAAATTAGGGCTATAACTTTCGTCTTTGCCAAGTCCCATGATCCTCACTTTCACATGCTCACAAAATGCCAACCATTACATCAAATCAATTACTCTTTCTCAATTCTCACCCTTCTGTGTCATACCTCACTCACTCACTCACTTTTTTTCTCTCTCAATTCATATGTCACATTTTTTATATTTTTAGATCGGATCAAATAATTTCAATTTATTCAAAATTTAAACTGTCACCTTTTTGTGACCAAGATAATAGTGTATACCCGACCGAATTACTCGCTATATATAAACCAAAGAAAAAGAAAGAAAAATATGTACGGAACTAAGTAGGAGATCTATTGATAGGACGAACAATAAAGTTGAAAAGAAAGTCCAAAAATATCACGAGTGTTTCCAACCAAATCAATCATGATTTACTTTGACAAAGAAAAAAATGCCTATAAATGTCAAACTTGGAACCACCATTTATGTGAAGCACTGTTTCGAACACCCATAAATACCTAAATCTAACTAATTATTGCACATATAGTGAATTCAACTCCAATCGATGTACTTAATAACTATGCATTAGAATCTTCTATTCAATCTTTAACATAGGGCTAGAATCGCATAAAAAATCATGATTAATTTGGTGCACCCAATTCTTATTTAATTAAGATTAAGGCAATGCTTTCAGAAAGCACATAAGAACATATAGTAAATAATTGGGGTAATACTACTGTTAGGTTTTGTCATTATATTTAAAGTATTACTTAATATTTTAAAATTAGATTAATAACTGTCAGTAGAGAATTTAAAAGTTTAATCCAAAATTCAAATTGATTTAATAAATATAATAAATTTATAATATAATAAATTTATTATTATTAATATTTTTTTAGAAATAAAAAGAATAATAAAAATCATTATTATTATAGTCACTATAAACTCTGATAGATATTATAAATATAAATATAAATATAAAACATAGAAAATGTAAGGTGAATAATAATTACAATAACATTAAAATATAATAAAATTATTATTATTTAAAATTAATATAATTAATATGAGATAATAAATTAAAATATATTATATTTTTATAAAAAATATATATATTAAAAATTTGATCTTTAAATTTTTTTTATATACCAACATTGATTTGATTTAAAAATATTGTTTTATTTCTCTTTAATTAAAATTTGGTTATTTGAAAGTAATAAATTGGTTTCTATATTGGTTTCAATTATTTGTTGATCCAATCAATTCAGGTTAATTTTAAAAACAATAGTATTGTTTATTTTGAAACTAAACTATCAACATTTTTTTTTTTTAATATTTTGATAAACTAAATATATATATATATATATATATATATATATATATATATATATATATATATTTATCTAAACATATAAAACTTATCAACGTAAAACATAAATTATAAACTAAATGATAAATTATTTTGAAACTAGATTGACTTAATGACTTTAAATCTATTAAAATTTGTTAGATAATCGAAAATTAAGTCTTCGTTAAGTCAAAATTAAAAAACTGAATAATATATATGAAAGTATAATTTATAATTGTAATAGTTTAATGTTTTGGGTTAAAAAGTAATTTCTGAATTTGACACATATATAAGAGTTGATAGGTTGTGATGAAAAAACTAATTGCATTAAGATTTTTGATAAAAAAAGTTTAAATTTAGTTTACTCTTAACATGTATTAATAAAATAGATAAAAATAATAGTTTTAAACATGTTTAATACTATTTTTAAAATAATCTAGATGAATGATTATAACACATGCTTATATGTATTTAATTCTTATAAAAGAAACTCAAATTTGAGTTATTCCAATATATTCACTAATGTTATCATTTAATTTGCTATTACCTATAAAAGCAGATGAACAGGTTAATTAAAGGGTCAGGTACATTTTTGTCACTCATTTTAAAAGGACTATTCTGTGTTATTTATAGAGCTTATCATTGATAAAAAAAATTATATATTTTAAGTAAATTTAAAATTATTACAATATATAATTTTATCTTACATATTAGTTTTTAGTTAAATAAAAATATAGAAATTTATATAATCAATCCAAACGCATAAAGAAAAATCTAACGTTTAACTAAAACTGTAGAAACTAAGAATCTATATTGTTTCCATTATTTATATAAGTTTTAGACCTTTAGAACATTCTATCATTTATCTCATTTTTAAAAATGTACAATAAGTTTTAAAAATATAATTATAATATTTTTTTATTATGAATTTCTTCTACCCATCTCAATCTTGATAACGTAACTATTATTGATTTGACAAATTTTATGTAAAATAAAAATCGAATGCAAATTTTCCATTGCATAGATAATTTTTTTAGTTGAATATTAAAATTTACAAATATCTTCCGCAATTTTCATGTGTTATATAATTGTTTATTTTGAGACAAGTACATCTAAAACCCAAGTGTTTTTATATTTAGTTTTGTTTGGAGAAGAATGTAACGTACTTTTTCCAAGCAATTAATAAAATATTAATCATTGCATATGCTTTCCCACTGTCTACACTATCCATTAACAACTCTCTTAAATATCATAAATTAAGTTTTTTTTTCTTAAATTACTGTTAGATGTAAACTTTTAGGTGTCAAAAAGGTTGTTGGACTCGTTTTTATGAATCAAATAACAAAAATTAATTATATAATTTAGCCAAATAATTTATAAAATATTTTCTTTTCTTCATTTATAAAAATATTTTTTAAGATAAAATTATGATAAATTAAAATTATAAAATAAGTAATACCTTGACATAAAACTGATATTAGAAGAAATAGTAGCTTTCCTCTAAGACTCAAATTTATCACTACAACTTTTTTATATCTTAAAAACTATAATTTGTTACTTAATTTAACAAATTTATCACTACAACTTTTTTATATTTTAAAAACTATAACTTTTTACTTAATTTAACTTGATATTAATTAAATTAATAATATAACAAAACAATTTTGGTACCATTAAAAACTAAATAAAAATATAAATATTATATAAAAATAATTAAATATAAATTTTTAAAATATTTTTAAATAAAAATATAAATATATTTTTTTATTTTAAATTTTATTGATAAAATTAATTCTTATTTTAAATATAATAATTTAATATATAAATTAAAAAAATATTTAAAAATTTATTCTTCATTATTATCTTATTTTTAATAATAATAATAATAATAATAAATTAATATTAGGTACTTATTTTTATATTTATTTTAAAATAAATATTTTTTTATTAAATTAATTTATAATATATATTTTTAATAAAATAGTTTTTTAATTTAAAAAATATTTATTACTTTATAAACACAACCCCTTATATAAACTAACTTAAAATTTATTTTTAACATAAATAATCTAATTAATTTAAATCACAAATTTTTAAATATCTATTTTTTATAACTTTCAATTGCTACTACAACCTAAAGTTATTTTAATACACCTAAATAAATCTATTATGAAGGATTAAGAATAAAAATGTTATCAAACTTTTTTTTCACCCAATTGTATCATATATAGTTGAGATATCATATTTATCCATTTACTAAAATATTATATAATCTTATCTTATCATATTTTAAAATTATGTTTCCACGGTATATGTAAAGAAGGTCAAAGCAACATAATTAACAACATCAAATCTAATAAAATCTCATGTTCAAATCTTGTTGATAAACAAAAAAAACATGTGATTAAGGAAATTCTCATTAAATTATCAATAAATACTTCATATGAATAATTAAAAAAATAAAAAATACTCAACTTTTTTTCTTGAATTATGAATAGACACAGAAAAAAAAATGTTGATTTCAATCAGTTTATCAAATGAAAAAAATACTTTAAGATTCGAAACTAAACTTAATGTGAATGCATTGAAGATGAAGTAATTACACAACTTTTTGAAAATACTTAAAGGCAAAGATTGATGGAGTGTGAGTGACACTTTGAGACATATAAAAGTGTCAATTTAATATTATAAACCATTCGGCTATGATTCAGGATAATATAAATATATATTCTCATTAACTTACTACAACTTTATCATCTACTATTACTCCATAATACCACATCAAAATAACAACAAATTCTACACTATCTTTCATATCTGTCGTTTTCATTTTCAACTTAATTCAAATTCAGAATTATTATAAATCTAAGACTCAACAAAATTACGAAGTTCATCCCAAATTACCATATTATTAAAATATACAAATGGAAACGGCAAAAAAAAGGTCTCTTTTTACGTGTTAGGTTTTAATTATCCACTAATTGTAATTATAATACTAAACTTTTCTGCATAAAAGTTATCAAAATAAAATTATTTACACTCTTGTCCCAAAGAAGTTTATTTATTTAAAAAATAATTATTTTTATTTATAGTATGATATCCAATCATTTATCTTGTGTTCATATTAGTTTTCACTGTTTAATGGTACTACCTATTATAAATTAAAATATATATTTTCAATATTTTTTTAATTAAATTTATTTGAAAAATTTATACAAATTTATCTTATTATAATATCATTTGATATTAGATATTTTCGACCCAAAGATAATTTTTAATTCAAAATAATAATAAAAAAGTAATAAAAAAAGTTAGACTTTAACACTCATTTATATATATATATATATATATATATATATATATATATATATATATATATATATATATATATATATATAAAATAAAGTTTGAATCTAACACTAGTTTATAATATGTAGAGTACGCTAATAAGGATTTAAACTATATCCCACCACATAAAACATGCGACCTGGTTTTCCAATCATTCTTGTTGCACTTCATTGTAATATATAATCAAATTAAATACATTACTTTTACGATTTAATGAAAAGTGAAATATTTATACACCCAAATCGATCTTATTTTCTCTATATTTTTATAATTTATAAAATAGACATCTTGTGATACTGATATATATATATATATATATATATATATATATATATATATATATATATATATATATATATATATATATATAAATAAGTCTATTATCGGTAATGATAAATAATATAATTTTATTTATGGATTTTTTTCGTAAAAAATCTGTATGTAATTCGGTCGTAGATAATATCATCTGTAGGAAATTACTTACGAATTACGATTCGTAGATAATGCACATTTGCTTGTATAAAATATTTTTATTTATTACAAGTTACATTTTTAAAATTTTGAATTATTATCAGATTAAGAGAATTGTCGTAGATAATACCATCCGTAATAATTACCTACGGATTATAATCCATAGGTAATGCGCACTTGCTTGCACAAAATATTTTTGTTTACTACAAACTCCCTCCCCTTTATATTACATCTTTATTATTTAATACATTTTTAGAACTTTGAATTATTATTAGATTAAGAGAATTGTCGTAGATAATATCATCCGTGATAATTACCTACGGATTATAATCCTTAGGTAATGCGCACTTGCTTGCACAAAATATTTTTGTTTACTATAAACTCCCTCCCCTTTATATTATATCTTTATTATTTATTACATTTTTAGAACTTTGAATTATTATCAGATTAAGATAATTGTCGTACATAATACCATTACCTACGGATTATAATCTGTAAGTAATGCGCACTTGCTTGTACCAAACATTTTTATTTACTACAAGTTCCCTCCCCTTTATATTATATTTTTATTATTTATTACATTTTTAGAACTTTAAATTATTATCATTACAAGATTAAGAGAATTGTCACTGACATGAATCAAACTCAGTACCTTAGAGTTGGAGGTTGATACTCCAACCACTAAACTATTAGGATAATTCGATAATAACTTACAAATAAATTATATTTATAT
The DNA here is from genome assembly GCA_963425845.1 of Sphenostylis stenocarpa. NCBI lineage: Eukaryota > Viridiplantae > Streptophyta > Magnoliopsida > Fabales > Fabaceae > Sphenostylis > Sphenostylis stenocarpa. The sequence goes on along the minus strand of OY731401.1, from coordinate 68,970,032 downwards.
TTATCCGTGTAAATATATAAATATATATAAATATATAAATATAAAATATGCAAATATAAAATATATAAATACAAATATATTTATATTTTGATATATATTTATATATTTACATATTTATATGGATATACATTTATTTATAAATAAATATAACTTATTTGTAAATTATTATAAAAAAATCTTAGTAGTTTAATGGTTAGAGCATCAGTTTTCATATAATTTACCTACGGATAGTAATTCGTAGGTAATTACCTATAAAATTACCCACGGACGATATTACCTACGGATAATTACCGTAGGTAATGGATAATAATTTACCTATGGATAGTAATTCCGTAGGTAATTACCTACATAATTACCCACGGATGACATTACCTACGGAATTACCCACGAATGATATTACCTACAAATAATATCCATAGGTAATGGATAATTACCCACAAATAAAATTTTGTAGGTAATATCTGTATGTAATGTACAATTTATCTATAGATTTTTATCCGTATGTAATATTTTGTAGATAATAGGCTTTTATTTTATTGTGTACATGGATTACCAACTTAGGGAAAGAAAGAAAAAGGCAGAAAGAGTAACCAGGAAGGTAAGCATTGCGCCATTACGAAAACAAAAGTGCATGCCACCCAACGTAAGGAAAAAAATAATAATAATTAAGAAATATATAACAAAAATTTAAGATTTTGGGTTAAAGATGATGTGAATCCTTTATATGGGTTAAAGATGATGTGAATCCTTTATTTTTATCCGTAGGTAATATTTTGTAGATAATAGGCTTTTCTTTTATTGTGTACATGGATTACCAATTTAGGGAAAGAAAGAAAAAGGCGGAAAGAGTAACCTAGGAAGGTAAGCATGGCGCCATTACGAAAATAAAAGTGCATGCCACCCAACGTAAGGAAAAAAATAATAATAATTAAGAAATATATAACAGAAATTTAAGATTTTGGGTTAAAGATGATGTGAATCCTTTATATAGGTTAGACTCATATTTTATTGGTATTATCTTTTTACGGTAATTTTTTTCTCAAAAGACTTATTAGTGGTATTAGAATCAATGTTTGTGTGGCGAACGATCTAGTAAGAGTGATTTTTTTATTAAAAGTTTTTTCGGTGATGAGTCAGATAAACATATCCGATTATGACAAACGATGATATAAGTAAGAGTTGTTAATAAGTTTGAGGTAATATATCAACGTAATCTGAACTTATTCTTGTGAACTTGAGAACATATATCAATATGAATAGACTTATACGAGTATGAAATTATTGGAATTTAATCTAATATTTTAAGATTTTAAATTAAAAATAATATAAATTTCTTATATAAAATAAATTTATGTTTCATTAATATTTTCTTTTTTTAAATAAATTCTCCCTCGAGTCATGAGTTAAAATTCCAACATAAATGATATTACAATATATAAAAAATGTATACTATTTGATAAGTCAGATTTGCACAAAACATATACAAGGTTTGGAAAGGGCAAGATGAATGACTATTCCGACCCATATTCACATAGATTTTACTACTTGTGTTTGTCCATATTCAAGTTGAAAAGCAAAGAGGAGGACACCATGAATTGAAGAGAGAGTGAGAAATGAGTTGAAGAGAGATGGATTTGTAATCGAAGGAGGCAGGACGCCGCCTAGTGGAGACCCACCAACATGATGGTTAGTGGCAACAACTCCATTCTTATTTGTTACCACAATTAACCTACCAACCTACCCCTCCTTCTCCTCTAACTAGGCATGCAAAAGCCAAGATTTTGGAGCTTATTAGGCTCTACATCAATATCACCTTCTTGCATTCTCTTCATATCTTACATGAAAAATATTTACATAACTCATAAATCTCACGTTATTTAGGAATTAAAATTAAAAATAATTTATATATAAATATATTTTTATGTCTTAATTTATTAAGATATTTTTTAAGAATAAAATTATCTCATACTATTATTTTAAAATAAAGAATAAAATACAATCATTCATTATATATATATATATATATATATACAAGTTCTATACGCAGTGTGAGTGACAGAGATAATGCAGAATAGGGTAAGAGGTATTACGACTGTTACAGTTGACCCTTTAAACCAGAAATTTCTTCCTAACTCCCTTACCTAGTGGTTAATTTGGCCCTACGTTTAGGTTTAGGTCTTCTATTTGAGGTTGATGTATTATAGATTTGCTTCTATGCAGGGTCTCATAAAGAAATTAACCACATTCAGACCCTCATTATTGGGGAAAGATAGGGACAAATGCCTCACTAAAAAAAAATAATAATAGTCCTAATTAGATCTTCAGTGTTCAATTCATGCATGTGTACCATATCCACCACTCATATATCAATATATTGTAGCTACATTATACGACCTTATAATTAAATACTAAATTAGAAACTATAAAAAATCTTGCTTGGTGAGAAAAAATTATATTAGAATGAACAATAAAATCATAATTTAATCAACTTTGATCTTCTTAAATAAATTTTATAAAACTAGTAGGTTAGTCTAAATGAAATTCTGTTCAAATTAAAAATCTTGCTGAAGATACTCAATCAAAATTTTAAATATATATTAATCATCAATAAACTAAGTGAAATTTATAAAGAAGATACAAGAATTTAGTTAAATTCATCATTTAATCTAACAAGAGAATTGTGGTTTGGGTTGAATTGAGTTTTTACATTTTGATTTGTTAGATATGATTTAAGCCAATCATTTTTAATGTGGTGTTCCTAAATCCAATTAACACCTGTTACGATTTATAGTAAGCATGAAATAATGAAATGAAGAAGAAAATGATAAAGCATTGGCAGAAGGGTGTGGTTATTAGGTGGGTTAATGGAGAGGACAAAAGCCAATTTTTTCGGTACCTAAAAGGAAAATTATCCACTAACACATGCCATCAATAAATAGATACTCAAAGTGGGTAGGGCCGAATCCAACCACTAACCACTGTACATTCATGCCTTCACTTTAAGTTTAAGATTCTAACCCTTTTTTTTTATTTCCAAATTTTTCATCCATAATATATACTTAGTTATGTCATTTACAGCCATGGAAGAGGCCAGAATAATCGATGAAATTGCTTCTGCAAGGTGAAGAACCTTTGAATCTCATATTTATATGAAATTTTATTTCTATTAATTTAGATATCGTTTTAGTGTAATAATTTAGATACAAATAAATGAAGTTTTTTTTTAAGTACACAAACTAATAATATCAATTTGAAATTTCAAGAAAGAAAAGTTCAATTTTGAGTAGTTAAAAATATATTCAAACCTAAATTTCATAGTAAAAATCAAATGCATAAATTACTTAAATTTTAACTAAATTTGTAAATATAAATTTTAGCTATTTATACATGGTTGAATGATTAAAATTATTTTAAATTTAATATAAAAAATGACATTTTTATTTATAAAACATCAATACACAATGTCCAAGACTTGTTGAATAGCTTATACAAGCATCTCATGGTTTGATAGTTGGGTGGGATTCTCTTATATATTACCTAACTATATACAATGTTACCCAAAATTCAATCTTTTTCCATGTATTACATATAAGCATTACTTTCAAATTATAAATTTACAAATGGTGATGGTGTCCTCAATTCTCAAAAGGACTTAGGTATTATATTAGTGTCATATGTGTTTCATTATATGTTAGCTTAGTTTGATGGAAAAAAAGGGTTATACAAAGTTCATGGAAGCACCTAAAAAATGGTGAAATTAAACATCCCAAATGGTCACTGAATGGGACAAACAAAAAGGAACAAAAGAAATGGGAGGAAGAAAGGTTAAGGGCATCTTCTTATTATATATGCTATTCTGAAAGGGTGGCCTCAAACATCTCCATCAAAATTTTACATGAGACAGAAGGGGATGGATATGTGAGTATCAAAAGTGATTTTCCATCCAATAGATCATAGAATTTGCACATGATATTGTCGGTTTGATGTCAATGGTTTCATTTCATTTTCATGATGGTTGAATGCTAAGAATTAATTAATATCCATGCCTCTTCCATCCTCATCTATTAAGAACTAAAAAAATTGAATCTTTATGGTTGATTCATAATACCTTATTGTCCCAAGAAATTTCAAGGCACCTTCAATATGTAATAATAATCCTTTTTGTTTATTGGTTGCTCCATAAGCTCTACTACACATTGGACCAAATATATAGCAAATACACACATTTCATGTAAACTTGACAAGAAATATCCTAATCATGGGGGTTTGCATGTTGAATGAAACTTTTGTTGAATATGTTCACTTAATTATACGTGGGAAGGGGCCATGATGAACAGTTGAGATGTCAACTTAATAATGATATTGAAATTTGTTTGATTTTGATTGCAACAATGCCTTGCTGTACTTGCACACAAACGGGTCAACCATCATAACTTTGAAGTATTCAACTTTGTTATGTTTGTAAGACATCGAATTCAAATATTATAACATTATTTTCCAGACTCGTTTTAAAAGTGAAGATAAATGCATGGAATCGATGCTCATATCTTGGAAAGTGTATAATTGGGGTCCTACGGTTCCGTAATAATGTTACTAATAAAATGTCAATTTGTGGATGAGTTTGGTGGCCCTGGGATCTCTCCAAAGAGAAGAAAAACAGTGTTTATTATTTGGGATAAGTACAATTTCTTTCAGATTCTAATTGAGTATGCTTCTATTATTATAGTTCAATTATTTTTAAAAGAAAGGAGTTAGTTCTTGTTCCCTTCCTAAAAAAAAACAATACTTGTTATTCTTCAATCATCTATCTTAATTATTTGTTGTTGGAATCATATTTGTAAGTTCTTAAATGTTTGCATTTTTGTTTCAAAAGGTTTAATATATATTATGTAATGTTTTATTAAGGAGTACCTTAAAGGTACCAGTTAAAACACATTTAGTATCACTTATAAAAAAGAAAATTTTGTTGTGTATTTATATATATATTCAAATTTTTTTTATTAACTTTCCCCATTTTATTTCCTGAATAAGTGACTGTACTTAGTCTTTCCCAGAAAGAGGAATATTTAGTACGAACAAATATAACTAGAAGCTTGGATAAATGTGTTTGTTTAATTGTAGTGAACAAAATTTGTTCTATTTTATGACCATTTTGTTGGATCCACAATGACAATGTTGCAGCAACACCATACAACATTTCGTACTGATGTAGGCTCTCCCTGAAAATTGTACCGTGTCTGAAGCTTGGAAAGGGATAATTTTCCTCTCTCCTTCAATTTCTATGTGGCAAAAAAAAGAAAAGAAATAGCAAACTGGAAATTCCTAGGTTTTTTAATATAAAAGGAGATTATTACACTTTTCTTATAATGATTGAGCAATAACAGATCTAATAGAGAATAAATCCTACCTTTTGTGTTGGCTATATTATTTGTATCAACTAAATCCAACAATTAATATACATAATTATTATTTACAAAAATTAGCATGGATGTTTACAGCATATAAGCATTTATTTAAAAGAATAATGTATTTTCTTGATTTAGTCTACATAAAAATTTGAAACAATATTACATGAAACATTTGGTGGTGAAAACAATATTGGAAAAGGGCCGAAGATCAACAAATATGCAACGAAGGAGAAGGGAACATAGAACAAAATAAAATAAGGGGGGACATGCAACATTTAACGAAAATGGACCATGAAAGGGGTCCGATCAAGATCTCTGAGTAATACGTATAAATTTTATTTTGTTGTTTTATTCAATTGTCGTGGATTTTATCTTTTCTTGGTACTGAATAATACCTTAACCATAATATCTGATTATGAACAAAGAATGAGTACTGTCATTACATTATTCATTGGTTGTACTAACTTACTTATATCCATGGTTTATTATCTATCAGTTTTAAGCCTAATCCTTCAAAAACCTAAATGCATTGATTGTAAATAAATTAAATAGAAATTATGGACGGTAATACAGCCAAAGTTGAATTAGAATAATTTTAGATACAATAGTCGTGCTACACTCCCAACGGGTAAGCAAACACAGGCATGCAGTCACAAATTCAAAATATTTTCCGTCTAACAAAAATACTTTTTAAAAATATTTAGATTCCACCATTGCTCTACTCTTTACAAATTCTACCTCCAATCAAAGCCATCTTTCATCAAGGACACGTGACTATAGCGTCAACTTAAAAGCCCAAGGTAAACTTTTGTTCTTCGTTGCCAATAGATGGTAGTTTTAAGGTAAAAATGATGACAGCCCTACATGTTCTAAAACTACAGACATAACACAGCTATAGAGAATATCGTTTCGAAAACCATATATAATGTCTTTTATGAAAGCACAACCAAACATGCCCATTAAGTAGATTCCAAATCCAGCACTTTCACGGCGTCATTGGCATCGGTGTCTTGATATAATTGTATATTAAACACTGAAATCTTCATTAAAACACACCACCATAACATTAATTAAAGTAGCAGAAATACCGGTCATATTTTAAGCACAACATGTGTCAAGTACCAATAAAAGAAAACAAACATAGGTCTTGTTTTGAAAGATAGATGGATTATAACGCATGAAAGGTATGGTCCTAGACTCCAGCACTCGTGGTGCCGTATATGCTGGGCATCCTTCAAAACACTGCGTACAGTGAAGCATTTGGATTCTCACCTACAAAACCATTATTCAACTCAACACGTTAAATGAATATACTATCAGAGCAGATAGACAGCCCTATGCAATGACAAAGCTAGTACACAGCCTAAATGAGAAGAAAAAGACATGCACACAGACTTTTATCCAAAGGACTGGGTAGTGCATCTCAGAATCAAGTAGTAAAACCCAGCCATAACAGAAGACAGATAGTCAATGCAAATATGCCTTGTGCTGTGAAATGGAAATGTAGCATGGAGCATGGATGAGAAGAATACTAGTCAAACTAAGATATTATTAGCTAATCATTATTAACACTCAAATGGTCGTTCACTACTTTGATCATATACATAGATAAACAAAAAGACATCACCATCATGGCTTGTAGAAATCAAGACCAGCAAAAAAAAATGTCAGTAGAAAATTTCAAGGAAAAGCACTAAAAAAAATACGCTTGCCCCCTTTTCATTATGGAAACAACTATTATTGACAATAAAACCAATATAATAGAAAATAATTATATTCAACAAAACAGGAACTGTATTTGCATTAAATCATCGTGTTGAAGTGAAGAAGGTAAAATTAAAAAATGCACCTTAAGGCAGAATAACTTGGAAAGTGTGATCTTCAAAATCAAAACTTTGGAGAGCTTCATAGAGAGACAAGCTCAACAAAGAGTACAATGCAAAGGAACTTTCAATTTATTTGAAATCTTGTACCACAAAAAGAATACACCCCAATAAGGAAAACTATAGTATAAGATTGCAATCTAAGTTAAGATATATAATTCACGAGTCAGACACCAGTAACAAGGGCACAAAATATGTTTCCAAATTCAAAAGCCAAAGGATAATATAAGATTAAAATTTCTATCTCCAGTATTTAAATACAAAATTCCTTCATTGAATAATCCAAATAAAATATGTATCTTTACACAAAGTAAGCAAGATACGATGATATTGGCATCAATTATGGTTATGTCTAATTATGAAGAAACAGTCAGTCATTTCTTAAACCAGTAATTAAGTTCCTCGGACATTGGATCTATACTCAAGAATAGTGTATTAACATAGAATGTAAATTCGATGGTAACCAGTGTCAGAGCTTTGAAGGCGGGTGAACAGCTCAACAGCTACATTCTATTTTTCAGCAGTTTAAAACTAAATATCCAAAGCAATAAAAGATTCCTGATTGTATTTCATTGACTAGTACTGACCTTGGTTGATTTCAGGCAGTGTTTCTCTGAGGAATATATTTTTGTTCTTGCTTTTCTGGGGGCAAGTAGTAGTGAGCAGGGGAGCTAAAAGACAAAAAGCCAGCATTGTTTAGAGAAATTCTTATGAGCACATTAAGTAAAATAATAACAATAGACTAAATGTAAGAGGATATGAAAAATTTTCACCAGGTGTTGCCAGAAGCTTTGCAGCAATTTGTGGCGCCAGTGTGTGCAAGATAAGAGAACAATAAAGTAGCTCATCAGATAGAAGCACTTTGGACCCAAAGCATCTGGAAATACAACATTGAAACAAGAATTATAGAAACTTGCTTTATTTTCAACAAAGCAATAGTCTAATCTAAAACCCATTCCAAAAATGCTGCAGAAGAAGGGTGATAAAATTATACCTTGATTCACAATCAAACATTCCAAGCAACACCACAGACAGATATGGAGGAGGAGGCGCAGCAAGTGCAACAACTCCCAAAACTGGTGCAGGCATTATGGCTCCCCTTTCCTGCACCAGCAGTAGGAAGTATTTCATTGATTGCTATTCAGAATCGTATGCGCCTCCATCATCTGAGAAATCATCAAATGTTCGCATATCAAGCTGGTATCGCAAGATCCCACCTATCCCACCAAAACCTCTGCAAAACTGTGAACCTTCTTGTGATTTATTGGTGACAAACTCGAGAGTGCAACCAAACCGTTTGTATTCATTTGCAAACCACTCCAGTAGAGACAATTTCTCCTGAACCTCATAATCAGCAGAGGTCTCTGGATCGCGGAAATTGCTTTGGTTGGCATCCTGTTCCTTGTTATAGTGCTTAATGACAATCTCACCAGTACCACTATTTTTCAAGGTATACCTGTTCATATCAAGATTTTCCCAAACAATAAGTGTCTCAACAGCTCCCATCTCCAACGCTTTCAGAGTATCTTCAACACCAAAAACATACTTTCCAGTATCCTGGCTAATTTCCTCAAAGTATTTCCCAATCAATCGTTTCTCCTGGATAAACTTCACATTGGAAAGAATTTCAGCAGACAACTCAATAGCCTGATTAAAACCATTTTCTCCTCCATAGGAAACATCAACAACATTAAGTATTTTTGCCTGTAATCGAGGATCAAACATGTCAGACTGACTAAGCTCAGTTTTGAAATCAGCTGAACCAGCCAGTATTAATCCAGAAACATTGGGTTGACTGGTGGCAGGATTGATATAGAACTGGGTAGCAAGCTCTGCCGTCTTTCTGACATAATTATGACGCTTCTCCATTCGAAGACGAGCAAAACGCAGGGCTGATTGCCCTCCTCTTCCATGTTTCTTTGGGAGATCCACACTGAATTTATGAAGCACCTCTCTTGTATTTCCACTCAAGGTCCCAAATAAAGTACCATTACCATCCATGACAATAAATCCAAACTTGTCATCCGACTCAAGGAGCTCATTCAAAGCTTCAGTGTGAAACTTATTGTCACACAGATAAAGGGATGCGTTGATAGGTCTGAAAGGCTCAAAGTCAATAGTGACCTTCTTCTCTTTCCCGTCCTCAGTCACAATTGTGCCAGTATACAGAACAAGCCCATTTGGAGGAACCTTATTATAGAGCTTAAGCCTCTGCTGAGCAGAAGTGATTGCACCTAGCACTGACTGTCGGTTCACCCTACTTTTAATGTTTGAAGCAGTTCCAAACTCATCACCAAGCATCTTAGTGACACGAGATATTTGATCACGTGGGGGCATGATGAGGGAAATCATACTTGTGCCATTTCCTCTAGCAGCTTCAAGAGCTTTGATCAATTTCTTGATTTTCCACACCTCAATGTTCTTATCAGTCTCATGACCATCAGCCATCTTCAAACAATAATACACCAAAAACCTTGAAAGAAACAAGAGTATACAACAGATAAGTCACATTCATTTCTATAGAGATAAAGCACCAAAACATAACTCCAGTGCTTGGTAACTAGGCATAAAGATGAATATACCAGTACCAAGGAGAAATACAAACAAACCAAATAGGAATACTTAAGTAAAAAAAGGATACACCAAGACATCAAACCATCCCCCGCATATCATACCTCACCTTCATTCCTTCGCAAACTAGAGAAAGAAACACAATACTCCAATCGGGCAAGCAACAAAAGGAATTAAAATTCAATTTATTTAATTTGACACACAGTTTAGCAGAAAGATATTCATAGAATCATATAATATTAACATTCACACAGGATTTTATAAGCACTTTCAACTCCCATAGAATTCCAGAATCCCCCAAATAAATCGCTACTTTACCCATAATTTGCAGCAGAAACAAATAAAAACACAAGATGTGAGATACGGACATATTTAAATCATAATAAAATAATATTATAATTAAAATAATAATAACTGTTTTCTCACTTTGCTCCATGCTTGCCTTCTCCCTCGTGCCAATTTGCAAATAAAAAATTCACACCAAAAAAAAACTACGACAAAGACGCTGATTATAAAATAGAACGAACCACAAACGCAGATGCAATGCGCAATAACACATAATAACACTAACACACATACACGCACGTACGCGCCTCTAAAGCATCACAAATTAGAGCATATCATATCCCATTAACAGCAGTATATGTCCATCAAATCGATCAACCCAGACAAAAGAACCATATAATAATAACAGCCATGATAAAGTTTGCCAACAGCGCGAAAAACCATAAGCGAGCGAAACATTAAAAAAGGTATAAAAATCGAAATATATAAGATAAACGACCGATCGAGAGTTGTATAATGGAAATAGCGGAATCGGATATTGGAATTGGCGAAGAAATTAACCTTTTAGGCGGCGGCGGCGGCGGCGAGGGAGAGAAGAGGCCGCAGAGAAAGAAGCGTGCCCTAGCTGAACTATGGAATGCTTGGATTGTCCGTAGAAAGAGTGTGCGTTTGGGGTTTTGAAGCGCCAGAAACGGTGTCGTTGGCCGATACTTTTGAGAGTGGAATTACTGTTTAGTCCTTACCTTCTCAACTTTTCATCCATTCAATTCAATTCAATTCAATTGATTAATTAATACTTTCTTCTAGTGTGCCGTGCTTGATATTTTTGGAAGGAATTTAATTTTTTATTATAATTATAAATATTAATTTACATTTTTATCAAGTTTTTAGTATAAAAAATATATAGCATTTATATTGGTAAGATGTGTAATATAAGTTATAGTTGCTTTAACTTTAACTATTTATTTCGTATTTGTGTGTAATTTAAAGTTTTAATCTCTTTATTAAAATTTGCAAGCTTATTGAATTTAAAGTTTGATTCATGTGATTGATATTTTAGATCATTATTTGTAATTAATTTGTCCGCAAAGATTATATAATTTAAAAAAAAATTGTATAGATATTTCATAAAAAACAAAATTTTTAATTTCAGTGTCACAGATTTTTTTTATACCAAAAAGTTGTAACAATTTTATTTTAATAAAAAGAAAACATATAAAAGAATAAATTATTAAACAACAAAATGATATAAAAACAACGAAATTTATTATTATATTATTTATTTGACTCAGTAAAAGATATTTGTTAAAAATTAATTAAAGATTAATTTATTATGTTTTTTGTAAAAAAAAAATTGGTGTGCTTTGTATACTTTCTTCTACTGACGATTATTTGAACAAAATTTAAAATATGAAATTACTTCCAATTTTTATTCTTAAACAAATAGTGTATTATTCTTAAAATAAACGTAAGTTTTATTGAAAATTAATCTGATCTTGGTCATATCTGAATATTACGAGACTTAAGGTAGATTTTGAAATTAAATATTTACTTAAAAGAATGACTTGATTTTTGTCAATAATTATATATCAAAGTTTTATAATTAAGTATTTATATATTTCATTCATAATTTCAAAGAAAAATTTGTTCAATTTTTTTTTCATAGATGATCTTAGGTAAGATTTGAATAGTCAATAGTTTTATTCTTCCCTCAACTATCTTAAGAAAATATAACTTTTTTTACGTGGAAAATTTAAAATAGAAGCTTACTTAAAGAAAATATTGTTTTATTTTTACAAGTATTTTCAATAACTTTTAAAAAAATTATCAATTTTTAGTAATGGAGAAAAATAAACTACTTTTCTCGAGTTAAAAAAGCCGGCACCGGAGTAATTTTGGAACTCGGGCGGGTGGACTCACCTTCGAGCCAAGTCAGCAGAAACTCTTTTCCCACTCACCAATAGACAAATCGAATCAAAAAATTACCTCATCGTCTACTCCTGCTAGAGACAGATCTCAGATTCTGTACGCTAACGTAGAGAGAGAAAGAGAGAGAAGAGATGGCAAATACGACGTCGTCTTCAAGCAAAGAAGCGCTGGAGATGAAGAAGAAGGAGTGTTTGGGTTGGATAGAGTGGTTAAGAGGGTGGTTCTATTTGATCTACGAAATGCTCTTTCAGCGCATCATGGCCAGCCACTTGCACAACCCCATGCCCCTCCCTCCCATCAACGACCTCACTTGCATTGTCACAGGCTCCACCAGCGGCATTGGTCTCGAAATCGCAAGGTTCACTTCCCTTTAAATTCAATTGATGTTTTTAAATGATTGGGTTTTGTTTTTGAGCGTAAAAAAATCAAGCTTTGGAATTTGGGTGAACTGGGGTTATCTGGGGTGGGTATTGTTGCGTAATCAGTGGTGAAGGGGTGGTTTTGGGAAGTGGGTCTGTGATGGTTTTGTGGCTGTGGTTGTAAAGTAGGGACATTTGTGGTTGGTTTTGGAAAAAGTTTATAAATGATGTTCGCCATTTTGGTTGCTGTGTGAAGTGAACCTGAGCCTTGTTTACGGGGTAGGTAGTTAGGTAGGCCCATGTGGGCTAGCTTATAGTAGTTTTATATGAGGTTTTCAATTGTTTCTTCGGGAGCATCTCCAACACTTGTTGTAAGGTACTAAAGTCTTAGAACTAGTTGATCATTTGGAGGAGATGTTGAAGTTGATACAGATAAAGACCAAAAACTAAAAAAAATAATAATCGTAACTTGCTGACATATTATGAGACAAGTACTCGAATGATTCATAGTTGTAGTAGAAAGATCTTAAATCTGATGAAACATGTAAGACCTGCCAAAAGTGAGTTAAGAACCTTATTTGCTTGTAGAGAAGTTAGATGACAAAACTACACTGATTTTAATTTATGTGTAAAGTTTGATATTCAATTATTTTCTTTTTGTAAGTACTTGTTGAGAAGTTTATCAAAGTGCCTCGCAGGTAAAGTTATGTGGGTTTGTGTATCTTGGTTTAAATTCTAGATTGGACATTATGAAGTGTGAGCTTTTAAGTTTGGAACAAATGGAGATGATGCATTTATTTAGTTGTTCTTCGCATCGTGCAGGCAATTGGCACAGTCAGGTGCCCATGTTGTTATGGCCGTGAGGAACACAAAGGCAGCTCAGGAGTTGATTAAGAAGTGGCAGATTGACTCGTCAGGATTGAGTATTCCTCTTAATGTTGAGGTAACTTGTATATCCAATTATAGTGTGAGGAACATTAAATTGGCACTCTTGGAGCATGCTTTGTTAAATCATCTATGATGAGTATGATCCATGGAACTTCTTTTTGTGTTTAACTGTGTTCGGATTAACTTATTTTGGTACAAGCTTTTTACATGATGGTCTGGACAGAGATTTTGATTAAATATTTGTTTTAAATGCCAAATAAGCTTAATTCAACAATTTGTTTCGGGATTTCTTCTGGTAATTGACATTTCCTTTATGAAGGTGATGCAAGTTGATCTTCTCTCATTGGACTCTGTTGTGAGGTTTGCTGAAGCATGGAATGCACGCTCAGCACCCTTGCATGTTCTCATCAATAATGCTGGAATTTTTTCCATTGGAGGTTGGTATTTTTTATCAATCAAAGCTGTTCCTGTATTTTGTCCTTTATGTTGTTAATCATTCTGAACCTGAAACAGCACCAAGTACTGGCTCTATCCTTTTATGGCTGAAGGACTTTCCAGTAGTTTTTTGGATCAGCTGTTGATTTATACTTATCCTTTTCTTTTTCATCATTTAATGTGACAAAATTATCAGAATTAACAATAATAACTTGCATTGATCTCATTGATCACAAATTTAACTAATCGACTCATTGGTTTTGTTCTTATTCAGAGCCACAAAAATTTTCCAAAGACAGTTATGAACAGCACTTGCAAGTGAATCATCTGGCTCCTGCCTTGCTTTCCATACTTCTTTTGCCATCCCTTATCAGGGGTTCTCCTAGTCGCATTGTTAATGTGAATTCCGTAGTAAGTCTCTTGCTATTTCAATATTATTATATTATATGTCATAGCAAATAGAGTTTAACCTAAGTTGTTATCAATGGCAGATGGTGGGAGGCCAAAATTCTGCCATATAAAGTCATCATTGTGGCTTATGGTACTGCCATAATGGGCCTCCCTTCAAAAATTGCCTATTACAGTTGGCAAAAAATTTCCCACACCATTATGCCATGGCATTGCCATTTAACAACACAACTTGATTCATCAAAATCAAAGTTCAATCTCATGTATTCTTTCATATTATGGCCTTTGATATATGTACTATACTAATCTTTATGAAAACTTCTTTTTGTTTTTGACTAATTCAACATTTATTACTTGTTGGTATTTTATGCTTGATCTTCTTAAAATATAGTTAATAATGTAAGGCTATTCAGTTTTAATTGATGAGGAATTGAGGATTAATGCTTCCTAGAATTCACATTTAATAGTAAATTACTTGTTATGAAAGGCTAATTAGGCTGGAATACATCTTCTTTCTTCTGTTTTGGTGCATTTTTTGGCATTGTGAATCCTGGTAGGTATGTGTTCTCTCACTGTTTTCTAGCATAATGTGGTTTACAGTAAAAATACGAGAACCTTATAACACTACAATATGTACTGTCCTTTAATGCTTTGGGTTACTTTGTTTTCTTTTACTTTTTCAGTAAATTAATGCACAAGTTAAAAACTTCATCTGGTGTTTATCAGCTTTTGTTTGACATTTTAATTAGCTTAAGACAACAATGTCATTATACTCTTGCTCAAATGTATCTTGCTATGCAATGCATAACCGTCAAAAGTTGTTTCTGTGATTTCCCTTTATCTGTGTGTGATTTTTGCTTGATGAAATAATTTTGTACAAAAATTCAAAATAACTTAAGTCATTTATTTGAACTAATGAAGATAGAAAAGGACATGAAACCGGCTTATCAAATTGTTGATAATCCATTAATCGGTGTATTCCAAAGAATTAAAAAAATGGATGCTTAATAAAAAGGAAGCATGTCAAATAAGTAATGAGTGCACAAACAAAGGCCGTAGATTGATGTTTGGCAGGTATTTAACATTCTCTGCAATGTAAATATTTTTCTGTTTAACTTTTCTATGATTTTTTAACTGTTGAATGTTGATCACTTTTCTGTCATCGTCGTGGTGAAGTAATTCCTAGAAAATAAAATGTCTTTTATCATGATAAACTTTAATTATTTACTTTTTATTCTTTCATGCACTTTGACCCTAAGAAAATCTCAAAGTGTTTTCTTTTCTTTTCCCCTCTTTTTCTGTAGATGCATCATGTTGGCTTTGTTGACACCGAAGACATGAATGTCACATCTGGAAAAAGGAGATTTTCTAGTTTGGTAGGGTACTCAAGCAGCAAGTTGGCAGAGGTACACTTGGTGTAAATGTTTTTGACAATTTGATGGCTTGCAATTTATAAATAAATTTTTCATCTAATCAACTCACTAGCACAATTATTTGTAGTTATTTTTGTCCCGGGTTAATCGTATATAATTAGCTTTATTAGTTGTACCTAATTCAATTGATCTGGTCTTGATGAAATTAAATGCATTTTTCCTATGTATGTGTGTAAAGCTGACCATTTAATTATTATTAATGTAAATCTTGTACATTAATTTTCACAGAATTAAAATAAACATGCCATTAAATGATTTTACACACATTATTGTGTACAATAATAACGTACACTAATTTTAGGATATTGGAGTACTAAACAATCATTGATATTTATTCATTTGGGAATGTTTCTGTATTTTATTTTCAATACTACCCATCACTATACATTTTGATATATATATATATATATATATATATATATATATTGCATTCTTGTCAGTTCGGCTATACTGTTTTCCTTTTTTATACTCTTTTTCATCGTGAACCTTTTCTTTTTGTATTAAATTATACAATTATATTACTATTAACTGACATTATTTAACATAAATATCAATTCAAAATATAATTATGTGCAATGTTGTAATAATCTCTCTCCCTCACACTTGCAGCACTGAAAACACATGCATTCAGATCAAGGAATTTGGTATTTTCTTTTTATTTTCTTATCTACACCAACCTAGCCAAATCACAAGCTGGTAGATTGCATACTTCAAAGATAATTTGTCAGCATATTTTTTACCTTGGTACATCTGCGTCTTGTTTAGATTTTGATAGATGGAATCCATTTTCTCCCTGTATGTCTTAAAGTATGCTTATTTATATTGACTTCTAAAATCTATTCTTACTGATCAATTATGCAAAATCACACGAAGAAGATGATTGCTTGGTTTACCTCCCATCTTTAAGTTGTGAATGAAACAGGACTTGGCATTTTCTGTTGCAGATTATGTTTAGTAGTATTCTAAATAAACGACTCCCTGCTGAATCTGGCATCAGTGTATTGTGTGTATCGCCTGGAATTGTACAGACCAATGTTGTAAGTCCTCTGAAAACTTTGAATATGTATGGATGGAACATGTATGAATTTATTCTTAGTCGTTCAATATGTATTTTGTGTTTACAAATATTTGTCAAGTTGAATATAACTTCTACAGGAAACCTTCAGAAATCATCTTTTGTATGATCTTATTTGCCCTGCAATTTTCCCATGCCCTTTGCTAGAATTTTGTCAACCTTGTTGAGAAAATAGATGGGGAGGAAGAAGATTGCATTAGATGGTATACATTTTTACACCATAAGTAATACATAATAACCTGATTTTTTTTTTTTTCAATCCTATGAAAATGGATGTGGAAAGGTACCTCGAGGGACCACCAGCCTCCACTCCAATCCTTCCCCTCAACCAAATCTGTCAATTTCTTTCTCATCCTTCCCTTTTAAATAGCATAATATTGAAAAAGTAGGTAAATAGAAAAATTCTGGTTCTTACTGTTGAAAGTCCCACATCACCTACCTCATATCATTTGGTATGGTTTAAATACATGTTAGGCTACTCCACATATTGCCAATTGGTTTTATGTTGGAACCTTAACATGGTATCAGAGTCAAAGCCTAACATCTTTCCGGTTATTGTCATGGGCCAAAAGTTGCCCTTTAGTTGGGTCAAAAGTACCCTTTGCCTGGTCCGACAGGCTTCGTTGGAGGGGGTGTGTTGAAAGTCCCACATCGCCTACCTCATATCATTTGGTATGGTTTAAATACATGTTAGGCTACTCCACATATTGCCAATTGGTTTTATGTTGGAACCTTAACATGGTATCAGAGCCAAAGCCTAACATCTTTCCGGGTATTGTCATGGGCCAAAAGTTGCCCTTTAGTTGGGTCAAAAGTACCCTTTGCCTGGTCCGGCAGGCTTCGTTGGAGGGGGTGTGTTGAAAGTCCCACATCACCTACCTCATATCATTTGGTATGGTTTAAATACATGTTAGGCTACTCCACATATTGCCAATTGGTTTTATGTTGGAACCTTAACACTTACCATCGGATCATCCATATAATGTACAAAAAGAAACTCCAAGTATTTGATATCTTTCTCTTTGAATAAAATCTCAATCCCAACAATGGTTTGATTAGATATCTTACAACTAGAATGATTCTTTTTTCCTATCCAGGTCCTCCACCACCATTGAATCCCAGTTAAATAATGAAGAATTTTATTAAATTGTGGATAAATATGGGAAATTAATAATGAGCTATAAGGTTGAAGCCTCAAACTTACTTCAAGTAATATTGAAAAAACACTAAAACGGCAAAAGTAAATGAGATAAGTTTGAATACCAAATCTTTATTTCGGTTTAACAAACTTATGAGCCAGGCAAATAAGTTTTATATTTGCTGAAATAACTTGTTAAATACACTCTTGGCCCTCTTGGAATTGACCAAAAATAACTTCATCTAGTTTGGATAATTCAGGGATATAATTCATGATAATGATTTACTGCTGCTGGGCCAAGTATCATTTGTGGATTGAAGTAGCTGATTGCAAATCTCAGGAATAGATATAAATGACAAACTGGGCTACTCAGCCAGATGCAAGCTGCTGGTTATAGTCTGATTTCAGTTTTGCCTTCTAAAATAATGTCCAAGCATGTTGAAAGCCCAATGTTCTGGACTTTTGGTGGGCTAAGCCTGAAAAGGTTTTAGGGTTAATTTGGACTCTAAATTTAAGCTAAACTATACATTTAATCTGATTGTTCGACCTATCCTCCCATTTTACCACATTACTCTGTAGTGAGACTTGGTAATTTCTTTATTGCATAATGGGACATATGCAGTCATTGATTCCTTGATTTTCTGCATTATTTGATGAATCAAGCTTTTGTTGTTGCTTATATTTTCAACTCTATCTATCTCAGGCAAGAGATCTTCCAAAGCTTGTTCAAGCTGCGTATCGACTGATCCCTTACTTCATCTTTAGTGCTCAAGAAGGTCTGTTCATTCAATATTTTGAAACTAGAACTATAACAATGTTGAGTTTTTAAGACAGCATAAATTACCATGAATGGTGATTGGATTTGGAACCCATTGTTCTAAGAAATAAATGAAATCATTTCATTTCCTTTAGTAAACTATGGACTTTGGTTTTGGCAGTATATTATTACCTAAATATTATCTAATGCTATAATAAACTGTCCAACCATCCTATTTAATGGAATGTTTTGCAAAAGTAAAATTGTTCAGGACTGACTATGAATACATGTCACTCATGCCGCAATGTAGGTGCAAGGAGTGCTCTTTTTGCTGCCACTGATCCTCAGGTTCCGGAGTATTGTGAAATGTTGAAAGCAGACGAGTGGCCCGTTTGTGCCTTTATTTCTCAAGATTGTCGTCCAGCAAATCCATCAGAAGAAGCACATAGTGTTCAAACATCATACCAAGTGTGGGAGAAGACATTAGAGATGATTGGCCTTCCTTCAGATGCTGTGGAGAGGCTTTTAGATGGGGAAAAAGTTAAATGCCGTTACGGACAAGAACAGTAATCTAATTTACAATGATGACTAAAAACAGTTGATTAGCTGAAGTGTCGCCATATGCTCACCCGTAGTCTATAAGGGCACTTACATTATTTATAGATAACAAAACCTTTTCATTCTTATTATATGGGAGAAGAACCCTTCCTTATTTTTGGACAGCATACGTACATCCATTTTGATCATATTTATGCACTCAGAGTGTCACTTGTTCCTCATAATAGGAGAATTTAGCCAGCCATAAACAGGTGTTTTTGGCCATGAAACTTCTGATGGTCATCCATAGGAGTAAGAACTAAATTAGTAAGCAGAGTAAGAACTAAATTAGTAAGCAATGTGTTGTGATAGTTATTTTGACCATTGTCATAGATGACCCTCCTAAATAATTAAGTGGGTTACAACAATAGTGTTACTTTCAATTTTGGAATGTTATAATGCTATTCTTGCATTCTCATGAGCAGTCACTTTGCTTGCTTTCTCTTTAATTCATCAAAATGTTTAGCATTTTTTTAACTTGTTAGTCAAATGGAAAATTATTAAGTGGGACAGAAAACTTCTCCTTACCATGATTATAAATTAAAAGTTTTACCAAATGATAAATTGAGCAATGGTTTGATTATTATATCCTAGTTCCGGTTTTTGTGCCATGATGCAAGGATTAACGGTAGAACCAGTTGATGATCATGGCCTTGGTTTGATCTGATGACTTAACTACCACCTTATGGTAAAGTTGCGGGAAAGTATAGTGGTTAATTAAAATCATCTTTTTTAAAAGTATCAATTTACCTCTTTCAATTTTTTAAATTACTATTATCTTATCTTTTAAAAAAAAAAAAAAAACTAATCTCATCATTTACTTGAACCAACTGTAATGTGTCAATATTAGACTGAGGATTCAGGACTTATTTTTTTCCAAAAATTCTAAAGTTGGTTGATTGAACACTATGGATCTTTTCATTTATAGAAGATCCATAAAATGTGAAATATTATGAAAAGTGGCAATTAAAGTCACTATAATACCACAGTCTTTTCACAGCTTCTGTCCATTTTCACAGTGATCATCTACTCCACATATGAACCATAATCTGCCTTTAAAACCACTGTTATTGCCATTACTGAACATTCGTGTATACGAGTCCTTTATGCAATTATCATAAGCTGTGGAATCAGCTTGTACGACATTATTTAGGTTGCTTTCATACTTGAACACTGATAACAGAAGGATAAAATGTTTATATAGTTCGTTCAATATATCTGGCAGTGAAAAATTTCAACTGTTATGCAATGAAATATGCAACCATGCAACATTTCGGGATAATATGATGCCAATAAGTAGATCTACGTAAAATGTTTGCATTCTATTTTGCAAAATTATGTTGTTATTGACACTTTGATGTTAGTTTGCATACAGTGATTAATGTTATCTTCATAGTTTTAGCAAAACTAACTTATAATCATATAATGAGCAAAAAATAAGTATATAGTTTATGTTCTTAGATTACTTTAAAAAAATACAACAAAATCATGAGGTTTTATAAAGGGTTTTGCTGAAAATAATCTAAAGAGTAGTGGTTATGAATATGACTGATGTTTTTTTCATTTTCTTTTTCACTTTTGATTCCTTTAAGTATACTTTTTTTCAAAACACATCTAAAGTGACTTTTTCTCAATAAAACGATGATTGTATAACACTCATGAATCACAATCTATGTTAAATGAAATTCATTAAATCATGTGAGTTCAACCTTTTGTTTTATACAAGTCTCACATAAATTTTAGCAGTAAAAAGAACAAGTTAACAAAATATGTGAGTAAAAACAAAGTGAAAAAAGAATGTTAATACAACAACATGTGAAAGAGTATGTTATCGATAGAATTTCCTATCATGAATGTGAAACTCAAAACTTCTAGAACATCACCAACATGAAACTCTTTTCAATCACACCAGTTGTTGAAATAAAAAAGTCAATCCAACCATAACTGTCACCAACAATGTAATTTTAATAATTTCAAATATCTAAATAAGAGATGACTAAAATAATTGAAACCTTTATTTATTTTTCGTAAACGATGCACCCTCGATAATTATATAAATAAGAACATTTTGATTATTTTTTTGTTTACTTGTTAAATTTACTCTATATCAAGAAATATGGAAAACTTTCACTGGTTTTGATTTGGTTTACTCACGTTGAAATTTGGAAATAGATACTTCAAATCGTGTTTGATTGAAAATGATGACATTTTCACAATTTTCAAATTGAAGTTGGCATTTCGTTTGAAGACGAAGCTTCAAAATGGTATAGCCCCTTTTCAAAGCACGCAATCGACCCTACCATATTTAAAGACTTGCCAAAACTCACTCAATTCAATAACGCATTGAATACATGTTTTGAGTTTGGTTTACTGAAATAAGACATGAATCTTACATGATCTTCAATGGTAAGTTTGAGTTGTAAAATTTGTGAAAAGTGAAAATGTAAATGATGGATACAAAGGGTATTAAAGTTGGTACTTCAAATATTTATTTATATGGCTCATACATCACTCATTACACCGTAGGTGAATGATGGATGGATCTCACTCATACTTTTTGTTAACAAGTAACATAGTATTGCATAATTGATCAACTTAAATAGTGGAGGCAAAAGTAAAGAGCCACTCTAGCTTTTACCAGATGATGTTTAACTAATCTACAATTAGTGTCAAGGATTTAGCTAGAGGGCCTTCATGCACTTCTATGTTGAAAGGCCTCATGTTGGAATATACACCATGGCTTATGAGTAAGTAACCTTAACCTACTGCTGCTACCTTTAAAGTGCCAAAAAAGTATGCATATGAACTTTGGATAGAAATTTTGTGGACTCAAAAAACTAACTGCCATGAATTATCAAGTACAGGTTGGATTAGTGCCACACAACAAATCCATGTTCTTCAGCTTTTTCCACAAACTTGGGGACTTCTTCCCATCAAAACTCTTCCCAGAAGAGTTACCATCTTTCCACTTGAACCTCCTAAACTTACCCATCTGAACACAAACCTCCAAAGCTATCCCCTCCCCACTCTTCCCTTTGTTACCATCTTGAGCATCTCTTCTCAGAAGTTTCTCATAGTACTCCTTGTTCCTCTTCTCCAAGCCATGTATCTGTACTTGAAGATCTTCAATTTTCCTGTGTAGCATGTACACTCTATGATCCTCCCTCATCTTCAGCACACACTTTGCCAGCTCACCAGCCTTCCTCTTGATGAACACTGACTCAGATGCCAGCTCTTTGTTCTCTTCCACCAAAGTGTTGATTCGATAACTCAAGCTAGCATTCTCATTCAACAGAACAATCCTTTCAGACTCCAACACCTCAAGAAGGCTCTTTTGTAGCTCACTTTTCCTCGAGGACTCACAGTACCTCCTCTCCATGACACCGACCTCGTGCATCAACAAGTCGTGCTCAACATTCCTAATCACAAGCTCGGCAACAACGGTATCAACATCAAGAATGGAGCTCTTAGGGGTAACAATAGGTATCATCATGTGAGGAGGGTGTTGGTAGGAGATTGAGCTTTCAATGTCTGAATCAACATGGCTCACACCACTGGCTTCTTCCTGATCAGAGAAGCCCTCATCCGTAGTTGAGACCTGGGAAGAGTGTCTACTATGATGCTTTTGTTTGGCCAGTGTTTGGATGTACCGGTCAGATAAGGTTATGTAGCCATTGTACAAGTCCTGCAGAAGGGATAGTAGCTGAGGTCTCTTTTGGTAGTAGGATTCCGCTCTTTCGGCAAAAGTGTCACCAATTTCTTCTTCTTCGGTTGTACTCATCGTCAACACTTTCATCCTCTCCTCCAACTCTGCCATCAAACACCAAGTTTCAGATTTGCATTAGCACAACAATAACAACAAAACCCTTTAACGCAATAAAAAAAAGACTAAATGCTTTCGTTGCATTAGTAATTAGTAATGTGCAAGAAAAAGAGCACAGATAACAAAGTTTTTCCTTACCGGGTTTACACAAGTCCATAGCTTCAGAACCATAAAGTTTCAAGTTGCAAAAAGTTGACATTAGGATGTAGCACAAAGAGGTTAATATAGACCAGATCCGAACTTGGTTGATTAGTAATTGAGCTCTAAGAAAGTGACATGTTACCAAACAGTGACACCAAAAAAGGGAACACTGACAGAACCCATAAATAATTCTGGTACACAAGATAAAACGTTACAAGAAATTAAATAGTGCAAGGCTAATTTTGAAAACAGAATTTGAATTTGCAACATGAGTTAGGCACAAGGAGATGGCACATTGCCACTCTAGTGTCTGGTCTAGAGTAACATCTACTACCTCTAGTTTTGAATGCAAAGGTCAAAATCATGTACTATACCTGAGCATGTGCACTGTAGACAGAAAAGCTAATGTTCTCCAACTTTCAAATTTTTAAAGGGTAAATACAATAAAGTTTAGGGGAATATGAGCACAGGCTACGAGGCTTAAATGGAAAGTCACCGTTACAAATACTACCAAAATCTAATGTACACTGCAGCAAGCAATGCAAGTGACGTGGCCAGGGACCAATTAGTTTCAAAATTTGAAACACAAGATGAGTGTCCAAAAAGCACCGCAAAGGCCAAACAAAAGAACAAAAGGTATGAGAAAGAGACAATGGATCAATCGCCAGAACAAAGAAAATGGGTGTACAAATCTGGTTCAAATCAAATTGGAAATTTGAAAACAGAAACACACCAAAAAGATAGACCTGTCAACAGCCACTTATATGAAAAGACATAAACTTTATGTAATTTTTTTTCCCACAAACAATGCATATAATGTAGAGTGACTTAGTATTATGTGCATTGATTCATACATATAATATTATAATAATAATATAATGGTTAATAAAAAAATAATAGCTTTTTAAAAATTCAATCTTTAGGAAATCTAAAATATATTTTAAAGGCGCGTGACAAAGGGCGCGTGTGGTAAGTGTTGTCTGACAATATGATAATGTAGGAAGGAAAATAATGATGTACGGCATTGTTGTTTCCAAAGAAGAGTTGGACGTTTGACAGTTGACAAGGACATGTCGTGTATGGGTGGATTCTTCTCCTTCATCCCTTTCTTCTTCCTTCCATTGATGATTGCCAGAAAAAGGTTTCCACAGTTTCGAAGTAACTTGTGACAAACCGAACCGAAGAACATGTAATTCCATTTAATTCAGATTTCTTCTGCTTGCTCCCTTCATTTATTAGGACTTCCCATCTTTCTCTTTCTGCTCATACCCCCCCCCCCCCATAAAGGATTTTCCTTTTCATTCATTTAATATATATATTATGATATTGTCACCTAATTACTAATTCAAATACATTTCTTTCAAATACATTCTCCTAACTACTAATTTAAATACATTTCTTTCACATTAATTATAACACTCATCTAACTACATGCTAAGTTTAAATTGGAAAACATTCCATTTTTAAATCATAAGGCTATTTGGTAACAATGCAAACGAAAAACAAAGAGATGTGACTTACAACATGGAGTTTTATTTAGTTAAGCAAAATTTGGTCTTTTGGTAGGGTAGGGTGGAATTAATACATACCAGAAATGTTGGTGAGGAGCCAGGAGGGCATGTTATTATTGGCGATGCTCTTGTCCTTGAACCCTTTTGTGGATGACTGAAGCAATGTGAAATTTGAAATCACTTTTCCCTTGCCCATGTTGGGGTCCATTTCCATCAGTGTCCTCGCTTCAAGCCCCCCCTATACATTGCAATGATGGTAGATTTCATCAAAAAAACAACAACACAATCTTTGAAAAAGGACTGTCGCTCGAAATAGAGGGTCCTTTGCATTTAAGAAGGATGAAAATAATATAGAACAAAGAATAGTGCAAAAGAAAAAATAATATAGAAATTAAGAAGGTAAGGATATTGAAATTAAGATGGTGACACAATTCAAACACATAAACATGCGCAGATCTCCATAAACAATGCAGAGCAGCTAATTACCAATAAAGTATTCCAAAACCTCACATTGGAACGAAGCCAAATTGTTTAAAATATTAGGAAGGGTGCAGTCTGAACATTCAGAATATAGCAAGAAGCCCAAATCCCAAAGCGTTTTAAACCTGAGAATTCTGAGATTCAAAAAGGGAAATTTCCCCATTCTTTAATTCTTCAAATTCTGTGGCTAAACCGGGAATCAATGAAGATCATGTGAACGGCGTGACGACAACAAAGAACACCAATGTATTCAGAAATGAACGGCAGAATAATAAAAAGAGAGCCATGAACAGTTCTTTTTTTTGCTTTGCATAAATGTTTTAACGACAGAGAAAAAACAGAGGGAGGGTGAGACAAAGTTGGAAACTTTAAAACATTGGTCGATCAAATTTGAAAAATGAAACACACCCATTAAAGATCAGATACATTATTAAGCAATGCAGCAAGCAGCAATCACATGGCCCTCAACAATCACATTCATAGTCACAGAGTACTCTGCTAATTTCTCAGCAAACACATGACCACAAAAATGGACCTACAGAAATTTAAAATAATCAATAATAAGAAAATTCCAAGAACAGTAGCAGAATTGATAGGCAAAAAGAGTGGTAGAAGAACAGAAGAAGAAACTCACTGTGAGATGTTCAGGAACTGTTGATATGCAGCACTTGAAGTGAAACAGAGGAAAAAAAAAACAGAGTTGAAGAGGAACTTGATTTGAAAGAAAATTATGAATGTTGCTGTGAGTGATTGTAAAAAAGGAAAGGGTTTGATGGAAAGAGTGGGACCATAGGAATAGGAGTGAGAATCTCTTCCTTCAGTGTCAAAGTCCAACAGCAACATAAATAGTCAAAAACGCATTAACTAAAAATCTGGGAGGATACCGTAACAATCTCAGCAGAAACAAATTTTGTATTCTATTTTCAAAAATTTATGAGAAGTGATACGCTAGTTTAGTATTTTTTTTATATATAATTGATTTCTTGATATTTTGTTTTGTCTAATTCTGTTAGGATGAAGAACAATGCTTCTGTAGGGTTTGGCTGAGTATGGTGGCATTTAGATGAAGAACTTTTGTTGTGTGTTGATGTTTGTTTGGTTAAAAGATAATGTCGTAGGTTTTTATAGCAAGATTTTGTGGTTATCATATATTTACGTGTGGTTTAAAAATCTAAATACCGAAAATAAAATTTGTTTTATTTGTTGTTAATCTAATTTTGTATTATAAATTATAAATAAAAATATATACTTAAAAGAGGAGAGATTGGATATTATAAATTTTTAATATTCTCTCTTATTTGAAGACTAATGTGTATTTATTTAACATGCTACTTTTTAGGATCAACAAATCAAAGTTTAAGAACACATTTTCTAACTCTTTCTTTTTAGCATTTTTCTATCGTTAAATTATTTAAACTGAAAATTCATAAATAAATCATTAAATAAAAGGCAAAGACACTATATTTTATTATATTAAGTTATTTTAACTAGTAAAGAAAACACGTCAAAAGGAATGTGCTTTTAGAAATTTTTTTTTTAGAAGACTAGAATAGGGTCATGTTTTATTATCTTAAGTAAAAAATATTTTCGGGCAGAAAAAAATATTCGATATAAAACACACATATTTTAGGAAAAAATAGATGTTGAATTTAAAAGTTAAGAAAAACGATAAAATAACTTTGTATATACTATAAATAAATATAACTTGAGTAACTTTGTATATGATATAAATAAATATAACTTGAGATGGTTATAGGATAATTACATACACAATAATATAAATTTGAATACAGCAAATGATAATTTAAATGAAAAAAAAGTATTAAATAAAAGTTCAATATTTCTAGTTTTCATAATTAACTTTTGAGATTTGTATAAATAGCGTACAAAAAATTAGTTAACGTGAACTTCATTCTTCTTCTTAAAGAATGTCGTGATGCATTAATTATTATATTAAATTTTTTTTTCAAACATTAATATCATAATAAAATATAAATTATCTTATAATAGGTAAAAATCTCTATATTTTATGAAAAATTTTAAAAGTATAAAAACTAAACTTTATTGAAATGACATAATTTTATAATTATATCTATTTTTTATAAAAAAAATTGAAACTTTGACCTGTCAAACAAATATAACAAGATTATATAAAATAATATTTTTTCTAAAATATTATTTTGTTTACTTTGTTTTTCTCCTGCATGCAAATAATTTTTTTTTCTCCTAAATGAGACAATGACTCTAGTTATAAGATATGTTTATAATTTATTTGTTCTTAAAATTTGTTGAAGTTAGAATGATTTTTTTATTTAACAAATTAAGCACAAATGAAGTTTGATCCTTATTGACAAGTTGAGACTTAATCAACATCATAAATCCATCACAAATACAACAGAAAATAATCTTAACATCAATAATCTGAAGTTAAATAAAACATAATAATTAAAAGAAATGAAGCAAAAGATTCTTGTAAATCAATATAGCACAATGGTGAACCCTTGCAGTGTTCAGTGTTATAGTCTGCAGAATTAACAATATTCAAACACATCTTATAACACTACACAGTTTATATGCCACATGGATGGTCTTATATTCTGCCTCTTGACAGTACCAAAACTAAGAATAATACATTACTAATCAGATTCTCTACTGTTATGATAATCAAGCTATTACATTAGAACACAACACGAGGAGGCCACTCCTACCTAATTCCATCCATTTTGGACCCTACTTACCCGTTTCTACAACTTTAACTTGCATACATTTTCAATGTAAAATATTTCCATACAGATATCCAATAAGACCTTACCTTATATCATCACATCATATTGTAATGGCATGATAAAATGGTTAAATCTTATCAGATGCCTGTATGAAAATACTTTAGATTAATAGTGTATATAAACTAGAATGAAGACCCTCTTGAGTTATTTTCCTAGCTCAAGGGCACAATCATTATGAGACACCCAATTGTGTTTCTCTTCCTCCTCTTGCTGTTTCAAAGTCTCATAGAGAGGAGCATTTCTTGTCTCAGGTAGCCAAATGCTCAAAACTCCGCTAGAAATGGCAAAGCCTCCAAACACAAGGAAAGAAAGAGAAGGGCTCAAACGGCCCAAGACAACCAGCAAAGGTGCCACAGAAGCCCCCAACATTATGGCCTGGCGCAACATTGACACAGCAAAGTTCCTAACATTGGTAGGAAAAAGCTCCACACAATATATGTACAAAATATCAAATGTTGTGGAAGCCCCCATGAATCCAATTGCTTCAATAATCAACTGGCCCCAACTACCTCCATGATTGTTCTGCACTTTTGATGTACCACCTTTGTGGGAAAAAAATGTGCATAGGATAGAGGACACTGCAGCTATGTAAGAGGACACAGATAACAACAAACGTCTGTTGGTAAACCCCAAGAGAAATGTACCAATCACCACGGCAGGAATCTCCATCAGTGCATTGAGTGCTACTGAGACATAAAGGTTGAAGTTCAAGTTTTCTACGTTGAGTTGAACTCCATAGTAAACAAAGCCAACTCCAAAGCCAGCTAACATAACAGTGACCATTCTTATGGCTGCCCATTTTGTGGTCCAAAGGTTCTCTCTATTGTTTGGACTTGTTTCACCACCTTCACTAGTACTGCATGGTGTAACATTTGATGATCCACTAGGGTTGGTTAAGGAGAGGTTGCTGGGGAGTTTTTGCTTCCCATTGAGTCTAGCAAACCTGTCCAAAACCTGAAGGGCCTCTTTGCTTCTCCCTCTTATAAGGAGCCAACGTGGGGATTCTGAGACCAAAGGGAGGAGTAGGACAGAATATGCTAGTGGAAGAAAAGACAAGACTTTGTACAAGCTCCTCCAACATGTTCTGGTTGGATATGCCACAAGGGGGAGTGTGAGGAAGCCTACTGTGAAGAAAAAGAAACCGTATTGGCCCACTTGGCCACGCCACTTGCTGCCTACTGATTCTGTGGTGAGCACAAGACAGCATATGCCAATTCCTGACCTTGCAAAGCCATTGGTAAAACGGAAGAAGGCATATGTCCAAATGTTTGGAGAGAGAGAGGTGGCAAAAGCTGTGATGGAGGTTAAGATGCAGGAAACTTGCACTGTTCTTTTTCTTCCTAACCATGTATCAGATAGGTGGCCATAGATACCAGACCCTGCAACAAGTGCATGTAGGTGATTGTTATTAGTGTACAATTAGCAAATTTAAAGAGTTCAAAATATTTGCAATATAAAAAACATTGTACCTTCAAACAACCACAGATTATACTAAAATTTTAAGATAATCATTATGAAAGAAGTAAACAAACTTATCTTAAATGAGTCAACATGTTTTTAGATAATTTTTAGTGTAAAACTTTTTATGTTATCTATGCCAAGAGTATTTTCTCAGTAGTTATGTAATTTTTTACTACAGAACATGATTACGGTCATAGAGACTTGGTTTCACCTAGCCCTTTTCACTGGATAAACAAGGTTAGATCATGAGAGGGGGATAAAGATTGCCTTTGGTTTTGTAGTTCATAGGTAAAGTATATATAAATTGAAATGCTTCTTTCTCATTGAAAAATTTTAAACATGTAATTTTGTTGAATTTTATGCTGCAATTTTATAATAATGATTTTAAAGTATATATAATCGTTAATATCGTGATTTTCAATTATTCACAGTATAAAACTTTTTATTCTGAGCATAAAAAATATTTTTTTTATTATACAGTTAGATAATAAGCTAATGAGTTACACCACATTCATGAAGAGAAAAAAAGAAAAAAAATATATTTAACAATGGATATCCTAGTAAAAAACAAGCACGAACTAGAAAACTTGGTGTGGAATTTAGTGTAAACCACTGTGTACCTATTAATATTCATAAATCTGTTCAAAGAACAGCATTTTGTTTGTGAACTAGGATTTATTGAAGAGTTTTATTATATAAATCATGCATTAGGAAGACAACCACTTATAACTTTTTCGATCCATAAAATTTATCTATAAATATTTGCTGGGCCACAACATAATCATATTAAATTCACTTTGCAGAGTTTCACATATATAAATGGTTTACAACTACTGATCTAATAGAGTTACGTAAACTTTCTGTTTCTTACTAAATTATGGCTATAGTTGGAACAGCTTAAAAGAGTTCTATAAAGGGAGAAAACAACCCTATCATATACTGATACTGCAAAAACAGAATGATAGAAGAAAACCTTCTGGTCAGTGGGGTAGAGTGCACATGGTTGACTAGTACATGAAGTTTAACAAAGAAAATTTGTCAGCAAACTAGTTAACATTCAATTTACCATGAGTAGTAGATTTACAAAACTATGAGTGAGACTAGTAAAAAAAAGTGAAACTCATCATTTTGAGTATAAAAAAATTGAGCTAATTAGACTAAGTGTATGTTACTGTCATTCATTCCTTGTAAAACAAAAAAACAAGCAATATGTAATATTACTTGGGATATAATGAGATTCAAAAAATTATGAATGAGGTTTGTTGATGAGACTCATTCTTTTTGTGTCTCAAGAAACTTGAACAAATAATAATGCATTAGATAATATGTTACCATCATTCCTTTCAGAACAAAAGAATAAGGATATATGTACCTATGAGAGAGCCAAGGAAGTAGACAGAAGCAGGCACAGCAGCCAGAAACCTTCTATCACATACAAGATTCCACTCTGCTATGATGGAACTTGTATGGCCACCAATCCATTCCCAAGTCCCAGGCACCAACCCACACACAGAACCAGTGCTGCTGCTGCTGTTGCTGTTACCTTGACACAATCCATTTTTGCACCTCCAAGCAGGTGGTTGAGCATCAGTGAAGATTGTCACCAAAGTACTATGAGCATCAAATATCCATGCCAATGACACCAAGAGCACATGCACCAGCTGAGAGAACCCCAAGGACCCCACATACTCCTCCACCACCTCATCCACAGTGAGCTCAAGTTTGGCCTCACTCCCCTCCAAATTTGTTCGCCCCTTAACCAGCCTTTTCTCCTCTTCCATTATGATTCCTACAAGCAAAGAAAAGTGAAACTAAGCAGTTACTACCTTGTTCCAAATGTTAGTATATCCATACCTATATATATATATATATATATATATATATATATATATATATATATATATATATATATATATATATATATATATATATATATATATATATATATATATATATATATATATATATTGTTTTGTTGCTGACTTTACTCTATACTAAGGTTACATTAAAAAGTTATGGGGATGACATGAGTCTAACATATCAAACCCCCCTTTTTGTGTATATAATAAAGTAAACGTTGGTTTGGAAAATATGTGATGAGTGCTTCTAGAGGAACATTTTGAGGTGCATGCTGTGTGTTTTGGGTGAATGTGAGTGGTAGTGGAGGTCTGCCAATTAGCATATACCCTAATTCCATGTTAAATTTTGATTAAAACTTGATGACACATGTATCATAACAAAACAGCACCTAATATATAGAATTAATTGGTGAGATAATGTGGAACAAAGTGATGGAAGATTGCTCAATTATTGGTAATGCTAATCGATGGATCTGGGGCCCATTACTTCACATTTGTGGTGGTTGGTGGAAGAATGAACAAGATAATCAACTGGAAACCATGGAGAGACTATACTTTCATCCTGTGGTGATTAATCTCTTATGTGCAGACCTAATCAAAAGGATAGTTAGTGAAAGTTCAACATATGATCCTGAAAATAAGTACACTGAATATGTATATATAAGCATGTATTGGAAATTGAGTGTTAAAGATAATACATCAAAGGGTTCTCAAAACAGAAGTGTTGGTGTTTGAGACCCCAACGCACTCACCTTGTGAATGAAATGAGTGGAAGGTTGTGGTATGAAAGCTGGTTGAGCAGAGCTAGAAAATTGACATGCTTTATTCAAGAAACTGAAAAAATGGTTGATATCTTGGCCATGAAACAGACCAACTTCAGTGCATATATTTAAATTTTTGGGTGAACTTGTTACTTGTTCCAGGGGAAGTTCATATCCATCGCACATGTTTAGATTCCACATATTACATTTTCACGCACTATTTAATAACTAATTTACACAAATTGTTTCATGATTTATACTCAATTTAAATACTTTTTAGTCTCTTTAATTTTTTTCTTCTATAATTAAATATATTTTTTATTACTAATATGATAATTTTTTTTATATTCATAAATATGCGATTTTATTATTATTTAATCACAATTTTTTATGTAATTTACTTATATGCGATTTTTTTTCAAAACAAATTTAATTTACTTATTCAGAGGAAAAAAATAATTTTTATTCAGTTTGTGGATGGACTCTACCTATTTTTATTTTAACTCTTAAAATTTTAATTTATTCATAAATTCGTGAAAAAATGTTAAGAGAGTTAATCATTTAACAAATTATTAGAAAATGAGACCCATTTTTCATTTATTTTCTTTTCAAACCCTTCAAATTGTTTTATTATTACAATAATGACAAAAAAAATATAGAGATAAGGTAGAACAAAAAATTCCTTCGCGTGTTTCACACATTTTGCATTTTTTAAGATTTTTTAGTAGCCACCAAAAGAGCCTTTATTTTACTCTCTTTTGTTCTTACTCAAATGAAGGAAATTTTTTCTATTTTTAGAGACTCTTGAAAACTATGAACACTAAATGCATTTTAACTTCATACGGGTTATGACACAATTTCTCATTCCACATAAATTTTGAGATAAACCTTTCACCAAACTAGTTCATCAATTCGCGATAAATATAAAATGATATAAAAGGGTATGTTTAATTTGTAATTTTAATACTTTTTATAAAAATTGTATAATAATTTATTAAAGTAGTAAGATACGATAGTACACGCATGATTAACAAAAAAAAAAGTGGATGAAAGAAAAAAAACGTCTTAAAATAGTAATCATAAAATGGAAAGAAAAAAAAGCTACAAATTTAAACAGGTAAGTTATAAGTTAATTAAATAGCTTACAACTATTATATTATAATAGATAAAAATTTATATTTATATTTTAAAAATAATAGTATTTTTAATTATTGATCAATTATTTTGAATTTCAAATTAAAATTAAAACAATCATGCTAATTATATTAACAAAAATATGTGTAAATGCATTATTAAAAAATAGGATTTTTATATCAATTTTTATAAATATTTTACATTAATTCTTGAACTGATATAGATGTTATAACTAGAGAAAGTGTGAGAATTTTTACATCAATTAACAATCTTTATAAAAAGTGTATATATATAACATTAGTTCCTTTTATAATTGATATTATATGTCTAAAATCATATATATTGAATAGGTAAATGTCAATATTTTTATACATAATTATCGATGAAGTACTATTTATTTTTTATATATTTTCACATAATATAATAAAATAATATCAATAACAATATACAATATCAATAACTTTTTTTGTCCATTTCTTAATAAAGTTTATTATATAATCAATAAAATAAACAGAAGTGATATGTTTACCTAGAATATCAATAAGAAAGATGAGAAGTGACAATGACATAAAATAATAGCGATAATATTATAGACAATAGAGAAATCATCATTATTTTTTGCATTAGGGTAATTACAACAACCGGATAATTACATAGTAAATTTGTTGCAATGGTTGAACAATTTTTGGAGAAGAGGAGATTCAGAGAGAAGAATTTTTGAAAAGAATTGTTGCAATGATAAATTACTAATATATCTTATTTAAGTAATAGAAGTAGCCACTAATTACAATTATTTTCATTTCAGTTAAAATGTTGAGTAATTAAAATGAAAATTTAATCGAAAAAAATAATAGTAATGAAACATAAGTCCAATTTATATAAAAATTTAATATTATTCTTAAAAAAAAATTATGAGTATTTATATATATATATATATATATTATTTAACTTTTTTATTTTTATACTAAAATTTAAATTTATACTTGAATTATTTAAAATAAAATGATAAAATTTATATTTTATTTAAAATTTCTTTTCGCTTCGTTGTCTATTTGATTATGTTCTTTTATATTTGTTGGCGTAATTTAAACATTTTGCATCTTTTAAGATTTATTTAAACTCTTTACTATGTTGTTGCTGCCAAAATATTATCCTACTTATGGAGACTTGTACTAATCAACCATGTGCACTCAACCCCACTTACCACAATTTTCAAAATTTTATTTTGGCTCCTCATAAATACATATATAACATTCAATAATTTAAGTTATCCAAATTAAAATAAATATTAATTTTTTTTGTAATATATTATAATTGTGGATGGTTTGACAAATTTGCATAACATCTCATTCTCACGCATAATACAATGCTAATTTATAATATTCTCACCTTTGAAATTTTTTACAAATTTTCACATATACGTTATAGCTAACCTTATCCCTGTTTTGAGCAAGAAAAATGGTT
This sequence comes from Sphenostylis stenocarpa, assembly GCA_963425845.1. NCBI lineage: Eukaryota > Viridiplantae > Streptophyta > Magnoliopsida > Fabales > Fabaceae > Sphenostylis > Sphenostylis stenocarpa. The sequence continues at coordinate 68,935,446 of OY731401.1, read as the reverse complement.
CTAGTGGCATTTCTTTTACATATATATAAGGGAAAATGGTAAATAGTTTATTATAGTATTATCTCATAATTTTTCATTTTTTAAAATTTAATAACTAGTATTTTTATAAACAATATGATTTAACTTAATTTGTTTCAATTATTACTAAAATGTATTGATTAAGTAAATTTCATCATTAGACTCACAAATAATTAAAAACAAAATCTTCTTCATTTTCCTACCTTGTTCACAACATTCTCTTTATAAAAACATTAGGTTGAAGTGGCAAATGACGTGTTTTATGAGTAAGATAACAACATTAAATATTTCTATTGTTTAATCTTAAATACACACAACTAATAATGTGGTCCTAATGGAGTTTAAACCTCTTCATTATAACACTTGTTAAAAGAAAAAAAATGTATAGTTTTAGATATTAGTGTCTCATTTTATGGAGTATTAATTACACTACAAGATTAATTTATCTTAGTTGAAATAATTTTTTTAATATAATATACTATGTTTTTCTTATTAAATAATTTAATATATAAATAAAATAATATATTTAAGTAAAAATCACACGTTATTCTCTGATTTGTGAAAAACTTATAATATTCTCAATTACCCAAATAAATTTTAGTCACTATTAGAATCAATAAATTTGAGCATTCATAATTCCTAATAATTCTGATCCGTGGATACGAAGAGAAAGTTAAGAGTTATTTCGTCTGTTCATTAATTATTGAACATAATTATTAATTTTAAGAGAAGAAATAATTTAAATAAGGAGTAAGCATAAGTAAAACATGCTGATTACTATGGAAATTTACCTGTAACGTATTATTTAAAGAATGTTGGAAATATGTTAGCAAGGAAAGAAAGAAAGAATATTGGAAAAATTAAAGTTGATGATGGTAACTGTTGGTATGATGAACACCATTTTTGAGGAACATTTTAGATGAAATATCGTTATCAGAGAATGTTACAAAAATTAGAAGGCACTAATTGATTAATGGTTATCCTAGGATGAGTCACATATGATGATTTTGTTTTTCTTTTTAGGGTTTCTTTGTTTGGTGGTCATGAATAAAACATTTTCTCAATCCTGTCTCAGCTATCTTTCACTCTTTCTCATGTCATACACCACCAATATACATGTTTTATAATTGTTAGTATTTAATATATATATATATATATATATATATATATATATATATTAAAAGTTATTGTTTTAAAATAACCTGAGTATAGTATCCATCTGTCACATACTTATTTTATATTATTTATATAAGTTATTATTTTCTATAATTTAAATTTAAGAATAATTATGTTAGAAAAATATATTTATAATATTTTTTTAATTATGACTTAAATTTGAATGTCTAGAAATCATGTTTTGTTTTTAATATTATCTTTGAGTGCTTTCGATATTACATTTTCAGCCTTTTAATTTAATGTTAGATTTAAGCGATTTAATAATCAAAGTTAAATTTTATTGTGCTGTTTAATCTCCAAATTAAGAACAAAAAACAGTATGATTACAGTTCTTTTCTTAAGTTTAACATCAAAGGGATTGAAATTTTTAACACTTGTAGAATCTAATTTTTATAATGTAGAAATTTTAACATTTTCAAAGGGATATTTTAGAAAAAAAATATTAGTATAATTTTCACATTTAAATAACAATTGCATGTTATTTAAATTTCTATTTTGGGCTAATTTATTTATAGGAAACTCTGACTGAGGCCCAACACTAATGTCTGAAAAATAAGAGAGTATGAAATTGGGTTGGGCCCGTATAAGACTTACCTGAAGAAGAATCAAAAGATCCAAAACCCAATACCCACCAAATTAGACAACTAAACAACATGAAGATCATCCAGTGAACACACACACATATAATAAAGTAAAAATGTTATTTTTTTTTTCTAATAATAATGACGTGAACTTCATTTTTTGACCTCTCTAACAACTCTTTCAATTCTCAAATCCCAACATTAAAAATCCTATTGAAGAGTAATATTTATATTTGTACATATTTATGAAAGAAAAATGTTTCACATGTAATGAAATATACCATGGTAAATATATATTTATATTTAAAAAAAAAAACTATACATCAAAGAATCTTTATTTATTATTTGATGTTCTACCTATAAAATGTCAGCAACAGGTGTGATCACAACCTTTGTTTTATTGAGGTATATTCTGCATTGGATTGTGATCCTCTGGTAAGGGCTCAGCTGGTATGGGAGGTGGATCAGGCATGCTGAAACATGATGTCAACAATGCACAACATCATACAAAGATTCAAAACCATGTCCAATGATAATATCCACATCATAAGTTTACATACTCAGAACAAGTTTAACGTACCGCTAAATCACATATATAAAGAATGATTAAGAAATGTAATTAGCATTACCCGCAACGTTGTGGAACTGTCCAAGAAGAATTGAAGCGTAGTCTATCAAATTCAGACAATGCTATGTACTTCTTCCAATCCTCAAGCAGAATTTTGAGATCGTTAATTTTGTTGTCTATGCCAACACAACAGTTGGCATGCATGGTTGAGACCTGGTTGAGGTCCCTGCTAGGTTGACAAAACCCTCCAAAGTAATCAGTGCTAAGGAACCTAATCTTCACCTTCATGACAGAAATCAAGGGGTGCAGTTTGATCATGTTGAACACAGCCTGTTCTCCAAACCCTGGGAAGTAAATCCTAGCGTTGATCCAGAACTTTATAAACCAAATTGTTCGCGCATTTGATCTCATAAACTTAAACCCTCCATTTGGAAAGTTGCTTATGTCAGAGGAGTTGCCATTGAAAAAATCACATGCTATTTGGAAATCTGCATCTTCGTCCAATAGGCTGAAGGGATCTCTTAGCCACATTATATCAGTATCCTACGAAGCAAAACAACCAAACTAGCCCTTTACTTTGTGTATTCAAATGAAAAGGTTCATTCGAATCAGTATCTTATCTATGATCAAAGATGATTTTTCTTTCTAAAGAAATGAATATATGTATATACCGTAAACAGAAAGTTGTATCCCAACTCAAGGACAGAACAAAGGAATTTAGCTCTACCCCAAATCAATTGAAGGTAGTTTGGGGACATGTAAAACATTTCACCGGTGAAATTGCCCTCTTTATTTTCAGCTAGGTAACAGTACTTGTGCATGGCAAGGCAACGACCATGTGTGTGTTGGTCATAAGTTATTACCACCAAGTGGTTTAAAAGCCTTTGTGTCTGGTTACCTAGGCGAAAACTCTCGAGAAAGAGGTCAAATATGGAACCTGGCTCTGCCCATGCATCGTTCAGAGTGGTGATTATTACTGTCTTATCCTCCATAGATGCTTCTTTAAGAATATTCTCTAACCTTCGATCAGGATCAGCCTGATGCATTAAGCCAAGACTACATCAAACACTGGTTGAACATTTCACAGAAGAAATTTATAAAGCACATTATAGTTCAATTCAATCCCTTCATTGAGTGCAAAAGCATCAACTGTGCAACAAATCAAATTATCTGAAATTTATGTAAAATGTAGTAGTCCACTATTAATGGTCAGAAAAAATCCAATAAAATATGGCAAAAGTGCATAAGATATCAAGTAGGAAGTGAATAGTATGTGTGCTAATAGGTGTATATATATATAACAACACTATGTTACCATTTCAGGTGAAATTACATTTTGCAGTAAAAGATTTGATCAATCCAATCAAAAGGCAAACATGAACAGTAAAAGCATAAAAAAGCATCAAAACCCAAAATTAAAGAATTTTCAAATCTGTTGATTGGTTTGCAAGAAAACTAAGCATCAAAGACCAAAACTCCAAAATCCACTCCTTTCATACTCCTATATTTTCACCACCAATAACAGCATGAACAATAAGATCATAAAAAAAAATACCAAAACCCAAAATTCAAGAATTTTCAACTCGTTGATTGGTTTGCAAGAAAACTAAACATCTAGGACCAAAACTCCAAAATCCAGTCCCTCCGAGTTCCATTCTCCTCTATTTTCATCACCAATAAGAGCAAACATCAACAAGAACATAAACAAAAAGCATCCAAACCCACAATCCAAGAATTAAACTTTTTCATTGGTTTGGGAGAAAACTAAATTGACCACGTTCAATCCTCTCAAACTTTAGCCACCAATAATTCCAATTGCAATGCAAAAAACAACAAAACTTGGCAGTGACTCACAAACATAGAGAGAGAGAGACTCACCTCTTTTGACACAGCAGTGAGGTGCGAGAAGGTAGGAGACTGAAAGGGAGAGGCAGATATGAAGAGAAACATACACAACACAGCAAACAGAGCAAGGAACATGGTGAATTGCATCACCCATCTCACTGAAAGGTGATTACCAGGATTCCATGGATTGTTGTCACCGGCGGCATTATTCTTCCCGGGGGAGTTAGGAGTGTTGTCCTTCATTGTTTGACGAACTGAGTTGGGGTGGGGAAGACTACTTCCTTCAATCCTTGAAGAAGAACCACCTTCCTGTGCTTATCATACATCATTCTTTTATTCATTTAATCACCATCAATGTTTCACTTACTATTTCTACATATCTTAAGTACTCGTATATTATAAACCAACCTCTTTAGGAAGCTAAATCAATACAATTTATACTCTTTGATATACACTATCAATTACTATTTCACTTTTTGCAAAAAACATTTTTTAGTGATTAAAAAATGTTTTTGGTATTATTTAGGTTTACTCCTTTTTAATTATTTATAAATAAATAAATAAAATTTACTTTTTTTATTTTATTTTTGAATTTAATAAATTATATTAATTATGACAACATATATTAGAGTGGGTTTTTAGTTCACACTTTATAAAATAAATTATTTTCGTTGCATAAGAGTTTGATTATTTTTGGCCATTGTTTCTTCCCAAAATTAGGAGTACTTTATATATTTCCATTTTAAATGTTTAATTTTTATTTATTTAATAAGTTTTTAGACATCTATTAAACTCCAAATAACTAACATAATTTGATAAAATAAAACTCCAAATTTAAAATCATATTATCATTCTATGGCCATATAAAATACCTATTATTTTAAATAATAAATATTTTTATCACTATGTGTTTTTCTAATATAATTTTTTAACCAAAAATAAAATTTTAAGGTTGTGTTGTTTAAATCATGATAGAAATCATGATTCATTACCTTACGGTCTTGTCTAGAGATGAGGTGTTGACGGTTAGAGTCGGATTCGGCCATACAATCGTCGAACCATTGAAAATCAACAATGGTATATTCTGAACCACACTTAACCATGTCGAACTTCGATTTTCTAGGGTTTCAAGTGATGCAGATGATGGGATGTTAATGGTGACCTTTCACGGTGGTCAATGGTTCCTTCACGGTGGTGGTTGGCGGTGACATGATCCTTCACAATGACCTAATATTTGATGGTACTCCTTCATGTGGTTAAGAAAGTGATAAGCCACTTCAAAGTTAGACTCCAATTCCATGTTTGGCATGGCCATGTGTGAATGATCTAAAGGTGGCAAGATGAAACATTCTTACGGAATGAAATTTTCTGAACAAAAAAAAAAAAAAAGATCTTGAGAGTTATTGGAAGAAAAGGAAGAGAAACACTATGAAAATGGAGGCTGCACGGAATGTTCTCACAACAAATCAAATTGTTACAAAAACCTTGAATAAGGTTTCTAGATTTAGTAAATAATAACGTTTTTTTCGTTCGATTTACACGGAATGAGGATGATTCACGCAATATTTTTTTTTCTGATAAACTTTTTACATTTAATTGATGTGATGATTTTTTTTTTAATTTTGATTTTATAATAATAATAATAATAAGTCAATATATTAATAATAGTCCATAAGTAATTGGTAATATACATTAGAAACAAAATTAAAATAACTTTATTAATAGATAGTCATGATCCAGTTTATTTGAGTAGAAATAGGTTAAATACTGAACCTGGTTCTGCCCTTGCATCTGTCAGATATCGAAAAGGATGATGTAAATGACATGGTAACTTGCATCCTCCTTTTCACCAAAATGTTGATACCACCGGAATTTCATGCCTTGATGCCGTCTCCGGCGGCGCCTACGGTTGTGTCCATCGTTGTTTGCGGAATAGGGGTGGCAAAAATGATCTCTTTGCCTTCATGTGAAGAAGACCTTTTTAACTTGCTCATTTGTTTTCTTCTCCGACAAAACACCAACTACGTACCAGAACGTGTTTTTATTTTTATAGTATTTGAAAATTTTCAAGATTTTCCCAAGCTTGTGTTTGCGACACTTTTTTTGGAGAAACTAAAAGGGATTTGAAAAGAAATATCTAGTTTCTTCTAATCAATTTATTAGTTGACATTTTTGTTTCTTCATGAATCAATAATAATTAGAATTTAATGAATATAAACTGTGTTAAAAAGTTTTGACATCATCAATTGACTAATAATCCTCTTTCGTTTTAGCTAATTTCAAAGGGAAATGAAAGAGTTTGTAACCGTGATTATTATGAATATCAACAATGGAGTGTAAATTGTATTTATACTATCAAACATTCTTTTTTATATTGTTATCAATTAAATTAACCATCTTTTAGTGATGTTTGTATGAGTTTTATTTATTTTATTTTATTTTATTTTTTATGCTATTTTGGCATGTGGCTTTGTCCCATGCTAAACTTTAATAAATAAAAAAGTTTTTCTTTTTCTTTTATAAAAATAAACTTATGAAAAATTATCTTTCTAAATTCATAATAATAACTTGTTGTTTTGGGTTAGATGATAGAACTTGTTTAAATGCAAAATTAGATTTGTAAGAATTTACGAACTAGTCTTTATATTACAAAATATATTTTTAATAAATAAAATATGAAAACGAGTTTAGTTTGTATCAAAAGATGTCTAATATTGTTAATTATGATAGTTTTCTAACGTACAAGACAATGAATCAAATGAAAATAAAAGAAAACTAGATGAGGATGTAACCACTACAACAAAATCTTATTTTATCCATGAATTTAGAGTTGTTACGAAATTTAGTCTTATTGACAGATATATTTGTCTCGTAAATGAATAATGGATATATCCGTTGATAAATTCGTCAGTAAATAAATAATTAATTTACTGACGAATAAATCTGTCAATAAATAAACAAATAATTACCGACAAATATATGTCGATAAGTCCGTCAATAAATGAATAAGTAATTTTATTCATTTATTGATAAATTTAAAATATATTTTTAAAAATCAATATTAAATTTAAAAAATTAAATATTTAAAATTATATAATAATTACTTAATTTTAAATATATTCTAATAAATATGACACATACTTTCACTTGTCGAGCGTGCTCTCACATCTAACCTATAAATATATAACTATATAAATATATTTATATTTATATATTTTATATTTATACATTTACACGGATATACATTTATTTGTATATAAATATAATTTATTTGTATATAAATATAATTTATTTGTAAATTATTATTAGAAAAACTTAGTAGTATAGTGGTTGGAGTATCAACCTCCAACTCTAGGATAAATTCTAAAATTTGTAATAAATAATATAATATAAATGATAGGAGGACCTTTAGATAAATAGATAGATGTAATAAATTAAAATATATTTTGTCCGTCAAAAAATCTAATTTTTTTATCCTAAATAAAAGATTAAGAAATAGTTTACCTTTATTTATTTTCGAGACTAATTAAATAAAAAAATTATGTAAAAGTAAAAATATAATATTAACTATTAAATTACAGTCTAATTGCTTGAAACATACAAAAGGTGTTTCAAATAATATATTTATAGCACAATTTTTTTTAAGTAAGAAACATTATGAGGTTAATATTATTTAGTTATAAAACATCTCAATAAAGTTGAAAACGAAGTATTGGGATGAATCAACTAGGTTTAGATGTTAGAGTTAATTTATCTTAATTACTTGGTTTGTAATGCACATGAGATCATCTTTGGAGACTTTTGGATGCAATGAAAGTTATATGTATTGAATGCAACAACAAAAAAAGTTGAAATTTTTATTTTTTTACTATCTGAAGTTTGGTCAAACCAATTGACAGGTGAAGTAATTTTTGCCACTTGCTATATTGGATACTAGTTTTTTTAGTAACGTTGTGAAAAATTTATTAGTTTGTCAACATTAATCTTTACAAAAACATTTAATTTCTTTAACCATAATAATATTGGTACAATCTTGTGTTTTTTTTTTTTACAAAACTTAAATCCATATTACTATTCAAGAGATTCAAATTTATTTTCAATCAAATCAAGCTTAAACATGTTTTTTTATTTCTAAAACATTACTGAATTTTGATATTTTTAATTATTTAATCTTTCTTTAACTTTTGTATCTATGCTAGTTTTTGTTTTGATTTTGATCACATAAATGTAATCTTACCTATTTTATTTATTTATTTATTGAAAATACTATCTAAACTAATTTTATAACTAGAAACATGATAAAAATATTAAAAAGTTAAACATTTCATTAAGGACTAAAGCGATATATTTTATAACAAAATATATTTAAACTAATTTTTTTATTATAATTATATTTGAAAAAAATAGTTGGGAAGTTGTTAAATTAATTTATTAAAATAAATTAAATATGTCAAATTTTTATTACATTTATTTGAAAAAAAATGTTAAAATTTAATAAGCTAACTTATTAAATTATAAATGTATAAGTATAATTTTAATTTAGATTTATGTAACTGATATTGAAATTATATATTTTAACGTGGATTTTACGAATTGCTTAGAAGTAGATAAATTATTTATATAATTAACTTATAGAAAATTTATACTAAAATAAAATGGCATATATCATCTATAAAAATTCTTTTAAACAATTCTTATTATTATAAATTATTCTGAAAAATATATTTATGAAATATGGTTTGAATATAAAATAAACTAGTAAAAAAAAACTAAACATATGAAATCTATATATTAAATTAATCTTCTTCTTAAAAAAAAACAAAAAAACAAAAAAAAAACCTCCACATACGTAATTATTAGCAAACCACTCTTAACTTAAGCTAAATTATAGGATGTTGAAATGACTTATTTGACCTCCAAGAAATAATCAAAGTCAAATGTTAGGCACGTGAAGTTGTTATTTTGTCTTGCATTTATGCCAATGAATTCAAATTTTCTATGATTTTTTTTATAAATATTTTTAGAAAATAAAAATATAAAAATTAATTCAATCTTTTAATTAAATTATGAATAATTAAATGAAGAAATTATCTTTTATATGTGGAAAAAGTTTAATTATGTTATATAAGAAAAGTTTATATATTTTTAATTCATTTCTCATAACTATGTTAATGAGAACTAACTTTGATTTTTAAATAATTACAAATATATTATTTTATTTTTATTTCTATTTTTAAATATAAACAATAATTTCATTTCATATTTATTAATTTTTTTATAAAAGTTTAAAAGCAATAAATAAATAAAAAATAATAGTATCATAAGTATTTTATACCATACAAAGTTATTTGTGTGATTTTTTGTGACTGCACTTTTTTTATGAAAAAAAATTAAGTTTTTTAAAAAATTATAATTTTTTATTTTGTAACTCATGTTAAAGAAAAGAAATAAAAAAAATAACCTAAAAAAATCATAAACTTTAAAATATTTTATTAGAATAAATAAATAAGTAAGAAATAGAAATAAATATTGGCTTGTAGTAGATTTTTTATTCTTACTCACTTTGCATAAAATTTTGAAAGTTAAGAGTTTTCACCTCACTTTTATATATATATAGGGAACATCATATTCAAATTCACATATATGTTGTTTTTAAGTTAAAATAGTAAGCATTTGTTGGTAGACATTTTCTTTTATTGATGCAAGTTACAATTTTATTATTTTTTTTAACTTTGGACAAAAAAGGGATTTTTTAAAAGAGAAATAAGTTTTTTCAAGATATAATTGTACAATTAAAGGAAAATTCATGTAAACTGTATTTTTTTTTAAAATGCAAAGATTAGAATAAATACATAAGAAATGACAGGTGGATAATTTTAACAAAATTTGACTAAATAAACTATTGAAATTCAGAATTGCAAGTTTTGTCTTAGAATTTGAGAACTTTAACAAAACAAGGTTTTTCTCTGTTTCTTGCATTTTAATGTGTGTCTTGTGCCACTTCTGTTCTTCATATTTCTTATTTGTTGCAAGAAAATTGGTTTGCCAACCTCAATCATTCTCCAACCTAGCTACAAAACCAATTGAAAAATGTAATCAAATCAACATATAAACATTCCTATTTTTAAAAATTTTATTAACCTCTTACCTTTTCCATCTTCATTTCTAAATTAACTTAAAATGTTTTTTTTTAAGTATAGTAAATAATTAAAAATAACTTTTTACTTTTGTTTGTTTATTATATAGATCTAAAAAAGTTTATATGTTCAAAAATGCTTATTTATCACAAATTTAATCATAATATAATTTATATATTCAAACTATTTATTTAACATAAATTTTAGTTATATAAAATAAACAATTATATATCATGCTAAAATACTAGTTTTAATTATACATTCTCAATATAGTTTTTTTTTTTTGTTTTCTCTCATTTAGAGTTATACTTCATAGTTATCAGTAGTAATATTGCAGAAAATTTGGCATACCATTTTATACATGCATCAAACAGTTACAGCCAAAGCCTGTCACAACTTCCTCCCTTTATTCTTCTCCTGCATCCTTTCTTTGGAACGGTCAAAGGACGTCCTGAATGATGTCAACAATGTGGAAAAATTATACAAAAGAAAATGATGTCCACTAATTATGATAGCAACGTATATTGAACCCTCCATTATTATATTTGTGGCAGAAAAAATATATTAGATGTTTTTTAAAAAACTTTCCATCAAATGAATGGACATGTTATTTTTATTTGTACATGTGATATATACATGTAATTTCATATTATCTAAAATCTTCAATAGTCAAATTTGGTTATGATTCTTATCAAGCATTCATTGAATAAATGAACCAAAAATTTATTTCCATTACCTGCAGCTTACGCTCCAAGAAGGATAAGACTGTTTTTTCTCATTTTCAGGCAGTGCCACATACTTCTTCCAATCCTCAAGCAAAATTTTGAGATCACTGACTTTGTTTTCTAAACCAACACAGCAATTGGCATGCATTGTTGAGACCTTGTTGAAGTCCTTTGCATGCTGACAAAACCCTCCAAAATAATCAGTGGTGAGGAACCTAATCTTCAGCTTCATGTTGGAAATGAAGGAGCTCTTTTTAATCTTGTTGAGCACATCCTGGTCATGCAACTTGGGATAGGATCTCCTAGAGTTGAACCAGAACTTGTAGAACCTGATAGTTCGGTTATTGGATTTAACATAATTAAACCCTCCATTTGGATAGTTGTTTAAGTCATATGAATTGCCGTTGAAAAAATCACAAGCTATTTGGAAATCTGCATCTTTGTAAAATCGCTTGAAAGGGTCTCTAAGCCACATTATATCAGTATCCTACAAAAGAAAACAAAAAACAATTTTAGATGAGACTAATCTCTATTCATTGACGATGTAAAGAGTTACTGTTTACACTTACATACGTTTAAAAGATTTATGATAAAAGTTGACAAAGTTAGCATAAACGGCAACTTTTAATTGATTGACAATGCAAAAATCCTTTACTTTGTTAGTACATTTACTATTCATCATATTAAATTTGTGTATTCAACATTGAAACTAAATCCCTGTAGTCTTTGTGGTTGTGTGTGTGCATATTGAAGATTTTAAGAAGCTACTTTGCAATCAAAGATGTATATATATACCGTGAACACAAAGTTGTACCCCATATCAAGCACAGAACCGAGGAATTCAATTCTTCTCCACATCATGTTTAGGTAGTCTGCGGTCATGAAAAATGCTTCACCGGTGAAATTTTCACCTTTAGTTTCAAGATGGTAACAATGCTTGTGCAAAACAAGGCAATGAGCATGTGCCTTTCGGTCCCAAGTTATTACCACCAAGTGATTCAAAAACTTCTTTGTCTGGTTCCCTAGGCGAAAACTCTCAAGAAAGAGGTCGAATATGGAACCTGGCTCTGCCCATGCGTCATTTAGAGTTGTGATTATGACTGTCTTATCCTTCATAGATGCGTTTTTAAGAATACTCTCTAGCTTTGGATCATATTCTGCCTGATGCATAAAACCAAGACTTCATCAAACACTGGGCAACCTAAGTTCACATTTCTCATAAGAATTTCATCAAACACGTCAAGGGATAATAAGACAAAGAAAAGCTACGCTAAACAACTAGTTTCTAATATGATTCTCAAAGAGATAAAACAATCTATTCCCTTTCTAGAATCCAGAGGCATCAAATGTTTCAGATGTCCAATAATCTGATAGCTATGTAACTCATAATGGTTACAAACATCCAAAAACAAAAAAAACAAAAGTGGAAAAAATGTACAAGCAAGACATCAAAAGAGGAAGTGAATATACCATATGCCAAATACCATATCTCCAATAGGGACAAAAACAAAACTTCTAAACATCAAAGTAACAATTTGGTCCCCTCCATTTGCCCATTTGACCACAGAACTAGTGGCACAATATGGCTATTTTGGGTGAAAATTATGGATAAATTCTACATTTGCAATGAATTCCAACCTCTCACCAATATGCAACTATAGAATAGTAGCTCAGTGTGGAATCATCACACTACCATTATAGATTATGGCATCCACAAGAGAACAATATCTGAAAAGAAAATCGCATCCCTTTATTCCTTTCCCACTTATATACCAATAATCAAACAATAGCTTATAGCCACTATGGATCATGGCCTTTTACCTAAAATTGCAATTAAGATTTTGCCTACTATAGTAAATATAAATGAATGAGAATATGATGAAAGATTAATGTGAAGAACTTAGCATAAGTCTTCATTGGGACAACCATGTGAACAGCTGGTTATGTCTGATGGCCACTGGGTTTGGCACATGCTACACCAATGTCGTGACAACGTGTACAAAAATATTAATTTGGTGAGGTTCATGAAAAGACATCAACTATGAAAAAAAATTAAAGCTAAAACACTAATTAACTAGGAACAATATTATTCCCATATAAATGCTAATAATAAAAAAAAAAATTCAAGTCTATTGTCACTAGTTTAAATAAAAAGAATTAGAAATCAAGTTATATAGTCGAAGTTTGTCAATGGTTTTCCATCAATAATTGGTTCTCTTCTATGTGATGTGATTGACCAAAACAGAATATTAGTCCAAGTTTGGTAATATTTTCTTTCAAAGGATTTTTTTAATATATTTCATTTCTTTATAAAACTGATTTTCTATAAACTGAATTTTTCATGATAAATTATACAAATTTTACTCACTTTCTCAATTTTAAAAATTTAACTAAAAAATAATAAAGTTTGGATAAATTCTTTTTTTAGTAGGTTATAAAAATATCTTTAAAAGAATAAGATCGTAGCGAGACCCAATAAAAATTAATGTAAAGTAAGAACACCGTAAAATTCCATAATCTGTGCAGAATATATAAATTTGAATCCCATACAGTGAATATATTAGTTCTTAATAATTTTGATGAAAAATACTTAGAAAAACTATTATAAATAAAATATATTATTTCAATATTAAAATAATACATTTTATTTTTCAAAATATTTTAATAACTTTCAAAAAATACTTTTAATAAAGTTAAAAAACGATCAAAATAGAGTAATGATAAATATACCCTACCCAATATGCTTGTGTGCATTTATTATTGGACACTGTATATACTACCACTGTCAATAATACAACCAAAGTTCCACCGGAATATCCGATATCATGTAGAGAGAGAAAGAGAAGAAACAAATCTCGAAATTATTTAATCAATTAATGTCATTAATGTTGAAACGCCAATTTGAGTCCTTTCAAATACCATCAACACTCAAATAAAGTACAAGTTCCAATCACTTTTACGTAAGTTTTAGGGGGATCATAAAAAAAAATCAATTTTTTAAAATTAGTAAATAAATACTGACCAAAACCTAGGTCTATTGAATCCCATAACCAAAAAGAAAAACTTCCAATTCAGAATTGCAAACACATCTATTTCAAAAACATGCATGGCTTTGAAAATTATAGGCATTGGGACTAGGAATTTTGTAGCCAATGCCATGCTTTTATGGGCATTGGAGTGAGAAGGAGGAAAGAGAAAAGAGAAAAATGGTGACAATTTTATACTTATAAAAATTGTTGCATTGAGTCCACTGAATAAGATGCATGTCCAATCAGCAACGGTACCATTTCAGAAGCGGTCCCACACGCACACCACTACCCATTTTTTGTGGCCCCTTTTTCCTCTTCAGTTATAAATCCATGTTTTTTCTGGTATATCTTCTAAGAATCTCAGAATTCACAAATAATAACAGTGATAATACATAAATGGTTCAGTTGTGTTTCAAACCATGATCATCCATTATGCTATTATTGGATAGCATCATGGCAATTTTAGGGAAAGAAACAAAAAGAATGAAACAGTGAGTAGCATAACGGCATGATAACATAACCACTCATGAAACATGGTTCATTTCTTCAACCTTCGGCTTCAAGAATAAACCAGGTTGACCCACCATCAAAAAGTTTTATCAACCTAATCAAAACCAAGCTTCAACAGCTAGAGCATAAAATAAAAAAGCATCAAAACCCAAAAATTAAAAAACTCAACTTTTTTATTCGTTTGCAAGACCAATAAACATCAAAATCCAAAAAATCCCCAAAATTCACTTCTTTCATTCTCCTCCCTTCACCACCGCCTATAGTTCCGATTCCCCAAAATGCATACATAACACAAGTTGACAGACAAACATATATATATATATATATATATATATATATATAGATAGATAGATAGATAGATAGATGAGAGAGAGAGAGAGAGAGAGACACTAACTTTTGCTGAGTCATCAATGAAGTAATGTGAGAAGGTAGGGAATCCAAAAGGAGAAGCAGAGTTATAGAGAAACATCCACAACACAGCAAACCCAACAAGGAACATGGTGAATTGCATGACCCTTCTGGCCAAAAGTTGGTTGCCACCTGAATTCCACGCCTTGACACCATCGCCGGCATCCTTCTCCACGGCGGGGTCAGCGGAGGTGACCTTCATTGTTGGCTCAATTAGGGTACCAAAATTGGTCTCTCTGACTTGTATTCCGAAGAAAAAAGATTATTATATATACACAACTCACAGCACTCACTATGGTGTGCCTTAGAACAACCTTGTTTTCTTCACCCACAAAACACCAACATGTTTGTATGTATGTACATGTACGCGTGTATTTACAAAAGTTAAGGATTAAGGATTTTCCAAAGATGTTTTTGCGACAGGTTTAGGAAATCACATGATTGAAAAAGGGTGGAGAAGATGAAGTGTTGGAGAAGGTATTAATATTATCTATGAACTATGAATTATGAATGAAGGGTGCCACAAGAGGGAGAGACCGGTCAAGTTGCAACCAAAACAAACGTATTCATGTTTGTGTTTTCTTATTTATCAATTTACATTACAAAATAACACATGGAATAATATTTAAAAACTATAAAAAAGTACAAAGAATTTATTATTATTATTCGTTTAATAATTAATCGTTTTAATCTTATCGTTTCACACGCTTGTAAAAACTAAAATATTAATTACTAATTACTAATAGTTACTTTTAATTAAAGAAATCCTATTGTAACACGTTTCTTCTAAAGAAACTAAAAAAAACTCTATCTTTTTTACGGAATATTTAATAATTTTACTTTTCATAGTGAAAAGTAAAAGGAATTAAAATTATATATATTTATACAACAATATAAATATTAAAATGAAATACAAATAATATATATAAGGAATAAAAGAATATATTTAAAGTACACTTAGTTAGATATATAAACATAATTAAACTTGTACTATAATATATATATATATATATATATATATATATACACACATATATAAATTATAACTACAGAAGATAAAATTTCACAGATATTAGAGTGCTGTTATTATATTCAAGATAACGTATATTTTAATTTTTTGTATTTTTTTTATTTTAAAAAGTTATTGAGGTCGTTGTTTTTTTAACAGTTAATTAATTAATTTTCAAATCTTGAAACAATATATTTAATTATTTTATTAACTTCATAATAATAAAAGATGATTATTAAATTTAAATATAAAAAAACGAAAATCACATATTTAGATAATTGAATCCTTTTAATGAACTAGTAATAGTAAAAAGTCTTCGTTAAATATTAAAAATAACTAAAATAATATATTTTGAAAACTTAGAAAACTATAAGAACTAAAGATACTTAAAAAAAATTACAAGAACTTATTTATAAAATATAAAAATAATTGATAATTAAGATATCAAATAACGAATAAAATATTAAAAAACTAAAATATTAATAATCATGTAAAATTTAATAAAATTATTAGATTTGATTAAAAAATTGATTCAACTATTTGTTTATAATGATTTTTTCGTTGTTAGAATATAAGATTGTATGTTGGTTACGATAATATAATTGAAACTTTTATTATATTTGATATATTATTTGTTTTGAAATTTTTATTTTGGTTTTATCTTAAAAGGTGTATTGGTAGGTTGAAAAAAAAATTATATATAAATTATTATTTGATTTTAACTTTTAAAAGATTAATTGAATTTATTTTTTTCACTCATCAACACGAAACTCAATTTAATGATTGAGGTTTAAGGAGAAGAGAACTTTTTAAGAAATTATAGGAAGAAGAAACCAGAATTTAATACAATATATAATAATAACTATGTTTGGGTGATACTAAGTTAAATTCTCTTAAATAATAAAGTCTTACATGCACATAAAAACGTTATATTCACACTGAAAAAGATTATTGTTGTGTGGAGAAGTCATTGGTTTTATTTGAGCTTCTTCTTCTGTTTGTTTTGATGCCATTGAAGGAGTTTTCTATTATCAAATTTGCCGTTCTGCACGACTTTTTCTGTTATCAAATTGTTTTGTCCAAACACACCATTGGACACGATACAGTACAATACTCTTCAACTCTTTCTTATTTACACGCATCAAACAATGGTTCATCATAATATATCACTTAAAAATAATTCACCAAAACAATTAATAATAATAAGAATAATATGTGATAATGGTACATTTGGTTAGAAACAAAAAAAAAAATGTAGCCGTAATGTGATTAAATATCCTATTGCTATGCTAGCTGTACATTAAATACAACAAAATGACGTGTTTAAAAGAATGAGAAAAAAAATTAATAATAATAAAAGTTTGGACTCACACGGCAAATATAAACCAATTAATGAACACTTTGTTACTCCTTCGAATGATACTATTTTTTGAGACATTTTCTTCAATAAAGTCCTCTTCTAAAATTAATAATAACCAAAGTTTTTAATAACATAATATTCAACATCACAAATTGTATTAAAAAATATGAACCAGCTTAATCATATTCTACTTGGATCTACCTTGAAGTTTTAATTTTTTTTTTTATGTTCCATATCACATGGCTTGAATGTGATTTATCTTGAAGAGTGGTGAGTGATTGTGACGGAAAACGTGGTTTAGAATTAATCTTTGAAAGTCATAAATGGAAAAGTTTTAGAGATAATGAGGTTCGATTACGTCTTGCATTGATATCTATGAACAATTCACCCAAGAAATAAAATTTCTTGGTCAACTTTTAACAAAAAGAAAATCACGACGTGTTAATATTAAAATATGGTTTAAAAGTAAAACACGCCGCGGAAAAATGTAATCCTCTTTAGTCAACCTCTAATCACAACTTAATCCTGTAATAATCAAATAAATAACTCAGTTTCATTTGTCATCCTTATGACTTTTGTGAAAAATAATTAAAATAACCAATGATAAGAAAAAAAATATTGGGCCCAACTTGCCAAAAAAAAATGCATTTTCAAAATCATTGAGTTACTAATTGTAGTTGCCCAGTCTTTTTTTTTTTTTTTTCTGAGGTGGTACATAATTTTTCATATTTAAATAAACCCACACAACACAACACATGAATAGTATATTCAGTTTATCAATAACCAAGTTCATTTTTTTAAGAATAATCATGAATTTTTTAATATTATTAAGGGAATCTGAGAATCTCTGTATATGTATTGTTGTATAATTATTAATATTTAGACAAAAGAAAAGACAAGACATACAATAACATGATGAATAATTCATGTACAATAGAATTTATGATGTGTTAACTTCACGTGCCATTAATTTCAACTAGCATGGTTGAAATGGAACTTTTATTTGCCATATAAATCATTTACAACAAGATTGAAATGGAATGGTAAAAAGTAAAACGCATAGAAATGAGTTAAAAGTAGAATCACATCATCAACACTTGATTGTGATTCCATGGTTCCATCATTGCTCCCTTTTGAACAATAGATGGTCCAAATTCTTCAAGAAGTAATGAATGACGCATGCAAAAGCAATTATGGAGATCAACCAACGTAATCCAAAGATGCCACCACCATTTTGCTCATAAATACCTGTTCCCTCCCTCACACCTTCACCACTGCAATGCAAATGGAAAGCTCTCAAGGGTCTTAACAAATTTCATTTTCATTCACATCAATCAATATAATCACTCACTTGTCACCATATCAAAACCTCAAGCAAATGTTCATTAACAAATCATCCATGCAGTGTCAGCCTAAAGGTGGTTTATGCTGGTATTCATGCACTGATATAGCCTTATTTGATAAATTTGTTGATTTTTTATAATATATTATCTTAAAAATCATGCCAGAAAGGAATTTTGATGATTGACATGCAAAAAACATTTACATTGATAGATAGTGCATGTCTGATAAACTATTCATACATGTTGCTTGTTTTTTGTTTGATTGATCTGAAAAGCTAGGTTAAAATAAAATATCATCTGAAGTTGTAGTTCACCTTTTAGTTTGACATTTGAGATCTAGTTACATCATTCATTAAATGACTTACTTTGTAGTTGGCTGATCTTTAACTTTTGGTGGTACTGCTGCTGTTAATAGGCCTAGAGGAGCTCCAACTAGGCCATGTCCATCAACTCTTTGAGGCCTGGCTTTTGCTGCTGGTCTTCTGGATGGTGATGGAGCAGAAGGCTTTGATATTTGTGTAGAATCTTGGGGTGTCTCACTAGGAATAGGTACCTTTTTTACCTGCAAAAGTTTACCATAATATTTCAATAATTATTGAATTTGAAGTACAAGGATGGACGAAAATAATAACTAAGTTTGCTGTAAAAAGTTATATTCATATTATCTTCAACTTTTTGATTGGTTTGTACCTATAGAAATTAAAAAGTATGAACTATTGCTCTTGAATTTTATGACAGGAAGAAACATCCCATAGCAAACTTACCAAGTTCCTGAATTGAAGATTATAGAACATGTGGATGTATCTTTCCTTTGCCAACTTTTGCTCCTTGTTCAACCTTCTCCAAAAGCCATAAATTGATCCCATGTTCAAGACCTTGTTTGCATATATCTTCCATGTATAACTGAAAGGAAAACACAAGACTTATATTAACAAATCCTACCTTGAGTGTTGTTAAAAAGCAATACACTTGTTGGTTAAGAATTACCATTCATTGATGCGCTGAAGACCACCTTTTGACATTTTGTTCCAGTGCTCAGAGTCAGTCGTGCACCTTTCAAAGAAGTCAGCAATCTTGTCACTTGACTCATCTCCATTAGAAGGATTAATGTGAAAGCCTGAGACCCCATCAACAATAATTTCTGCTGGTCCTCCTTGATTTGTTGCAAAAGTTGGTAATCCACAGTTCATTGCCTCAATGACTGTTAGACCAAAGGCCTCATACAATGCTGGCTGAACAAAAGCTCCCTTTGTATCTGCAATGCACCGGTACAATTCACCGTTGCGGTAGCGATCAGTTTGAGCTGCAATCCATCTGAACTGTCCCTTGAGATTGTACTCCTTCATCAAGAAATGCATCTTCTTGATTTCCCCAGTTTCTTCTCTGTCTTTGGATTTGGCTGGGTTGAAGAATCCTCCAACAATCACAAGGTTCACCAAGCTTCTGAGCCTCCTGTTTCTTGCATACCACTCAACTAGGCCACTAATGTTCTTCACTTTGTCAAGCCTAGCCATGGAGAATATGATTGGTTTCCTCTTGTTTTCCAAAAATCCTCTGATTCAAATCATATTTTAGTTCGAATTAGGCCATCGCCATGAAATGACACATTTGCATTGCTATAAAATGATGAGGGCAAAGTGGAATGAGACTCACATGTGTTCTTCACTGTCATCATTACTATAAAGTAGTTCTTGAATGGCTGGATGAAATGAGGCCAATCGCTGGTCTTTCTCTGTGTAAGGGAAGTAAACAGATTGATCAGCCCCAGGTGCAGCAATGTTGAACTTTGGATCAAACACATTGATGCCGGAGACTGCGCGAAAAAGTCCAGGCATGGTGAATGCGGTGTGTGTTTCATATTGTCCTGCCTTCTGCTTGCTGATGAAACAAAATAGTGAAATGTTATCCACATGATAATTTTCACCACAGGGTAAATAAATAGTTAGCATATAAGAATGTGTCACTCAAAAGAAAAGGAGGTATACTTTCCAGCAATCTCTTGGTATGTGCTAGTTATAATGAAATCCGCTGCATTCATTGAGATTATGTCAGCTGAGAACTGACATGAGAAGTGGTACTTTTCATCAAACGCCATCCATTTGGCATCTGAGTCCTCATATTTGGTCTTCTCCAAAGCATGAGCAATGGTTGCCTTCATTTGTTATGGATATAACTTTTAGTTCAAAGTGCAGATAATAAAAGAAGGTGGAAAAGCTATAGGAGATTGAATGAACCTGAGTCACTCCAAGTTTAGAAGCCATTAAGGATGACACCAAATTTCCATCAGTGTAATTTCCAATAATGAGGTCAGGCTTGTCTTCCATGATGTCAAGAATCTTAGCAGTAGCATCCTGTTGATGACAGAGACATGAATAAAAAGAGAGAGACAAGAAAGAGCACGTGTTTCATGTTACATTCTTTATTCTTCTCCCTCGTCTCATATATGGAAAATGGGGGATATGATTGTGTACATACCTGAGAAAATCTTTCTAAATAAGGGTAGATATCAAAACGGGAGACCCATTGACGAAGCATTCCCTTCTCCGTATAGAAAGGGACCCTGAGAATGTTGGAGTGCTTAGTGTGCGTGACAGGTTCCAGTTCTTGGTTGCATGTGGTCCCTTTGGCGTCTGGTATAAGACGAGTTACCTGTACATGGAAGATAAGGTCAAAGCCTTTAAAGATAAAGGAAACGGAAGAAAAATTATGAGAATAAGATATGTGATGTCTTTTCTCTTTTTGAAGCATAGTACATATTTTGTATCAGTAGTTAGTATTCAGTGGCCTACCACAAGAATCTGAGGCTTCACATCAAGGCCTTGCAGCTCAATCTTATGGAGTAGCTCCTCCTCTAAGGCCCTCACTTGATCAAGAATATATACCACCTGTTAGAAGACAAAAAAAAAGGCTCAGCCTCATCAAAGTAAAGTATTAAAGTGTAGTGTTACACAATCAGAAAAAAATTGTCATAATTTTGATGAAATTCAGCTAGATTCAAGAGTTTTTGTTACTTGTAGACAAAATAATATGGTGAGGAATACTAATACATGAATGAATCAATGTGCTAAGCATTACGATTGATTCATTTCATTCGAATATTCAGGAGCATAGTTTAGACTATTTTTTCCTAGATCCAACATTGAAGAGGAGGAATTCACACCTGGCCTCCAGTGTCTGGCAATCCTAGGACATCTGCTTGGCCAAAGTATCCATGAATAGAGAGGATAACTATGTTGAACATATTTGGAAGCCTGCTGAAAAGTGATTCCAATTTCACAGGATCTGCTGATTCTAGTACCTCAGAAAGTAACTTCATTGTCTCTTTAACCCTTCCTGCGGTGTTGCCCCATCCTTTATCAAATCCCCATTCCTTGAACCTGCACACAGTAATAGAGATTGACAATTATGGAAATAGTTTTACCTTATTCATACGGTTCCCAAGGCACTGAAGAAGAAAGTAAGAGACAAATAGACAAATAATGCTAATTCATGATTATCTTACAAATATTGTTTGACATAAATCAAATATACCATCCTATGGGTTAAATAAAATTTCAAATGAAGTTAATTGGTACCTTAAATATATCAGATTGAACATTTTAACCTTTTTTTTTTCATTCTTTTTATGTATATTTATTCACTATTTCCAAAAGGGAAGAATAAAGGTAAAGAATTAGATGTTGACCTGTCTTCAAATTTCTGGTATGGTGTGTCTTTGGGGAGTGCAGATACAAAGGCTTCAGCCACTTTCAGCGCTTGCTGAAGCTTTGGCATGGTATTCAAAGTGTCCTTGATCATAAGATTCTGCACATTGACCATAGAAATATGCAGTCACAGTTGTTAAACTCTGTTTTTCCACTACCACAAAATCATTTTCTATTGTCTTTTGATGTGTATATATTTCAATGTTTGATACACAAATGCCTTTGTTTACCTCTCCTTGATAGTTAAGGCTCAATAAGTAATCCAGCAAAGGATTTACGCTTTGAGAGCTCTCACTCAATCTTGAGGTCAAGATCTTGGTAGTAAAGTTTAGTCCATTTCCAATAGAAGAAGAAAGAACCATGCGAGGGGTGGTAAAATCAATAGCTCCAAAGTCTAACTCCAAAACGTTTTCATCACTTGCCCTACATATTCAAACATGTTCAGCATTTGCACTATGCATTGGCACAACATGGCTAGCCAGAAGGGCAATGTGAATAAGCTTCAGAGAGCACCACTTACCATTTCTCATCAAATATCATTTCCTTGTACTTCAAGTATTCTACAGCGTCAATACCTTCTACTTGCAAATCATCAGCATTCACTTTAATATATTCCCAGAAACCAGGATTAGGCCTCACTGCAAAAGCAACATATGGTGGAACAACAGCCGCTTCCTGAACACAATCCAATTTGTTCGATATATTATACTCTTGAACTTGAATCCTATGTTTTTGAGTCTCTCTAAAGAGACAAACTTTTAGCTATGAAATGATATA
This sequence comes from Sphenostylis stenocarpa, assembly GCA_963425845.1. Taxonomy (NCBI): domain Eukaryota; kingdom Viridiplantae; phylum Streptophyta; class Magnoliopsida; order Fabales; family Fabaceae; genus Sphenostylis; species Sphenostylis stenocarpa. The sequence continues at coordinate 68,912,256 of OY731401.1, read as the reverse complement.
GTTGTACCTGAGTGCAACTGAAGATGTAACCCAACATGCCATCTAAAAGCTTTTTCCTCTCAACTTTGTCTTCAACTGATTTCTCCACATCCTCCATCACATGATGCTGTTTTAGTAACCTCTTCCCATTTGCAACAAACCTGTTTCACATTCCCTCCCTTGTAAAAACCTTAAGGACAAGAAAGAGCCCAAGTGTAGATCACAAAATATATGAAACCCTTTTGAGTATAACCTATTGACATAAGACCAAAACTAATACAAAGGTACTTTTCGTACATTTTCCAATCATAATTCAAGTTTCACCTCAGAAATCTATGTTGACTTTTAATGCATCCTTTATTAGTTACTGAGGTAAAACTTCAATTCTTATCGAAAACAAGACAGTGTACCTAAGTAACTTAGTCTGAGTTATGTCTGTTGACATATAGTACCTGCCAAAGCATCTCTTCATATGGAATCGGCTTTGCTTCAAGGCATCTGGCATGCTATCTGTGATTGAATCTGATCTCTTCAAGGATGAGGTTGAGGTATTAAAAGAAGCCATTCTGAGGACAATGACAAGTTGTGCTGAATTAAGAAAGGGTAGTTTTGTGCATGGTGTTTTGGAGGGTGTGAAAAGAGTATTTATATAGGATTTGAGTTGTGGTGGAATTGAATAATGAGAAAGAAAGAGTGGAAGCAAGGAAAGAATATATGAAATATCGAGCATGGGGGAGAAAGCAAAATACAGATTGCTGGATTGTGTCATTTAAAAGTGGAGGAAAAGAATGTTTAATGGACATGAAGTTTTTCTGTGAGGTAACACTCTTGTTCTTTTCTTTATTCCATCTCAAGTGCACACGTTGTTCTTCACCACTTTTCTGACTAATATTGCTTGCTAATCATGCAAACTAGATTTAAACCCCAGCACTTATTCTGTTAGATAATAAATCACGAGGAAATTGATTAGTATATTTAACTTTACATCATGAAAGAGAAGGGTCAAATGAAACCATGCATGTCAAACTTTGGTCACTTACATATTAAACTTGGGATTCTTGGAGATGAAGATGAGTTGCATCCACAATCTCATAAGATACTTGCAACATTCCCATACACACTTCTACCATCTTATAATATTATATTCAAGAAAATCATATTTTTTTTAATTTGATAAGTTACTTTTAGAAATATTTATATAATTTTCTAAAGCGTTAACAATGACATGATAGATTTACTATATTAAATATCTACGATAAGAATATGATTATATAATCGATTCGGATAATGTGAATATATGGATCAACGTAGGGATTATTGGACCCCTAAATGAAATAATGATACGTACGTAGTATATCACAGGTCGAGTTACCCATGTTATAAGTATTGATATATCAAAATAAATTTCACTAAATTGATGACCATGGGATTTTGTAATTTAATTTTTAAAAATGATTAGGTAAAATTTACTCGTATCCAGAATAAATTTCTTAATATAAACACCCCTCTATAAGCAAGTTCACGACAATTTGACTAGATAATACAAATAACATATAATGAATTTAACAAGAAAATTAAATCTAATTTTAGTTACCAACAAACTAACGTATTATTTAGTGATCTGATTTAAACTATACTCAGTTATTATAGCGATGATAATAACAATATTACAACAATGATTATATATAATAACATTATCACAGTTGTATTTAAAAACTCTACACCCCTGCCAAAAAAATAATAATACAAATACTTGCCAACACTAGAACAAAACTACTCACAAAATCTAACATCACATTTATACTAAACCATCGTCAAACCATGTTCAGATTCGATAACATTAACAAAACATCATCAAATTTTTTATACTAAAACTCTACATCCACACGACAAAAAGTTCAAACTTCTGAACGGCAATAACAAGGATAAGTAACATACACCCTTAAAACATAGTTTGCATCAAATTAGGTTCCCGATGACTAAGGGTTTGAAATAGCCAGAAACATGCAAAGCCAAACACACGTTATTCTCCATACCCATCAAACTCGGTCCCTACCAAATGACAGCACATTCTGAAGATACTTTCAAAGCACTCCACAAAACAAGGTTGTTTAACAGAACTTTTTAACATTCATATCTTAACAATAAAACATGACCCTCTTCACATTCTCCTTCAGCGCAGGTAGTGGTCTCACAGCAGCATTAGCTCCAGGAGCTCGGGTGCTTCGACCTAGACCACCACCCATCCCACGGCCAGCAACTGCACCACTAGTCATGGACCCACTATCAGACGTCTCCGGTTCCATGTAAAATCTTGCACGGAAAGCAGCCAAATGGGCATAATATGCAGGAGGCACTGCAATTATCAAACAACACAATCAGCTAACCACATAGTAATAATAATAAAGAATCCACTAAACAAATTGAGAGAAAAAAAAAAGAAAAACTCACCAATTGAAACAGATCGTGTGCATCTAGCATATCTAACATAACAAACACATCTAGTTAGTATCTTGTCTAAAATCGGAACAGTGGGAGTTGAAAAGCAATGCAGGTTACTTACGTGTAGCAAAGATTGTTAGTAAGAGTTTGCAAAGCATCTGCGGTAAAATTGTTTTCATCCCATAACACGTGGTAGTGAGCAGGACGGCTTGTACCCTGTAACACATGATTTAAATCAAAGTGAGGATGAAATTGAACATCAAACTATAAGTTGTGAGCAAAGAGAGTAAAAGGTCACACCTGTATCCCAGCATGGCTGCAAAGATAAAAGTCAAACTCGGTTGGATGACAGATCTTGGAATCCACAACTGTGCCTGCAATATTTAGGGGCAGATTTATTTAGCACCGATGAAGTAAAACCAAAGTATGCATGAAAGGGACAATTAAAGTAAATACCAGGCAATATGTTGCCACTCCTGTCAACAGAACTCTTGTCCTGATGACTGCTGGCAAACAGCCTTGTGTGATGACGCTTTTGAACCACAACAAACGTCACAGGAGGCTGATAGTTGGGTTCAAGGGATGCACATGCCTGGTGTCGGAACAAAGGAAAGATGAACAATTTAGCATTAACAATATTGAATTCCTACATGGATGTTGAGCAAGCTATAAACCATTTCACCTTTCGAATAGCATCAAGCTCAAACAGTAAGACTTGGTAAAATTGCCCTTCACTTACACCATCCCTAACAAAATGATATTTAAGAATCATCATTATGTGTAACAGATGAATTGTTAATATGACCGTATGATGGTCACACGACAAACAATTTAAGGGGAAAAAACAAAAAAACTACCTGTAAAATATAATACGCTGTGGCTTCTGTCCCGTAGCCCTCCTAAAAGATATAAGAAGTTCTCTGCCAAAACATAAGAGAAAATAAGAAAATCAAGATTAATATTTATCAACTAACAAAAAAGCTAGAACCCCCAATGTGCATTAACCAGCTCACATATGAGAGAAGGGAAGGAGAGTACTTGATCATTCCACCAGTCACTGTTCCTCTGACTGGATCTTGCCATTGTTTGAAAAGATCCTGAATGAGTTCCTGTCTATGAGCTTGGGCACAGACTAAACCAGCATACTTCGTAATTTCAGGATAATCTTGAGAGGCCACAACCTACAGTTTTAACACACCATTATTTAAATACAGATAAAGAAAAATATCCTTTAGCTTGAGTGCTTTGAACCAAAATGCATACAGCTGCTATTGACGGGCTTGAATCCTCTCCAGGATGTGGATGAGTCACATCAGCTCCAAAAATAATAGTGGGTCTGTCACCAACTAAGGGAATGCGTCGCGACAGCGCATCAACAAGTACAGTGTTTCTCCCTCCCACTTTGACATTAATTTTCAAAGCAACATTTGCAAGGTACTGCTTACTCATTTTAAACACATGCTTAGTCAAACAACATTGTGAAACTAGTCCAAGATCTGTCTCACATATTCGTTTGAGGTCACCTATCAAATCAATACATAAGATAATTTCACAAGTCTGATCAGTACAAAATAAAAACAAGTTACAAAGATCAGTCAATGAATCAACCATAAAGTGATCCATTATTGTCAGGCAAAATAACAATGAGCAGATCAAGCTCCCTTCCGTGAAGCTTATTCTTAGCATCGTGATACCGGGTTTTTAGAACTTTCTCCACTTGATCAGGGCGAGAACTGATTGGGGGTACAACTGGCTCAGGATTAAATGCCTGGTCATGTGTAACAAAATGAGTCAAATAATCAGGTGAACTGCATGCAAAACAAGTTTGAGTAAAGGGAATATATATATACCATGCCAGATATATAACACATCTGTGCGAGTTCATAGCAAAAGCCCCGGGCAACACTATCTTGAACATTCCTTGAAAAATTTATGCAGAACCAGTGGTTAACTGTACCCCCATTTACCATTTTCTGAAAAAGGGAAAATTATTATTTCATCAAAAAGAAATAAACAATCTGATTGAAAAAATTAAGCAAATATTTTACATCCCTCATAATGTCATTCAAATAACAAAACTACATGACAGTGCATGCACATGAAGCATTTGATTGGAATTTTACTCGAACAAAAAAACTAATTAATCTGATACAGCTCTGACGTATACATCTTTTTAAAATGTTCAGGAAAAAAAAACAACACAAACACACAACATCTTATATCTTGTAAACAGCCACCAAACAAGTACCTTGTTCATCATATTCCATTGCCCAACTTGAGGAAGACAATCTTTTTCTCTGCCTGTATCATGATACTTGAGCTGAAGGAAACATAAAGTCAATGGTTAGTTAGAAAAAACAATACAGTAGTTTCTAAACGTAACTAAGTTGATCTCTGATAAAAAATAAATAAAAAAATACCCAGGGTGCAGGAAGGATGCGTGCTTCAACTTGAGCAAGCTTCTCACTAATTTTGATTCCGAACTCTTTGGCATAAGGATCTTCGTGGTATGCATTGTGATGCACAGTCTATATGGTGCAGACACAAATTACACCAGGAAAAAAAAACTAATACAAACAAGTATGGAACTATAAACTTATCAGTCTAGACAATAATTGCCACATGTTCAGAATTTAAACATAATACTCTACACAGTCCCAGAAACAAAACATCAATTACTTGCATCCTAGTTTAAGAAAAATAAACAATAGAATCCCAAGCCAAAGTCATCCTCACCTGCATGATATCACGCTCCCTCTCAATAGGACGCTGGCATGTAACTTTCAGAAGAGCAGTAATCTGTCTCTCATTCAACCTTTTTGAATATCTTTGACCTTCCACAATCTTGCAAACCTACAATTCCAGAGAAGTTATTAGCTAAAGCAGGCACGACCACCAAAAATAGACAAACTAATGACATGAGTGAGCTTACCTCCATTGGCAGATAGTTAGGTCTCTGTGTATTCCCAACTTGTAGACAAGGCCATTGAGTATGTTGAATGACAAACCCATATGTCTCATAGAAGTACTCCACAACAGATTTCATAGTTCCCCTTTCATCTACCGGGAATCTAAAATAGAGAACTCATAATAAAGTCAACAGATCTCATAATATGTCATTAAAAGAAAAATTGCTAAATATACTCACGTCAACTCTCTTGTTGCCTGAGAAGTCAGGCCAGAGATTCGGTATTTCCTTCTCATATTTCCACGGTGTGTTACTTCAACTTTGATTCCTCGGAGAGCCTTCTTTATCTGTTATTCATGAATAGCCAGGAAGAAATTTTATTTAAGAGGAATTACCCTCTTTTGTTAAAGGCAATGCTAAAAAAGTAAAACATTACCAGATTTAATTGAATAAAAAGAAAATGTATTGATTCGTCAAAAAAGCAAACATTGTTTAGAAGTAGTGACAACAATTTAAAACGTACATTCTTACCCACAATTGTGGTGCATGATTATTGAGCCAAACAAATAATATGCAATTTATCTCAACAAAAGATAAGCTATGTATAGATGACCATCAAAAAGTACACCAAATCTTACCTTCACACGATCAGCATCAGACAGAGGTCGAGCAGATACATCTCTATTTAACAGTTGAGTAACAAACTCAATTACTGGCAATGGCTCAATAAATGCAGTGGAGGACATATCTGCACATCCATAAGGAAACATTTAAATTGCAAAAATTGATTTGTCAAGACAGGTTAAGAAAAATGAATAAAGAAAAGTGTTTTACAAACTCTAATGTTACTTACCAATATTCAGTGACAAACCCATCTGAGTGGGACGAATACTCTGGTAGAAACCTCGCCAGCTTTCCAATCCCTCACCTAAAGGCTGTCTTCTGCCCAGATCGGGTGAATAAAATGATCTGCCTACAGGGCAATACCTACAACATCAAATATTCAGTTAGCAAACAAGTCACAACAAAGTGAAGAAAATTGTGGTAAACAGCAATGAACAATTGTAGCAGGAACCTTGTAGTAGGAAGTTCACGAAGTACAATGTCAAGGACCTGCAAAGCCTCTTGAGGAGCATCAGTTTGTCTTCCCTGCAAAAAGAGTCCTAAATGGTGAAGGTCTGCTCGTGCAGCCAACTTTATGACCACCTTGAACTCTCGGTCCCTTCTGCATAAATATAAACAAAAGGAAATAAATAAAACAATGATGAAATTAAAAACTAAGAAACAACCAGTAATAAACACAAGAAAACCTCTGCCCTCCTGCTGCTCCTTCATCATCATCGATAAGAGTAATTCGAAACTCCTTTGAAATAAATGGCAATGGCCCAGCAGTATAGAGGCTCTTGCGCCCGTCATATGCAGGAAGTCTCTTGCCCAAGTGAGAATCCCTGTACAGCCTAACTAATTGCTCCATAACAGCTCGATTCACACCTCTGGATGTCACTTCAGGAGTAATTGTTACCTAAGCAATGAGAACCAGCAAATAAGTAAGTATGTTAAACAAAAGGATATGAATTTGCCTATCGTAATTTAAAAGGGAACTTACATCATACTGATGCAGATCTTTGTTAGGTAACTCAGCAAAGAAATGATTAGCCTTGACAATGCATTTTGTGCCGTAGCTACCCTTCCCAGGTCGAAGGGGAAACCTCATTGATGATTTACTTTGGGGTGGAGGAGCAGGAGTAGCTTCAGAATGAAGCACCATTTGCCCCATTGATTGTTCCAAATCAACAGGTTCAGGTGGCACAGAAGAACTGGCCTCAGATGATATAGGCTGAGGACTCACCCCAGTTTGATATGATTGAACTGAGGTTGCTTGGTGCAGCTCGGGTACTGGTGGCCTAGATGGGCCGCTGTATGAAGGACCTACGCCTCGGCCACTGCCCACACCACCACCACTTCCTCCTCGGCCACTGCTGTATCCTCCACGGCCTCCTTGCTGAGAAGGCCCTCCCCTTCCCCTACCTTGATAATCAGGAGGGGCGCCATATGGCTGTTGGGGCATCCCGCGGCTGCGGCCCCCACCATAACCTCCCCGTCCTCCCTGAGGACCCCATGATCTACCTCCTCCTTGGGGTCCAGTCATTCCTGGGGCAGCACCATGTTGTTGCGGTGGTGCATTTCTTTCAGCAGGGCGTTGAGCTTCAGAGCTTTCACCCCCGCTGGGTCCTTCAGTTCTTTTCTTTTTGACCATAATGGAAACTGCACACATGGGATAAAAGTTTGTGATTAACAATTCAAGAACAAAAGGCAAATCTACTATCAGCATTGGCAATGCTAAGGGATGAAGAATCCAAAAGAACAGAAAATCACAAAATGAATCACTTTGAGGACAAGCCCTTGAGCAGATAAAACAACACAAGCCGAAACAAAATATCAATCAATACATTGTTATACACTCAGCACACACTAAATGACATACAGCATTTCCCAGTTACTGCCATGATAACTCTAGGATAAAAGGAAAGTGATTGACACATCAGTTAAAGCGTCGTGCCAGTAACAGCATTTTAAAACCTTGATAGCAACAACTTACCAATTAAAATGACAAGATACTCCTTGAGCTCAACTTAAAAGAAAACACACACAAATCAATTAACAGGAATAAAACCCACAGACTGCCGAAATCATCATCAGAGTTTAAAAACCCTAAGTAAACAGTGAGCAAGTAAAAAACTTCAAAAGGTGCAAAAGAATCAAAGGCAAACTAGTAAAGCACACAGTGACCTACAACATAGTAAAGCACAAACTTACTACACACCCGACTGTTCTCCTATCATGTAAAGCTAAAGAAGCACACAGACTAAAAATAAACAATAATTCATATAAAACACAAAATCTAAGTCTCGAGTAAAAACCACACGGACATTGCAGCAAAATGCAAAGCCAACATTAAAAAGTTGCCAAATCCACCAAACCTAAATCCCAAACAAAAAAATCCGTAAATATCATACGATCTGAAGCACATGGAATACCTAGCAAACATAAACTCCAAAGGAAAAAAGAAACAAAAACAGTAAACATCAAAACAAAATACAGATCAAGAGTCAATCTTGATGACATCAACAACAACCACACAGCTCACAGACACTAGATCTAGGCCAGCAAAGCACGAAAAGAAAAACTTGTAAGAGTACCCACTAAACCAAACGGAAAACAAGCATACCCATCACCGAAAACATCTACAAAACTAGGGGGGGAAAAACCATATGCATCAACAACACCCTCAGAAAAGAGAAGAAAAACAGTGGATAAAGAAGAGTAACAGTGGTTCTTTACCTTAGTAAAAGCAGAGAAAAGTAAATAGCCGAAACGGCGAGCAGTGGAAGGGTGAAGCTGGGCAGTGGAGTGAAAGGAAGAGAAGATGAAAGAAAAAGAAAGTGGGTTTCTCTCACTAGAAAGACTAGAGAGAGAAAAATGACTGAATAAGGTGCTTTGGGTCGAAGGGAAAGAGGAAAACACATGAAAGCTTAGAATTGGACATGTTATAAAGATGGGGTAGGTCTTTGAAAATGACCACTCCGTCCCTACCCTCTCTCATCCCTTTCTGTACTCTCCTTCTCCTCGAAGCACTTAAGACTTCTCCTGCAATCCATCTTCTTTTTCTTTTCTCTTCTTTTTTTATTTTTAATTATTAGGTCAATATTTCTTATTTTACAAATTCAGACTTTGTCACGCTAAAAATCACAGCTTTTGTTTCAGTACCTGAATTAAGATTCTATTCTATGTTAAGATTTTCATTTATTACTATTCTGTTGCAAATGATTAGGATTATGTTTTACATCAAATATTTGCTTTTTTTTTAAGTCATTGAAATATAGGTCAACTCTGATTTTGGTTTCCAAATTCTAGAACAAATTATTCTTAAAATTTCAAATTTTAAAAATTAAATAAACTCCTAGGGAATAAATGAGTTTTAAATTTAATTTAAGATACCAAAAATAGATTTATCCCAATTTGTACACCACAGATATAACTAAACCTAAATATATTAAAATCTCATTTTAAACTGGTTCAAATTTAATAAAAACTTTTTTTTCCTCTCTCACGTCTATTTTTGTGTAAAATAATAATAATAACAAAATTATTATAATTTAAATTTGCCTGAAAAACTCATAATTATAGTTTTACTCAAGTCAAGCATAAATAAAATAAATACAAATTTAGTTAATAGAAACATAATATTAATTAAAGTGTTTATGAGTCTATATTTTTTATAATTATATTTTTTTAAATATGTAAATTATAATTTCTTTTAATTATAATATTCTTATTTTTCTCTTTTTTATGACACTAAAAATATTAAAAACAGTTCCTTTAGTTATTGTAAAAGAACAATTTTTATTTTTGTTACGAGTAAGCAATTTTATTTTATTTTTTCATAAAATTTAAACAATAAAAGTATGTTAATATTACTTGTTTTCTTCTTAAACATTTATGACAAATTTTTATTTCATTTTATCACTGTCACATAAAAATTTCAGTTTCCATTATTAAATGTCTTTTTCACTTTAAGTATAATATTGTTTTATTAGCATTCAAAAATGTAAGTTGAAATTTTAAAGAAGAGACTCATGAACTTAATACGTTGAAGTTAAACCTGCATATTCCATTATATAAATATCTAATATTTTTAGTATCAAAACTTATAATAAATTTAATATCAAAAAGTTACAGTAGATCATATTTTAAATATTATACTTTAAATTTAATAAAAAAATATTATTAAGCTAGTGTCGCACCTGAAGCCATGATAGACAGTGTGAAATATATATATATATTTTTTTTAATTGCCACCATAATTTATTAAGAAAAATTATAGATTTTTTTTTAAAGAGTGATTTTTTTTTCTTGTTACTTAAGAAAAACATGGATTCATAACTATTGGAATAAACAAAAAATAGAAGTTAGAGAAGATATTTTTATTTTATTACAAAATATTTAATTTAAAACTAAAATATATTTGTCTTCTTTTTAAATAAAATACTTTTTTAATTAAAATTTTATTTTTGTTATTTTATTTATTCGGATGAAATTAAATATTAATTCATCATTCAAACAAGGGAAAATTTTAATATTATATTGTGACTATATATTTGTTTTTTAATTTATTATATAACAAGAAATAAAATTTCAAGGAAGGTTTATTTTCTGAAAAAAGTACCTTAATTTTTTTAAAAATGATGAAATATGTAAATAGTCAAAATATATTTTTAATAGAAATAAATATTGAATAACAATTTTAATATAAAAAAATTATTAAAAAAAGTTTACTAATTGCTTTTAACTTGTTTACTTATAATATGGTATAGGATATAATAAAATAAATGAAACAGGGAAATTTTCAATAGTTGTTTCAATATCAATTATTCCTAAATTTATTTGAACACATATTCAAGCAATATATATATATATATATATATATATATATATATATATATATATATTTTTTTTTCAAGTTATGCTTATTTAATGATCAAAACTTAATACCTAGACAAATATTAATGTTTTAAGTGTACACTGCCATTAAAACCAGTTCACATGATTAATTTATTATAGATTGAGTTGAAAATGGATAAAATGTTTTTATTTTTTAATTTTTTAAGAAAAATCATAACTTAGTTGGAGGTTATTAGAGCATTAGATTAAGTAAATTTACTTACTAAAACATTTAATTTTATGAAATGACACTTAACCATATATATAATAAATTATATTTGTAGAGATTCAATAAGAAAGTTTAGAATTTTATCTGTTTATTAAAATATTATATATGTTGTAAGTAACAGGTGACTTTTAAGAGTATATGTCTAATATTTTTTTAAAATTATATATAATTTTAAAATGAAAATTAATTGTGATAACTATTAATCTGATTGAAAAATATTTTCAAAATTATTCATGAGAGTCTTATGGGATTAAGATTGAAACTCATAATAATACTACTAAAATAATATTGGCATAAATAAAATTTAAATTTATTTAATTCTATTAACTTTTTTATTTATTTATCAACATACTTAAATTATGATTGAATGGGTTTATTAAAATTAGTACCTTAAAAATTTGACCTTTGATAAAAAACATATATAATTTTTTTTATAACGTTTATTGAAGCAATGAGTAATTTTGTAATATGTACATAAATAACAGTCATATAACATTGGATTTTGTAGTAAAATTTGTAGATAAATAATATTTTAATATATTTATAAACTTATTATAGTGTGAAGTTAGATAAAGTTTATGAATTGATGTTTTATTTATACAAACTAATTTTTTTGTTTTCAAAAAATATTAAAATATAAATTGATTTTTTTGCATGGATAGATTTTATATAAACAATCAAACTATATATAAAACTATATCAATAATAACTTACCTACATGTTCTTTCTTGATCATGTTGTTCTTTTTAATTAAACTTTGATAAAACTTCTTCTAAATTCTAAAGTTTTTAAATGACAATTAATATATATCATAATAACAATTTCACTTTTTACTTCATCATTAATGATATACAACAATAGCTAGAAATTATATTCATATAGTTTGATTATATACATATATATTTAAAATGAATAATATTTAAATATATCTGAATATTTTTTTATGAAAAACTTAAGGTTATAATGCAATATTATATAATTTATAATTTATTATTGAATAAAATTATACAATTATTAATAATATAATAATGAATTAAAATTATAATCATACATAAGTTTTTTCAACATTAAATGATGATTTTTAAAACAACTTACATTCAATTAAAATTATAAACAATAGTATAAATGGTAGAATAAATATTAATTAATCTTCACTTTTTTATCTAAATAATTAAAAACATTTCACCTTTCATCATAAAATAAATAATACATATATATATATATATATATATATATATATACATTAAAGTTATTCTTAATCATTTGTTGACATTAATTGTACTTAATATTTGCAAAACAAATTTAATAACACATTATTACTACATTGCATTTTAAATAATCATGAAATGTCAAACTAATAAAAGAAAATAAGTTGCACAATTATTAAAATAATAAAGGAAAGGTATGATATTTGACTAACTGTAATTATGTAATAATCATTATGGTAATAGATATCACTATAACCAAATTATAACAAATTTCAAAAAATTGACTATATTTGTTAGTTTATTTAGAAAAAAATAGAGTTTATTTTAATGAAATAATCATATGTATTTAAACTTATTTAAAATAGCAAAAGAAACATTTTTTTAAAAATAGCTCAGTCTGGTTTTTCATAATAATTTACAATACTAACAGGAAAAAGTTATAGATTCAATACACGTGTTACGTAATAATTACTTAGAAGTAAATTATTATTAGCCATGTATTTTTTTAAGCACAAACAAAAATACCCATTAGTTATAATAATAATTTATGTGCGTATAATATATAACTATTTTTTGATTAAGTAATTATCACGTAATCTAGTAATTATATTTATAAGTAATATTTTTTTAGCTGGTTACTAAAATCACTCAAAGAACAAAAGTATGTATTATATACGTAGAGAGAGAGAGAGAGAGAGAGAGAGAGAGAGAGAGAGAGAGAGAAAATATCACCAGATTTATTTAATAGATATTATTTGTTAATAAACAATGAGTGGTGTGTGGAAGGATTCTGTGGAATAAAAGGTTTCGAATTTATGCATTTCCATATTGAGAAATATTATATAACTTTTTCCGTCATCAATACCTAAAAAACAAATTCTTGTGTATAAAACTAAACTCTCTCTCTCTATATATATTAAGTAAGAAAAAAATTAATAATATATATTATTTAAAAAAATTGTTGTTCTCAAAATAATAATATTTTAATAATATGATAATACAATTATTATATTTAAAATATTATTTATTAAAATTATTTTTATCAATTTTTAATTACTTAAAAAATAGATATACCACTAAAATTTGTTTCTCTGAACTGTTGTTGGATAATGATTATATTTTTATATTAAATTCGATTTTTATTTGATTGTTATTTATACAAGTAATTATATTATTATTATTTATAATTTATTTTCTTTATCAATTTTTATATTTACTTGTTTTAATTTTAATTTATATTTTTATGATTATTATTAATTTTAAAATATCAAATATTATTATCAATTTACAATATCCAATTACTTTTATTTGTCCATATTTTTCCGTAACTTTCAGTTAAAAGAATCCGACAAAAAATATTTATCAAGTATACCTAGGTTTAAAAAAAGAAAATTATAGGGACGAAAGAGTGAAGGAATTGAATTGGTAAAAAGGAAAAGAAAAGGGGCTAAGAGGTAAAATGAGGAAAGTTGGGGGTGAGGAAGGAACGTGTGGATCAATGTGACGCTGACAACTAACGGTTACAAAATCCAATAGAGAGAGTGTATATGGTTTCACAGTTTGACCCTTTTGACCACGGAAATAAATAAATAAATAAAATATGACAAGTTAATAGAAATGTTTAAAAAGGTGGATTAGAGTAATGGGAAGGTGGTGGGTCTGAAAGCGAGAGGATGAATGTATATTCATTCATCCATGTTTATGTTTGGGTTTGGCATTATTGCCAGCCTTTCAGTTCCTCCTTTTATCTTCCTCGAAATCCACACCCAATTCATCTCATCTCATCTCATCTCATCTCATCTCATCCCATCCATCGCCATCTCTTCAACTCCATGGATACCCACCCATTTATCACCGAAATATTTCTATATAATATGTGTATAACACAAAACATATAGGTTAATATTAATAATAATTTATATATATTTTTAAAAATAATTAAGATATCGGTAATTTATAAAAATTTTAAAATAAATAATATTGATGTTATTATATTATATACGAAATTAATATACTCTTAATTTTAAACAAAAGATTAATGTTAATCGTGATATCAATCAAATTTGATTTCACCTTTATTTTTTTTTATTTTTATTTATACATATATATTCATAAATATCGTATTGTTTAAGAATTGAAATAAAAAATGGTTGAAATTGAATAATATATAAAAATAAATATTTCATAATTTAATAGAATAAGATTTTGATTAAGTGTGATTATTTTTTTAATAGATTAAACTCATATTTTATTGATATTATTTTTTTAATAAATATTTTTAAAATAATTATACCAGAACCAGTGATGGAATACACCATGATCTCTGTGTAAAAAGTTTGTTTGTAAATAAGTCGTAATTCTTTTAACCTAATTAGATTCCTTCTAAAAATAAAGTTATCACATAATATATATTTCAATTATGACATAATAGAGTTAAAAAGTAAAAAATACTTTGTGAAAAATATCTAATAATACTATTACAATGTTGTGACATCTTTCCATTTCTGTCTCCCTCTTTCTCGATCCTCCCCATCTTTTATGCACAATGGCACCACTCTTTACTTCATATAAACCCTATTTTCTTATTTTGGTTTGGTCGATTCAATTTTAGCATGCCAAAACATGACTCGACTTGGTGGGTCCATTTGGCCCCTAATAAGACAAGTTTTAATGTGTATAATTTTTGTTTTATGACGAGTCTGGCATCATAGCTGGAAGAAGCTAAGTAGTCCTTAGATTGAACAACATTAACTTTTTATTCAATTTGTCAACCTCCTTCTTTCACTTTGCTCACAGTTTTTTAGACACATCAAATTTATTTGTACAGGTCATCTTCGGTTCCTGAGTTGCTATTTGATTCTTTTAGCAATCGCAATAAATCATCACATTGATGCAAAATTAACAACAATCATATATCCTGAACAACCTTCAATAAATGTTATATAATATTAAGCTTGTGATCTTATTATGCTTCGGTTTTGCATTGTTTCTCTAAAAAATGTAATTTTAGAAAAAGACAAGTTTTTTATAATTAAAATTATTATTCAAATATAATATTCCACCATCATAAATTTTACTATGTATAATTACATTTTTATTCATATTTTTATAATTATCTTATTATTAATATATTAAACATTCAATCTTAAAATTATCATTATATAATATTAAATTCACAAATATTATAAAATGTGTTATTATTTGACGCTCATTATATAATATTGAATTCATAAATATTATAAAAGATGCTATTTTACGTTTTTTTTTCTTCCTATTGGATTGATAACTCATTATTAGTTCTATAAATTAAATAATATATAATATTACATTAATATTTTGAGTTATTGAATAGATATAATATTAGTGTTCGTTCTTTTTATTGATATATAATATTATAATTATTATTTTTTCAATATGTTTGTCGATATTTAATTTTGAATTAATATTTTATTGTTTTAAATTTATAAATGTTGAAAAATATTATTATTGAAAATAAAAACTTTGAAGAAAAAAAAGGTTAACATTTTTTTTTCAAAATTAAAAAATGATGAAATATGTTTTTTTTTTTTTTAAATTGTTGAAGTCCTCCTTCCATTTTATCAAGATTGTATTATCTATTTTTCTCTAAAATTGCTTTCAAACTATAATTATTAATAATTTTTTTTATAAATTTAGTCTAAAAAAAACTCTTCAGAATTAATTACCAAAATTATTTTTAGAAACTATAAAATAAAATCAAATTAAACAAATCCAAAATCTGTTATTTGATAATTAGTATTTTTAATTATTTTATTATTAATACTTAAATCGATATTTGATTTTAAAATGTCATATTTTGAATTCATAAATATCATAAATCCTCAACAAGAGTTTTTTTTTTCATTAATTTTTGTTGGCATGAATTCTATTATATATACAAAATTTATTATTAAATATACATTTTTTTCTTATTTTTATTATTATACAATATTATAATTATAGAATTCTTATTTTTGTTTTCTTATAATATTATAATTATGTATTTTTAATATTTGATCTTGAAAATTTCATTATATAATATTAAAGACGTAAATGTCATCAATTTTTATATGTGAAAAAATTTTAATCAAGATAATTTTTTTATAATTAAAATTATTATTGACATATAATATTATAATTATATATATATGTTATTAAATATTAAATATCAAATTACTATAATATTGGATTTACAAAAATCATAAATTTATTCTATTAGAAATATATTTATTAAAATAAAATTTGCACTTATGTTTAAATAGGTACATTCTTACAAATGGATTATAAGTCAACCATATAAGAGAATATGACATTAACTTCAACTATTGTAGTTATGAGTCTTTTTCACTTATAACTTACTCAAATTTTCTATTTTTACCGTAAAACTTTAAACTCATATTTGAATTTTTAATATTTGTATTGTGTGAGATTAGCGGAAATATAAGTGTTCGTATGACCATATGTTTATATTTTTATTTTAAAAAAAGGTAAAAAAAATATATAGTCCTTTTTTATACACCATAATTTATAAAAATTTAAATTTACATTTAAAAATAATATGTCTAATAACAATAATTTAAACCATTTGAATTCAAACAATTCAATCAGCGTAAACAATTATATGATCTAATTTTACAATAGTGATAGTTTTAGTTTAACTGTTTCCATAAAATTTGTATATTATTTGTTGATCATGCATATCACAAAAGCATTTACGTAACGTTTCTGCATTATCATGTACTTCTATAACTTGCCATTGAGACAAATCCATGATTAATGAAATCGTACAAACATTTTTGTAAATTACCAAAAACGTAAAACGAAAACACTTTACATAACTATGAGCAAAATTTAATATATTTGATGTAGAATTTTTCAATTGTTTCAATTCGAATAAATCTTGATACATTTTGGGATCCAAAATTTTACCTTTTTATTATTCTTTAACTCCCTTTATATTTCTTCAATAAGAGAAAATTCTAAGTCCCTTCACAAGCTCACAAATATGGAATATTAGTGGAGAACATGACATTGTGAATCACAGCAATAAGACAAGGCCACTAAGAAGCTCTAATGAAGGAGTCTTTTTCAGCACTTAAAAGAAAACCAATGACATTAACATTGTTTCGTTCATTGGGTGGACCAATGAGTCCCACGACAATTGCTAGCTACAAAAATTTGAATTACCTTATGTGTACCCAACACATCAATTCACTAGTACTGAATAAGTTGTTTACGTCATCCAAATAATATAAAATTAAAAAATGAGAATTTTGTAAATAATATATTTGATTTTTACATTGACGTATAAGAGACCAACTTAAAAGTCACTTTTTATGTTGGGTGCATAATGGTCCGACGTAAAAAAATAAGTTTTACGTTGATCCCTTCTAGATCAGACGTAAAAATCGCGTTATACAATGATAATTTTGTAAATAGTGGACGCGAAATTTACGTGGGACCTAAAAGGGACCGACGTAAAACTTGTTTTTTATGTTAGTTTAGATCCGACATAAAACTCATGCTTTATTTTTCTCAACGCTACTTCTTCATTTCGCATACGCAAAGTTTTTTGAGGACCACGACGACTGCGACGATGACCAGCTCTTCTTAAGGTACATTTTGACCACAGTGAGTAACGGAAATACTTTCATTGTGTCCCATTTGTGGTGATGAATACCATGTGCCTCTTCTCATATTTTATGTTGAAATTGAATATTTTTACTGAATTGTTATTGATATTGAATTGTTGTAGTTAGGTTCTATGCGTTTGAATCCTACTTTTATGTTGTTGTTGTAATTTATATATTAGGGGTTTATGTCGTTGTTGTTGTTTTGTGTATTAGGGTTTTATGATGAAAAAAAAATGAAAAATGTTTAAAGCAAGATAACTTTTGACTTGGATGTCGAATTTGAACGCACAATATATCAAAACAAAGAGAAAAAAGAGAAGAAGTGAGGACAAATCCCAAGGGAATTTGCCATAATAGTTTTCTCAAAATATGCTTCTAAGCACATGTAATACGCAAAAGTTTGTGTGAGTATAACTAGACGTAATTGTTTTTAACATTTGTAAAGTTCATTTACCTTTGTGTGTATTGCATGTTAACTGGAGTCAAATTAATGTTTCAGGTATTTCAAGATTCATCCATCTCTACTATCAGAGCATGATATTACACATATTAGAGAACAAAGAATAAAGTTTTTTTGTTTAATATTTCTAGTTTGCTTTGTATTGTATGTTATTGTTTATTTTGTATTATATGTTTGTATTGTTTGTATATTTTTGTATTGCATGATATCTGAACTTGCTGCAAAAAAAAAAATAAAATTTACATCGGACTAGAGGCATACCAAACGAAATTTACGTCGTTTACCTCCAGAGTTCGACATAAATTTACGTCAGTTACCTCTAGGTCCAACGTAAATTTACGTCGGCTACTCCTAGGGTCAGATGTAAATTTATGCCGATTACCCAGGATCCGATGTAAATTTACGTCAATTATTCCTAGAGTCTAAAGTAAATTTATGTAAGTTATCTCAAGTCCGACATAAATTTATATATTGGATTTATTTCTGATACAAGTTAATATAACATACTGTAGAAATCCAATTTTATACTTTACCCAAAACTCCAGATTATATACACCACAAATCACCATGGAGAGTGAAATCAAGCACAAAAGATTCAAAAACTAGTGTGCTAAGAAATCCCAAGAGAAGCAACTCATCATGCCTTGAAATTTCTGAAATCTCATCATTGCTATTTCACATCTACACGTTTCGTGGTTGATTTAAAATAATAACAAAACATGAAGGACTTTGTTTCTCTCTTTTTTTAAGGTCTTTTTTATAGTGATTATTTAGATAATGTTTAAAGTTTAAACCTAAATATAAGGTGGTATTACCCTTTTCATTTACGTTTCTCTATCTTCCTTCCAAGGCCCACTTTTCCACATGAATATACCCTTTGTCCCATTTGGCACCATGATAAGGAAAAAACATGTTCATCAATAATTATATACATATTTATATATGTTACAACCACCCTAAAAGAAGAATCTACAATGGGGAATAAAATTTATAAGCTGGCTAGATTTTTGCTTTATTCTAAATTCTTTCACATTAGACCATTTTTGTTTTCTTTGTCACAACTCTGCGAATTTACCTCACAAGTGAAGGAACAAGAATATTGCCAAGTGACGAGTGTGCAGTGCTTGAGCACCAAAGTATTTGCCAATTATTTTCATTGTTTATTATATTATTTTGTTTCAATCAAATTATTGATTAATTGTTTTCAATTATCATCCAGAATTTACGAATCATAATCATGCACTGTCAATGTCATTTTATTGTCCTGTTCTACAATAATCACCAGCAAATTTATGATATGCATGAAAATTTGTGGAATGTGATTTTTTTTTTTCATTTTCTTGATTCAATTATTGATTAGGAGATAAATAATGGTGTTAGATGATTAATTTACTAAGTAAAACCTCGTTTTTTGTATGAAGTACAGCAATGAAATCAATTCTATAATCTTTTATAAATCTTCCCAATTTATTAAACAAATCAGAATATTCACATGATAAGAAAAATTGAAACAAGGCTCTCTCTTTTTCTAAAAGTGTTGGTGTGATGAACGTCCTTGTCACCCCACATAAAGATGAGTGAGGATATTAATTTAAGAGGAAGTAACAGTGCATGAGAAGGAATGGAGGAAAATGATGAGTTTGAGTGAGTCCCTGAAGTTGAGTTTGTAAGCACCAATGGATGTGAATGAATATGACACCCACATATGCACTCTGTGTTGATATTTAATGCTGCTAATCCTAAAAAAAGTGGTCTCCTACTGTTTCAAAAAGTGGTTTTAGGGGCCAAATCATCTAAACAGAGTTATATATTATTTAGGGTTAATTTTTGCAATTATTTATAATCAATAACATTTTTAAGCTGTTCATGTTTAACAAAACAAAACCTGTGGTTTGTGAAAAGGAATATTGGATCAACTATTTTCATTTATCCAATTTATGACCTTCATATTTGAGTATTCTTTTATGTTATACATATATTTATACTCAATTATTTGGAAAGGGAGACAAAAGAAGTTGAACTCAATTATTAGTGACCTTGCAACAAAACAAGGCTAATCAGTCCTTCATACATCAAGATCAACAATATTTGATGAATGACCAATGGTTTCCAATCACCAGCATCTGTCTATGAGGATTGGAAATGAAGAAATCACCAGCATCAGTAGTCATGCCTTCTAAATTCCATTGATCTTGGTTGGTTCTCTTCCAAGTAAAATACTACCACAACGTTATCTAATGTGTGTGGTTAGGTGACTATGGTGTTTGTAACCTATTATTTTATTGTCCAATGCCACATGATAAGCCAATAAGGTCATGTCACGTTATCAATTTGTTCGTACCTATTAAATAGAATGCATATCTTTGCCATTTAAAGTTGAGTGTCCCTTCTGAGCAAGGGGTACCCTCTTTTTTTTTTTCCCCCATGATTTTGATTTTAACCACATGAAGTGACAAGGGTGAAGTGAAGCATCAGATCTCTCAAATCTTTGTAAGGGGTTTGAAGGAAACAGTAACAACAATGGTACGAGAAATCAAAGACCAACAACCCTTCCAAATACGACCCTAATTCAGGAACTTCTGTTTACCCTTTGAGCAAACAGTGCCAGAAATCTATGCACCCTTTAAGTAGTAGTTGATTCCCATCTTACCAAGCAAGACCCATATTCATTTGATTACTTCATTAGATGGTGACTCAAAAATGGTGTGTGCAAAGATAATAATGCACCACTTGTTTCAAGTGTCCAATTATTTGCAATTAGAACAAACATAAAGAGTTTATTATGGTGAAACCGCATTATTAAACTAGTTTTCGACATCATTGATTCGATCACTTGCGATTCCCCCCCAGAGTGGTCCCTTTTTCCTCTGTGTTCACTAAGTGCCTGACACATGGAAAATCCAACATCAAATGCTTCTTCAAGTGTACTTTAACAGGACTTCAATCTCATGCAATTCTGTAACCTTCTAAATTGTGATTTTATGGCTATCTTTGATGATCAAGCTTTGCAGATAAATGTGGTTAACTCCAAAATTCTTGTATCAGTGTAAAAACTTGGCAATTTTTTGCCCTTTTTCTTTTACAATTTAAAGATCAAAATCACAATCTGACAGGGCCTTGGCATTATTGAAACAGCCATCTCTAGGGAATGCAACTGAACTTGCTGTTCACTTCCATATCCAAACATGAATTTGCATAGATTGGTTCACTCTGAGATGAGATGAATTTCTCTGACCTGTGCTTGGATAAGCATGAATTTCAAGGTCAGGTGTATCTCCACCAAACTTTTCCCTTCCAATTATTGACATTGTTGATTTCATTTTAGTTTTCTTCTCTCTGGCCAACTTCAATGAAACTCCTTCCAAAGTTGCCTAAAGAAAGTAAGTTTCGTATGTACTTACCATCAATCATGTAAACCAGAAAATAAAAGTCTCTTAACATTTTTTCTATAGCAGCATTGAATTTGACCTACTTCTGTTGTAGTAACCAGATTTGGATAATGACAATCCTGCAAATGTGATTAATTTATGGTTTAGTTGAGAAGAAAAATGAATAAAAAAAAGTTGAATGAGTGTAATATTTGTGGTTGAGTGAAATGTGTAGTTGTCCTCTTAGTTAGCAACAAGATAGAACAGAAGTCAGAAGTCAGAGTCCTTCATCATAATCAAAAAGCTTTGAAATGCTGACTAGAAGGAGGTAGTCAATTGGCTGCTTGTTGATCATGCACCCCACTTGTGCAGACACAATATACTTCAACTAAGATCTCAAATAATAATAATAATAATAATATATATATATATATATATATATAGAGAGAGAGAGAGAGATATAGATATTCATTATTTATAAATCAAATTGTTTCTTAACAGTGGAAACAACGATTGTGTAATTTTATATCTATATCCACACACACATAAGAGATGCAAAATGGTTCAGCCCGTCCCGCTTTGGCCTGCCAAAAGTAAGGTAGAGTGCAAGTTACTCGTTATAGTCATAACAGTAGACTGACGAGTTGATCCACCATAATTTATAAAAAAATAATTTATTTTTTAAAATAAATTTTTTTAATAAATTTAATAATAAAATTATTATTTGTTTCTCAATAATTCAATATATATATATATATATATTATTTTAATTTAATAATATAAATCAATACATTATTTTAAGAAATTATAATTTAGAACAATAATAAAATTTACATAATAATAAATAATAACAAATATATATATATATATATATATAACGTTAAAACTTATAAAATTTATATTTTTATATTGAAAAATTTAAATACCTATATCTTTTTTATTTGATAAAAGTTCACATTATTCTTGGTTGAGTAATTCTTACACCTTTAATTCAAGTCATAAGGATAAAAATAATCAGTGCTTAGGATGAATAAGGAGAATATTGAGAGAGAAAGTTGTGTTTCAGTAGGAAGAATATTTTCTGTGAGAGTGGAATTTTTTTAATTCTCTTTTTAAAATTTTTAACTTTATATATTATCTTTATAATTAATTTTATTACAATAAAAATTTATTTTTTTATTAATTAGGCTGGTCGCGAGCTGACCCGCCCGTCCCGCGGTTAGCCCGAACGGCTTGACGAGCTTGGCGAGGCGGCCAAAGCAGTCTGGTTTTGTCATCCTACATACATACATATATATATATATATATATATAAATATTTATTTTTTAATTATGAATTATTGAAGACGAGTAAATATGAAACCGAATTTAAAGAAGAGAGAAACAGAAGAAAATGTATAATTGAAGAAGAAAAAAGAATCACTATTTTATATTTTTAAAAAATAATGTGTAATAGAAGAAAAAAACATTTTTTTCAGAAATATGTTTCTATTAAATTTATCACAAATATTTTAACAAAAAGCTGCTATAATTAAATTTCTTGAATTAAAAGTTCATTTAAAAAGTATCATTTACTTTAATTAAACCATTTAATGTTGTAACAAATTAATTTTTAATAAAAATAACGTACATATTATTATTTGATTTATAGACGATTTATGTAATATTTTTAACAATATTATTTACCCATTTAATAAAATTGTCATTTGAAAACATATATTTTCCAAAAAAAAAAAAAAGATTTCCCAAAAAATTCTCCCTCCAAATTTAACATATGTTCAGTATTAAGTTATAACACTTTTATACCAATTGATACATAAGTTGAAAGTATTTAAATTAAAATAAGAAATATTTAAGAACGTAAGACAAGTATAGTTTGAAGAAAGCAAAAATTATATCTCTGTGATGAATGTTTTAAGGAACCATATTTGTAAACAAGTTCCATAACCAAAATTATGTTAAAAAAAATAAGAACAATAATCACAACTTTCAAGCAATAGTAAGGTGAGAAGGAATACAAAAAATATTTTAAAATACTTTCTAATTACTGTTTGGTTTAGTTTTATTTTTAATTTTTAAAAATAGTTTTAAATTAATTTTGATTTTTTTAAATAAGTTAAAAACAAAAACTTATTTAATAATTCTTTTTAAAAATTATTTTAACTGAAGAAAATTGTGATAAAAGTTGATAAATGATTTTAATAATTTTATACTAATAAAAATAAAATATTTAATATAATTATTAAGTAAAATATTTATATACATGAAAATAAAGTATATCAGAAAATACATTTTTTTAGTTTTTAAAAACTAAAAAACAAAAACGGTTTTCAAATAAAATTACATGGTATTGATAATTATATATATGCTATGTTTTAATTAACTAACACTAACTTTAAAAATGTTTGTTTTCTTATTTAAAACATTATAACTTTTTGTTTCCTTTAATTTTGTTTTTTGCAATGAGAGAATATTAATCATTAATATTATAACTTGGTCATGAAGTAAGGAGGTTGGTGTCCTTATCGTTGAGTTTTTTTTTTTTTTTTTTTATTTATCATCATAATAATGATAAAATCGTCAATGGTCTTAATTTATATCCTTCTTTAGAAATATTATAACCATGGGGTTGCTCATAAATAAAATAAAATAAAAAATAGGAAATGGACATATTTTAAAATATTTTTACAAATATTGTTTTCTTCGTTCTGGGCATTAATTTTTCATCATAAAATAAACTGCACATATTAATGAACAATATAATTAAATATGCTTCACACATTGAATAAATGTTCCTGATCCTCTTAATAAATTGGTTTGGAATATATAAAAGCAATTGAAAAATTTTGATACTGCAATTTGCAAACAAATTTATACTCTTTAGCACTACAATCAAAACAAGCCTTACAGAAGATATGTACCTAGACGGAATTATAAAAATAATGTCTTATCATAACCAATGAGTCTTTCAGATAAAAATGAATTTACCCTTAAAGATTTCGATAAACTTCTCATGATGTAATCCTTTACGTCATACAACAATATCAAAAGATGACAAAGGTTAACGACATATAATGATATCTTGTTATCTTGTCATGATTTTTTTACCTTTACACGTTGTTAGGCCCTTTAAGTCTTATGTGTTAATGATGGAAAAATTGAACTAATCTTTTGATAAATAAATAAAAAATAAAATAAAAAAATTTATTATTTAATTTTTGTCTTTTAGTGATAGAAGAATATCTTCCGTAAACTCTTCTCCTTTAAGTTTTTTTTTAAGACCTTTAAGTCTTAAAGTGAGTCTCACATGTAAAATTTACTATTTAATATTTTAATATTTTTGTTTTCTATAAAAGAACTTGTAAGCCCATGATGTTTGAGAGAGTCCTTCCCATAACCTTCCACTCCTCTCTCACTCCTCCTTCTCTCTACTTCTCCCTCTCCCACTCTTATGTAAATTTTATATACAATCAATAAGAGAAACATTTTCAGTTTCTCCTTCTCCTTCCCCCTTTTCAAGTAAGTTTTCTTTACTCCCCTGATATTGGACTATCCTCAAATGTTGTCAGAGTGCAGAATCTATTGGTAATTGAAATAACCAGTTCTGGAGTGCTCCAAGTTCTACTAACAAGGTATCTGAAGCATGTTGGTAGATTTTTTCTTGGATTGAACTGGGTAATTGGTCCAATAATTTTCTTTTGAATGACCCAACATAGGCCATATGTTTTGTAAAATTTCCATAATCACCACAAAATGTTGTCTTTAGCTACAATCAATACACAACATTAGGAAAAATGCTTCTGATAAAGCCAAACTTCCAGATGCCTAATCTTCTTCTAAACATAGGAGGAATAGATCCTCAATTATTGCTAACATATATTGAGCAATGAACTGTAGTTATAATCCGTGATTATGACATACATAATGATAAAGATATTCACTCTTCTCAAGAAATGATTGCTAAAGTTGAAACCTATTTAGGTGATATAGTTAGAGCTTGCTGAGAATATTTTAAGAAAAATTACTCAACTGACTTAAATATGTTTGTGATTGAACCAGATCCTAACATATATAATTTTTGTTCTCTTTTACAAAAATTGCTTACTTCCCAATATGCAAATGATGGAAATACACTCAAACAACAAATTTATCTGAGTAATTTAGAAAGACTTTCCATAACATACTTTGGAAAGATAAAAGAATTTTTACAAGATTATCTCATGTATGCATCCATAGCTAGATGTTTCCATGATTTAAGCATTGGAGAAAAGATATTTCTCAAACTACCAGAAAAACTAGGCCAAAAGATCCGAGAATCCTGGAAAAATGATAAGGTTACTCCCATATTGAACAACCTCTCTATACATACACAACACATCATGAAAGTGATGGAAGATATGTATACACATATTACTATACAAAGTAATTAAAAAATTATTATGCTAGAATTTGCAAACAAATTTATACTCTTCAGCAGTATAATAAAAACAAGCCTTACAGAAAGTATGTACCTAGGAGTAAACCTAGGTATAATAAAAACTATAATCAGAATTCTTATTTTGAAAAACAAAAATTCACTACTTCTAGAAAGACCTATACGATTAGGTCTTCAAATTCTAGAAAATCAACTCTAAATCCTGATAGACACGTTAAGAAATTTAGAGACAACAAAACACACAAGCAGACTTTGAAATATTTCGCTTGTAATCAACCAGGACATTTATCTAGAGATTGTCCTAATATTGCAAATCTTTACACAAAAGAGACAGAACTGATAAAATTCTGCCACATGAACCTTCTTCCAATTAATAAAGATGTTTCTATTGATTCTGAAATACTATAAGTGATTAATATTACATAATACACT
Organism: Sphenostylis stenocarpa; assembly: GCA_963425845.1. Lineage (NCBI taxonomy): Eukaryota > Viridiplantae > Streptophyta > Magnoliopsida > Fabales > Fabaceae > Sphenostylis > Sphenostylis stenocarpa. The sequence continues at coordinate 68,885,643 of OY731401.1, read as the reverse complement.
GATGAAATCAATCCAGACAAAAGCCATAAAGATTATGACCTAATAAATGATTTCACAATCAATGAATTTATACACCTTTATCCACAAGAGAATGATTTTCAACTGGATAATAAATACAATGAATGAAGAAATATATTAGATGATTTTGGATATTGTCTAATGAATACAATAGTTTCTTCATATGATAAGAAAATTAACAAAAAGGTATTGCAGAATTTCTTCAGTTATATAGGTATAGATATGACAAACTCAATCAACAAAGACAAATTGTTGAGGATGACCTTTTGGTAAAACTACAAGATGTTGTGTTTCAAACTTTAGAGTATCAAACTCTTTAGTTGTTGAGGCTGGTAACTTACCTTTATTGATTGGGTTTGTCAGATATACCTGTGTAACCTAATCATGTTAATAAATTGGTTTGGATAATATATATTAACTCTCACCATTTCTTAATTTCTAGTATTTTTTTTAATTTTATTTACGCGCTCCCTATTTAATTATCTTTATTTTATTATTTAAGCGACTTGACTTTACGACATGTCATTAACAAAATGAAATGAAGCAGCCTACTCTCATTTATTTTAAGAGGCTAATGGAAGAAGATGAGTTCACTCACTTTCGTAGTTTATAAACTAAAGCGATTATTTTTTTCACTTGACTTTTTAGTCTTCAAATTGAAAACCATTCCAGCATGGACAAAAAGCCCAACAGATAAATACTAGTGCCTTCAGCCCAAGAGGCTTTGTAGTTAAGGCCCAGTATCATTGTTTAAGGCTTTTTCTTTCTGCACCTTCATAATTTCTTTTTGCATCCCATAACTCATGTAAAATGACCCAAATTTATTTTTAGTAATTTTTTTTGAAAGCCTAAAAAGCTTACTCACTTTTGTGCTCCTCTATACTTATATATCTCCTCTGCACGTTCATAACTCTTATATCTTTGTTTTGTTACCTTCGACCTCCATTTAAGATTGCTTTTAATCCATAAAGTTAGAAATTGTTAATGTTTTATATATGTTACAAAATACTCATCTCAATATTCATGAAAATTGGATTGAAAATATATATAGAAATCTAAACTGCTGATAACTATTTTCGGGTCAAAAGATGAATTTTGGAACAACTATTCCAAAAATACATTCTTGATTAATTGTTCTAGAACTTATTTATGAATTAAGAATTTCATAATGTAATTAATTATTTTAAAAATATTTTTCGAATTAGGTGTTTCGAAAATGTTTTTCTATTGGTTATTTTGAAAATGAGTTTTAAAACAGGCAATCTAAAATACATTTTTAAAATATTTATCTAAAACATGTTTTTAGAAAATTAAATTCAAAAATCTTATTTTATGTTAATTACAGGAGTGTAGGAAGAAATTATAATAGTACTTAAGCAAACTTGTTCAAACTCATTTCTTATTTTTTTTGGTGAACACGGTTGGGTTGACTCCATATATCTATTAAGTAATCATACATAGAAACTTTCTTTATGAATTATAAAAAAATATTTTGTTTAAGAATGATTATAAAAAAATTGTTATTGCTAAGTTTGAAGAACATGAACTACATTCCCTGGTTGGGGTAACAAAGATGAAACTTCAATGAACAAAATCACAAAGACTTGGATGATTAATATTCCAAAAAGGTGAAATGATTAGATATGGAAGAGAAAGAAAGTGATGAATGTTGAAGAATGAAGGAGAAAGAAAAGAGAAAGAAGAAAATGTTAAAGCCTAAAATGATGTTATGGTATCAAAATTTAGCAGACACATGAATGGGATGGGTCCAACATCCACGTGACTGGGTTTCTTTCTTCATCCATAGTTATGTGCCATTTTTCTCATTTCAATTTCTCTGAGCAAACGGCTTAACTAAAGAACATTGATAAACAAGTTGGCGACCCCATTCTAACAATGGATTAATCAAATACTTTTTCTTTGACCTTAGTGCTGAAGCTTAGAGGAAGTTCTTATTTGACATGACAACCATCAAGGTTTTGATTTTCACAGACCAACTAAACAAGTCTAAAGAATGAGTACATTCTTCTTTTGTCACATATGCAAAATCTGAAAAAGTTAAGATGTAATAAGAAAGAATTGATGTGGGAGCTAGCTAGAGATCTTGATCAAAGACAACAATAAAGCAATGAGAAAACACAAAAGAAAAAAAAAGTATTCACTCAGAATATATATATATATATATATATATATATATATATATATATATATATATATATATATATATATATATATATAATATGTGGTGATTATTGCTGAGTAATAATTACGTAGAAAGTTAGGTTATAAAGTAAAAGCTCTCTGATTCAAGGTGAAAATTTAAAATAAAAAAATTGTGATGAAGGAGAAATAAAGAGAAAGGAAAAAAGAGGGGAGCAACAGAAAAGTTACAGAAAGAAGTGAATGATGAATAGTGCTGCTGCTTGACTTTATCTTCTACATTTTTCCCTTTTACCCTTAATCTTATTTCAAAGTGTTTTTCAAACTTTGTTATCATTCAAACTTCACATAATCACTTGTTTAAGTTAATAATTCATCGTATTTTATTTAGTGCCCTACCATACCATGTTTCAAACAACATTGTTTCTGAAAGAAAGATAATGTAAATTACCATGTCAACTTTTGTTAAAATCTTGTCAACATCCTAAATCATTAGTCCCAAGTGTTAACGTAAGAAATCAATGTAAACAAATAAATAGATGAAGACAGTGAGTAACATAAATACATTCTTTTTTTCCTACCAATTAGTGACCGAAAAATAAATATATTTTTAATTAAATAAATATTTAGTGACCAAATTAAATCCGTCCCTGATTGTTTTGACCCTAGTTACTTTGCACCACCAAAAGCTTAGGAAGTATTATGAGTAATAAGAATTTTGTTGACTTGATAGGTTATAATCTTTATTAAAGTGAAAGATGTAAAATAATCTTTAATTTTTCTGGTTGCGTGAAAACACACTTATTTTTTCAATTTTCATTCAATGGTATTTGTAGTATTAATTTGGTTTTATTAAAAAAAAAAAGAGTTAATATTATCCCTTATATCGATATCATTATCTTTATGTACTAGACTATCAATATATCAGTTTTAGTTCTTTATTCTACATCGTGTTGTGTTGTGTTCTGTTTTTTTCCAACAATAGGATATGAAAGTTGAAGCTCAAAGAAAATTGCATTTCATAGAAAAAAGATGTATGTTAAACTTTGAAAGAGAAGGACACAGTGCATCCGCATATGTATCATCTCCGGGAAACTAAAAAATTCAACAAGCTTCAGCTTTTATAAAATTAATTTAACTGTTTGAAGCACCATGAAACAAGTATGTTGAGGCATAACATTCAATGATAAAATAAACAATGGCCAGGACAGGGTGTCATACTAAGCTTTCTAGTTTAGCAGTAGTAGCATTTAAATTGCTACATTGATTAATTTATTGTATATCAACTTATCTTCTGCTTCTAAAAAGTGTGCTGTGTCTGCTTTGTACAATTGATTGGCTGATCAAGATACAATTAATTAGTGGACATTTCACATTTGAACTCTAAAGATCCCTCACTCACTCCATAGGCCAATGGCTAGCCTTCTTTTGCCTCAAAATGTTCTCACAAAAGAAAGGAAAAGGGCCATCATTTACACTATATTAAGGAAAGCAAAGGATTAAGGATGATATTTCTATGATTTAAATGGAAGTACCTACATACAAGGAAGTATATATTACCAGTAATAGGGAAAAGGCTTGTATCAAACGTTTTGCCAGAATCTGTAAAATCTGTAAAAGAAAAAGAGAAAAAAAACTCAAAGATAAGGAACTTTGGTTCCTTTTGGTCTATTTATAAGCCATGATGGTTTTGATGAGTGAAAACACTTTAGCAGAAGCTACAATAAGAGAAGAAGAGAAAAATGTCACCGGTTGGATTACCACCTGGCTTTAGGTTCCATCCAACCGATGAAGAGCTTGTCAACTACTATCTCAAGAGGAAGATCAATGGCCAAGAAATTGAACTTGATATCATTCCTGAAGTTGATCTCTACAAATGTGAACCTTGGGAATTAGCAGGTTTTCTTCTTCCCTTTAACTGCCCTTCAATTCTTCCAAATACTTTGTTTCTCCTATTTTTCATTCATCCATTTAAGTACCTATAACTCATACTTGGCTTGCACATTCACATTTTTATCTCTCACACGTTCAAACAATATCATGCTAGAAATTGTGTTCGCACATTCACAATTTATGAGTACAATGATGACAAAGAAATTTAAAACCTTGTTTAAACTACTCAAACTCTTCATCACTAGGTTGATCCCGATGGACATGTGTATACCCTTTATCTAGTTATAATATTTAACCATCTCAGTAGGATAAGTAATCTATATGAAAAAACTCTACCCCCAAAATAGTACCTGACTTGCAATATCTTTGGTGGATCATGCATATGTTTTATTTTCATTCTTCTTCATATATGTATCATCCTATTAGGCAATGAATATCAATTTAATGCAGTATATCTGACCTACATTTTCATTTGGGCAAAGTTGTTTAACTAATTGGTTGATTTTGGAACATTTTTTGTTATTTTGCATGGATAGAGAAATCATTTTTACCTAGTAGAGATCCAGAGTGGTATTTTTTTGGACCCCGGGATAGGAAATACCCGAATGGGTTTAGAACAAATAGAGCAACTCGCGCAGGGTACTGGAAGTCCACTGGAAAAGACAGGAGAGTTTCCTGCCAAAGCAGACCCATTGGCATGAAGAAGACTTTGGTATACTACAGAGGCAGAGCTCCTCAAGGGATCAGAACTGATTGGGTAATGCATGAGTATCGCCTTGATGACAAAGAGTGTGAAGACACCACTGGATTACAGGTATATACGTATGTATATATACACATTCAACCAATATTAATGTATCAATAATGATACATAGACATTTTAACAGTTTGACATTATCATTTTTTCCTCTTATATTTCTTTCTGTCATATCATGTTATTTATCGGTATCACATTGTCATTCTTTTCATCTCCGTGTATTTATCTCTCATAGTGTACACTGCATTTGGTGTCCATAGAACATTATTTTCAATATATGTACCTGTTAGCACTGAAAAGCAAAGCTCTGTATATGTGATTAAAATAAGACAAAAGAACAATGTGATGAGTGTATCTATCTACTGCTTACCTATTATACAAAACAAATGACAATTCAAATTCAAGATAAATTAAAATAATAAATGAGAAAAGTTATGAAGTCCGTGTTGCACTTATTTTAATGTTATCTTGAGTATTTAAATAGTTATGCTTAATGGGTGTTATGCTCATGTTAGAATTGCTTGTTGGGTTTTTAGGTGTACAAGTAGCTTTAGTATTATTCATGAATTGTCATCAATTTTCATAATCAAGTCATATTAGCTTAGTTAAGTTTGAAAATGACTATCTCTAAAAAAAAGGTATTACCACCAATCATACAACTTATGTAGTCACTCTGTCATGTCATATTGAACATATTCACAAGGCAGTCAAAACTCCTTTTATGAAATCAGTAGTTAACCACTTTAAATTCTTTTGACTTCTAACTTACTGCAATCAATAGTGAAATAAGTTAGAACTGGAGATGATTTTAAGGCCTTGGAGAATTAGGTGATGGCAGGTGGAGGGATACATGAGTGTGGCGAATTAGTAAGTTACACCTTACAAATTAGCTTTACAAGTCACATCTTAGAAAAGTAAATGTTTTTGTTGTCTTTAAAACTAGCCTCTAGTGCCCACTTTGCCCTTTACCTACTTTCAGAACTCTCTTTTGTTTGTGTGTGCAGTATGCACACTTGTCATCACATATTTGAACTAAAAAGCAAGAAGTTCGATGCTTAAGGGAGTGACAAAAGCATTTTTCATTGATTATTTTCAGCCCCTCTTTTACACCAAAGACAAGATGGAGAAAAAAAAGACAGATAAGCTTTAGTTCCATATTCCCATGATGATCAGATAATCAGATACACAGTGAGAATAGAACTTGAAACAGTAGAAATAACTGAAGTTCATAAGACATTGTACATGTTTGGACAGTAGAAGAACGTGAAAATTGCATGGCGTGCATGGAAAGCCTGCACTTTTCTAGGAGCTTTATTCCTCCTCTCTCTCTCTCAATCTACTTTATATTTGTTTATTGTAGGTACTCTATAAACTTATGGCTGACATATTCTTTACTTGTGTTACTCTAATACCTCCAAAATGACAAAGTTCTAGTGCACCTTGTTCTTTCTTTTATATTAATAGATGTACAATATAATATACTGTAACGTAATGAGCCAAAAGTACTATCCTCCTCATGATCCATATCCCTTCTTGATTAAAATTCTTTTCGTTATTGGTGTTTTTGTCAATTGTCATTACTATCTGTTCAACCTTCCTCCCCTGATCTAGAATTATTTGATTCTATATAAGCCATGAAGGCTTGTGCATCTCATAAAGCAGCTACAGTTCTTCCATCACTTTCATTTTGTGTCGGTCACTTTTTACTTTATTCCTAAACACCGAAACTGACCAATAGGTACTGTACTATACCCCAGAAAATTAACAAATAATGAAAATAATATAAAGGAGAGGGACGGTACCAGTCAATTGTACCAACCAAATATTCGTTCTAAGTAAATGTCTTAAGACAGAATGTACCAATCAGGGCATGATGATTATGGCATGGAATTTAGCAATGAAGTTAGCATATAAAAGATGGAAAATGATACTTTGAAAATCTAAATCCATATAATTTCTGTAAACAACTCTGTTTTAATATTATAATAATAGTTTTATTTTATTTTTATTTTTATTAAATCTGTCTATAAATTATTATATTAATAAAAGTGAATTATTTGAAGAGTTGTATAGTTTTTGGTTGTCAAAATATCACTACTCATACAATATGTTCCACCCTTTTATAACCTAAAAGTGTCCACTTGATTGATTAGGATACAGAAGCAGCATTATTAATATTCTTAATAAGAAACATGGATAGAACATTTAGCACTCTTTGAATCTTTATGCCACAGGCTTGTTCAGAGATTGTCTTTTATGGTTTTAACCTCTTTTATGCCTCAATTTTTGACTAACTGCTTTAGTTGATCACTTCAAATGTAGGCTAAAAGACCCAAAGCAATAATTGGTAGGAAAATCCTACACTATCATTCTCTGTGTTACTTTAGGCTGCAATAGTTTATATAAATCCAAAAGAGAAAAGTGTCACCAACAAAAGTCCTAATGAAGTTCCTTTAGAACACTAGTTAACCATCTTGTTAACTACCTTGCAGGACACTTATGCATTGTGCCGTGTGTTCAAGAAAAATGGAATCTGTTCCGAGATTGAAGAGCAAGGACAATGTAGTATATCACTAATTGAGAGCTCCCAAACCATAATTAATGAGTGTGAAACCATGTCTCCTGACATACCAGGGGCATCATCATCATGCTTTGAAGAGGAAGACAAAGATGATTCATGGATGCAGTTCATTACAGAAGATGCATGGTATTCTTCTAATGCAGCTATGGTTGGTGGTGGTGAAGAACTCTCACATGTTACATTTACAAACTAATATTTTGAAGACCTAATGGCAGGCCAGATTGGTGGTGAATAACTTGGGAGTCGGATATAAATATAAATATATATACATTTCATCATATAATAAAATATTTATACCTTTGCCATATAACTGTTATTAAGAGATTTAACTTTTGTTTTTCTGATTATTATTATACTTAATTGGTGAGGCTGGTTTGGTTTGTTTTTGGTTTGGTGGGCTTGTTATTTAGGATCATATTATTGCATTGATTTTATACATTTTTGTACTAACCTCCATCTCGAGGTGATCTTGGTGTTATTTGTGGAATAAATATAAATCACAACTCAAGTGTTAATTATTTTCATTAAGTGCATAATCAACTATGCTAATGCTTCTTTATCAAAATTCCAGACACACAGTGTTTAGCCAAGTAACTTTGAAGCCAATTGATCTCTAAATGCTACGATTTTGCATGAACAAGACTAACATTAAGAAAATTTTAATCCAACGAAAGAATCTTTAGATGATTTGGTGAATTCTGTTTTGATTTTCCACCAATTATGGGACTTCAATCATCTCAGCCTTTTTCTTCTGGATCATAGTTCAGTTTCGTGTTTTAATTTTCTACACGCATTGTATGAACAGATTCAGAGTTTCGGAATATGATAAGATGGTTACAATTTCAAGAAATCGATCTCAGAAACCCTAAACGCTAAATACATATCCATCCACAATAGAAGTATTAAAACTGTCCAAATGAGGAAAGATTGCACTTTTCCACACCTGCGATACCTTTTTCACTGTAAATTGATTGGTTAATTCAAGGGTGGACACGGATGAGGATCAATCTCATGACCCATCGAATCTGAATCAAACCAATAAAAAATAATTGGATGGGTTCAGAGTGAATTGAAAAAAAAAAGTACAAATATGATAAATTCGTTTTGGATCTTGAATTTTGATTTCAAGGGCACTTATCTGAGTTCTTTCATTATATATTATCTTTTATTTTTTCTATATATTTTCATTAACTTTTAAAGTTTACATGAATAAAAAAAAATCAGAAAAAGTTTAGAGCTTTGGCCTAATTCACCTTCATTGACTGTTACAAACTCCTTATTCACCCTTCATAGGTAAATCCCTAATTTGAAAAATCTAACGAAATCCCTAGAGTATTCAAAAACATGGTTTGAAATTACATAAGAGAACAATGAAAAACTACATGATAACTAATAAATAGTCTGCATAATACAGTGGCTGATAGAGCTATCTAAACATTTCACATCACTTTCCAATGTGAGCAGCATACAGAAGATCATCATGTGTGAACTCCTTCATCACCCAATGTCAAGTGCACAAATCCAATCACACCTTCCATTCTTCAAACTCATCAGCTGTTAACATGAAAGAACTTGCATTTCGATGTCCACCACCTCCAAATTCCTAACAGAAGGGAAGAAGATATTAAGTACAAGTATAACTAACAAGAGTCACAGAGAAGATGCACTTAGCAATTTGATAAAGCAACAACCTGAGAGATAGGAATGGTATCTTCATTCTCCACACTCCTCAAACTTATCTTTAGCCTTTGGTCATTTTCAAGCTCTGGTACTTCATACACAACAGCACCAATACCCCTACAAGTAAAAAAGTGCTAACAAAGATAAGATATCAATGAAAAAATAGTATTTTACAGATATTGTGTGCTGATTCTCCACTAATCAAGGGACACTCATCATCTTAACCTACTTCTTTTTGCAAGGTGGTTCAGTTACATGCTTTAATTTTCTATACACATTGTATGAACAGCTTTGTATTCAGAGAACATTGATCTGATACAAGGGTAACATGCAGAAAGTATAGAAGTTGAGAATGAAAAATAAACAAATCAGAGGAGGAAAACTTGTGTCCTATGGCACTAGTCATCCCAAAAGCACCAAAATGATTACCTCTCTCACTTCCACCTTTTCTCTTCTATCACACATAGCCTCTAACTTTACAACAATTGCTGCCACTTGTGCAATAACATTAGGCATTGTGGATACTGGAAATTCTTTTGTTGTCATATGATTTAATTCCTAAACTCAACCAAATTAACACTTTGCCATTACATTAATATTCTTCTTACAGGTTTGTTAGGGATAAAAAGAGCATAAGAGCATTATGATTTAACTAGTAGTGATAATAAGAAAATAAAACGAACAAACCTCAACTTCATTTTCTGGCTTTTAGTAGCTAATTGATGTCCCAATTCACTTCTTAACAGTGAAAGAGTAGCATCTGCATTGACAGCCTACAAAATACAAATAGTTGAAAACAGGATTTTCTACAACCAAGATTCAATGTAAGCATTAAAAACTAGCATCAATGCATGAATAACCAAAATTGCAGATGGATGGTTTCAAGAAATTTGACTGCAAAACCAAGGCATAGAAGGGAAGTAGGGGAGGAAATAGAGAGATCTTAGAAGAAGAAACAATCAACCATACCAGGCAATAACCAAATGCACCATTCCCGAGGGCGATTTCATATGACTTGCTGAGACCATTATCAATTAATTTTTGCTTGATTGATATGCTTAGCATGCCTCTACTAATGATAGTATTCAAGTCTAATGAAAGCAACTGCCATAATACAAAAACTGTCAGTTATTTAAACTACTTATACTAAAGAGGGGCATAATAATGTCTATTGATTTCACTATCTTCGTGGCAAAATTAAGTGTGAAAACAAATAACTATAACCCCAAAGACAGAGAAATTAATGCCAACTACTGCAAAACCAAGAGTAAAGTGTCTACAAACCTTATAAAGTAGAATCACCATAATGAACTCATGGACAAATTTACAGGACAAAACAGGGGAGCAAAGCATCTTCATAGCTTCATGCACTTAGCAACTCACCAATTTGCATGTTCAATTTAGACAACAGATACTCATATAACATTAATAATGATAATAATAAGAGTTTAATTTTGAAACACAGCTAGTGTAAGGATTTTCACATTGTCAATCAATTAGAGATCATCCTAAACATTACTCTTACGGTGTGTTTGGATAGTGAATTTCACAATTTCAAAGAAATTAAAATCCATTGAATTTGAATTGTTTTCAATTCAAATTAAGTTAGAGTACTTCAATTACCATCAAATATAAAAATTTATTTTAACATTAAATAATATTTAAGAAAACATTTTGACATTTTAACATTCGTAGAAAACAATCTTATTTAAGGTTGGCCAAAGGATAAATTGTGAAGGATTACAAATTTTTCACAGGTGGAATTTGAAATTTATACTTTTATGTAATTAATTGTTCTAATAAATTTTCAGAGTTTCAATTTGTTTTAAAACTATCTATCCAAAACACCATATTTAATCATGAAACATTTCAAATTCTCAAGAAAAATAAAATTTTCTCTAAATGTTTTTCATCAAAACACATTATTAATGTACTATTTGCAAATGTTAACCATTTTTAATTGTATAACAATCCATAATTGGGTTACAGGGTAAGAACTCTTTCATTGTTGGGGTATTCAAAGCAAATTGTAATGATAAATCAGAAAAATTGAGAAAAAAAAATGAAAGACACAGAAAGCAAAATACCTGGTCAAACAAGGAAGGGTTTTTCCTGGCATCAAATTCAATGTTCAAATCCTTCAGGCCACTGCTGAAATCTTTGCTGTTCTGTAGTCTCCACCTCCAGAGGTCCCCATCTTCAATATACAGAAAAAGTTGCCTGGCACGGTCAAATTCATGAAGCACAGAGGGGTGCTTAACCTCAACATCAGGACTCAAAAGCTTATCTTTGAAGTAATCAAAAGCAATAGTAGCCCCACTCCTCTTCATGTCAATAACCTTAACCACATTCTCCCCAACTGAAGCCTCATTCCCTAGCCTCTCAAGGGCACTCCTGTGATGGTCCAAAACAATCACCCTACAGCAAGAAAACAGAACAAACAAAGATAACTCAAACCTATTAAGAAAAACACAAATTTAAAAAATGCACCTTTTACAAGGAAAACAGAGAACAAAGCAAGCACCTTGGAACTTTGGTGGAGATTTCCTGAACAAAACCATCCGGCCCCACAAAATCTAATAGGTAAAGATCACTGATTTCATTCAGAGGAAGATCTTCAGCACTGAAAATTGCAATCAGAGACAAAAAATACATACAAATAAATCCAAAGGCATAGCAACACAAATATAGCAAACAATGATTGAAAACAGAATGAAGGGTACAAAAAGAGGATACTGAATGAAGCAAAAAACCTGAGGGGGTTGTAAACAGTGTTGGGAAAGAAAAGAGGGGTGAATAAGGAAGTGGCCTTGAAGTAAAGGTGTGCAGCAAGGGCAGCAAAAGCACCATCAGGACAAGGGTAGTGGTAGAGTATAGCAGGCGAACAATGATAGTTATTGATACCCTTTATCTTCAAACTCATGTTCATGGCAATGGAGCTGTTGTTATGCAGTTTGGCTTGTCAGTGTCACAGCAACATAGTGCAAGTTTTGTTCTGTTTGATTGTGACATCGTTAATATCACGTGTCATGGTTACACACTGGCACGGCACGAGAGGATCTGGCACAGTTTTAGATTTTTAACTGCACAAGGTGCAGTTTTTCTATCCGATCGATGTATTTAACTTTCAGATTTTGTATGAAGTGTTTGATAAAACGCGGTATTTTTTATGGCTAGGATTGTGCGCAGTGGGTAATATGCATTTACGCAAGTTGTGAGCAATAAATTCAGTTAGGGATTCTAAGACGGCAGTAAAAGATAGAAAAGATATAACGACAGTTATTCATTATCACTTCCATAAATTATCACTTTTACGTAATAAAATTTATTCCAAGGAAATATGTTTTAGATTTTTTTTTAATTTTTCATTTGTCATCCTAACAATGACAAAAAATAAAAATCAGATTAAAATAATTATTTTTCAAATAAACCTGATTTTCTACTGGTAAATTTAAAATTAGCTCTTCTCATAACTTGAAGAATCTGTCTAATTAATCTAAGATTACTGCAGAAAATCAATTTAAACCAATATTATAATTTTCATATCTTAATTTCTTGTAATTGCATTATCTTTTCTTTACAATATTATATAATTTTAAAGATGTATTAACTAAACATCCAACTAATATTTTATTTACTAGTTCGATTTTAAACACAGCCATAATTCAAGGGTGTAAGAAAAAACCGGTTCGGTCCGGTCCATATAAACTACAGTTTTGTTGGGCATAGCTGAGGAAATAGCTGCAATGGCTAACATGGTCTTTGTTGGTGTTACGGTAGCTGCTGTTTCTCTACCTCCATTACCCATTACAAACAATGCTCTCACTTTCAGTTTCCTTCATAAAAGATACAGACTTCATCTGAATTGTCCGCAAACCAAAAATAGAACAACCTCTCTCTCTTCTTCCTTCTCAATCTCATCATCACCCCTCAGAAACAAAGGTGGTTGTTCTGTGTTGGCGTGTCTCCCTCCTTCTTCTTCTGAATCCTCAACCTCACCATCTTTCACTGCTAAACCCACTTCCCCTTTTCCTTCAACTAAGCTTTATGTCAGTGGTTAGCTACTCTTACTCTTCTCCTGTTGCTGTCCTTTTGTGTTATTTATCCAAATTGATCTACGAGTGATAAAGTTTTCGGCTTTATTTATTAATTGTGGGTGTCTCGTCCCTTTTGGGTGGCGGGGTTGATCGACATCAACAGTTTTTAGTTGTTATTGCAAATTGGAAATTAGGATGCGAAAAGGGTTTTAGTTACTTCTAGGGTGAGAGCGAGTTGGATTGTGGAGGATGGTTTCGTTATTACACAAAAAAAGAATATGGTTTTAGTTGTGAATTTTAGCCTTGGAAACATTCAGAATGTTGTTAGTGGCTGCAATGGTGGTGCCATCATTGTTTAACTGGTAAATGAGATTAGGAGGAAAGTGATAGTGTGATGCTGAACAGAGGTGAAAGGCTGGCATTTTTTGTTACGGTTATTGCGGAAATTTTGCACTGTTAAATGTTTTGTTGTGCAGAAGAGTTCAATGTAGTGATGGAAGAAAGTGGTCAGTATCTCTAGCTTCTATTTAGTGTCCATATCATATTGTTTAATTTGTATGGATCAAGAAAGAGGAATGATGTTAAGAGACAATTTATATGAAATCCGAGACTACAATAATACTTCTAGTTTCAACTATTAACTGCTTTATGTGTCTATTGAATTATCTTTAGTTCTTTATATAAGTTTTTAAAATAAAGTTATTGTCTAGCAAAATTGTTTTTTCATCAAGAAAACAACATAAAAAAGGCTCTTTTTTTTTTAAAAAACCTTTTATTGCAGATTATGTTAGCATTTCCCCCCGTAGGGAACCTATCTGTCCCTCATATACTAGCTGTGACTGCTCTTGATTCAATCAATAGTCATTTGCCATATTTTTCTACAGTCTACAGATTGTATTCATTACTTTTTATGCATATATTTTAGGATGAATTCTTAAAATTTGTTTTGAATTTCTTTGATATTTGATTCTATATACGTTTAATTTTTGACAATAACTTCGTAAATGTTATTTCTTGTTTCTTTTCAGGGCTATCATTTCGAACCACTGAAGAAAGTTTGCGAAATGCTTTTAAGAATTTTGGTCAACTCGTGGAAGGTAGGAAAATGATGATTCCTCGTTGTCAATTATGCTTTTTGACTAAAATTATCTGTTAGTTGTTTGCCAGTTCTTATCAATTTGTTGGTAACACTTTCTACTTCTAAAATATTTGCTTAACTTTACAACAGTCAAGCTAGTGATGGACAGAATTGCAAATAGACCAAGGGGGTTTGCTTTTCTTCGTTATGCAAATGAAGAAGAATCTCAGAAGGCTATTGAGGGAATGCATGGAAAGGTATGATGTTGTCTATGGTGTTCATATTTTTGAAAGATCAGATACATAAATGGAAGTTTATCTTGTTCAAGAGAGTAATTTGTAGTGTTTGCTAAGTGAAAAGCAAGACATACTTTTCTGATTTTCCTATTTGTAGTTACATGTCAAAATGCTTGTATAATGCTGCCATTAAGTTGATTGACGGTGTTATATTTTTGTGTTAATTCATTGACTAAATTCTATAATGCCTCCAAGGCTTATCTTGGTTACAATGGAGGATTTTAAATTTTTTATGAATAAGAATATAACCATGATGACGTTTATGCTGCAAATTCAAGAAACTAGATTGTCTTTCCAAATGAATTAAAAATATATTCCGGCATTATTTATGAAACTGAATGAAATTTGATTAAGTGTGAAGGTTTGATACTGGAGAAATTTGATGCAGTCAAATACTCAAGATAAGCTTCACTTAAAACTAAAGGATCAGTAGATGACAATTTATTTTAATCCCTTAAACCTGATCCGGAACTATTGTGCTCCCTCTGAGTTTAAATTGTTGTTATCTTGGTATTCTAAGGCTTAAATGTTAGTTATCTTTTTATTTTCGTATTTGTTATCTTTTTTAATTAACATAAAAAAAGTTTTAAACTACGTTTATTACTGATAAGAAAGAAACCACTTTTTCAGTTTTTGGATGGTAGGGTCATATTTGTGGAAGTTGCCAAACCGAGATCGGAGCTACCACAACGGCACAAGGAAGGCACAAGATTGTAATACGAAGATCCAAATTTTGTTCATTTGGGTGTGCAATAGGAAGAACCATTTGACCATTCTACTTGACACTATTATGTATTTGTTGGCTCCCCCATTTTCTGTCACTCCCTTATAACTCAGAGGCTGCAAACAAACTCGTTTAAACACGAACTGCCATTTCATTACTCAGCACTATATTATCAAACTAATGTCATTGGTGCCTAATGTATTCGTTGATAATGTTCCATAAATGGCAATGGCATTTGATGGAGTAATTGTTATCAGAAATCAGAATTTTGTGCTGACTTGCCATTAATTGATTAGTAATGAATTTTGATCATGATTGTATAGTGTACAATGAAGTTATAGACCATGTTGCTTATGTTTTATGGCTTTAACACTTGACCAAGTGTAGTGAATTGATTGAAATATTGTCACATTTTTATCAAATTAGTATCGGATGATGTTGTATGGAAGTGAACTAGTTAACTATTTTCAGACCAATCATTGACCAAATTACGCTTTGTATTGCACTCTAGTTATCAACTTCAAGAACAAGTACAATACTGTAATTTCACCGAGAGATAATGCTTATAATATATGATGAAAAAGAATGATACAGAGAAAATTCGGAAATACATGACACCCTATGAAACTTATGCATTGATGACACATAACTTGCTTTCCAGAGGTAATCTTTATTTGCTTGTCCAAGCTTTCCCTGATACACCCTCATCACTGATGTGTGTAACATGCAACTAAAAAAACAAAAATGCAAAGAGTAGAAATGAAACAGTAACTGACAGACTTGCTGCTATATGTCTATTTGGTTAAAGTAAACTGTAACATGATACAAGCTAGAACAAATAATGCCACCAGCCCCCGCATGAATTATTGGACATGATATATTTTCACGTGGAAGAAGAAAGATATTGGAAAAAAGAATTGGAAATCAAATGCTTGTCAATTAGACAATTAGATCACAACTACCTAAATCAGGTCCTTATTTCTCACAGTTGATTTATCTAATACCATGATTATGAATCATGTAAAAATAGAGAGGAAGGCTATGAGCACACACGAGCTCGTTGCCCCTCCCTCTCTTCCAAGGACGCAATTAAAGAATTTCCATCTCTGTCAGCTAAACATCTTTTATATGGTACAAACCCTCTTGCAGGATTCTGGGGTGCAGCATCTTCCCCTTGATATTTTTCACACTTAGAATCAACAACATCCGTGTTCTTGCCTTGGTTTTCCATGTCACAAACTGATTCAGTGTTGGAACCAGTGCAACAACTTTCCTCCTCTCTTGCTCTTACTTTCATTGAGGGCCTAAGAGGCAAGGGATTTAGGAGCTGATTGCATGGCCTGACGCAGAAAGCTGGAAGGCCTTGGTACAAACTCCATTCTGGAAAAGATGGGTCAGGTGCACATTCACTGAGCCACATGTCCTCCTTCGGTGGCTCTTTGCTGTGATCAGCTCCATCAGCATCAGGTGTCATGGGCCAGTTCCCACTAACCAAGCCTAGTGATAATTGTGTATCTACATGCTCGGTTGATTGGCCAGGCTTCTCATTCTCAATATCATTCACTTCATCGGACTTCACAGTTATTGCCTTACCAACATTATATACGTTTTGCGACTTCTGATTATCTACCATAGAGACTGTTCTTCCAAAAAGCTTAATACTTGTGGTTTGTGCCATATTGGCAGAATCTTCTGTAACACATTCAGCTTCCTTGAAACTAAACTCGGGCTTCTGCAGTAACACCAGAGAACTTGAAAATTAGTATAACCTTAACCACAATACTTGGACAAGCTTTTCAGAGAAAAATATGAAGAAAAAACAAAAATTAACTTATGCACAAATTAAAAACAAAAATTTTAAAAAGTTAAATGAGATAGCTTCTATAGATTAGTTTATGCATAAATTAATTTAACGTCAGTATGACTTATTTTCTCTCCTAAAAATCTTCATGCAGAAACTCGTCTAAACAAATCCTCAATCATAAACTTGTTTCAAAAGATAAATCGTAGAAGTCAAGATGCTTATCATACTATGCACATGTTTGGGTTAGAAACAGTGGATAAAGGAACTGAAGCTGGTGGTTCTTTCTCTTCTTCCTCAGATACTTTGGATGTCATACAATCATTTTCCTTTTCAACAGGTGACAAGCTGACTGAGTGAATATCAGTGGTGCAAGAGTTTGGAGAAAGACATCTATTATTCTGCTCCGAAAATGCAGACCCAAATGCTTCTGAACCAACCGTAGATAGCACAGAGGTTGGAGATTGGGTGTCTTTCTCAGCAACTAGCAGGTTCATGGATTGAGATGTTTCTGTCTCATTTGGTATGGTGTGTCCTTTAAAAGCATCAACTGATTTCCGGGGATATGGGTGGAGGGGTTTCCTCTTAGGTCGAGGAGGAGGTATGTTAATTGGCTGCATAGAACTCTCAGCACTTCCCTCAGATTCCCTCACAACCTGAAACCAAGTAGAGTGTGATGCTTGAGAATACAGAAGTGAACAAATTCATCTAACTTCAATGCTATTAAATTGAAAATGATCAAATTTCTTTCCCTATAGTAGAAATAAGTCTATAGAACAATCAAAGTTAAATTATTTGTTAATAGCCTACATGCACCCAGTAGAAATTATTTACTGAAATTTAAAATACATAATAATAGTATTAACCTTAGAGAAAAACTTTTGAGCATGGCTTCGAATCTGAACAGCTGTTTTGGAACCTATATGCTCTGCATGAAGAGAAAATGACTTTCATCTGACTTAGAGACAATTGAAAAAATCTATTTGTTTCAGACAAACGCAAAAAAGGGTTTACCTTCAATTTGGCGCCACCCGCGACCATACAATTTCAAAGCTTCAAGGAACTTTTGATGTTCTTCCTCTGTCCACTTCTCCCTTTGTTTAGTAATGGTATATGGTTTCCTCACCTGATGAAAATTGAAAGAAGTATCAGGAACCAAAACTAAAAGTGGAACAAGAAGGCCCTATAGCTTAAAGAAAAGGGAAGGAATATTATAATATGTAAAGTAAAGCAACCTTGGGAGTATGGCTGTTTCCAACAGAAGGTACATGAGCAACATTTTCAGATTCTCTTCCACCATTTGAATGGAAGTTGCTAGCTGAGCCAAATATGGTTGATCTAGTGCTTTCTATTTGATCCTACATCAATAGTAGTTTATGAATTGATAACTTTCCTTCAATGAAAGATGGGTATAAAGGAAAAAGATATGGATAGTTTCATCATGAAAGAAAATGATGCTCACTAGAATATATTTCAGTTCCTTTTAAGAAATAAAGTCACTGGATGAATTCATAATGAAATTCTCTTTTTTCCTATTAAAAGAGGAGAAAAGTCTCCATAAGATTGAACGCAAGACGATTGAGACCTGCTTCCAATCAAGCAGCACCATATTATATAGAGTCTAAAATGTTTATTTGTCATCTCTTCCAAACACAAATGCTAACCAATGCAACTATACACATAAACCAAAGCAAATATCCATTTACATTCTAGTGAAAACACTGTTAATAATGTCATATGAAACTTAATCAGCTGAAGCCAACACGGTCTCTTCTATGTAATTCCCGTCCAAAACTTGTAAGGGGAATGGAGGAGTTAAAGTTATCTACTATGTTGCATCATTGCATGGTTATGGATATGACTTCCATACCCGACAGACTGACACATTAGGATTTAAATCATGGTTCAAAACTGCAATTACATGACATTAACTCCATTTATCTGCAATTACTCAACACATCAAGGTTCTTTGGACTCTCTTTTATAACTACTGCAACTTAAAACAAGTGATACATGCATGGGATATGACAATCTCCGCATACTAAAAGAACAAGTCCATTAATATCCGTTTCAAAACGCATAAATTCCAAAACTAGCATAAATAGAATAAAATATTTATCAATTGCTGCGAAACATTTACAATATAAGGAATTAACAAATTCACACCTCACAAGGATGAATGGATCCGATTGAGTAAAGAGAAACAGAAACGGAAAAAAAAAAAAAAAAAGTCCCTAATCATAACCGAAGAACAATCAATTTATAGTTAACAAAAAATGGTCATAAGGCATGCCAAACCATACCCCACCAAGCCAAACCAACTTATATTAGAGTCTTATCCAAGTCACATAACTAATTTTTAAAAATGACCCAATTACAAAAAAGATGTACCCATGATTCAGAAACCCCTTATATTTTTAGATGTCACCGAGGAAACACATCTATCTTTTCCCTCATAAGAATAAAATCTCGAAGCAGTTCAAGAATTGTGAATTAAGAGGGCCAGATCAAACATTAATCTAAGCAGTATCTCTAAAAATAGAAGCCAATAAACTTGAAATTTTAAAGAACTTCACAGTTTACAAAACCATCATGGTACAGCAACTTAAATGCTGATCAACCACGACTTAAACACCATTTCATTTTGTTGTTTGAAGAGATATACAATTGAATGAATAAATCTAAGAGTTTTCCAATCCATTTTCCAAACAAATTCCAATATGAACCACAACTTCTACACAAATAGAAGACTGGCAACACACACACACAAAAAAAAAAAAATCAAACTTAGTTCCATGTTTCTAATCTAAAAAAAAAAATACAAAAATCAAAGGGTGTTCTAGAAAAGTGGCAGGTTGGACTGTTCTTGTTATACCTGCATCTCCATTGGTGCAAAATGAGAGCCAGCCCTGCCTCAGAAAACACCCAAAACCTCCACAGAGACTAACCCCAGCAGCCAACCACAACAAAAGCTGTCACCAATCAAACCACACCAACAAAAAAGTGAACTTTTGTGGAAAAAAAATAAAATTCGCAGAGCATTATTCATAATCTCTTCACTTTCTCTGTTCCATATTCTCTCTCAGATGCCAAAATTAAACAGCTCAACTTTTTATTTTCAAAATAGAAATACAAGAGCCAATGCTCAAATCAGATCAATCAACCACCAATGTCAAAAACACGTGAAGAACTGAATCCGAAGTATGTTGGTCTTGTTCCAAACACACACACACCATATAGAGAACAGTGAATACCTCTGATTTTCAGACACCCCGATTTGGGAATCTCGATTCAACAGTAAAGATGCAAACTTTCTCGGAAAATAATTTTCCGAGAAAATCAAGGCGAGAATTGGAAGAGAGCAATGGAAGAAGGTGTGAGCAGAGAAGGGGGGAGGAGAAAGAGAAAGAGAGAGACTATAAATTACGAAAATAAAAATAAAAAATAGAAAAGGAAAAAAGGACAGAGTGACACGTCAGATTAAGAAAATAATTTGGAAGTAAAAATAAAAGAAAAATAAATTTGTATGGAGGATTCGAGAAGGCATTAAAATTTTGTGGCTGAGAACGCTCCGACCCAAAGACACGTGGCGAGTGCTTGTGATATCTGCTATTTAATTTTTACTGAACAAAATAAAAATAAAAAATTGGTGGAAAATGTGGTGCTGCAGATTTTATTGTGGAAGACATGAGTGCTGGAGAGATAATTGAAAAGATTTTTATTATAATAAGATTTTTATTATTATTGTTTTTTAGTGTGGCTTTTTTTACTTATTATCATTTTTGCTTGTGTCCTTCCAATCGCAACGCGTGAATCCCACTGTTAGACCTACCTAGGGTTTCATTATAATAATAATTAAAAGGTTAACTAAAAATATAGACTAAGTTTTGTTAATGAGGTTAGATACTTGAATAGTAAAATTACTATTATGAAAATGACTTTTTCAACTCACTTAACTTAGAGTCAAACAAATTAGTTTTTACTATGTTTGTAATAATGTTAAATAAATGAATGATAAATTATTAAACTTGTATTTAAGTTAATAAGTAAATTTGAGTAAATAAAACAAAGAGAAGAGAATAAGAAGTGAAATTATTTGAATGAAAAAAATAAAAAAATTATAAAGTCATATAAATTTATTTATTGTTAATAATTTTACTGATTATTTTAATATTTTTAATTATTTATTATTATACTAACAAAAGAATAAAAAATATATTAATTTAAAATTTACAAACATAATCAATTTTTTACTTTCTTCATTTATATTCTAGGGTGAATATGTATCTTGATTTTTCAACTTCTTTATTTAGAAATACATAAAATAAAGACATTTTTTTGTTATTATGCTTAACATGTTGAAAACAAATAGGGATTATGAGTGTTTTTAATAAAGAAAAATAATTGAGATAATAGATAAAATAATTGAAAAAAAAATTGGCATAAAAAACATTATAAAGTAGTTGATGTTCTTATTATTAAAAGACAATAATATTTTTAATGACATGAGTTAATATTTAACACATTAATTATGTGAGTGAGTCATCAGTCCATTGGTGGTTGTCTTAGTTGATATTAATTATAATACAATTAGTTGGAATCAAAGACTAATTATTTAATTATCAAATAACATAATATAAAATATATTATCTTACAGTCACTGACTCTAATAAACTAAATTAATGGTGTTTGCTTGTACAGGACATAATCCAACAAAAACACTCGTGATCCAGCAAAATCTTACCCATTATTTAACATTGGACAAACACAGTGATTTTTTATTTTATTTTTTTATGGTAAAGAAATGTTAATTTTTGAGGCCACAAACGTTCCTACAACTGTGACATAAATTGCAGATAGTTTTCTTTATTATTATTATTATTACGACAGAAGATGTGGATATTATATAGTCCATAATCCGGTCAAATATGCAATTAAATATTATTAATTATATTATTTTAATTATGATCATAAAAACTTCATAGTAACTTTTTCTCATGAACTAATTTTTTAATGATGTAATTATTATTAAGCCATTTTTACTTGTAACGTGGAGTGAATTCATATTTTATTAATAAATATACTTTTTTTTACTTGCTTATTTAATAACTTAAAAATCAGTTGCTGAAAAATATGATTTTAAGATTTATAATTTAATTAAATTTAATAAAATAATATTTTTATAATATAATAAATATAAAATAAATTTATTAAAATATATATAAAATAAATATAATAAATCTCTAGTCCTACGTTTAGAGAAAAAATATATACACTATTTTAAATTTCAAGTCTAAGAGATAAGAGATTTACAAAAATACAATAATAAATAATATAAAATAAAAAAAATTAAAGTATATTATATATTTTATAAAAAAATCATATTAAAAAAATGATTTTTAAAAGAATCTACTATTAGAGGAGTTGAATTGGATAATCCAATCTCATTTTCAAAAGAATGAACTTATGAGAAGCATAGCGCGTGGTGCAAGCAAAGGTTTGGTGTGTAAGGAACTTGCAACGTCAAGAAAAATCCAGACACAGTAACACCCATGAACCACTAAAATCTAAACAACACTTCAACTTTTAAATAAATATATAAATACGCTTTCATACATATTTTAAATGAGACTCAAGTCCAATGAAGGTTTTATTTATATAAGTATTTGATGAATTAAGTTAGATAAAATAAAAAAGGTAAACGAACTTAAGGTGAGTATTTAGTTTAAGTGAATAAGTTGAAGCTATTTAATTATGAGGTCCACCTGATTAACTAGTTAGAATAAATTAAGCCAGTTTATAAACTAATTTAAAAAATGATTAATGTATAAATCTATCTTAACGTTAACCACATCAATTTAAATAAATTGTAAATTTTGAAACACAGTTTAATAGAGAAAAAAATGTTACTCAGAAACGAAGAAATATCTAGAAGCACCAAAAACAAATGATATATGTGAATGTGATTCCATGGTGTGGTCTCTACGCTTTATTGCCACCTCAGCTTTCCAAAATCAAAATTTCAATATCTCATTAAATATACATAATTAAACATTAACTAATGATTATTCGTCCTTTTATATTTATTTCATAATTCTTTTCATTATTCACATTTATATACCATATAATCAATTGATTAATATTCAGATAAATTATTGGGAGATTTTGTGAGAGAGTTATCGTCATCACCATCATCTATATATATTACGAAAGAACATGTTTTTTATTTTGTTTTTTTTTTCTGGAAAAGAATTTAGGAAGGAAGTATCTAGACATGGGTACTTACTAGGTTTAACAAAGAAAAAGAAAGGGTTGCTTTGAAAAGTAGTAACTCCTCCAAATATAAAAGTTAACAAATAATTGTGAGCCACAATTGTTGTAGGGTTTAGGACAAGTTGTTTGTTTGTTAGTTGGAGAAATAAAAAATTTTGATGCCATATGCGACACGTACCCTTCATAAAACTTTCAAGCCAATAACAACACAAGCACAAATCTCAGCCAGATCTGTCTTATGTCCTTCACCCTACCCTACACTTTCGGATCTCTCTTTTGCCCCATCCCTTCAATATTTTTATTTTTTAACCTCATTAATTATTCTCAAACCCTACACGCCACTAAAATTGAAGTGGCTTCAACAAAATTTTATCTAATTGTTGGCATAAGTAGTATTCAGTTTGACTTTTCATGTACACTATTATTAAGATAAAATTTTACCAGCATGTTTGAATAATGTGTAAATTATTAAGAACATATTTTATCCATCTCTTGAAGTATTTATGACAAGGTTTGTTTCCTAGATAGGTAGGATCACATGACCCTATAGCTTTTTGGGGTTGGGGTTTCACTCTGTCTGGGCCATAAAATTGATCTTTGCAGATCCCATCAGAGAATTTAGACCTCTAGTTTTTGGGTAGAGGAAACCTAAAAACATGGGCAACTCAACAATCTTCACATGGCTCTGTGAGAGATAAGATGGATATGCCTAGAACAAATGTTCACCAACATCTAATTTTTAAAGAATTTTAAATTTTATTATTTATATATAAAAATATAGAAATTTACGTGTTCATTTAAAAATAAGAATATTCTAATTGTTTATTTTAAAATTTTCATATGTCACAATTTTGTTTTTATAAAACGTTTCAATATAATTTTGTGAAGATTACATATAAACTATTTGCCTTCAATTATAAACTATGCGAGTTTTCGTATTGGATAAAATATGGGATGACAGACAAAGTCCAATATTTTTATTTTAAGACTATAATTTTGATTGGGTGGCTTGTATTGGTTTGTAATGGGTGGTCATGGTTAACTTGTTAGATGTATATAATCTTTTCAAAAGTACTTGAGTCATAAGGAAAATGAGGTGAGACTACACCAAAAATAGCACAAAAGAATGGGGAGAAAGAACTTTATGTTCTATACAGATATTTATTCATTAAATATTGTACTTTCTTTCATTCTCTATATTCTTCTTCTTCATTCTAGGTCTCTTGATTACGGTATCGAAAAGTTCCATTGTGCTTTATATTTCAATTGGAATTCAATTAATTACAGGACATTGATTTTCACACCCAACCCTTCCTAAGAGCCCACTTTAACAGTTCAAGGCAAATAATATCATATTACATATTTTAATTTATAAACAAATTAAGATAAATGGTAGATGTAATTTTAAAATAGTTATTATAAAAATAAATAAAGTTATTAGATATAATAATTTGTAAAGTTAATTTTTTCTTTAATTCTTATTAAAAAAAATAAAGAGACAGATTGGTTTTACTTCATTTTGTTTGGGTCACATTGATGCATGTGAGTCAAGTACAAACCTACTTGTTTCCACACACTCATCATTAGCATGGTTTTAATTTTGCTTAAAAACCAAATAACTTAGTTTTAATGTTTGACAAAGTTTTTTAAAATGTGATCCACGGTTTTATTTCATGTGCATCGCGCAATCATTTTAGATTTCAAATAAAATGAATTTACTCTTTTTTTTTATATATTTTTTCTTCCTTGTTTTCTTATTGGAACAAGTTTATTTAATATTTATAATAGTGAATGCAATTGAAGATAAAGTGGTTAGAGAGACAACATGGAAATATAGAACAGTGGTGGTTGTTTCTAAAAATATCAAACAAAACTTAATTTAGTGCTCGACTAAGAGTATGGATTATATTGAAGGGATTTTGACATGGATAGATATTTAATGGGGACAGGGTTAGTGGTGGTGATTGGAGATGGAAATGTGTGGCAGTGAATGGCTGCTGGTAGGTGAATGATAGCCAATCATATGGCCACTCTTGTCCAGTCACACTTTTCTTTCATGCTCATTCATTCTCTTACCAATCAACTACTCATTTTCATTTTCACCAAATTTTTTATACCATTTTATCTTATGAAATATCTAATTTTAGTTTATAAAATTAGTTTGATAAAATAAAAATTATATATATAATATTTTTAATATATTCTTTTAGAATATTTTTTTTAAAATAAAATAGTCTAATATTAATCCAATAATATATAGTCCATAATTATTAATAATTAATATCCCATTTATTTTTATTTTAAAAAACAACAAATTAGGTTATTGTACTTTATTTGTTTCTCACTCATATATTATTTACAATATAATTAAGATTTAGATGCAGTCACACGTCACTTTTCAACATAAGTGGAATTTATCACTCATAATACATTTATTTTCACCTTAAATTAGATTAATAAGTCAACTAATTATTTTTATAAAATTTTAAAATTAAATTAAAAATAACATATTTATTTTTAATTAAATTATTTTTAGAAATAGCCCGATTTACATGATAGTTTTGTTCATCACTTTCCTTTTTTTGGGACAATTTTGACAGCTCTGTGAAGTTTTCTTTTCAAAATGTTGGGTGTGATTTGACTCTTTAAAAAAATCTTAACTTTGTTTGCATAAGGCATGTCGGCATGATATAAATTATTGTTTTTATAGCAAATAATATTACTATTAGTCTTTTTGAAGAAGAAAATGAAATATAAATTATCAACATTAATTTTGATGACACGGTTTTCATTTTCACATTTTAGTTGTTCCCAAAAAGAATAATGTTTTCTCAAACCTTATTAAATTTTTATTTAACTTTAATTTAGGAATTAATCCACCATTAAATTCAGAAGGTCAGCAAAGAAAAAGAAAATACTAATTTTATTTTTGCTTAAGTGAGCTTTTTTGAGATATTATATAAAGTTATCAGTAATATTAAAACAAAGGAAAAGCCAAGAAAAAACCAAATAAATTAATTTTAATTATTGTTTATTGGAAAAAATTATAAATACGATTAATGGTAATCAGAACAATAGTAAATCTGTTTAGTAAAATATGTAGGACTTAAAGTGAAGTTAAGGGAACTAACTAATTCATCATCCTTTCTCAGAGAAAATAGGCTCAACATTTAAAATAAAATTAGCAAATGGGCTTTGAGCTAGTAGTTCATGGTATAACATATTTAACAGATCAGTCCCTAACTAATGGGCCTAAGCTTGCTCGGCCTGCTTCGTTCTTAACTTAGCAGAAAAAAGATAGCACATCCTTTCTCCACCTCCATAATTTATTTCCGGCATCTCCATATTTAAAATAAAATGACTAAAATACTTTTTCAATCATTTTTTTTCAAACTATAATTCCTTCTTCTATTCTCTTGAAAAAATTGTGTACTTCCATTGCTCATCTTTTACACCTTCATATAATTGGTTTCTTGTATTGTCACTCTCATTCAAGATTGTTTTCAACACTTATGTAAATAATTGTTAATATTATTTATGTATTATATGTTCATGCACCGTAAAAAAAATCAAATTAAGTTCTAAAACATCCAATCAAAAATGTTTTGGATTGAATTTTTTAGAAATGCATTTTAGAGCACCTACTCCAAAATATATTTTTGGAAAATTCAATCTGAAAATATATTATGGATTGAGTGTTCCAAATTATGTTTTCAAAAAATTCAATCAAAATATATATTATGATTTTTTTTTTCAAAATTTTTTTAGAAAGTGGGTTCCAAAATACATTTCAAAAATTAATTTTTCAGAAATATATTCCAGATTTGTGGGTCTGGAATACACTTCTGGAATGTGTAATTCAGAATTATATTCTGGACCTCCAATCCATAATGCATTTCAAAAAAATTAATTGTAGAAAAATATTTTGGAACATACTTTCTAGAACATAATTCCAAATTTGTTTTTTGAAACATGATTATGAATTTTTTTTTATGAAACTATATTCCCTATCTACAAAATGTATTTTCAGCCTAAAATCTTGTTGTTTGAATACTATAGCTGTAAAAAATTGATATAAATTAAAAATAGTTGAAGATTCTTACTTATTTTTTACTATTCTTAGAATAATAAAAGAATGAATAATGAGAATGTTTTAATAGGATTTAAAAATCAGAAATAAGCGAAGATATAGGTAAGAGTAAAACATGATTTAATTTAATTACGGGTACGGAAGAAACTATGACTAAAAGCATATTTACAGATGTTGGGCGAAACTAGTCCAATATCCCAATATGAACAAAATTCAAAAATAAGTACGTGTAGATCCATGTAGAAATATCACAAAAGAATTAATACAAAATCGAATCCCAAATGTAACGTTTTCTTATCGACAAATTTCACTACCTATCTCTTATTTTCTTTAAATTTTACCAACAAACTAACCTTATATCTCCAACTTTATGTATGAGATAATTGATAGACTTTATGCTAAGAAAGGGTAATATTTAAACTGATATTGCTAAAAGTATAGTTGAAGTGACTAGTTCTAAATAATATTTTTTACAAAATTATAATTTGTTTATTTACTGTTTTAAACTTAAGAAAAAATTTTGTTTGATATTTTTTTTAACTAGAGTTATTAAAAAAAATCAAACTTATTTTTAAAAAATATTCTTCAAATTTTATTTCTAAAAGCATTTTTAAAAATTATAAATAAATTAAGTAATAGATTACTGTAGAAGAGAATATACGAAAAAACAAGTAATAGGATAATGTTAAAAATATAAATATTTTGGGACATGACATTTTGTTGGATTGGACCAAAATGGTCCTTTTAATGATTTTGGGAAATCTTGGTAAAGTGGCAAACATGGTCTTAATCTTGTGGCTAAAAATGGTAAAGTAAGGTGTAGGATAAGAAGGTGGAACCCACCAAGGAAATGGAAAAGAAAAGAACATAAAGACCCAACAAAATGGTTTGAGAGACAAAGAATATTTGCCTCGTGTTGGAGAATGGGACATGTTTTGTTCCAAAATTGATTGTGATTTCCACCCCATCATGCTTGCAAATTCATTATATTACCCCTTCTCCACAATATAACCACAAGGGTTAAAAAATCTATGTCCCTTATTCACATATTACACATGCTACTAAGTATATCATATTTAATATTTAAGCTTGTTAAAATAGTCAAATTGAGGAATGTGAATTACTCAGTATTTCGTAAAGTCATCAAAATTGTGATTAATATGTCTTTACCTTTTCATTTTAAGTTAATTCACATTGGTCAAATATATCAAAACTCAAAACTATATCATAAAATATAGGGAAACAACTTGAATGAAAAATTTTGTACAATGTAAATTGGTGAAAGGCGAAGGGAAGGACAATGAAAAGTGAGAATTGTAGGGCAAATGGTTTGAAGTGTTTGCTTTCAATAAATGTTTGCATTATCATTTATACTTTATAAAAGAGACATGCAAAGCTAAAAATAATTTGACTATCATAGGTTAAATGGTAAAATTTATAATTTAAAAATAAGAATATTTCAATATCATATTCTTTATAATATCATTAATATTAATTTTTATATTTATAGTATTATTTGTTTTAAAATTTTAATTTATTATGATTTTATTTATTCATAAATTAATAAAAAAATGATATATAAATGATTGATATTTCCTTAACGCTTGTGTTTGTTTGAACCGATTTGCGACGAAATACTATTCACGAAGACGAAACACGACATTCACACACGTTTGGTTGAACCGATTTGCGACGAAATGCGAGCGAGGAAAAGGGGAGATGAGAGAGAGAGTTTCTTCGCTGAGGTGCGAAGAAAAGAGATGAAAGTAATGAAAAGTCGCAGTTACCCTGCAATATATGATAGCGGTTAAATCCTAACCGCTATTATAACAGCACTTCTAATAGCGGTTAAGCCTTAACCGCTATCTAATATACACTTTAGATAGCGGTTACAGAGGAACCGCTATTATATCAAATTTCGCTCGAGCGAGATATAGTCGCCCAAGCGAAACACAACCCCAGACGCAACAAGATTCTTAAAAGGAGCTTATAATAGCGGTTAAACCTTAACCGCTATCTAATATACACTTTAGATAGCGGTTACAGAGGAACCGCTATTATATCCTCCAATTATGATCGATCATTTCACGTTATGATCGATCAGAATCAAATTTCGCTCGAGCAAGATATAGTCGCTCAAGCGAAACACAACCCCAGACGCAACAAGGTTCTTAAAAGGAGCTTATAATAGCGGTTAAACCTTAACCGCTATCTAATATACACTTTAGATAGCGGTTACAGAGGAACCGCTATTATATCCTCCATTATGATCGATCATTTCACGTTATGATCGATCATAATTAAATTTCGCTCGAGCGAGATATAGTCGCTCAAGCGAAACACAACTCAGACCTTATAATAGCGGTTAAACCTTAACCGCTATCTAATATACACTTTAGATAGCGGTTACAGAGGAACCGCTATTATATCCTCCAATTATGATCGATCATTTCACATTATGATCGATCAGGATGGTATTTCGCTCGAGCGAGAGTATAGTCGCTCGAGCGAAATACAACCCGAATCTTAAAATATTTTTTTGAATATTATGTTTTTAAATTTGCTATTAGACAAAACCTTTCGAATTCAAAATGTTAAATAATTTTAAATATTAAAATTAACTTTATCAAAAATTAGGGAAACAAAATTTATCCAAAAGAGTTCAAAATGTATAAGAGTATTCTCAATTTTGATGTTTAATTATATTATTAATTCTCAAAGTAGAAAATTATATTGTAATTATTTTATCTCAAGTTAATGTGATGAGACGATCATAAACATTTCAACATTCGGAGTCAGATATATGGGACATCTTCGTCTCTCCCAGCTTGTTCATGTTCTTGAGTGGAAGTGATTGAATGATCTGAACCTGGAGGACTTGATCGCAAAAGATGAATAACATTATAATTATTTGTTTGAAGAGCATTAGTGTGCATAGGTTTAAAATTTTAGTAATGTTTCATTTAATTATTATTCTATTTTCACTTGTATTTTATATTTGTTTTAAATAATAATGTACAATTATATTATTAGTTTTCATAATTATTTGTTACTATCAATCAATATTAATTATTATTTTATATTTTATAATTATTTAATTATTAGTCAAATAATTTATTTAATATGTCAACATTATTTGAATATGGATATGCAATGTACATAATTTTGTAATTGTTTATTTATATAATTTTTAATAACTATCTAAAAAAAGTTAATTTTTTAAATTTGTTTCCAATTACAAACACTTTTAATTTTGTTTTTTCTTTTAAATATATAATCAATGTTAAAATATGGATAATTAATTAAAAATTTATATTTATAATCATTTGAACCTTATTTTATACAAAGGGTAAAATGGTAATTTTCTTAAATAATCAACATAAAATTATAATTTTTATATCTCATATCAATCAAATCATTCACAATTTCCCATAAACATTCCATTCATCTCCATTTCTCTTCAAATCCCTCCTTTTCCACTCTCTCAAATCACTCCAACCAAACAAAGCCTAAGTGATATAAAACGTATAAACATATAAAAAAATAAAATAAATATTTTATAATTTTTAATCAACCTATTAATAAGATTTAATAGTAGATTAAGAAAAATTAAAGTTTAAGATTCAATATTTAAAATTATTATTCATGTTAGAATGAAGCAAATATGTGTTGTGTTGTGGTAAGGAACGAAGAGGAGCCATGAACATTGATGTTCGACTTCGTACGACAAGGTTGGTTTTGAACAGAAATGTCAACAAAACAACCATATTTTCTAATTGCTGCAATCACGCCATGAATGACCTTCTGTACTTTTGTTTTCAACTGCATTCTTTTTCCCCTCCCATGATGTTTCTTTTCTGTACCATATCTTCGTTTTCATCTTTTCTTTTTCCATCTTCGTCTTCTGATATTAAACCGTTCTAGACTTCAATAATGAGAAATTTTCCTTCAAAATTGATATAAAATATCATCTTTATGTATCAAATAATTAAAAATTGTATTCAAAATTCATTTTAGACCATTGAGAATAGTTCATGTTAAATGTTTTTTACTGATTTACATAAAAAAAAAGGTTGTTTTAAATATAAAATAAATTCATTTTTTATTACTTTTAATTATTAAAAATCATTAACATTAACTTAAATTATATACTATACAGTGAGAATAATAAAAGTTAAAATATAATATACAAGCTATTAACTTTTTTAAGAAATAAAACTTATTTAGTTTATACTAAATTTCATCAACATCGTATCTTACGTACTTGCCTAATAAATTAATTATAATGGTTAAACGAGTTACAATTTTTAACTTCGATATAATTATTGAGCAAATGAATTATTTTAGATCGTTTAAAAAAATAGTAAAAATAATTTTTAATTTTAACAAAATAAATTATATATATATATATATATATATCAAAATCAAGTAAAATTGGTGCCTTGAAGATTTTGAATATATGAATTAGGATTTGAAGGGAAAAATCTACCTTTTTTTTTACAAAGAATTTCACATCATATGTAAAAATTTTAAATGATTAAAAAAAATCAAACAAATAAATTTGCTTAAAAATAAGAATTATAAATGAATTAAAAATATTTTTATAAAAGTCAACTACAGGTACCAAAAAAATCCTACTTGTGATAAGAGATTTATCTGTTTTGAAAAAAATTTGTTTACATTTGAATTAAAAACTATTAAAGAGAATTTAAAACCAGCCACCTATATTAACCAAGCAACAATGTCGCAGGAAGTTTAATTGTTGAGTGACTTATTTAGCAAATAAAACTTTTGAAAAACTAATGTGGCAAGACAACACACTAACTTTAGAGGATTAATTTGAGATTTATTTTTTTAATTTGAGTAAATGACTTGAACTTTTTGTAGTAAAAGGTTTATGATATAACACCAAAGTCTGCGACAAAATAATTTCAGAAGCAAATTAAGTGTGTACATTGTTTCATTTTTGAATTTAAGTGCTTGTTTGGATAGATGTAAAACCAGTGCTAGGAGTCACAGAAGCGTGTGAAGCAAAGGAAAATATTGCAATAACTGCAAATAATTGCTTCTCTTTTAACGTAAATCACATTTAAGGTGAAGCATTAAACACGCACTAATTAAGACGTGTTAAATATGAAAATCATTCATGTGATTTTGAACGTTAATAACATAGCCAAACAGCACAAATAAAATAAAGTTTGAAAACTATAAATTCTTGAACCACAAAGAAACATTGTTGAATGAATTGGATGAGACTGTGTTGCGTTTTCCATTTCTTCTGGTCAAACTCAGATTAAGTGAAGGAACCTCACTTTCATGCATTGTTGAAAAAATTAGATCCATTGACTTGGTCAATACTCACCAAATTATTCAGCAAGTAATTGATTCGATTAATTTCACCAATTTATATATATATGAGCTCTTAATCTTTTCTCAAACTATCCCAACGTAAATTCAATAACAATCAATAGTTTCATGTTTATTTTTATTTACTCAAAAAATAAGTTATACTCAAAAAATAAGTTATACGTTTAAAATTTACGTTAAGGTCGGTTTTACGATTCAGTTTGCAAACATAAAGGGAAGAAAAGTTAGTAAATATTAGTGTGTTTGAATTCTTCATTTGAAAAAAAAAAAGGTGCAGACACTAATTCACATAATTCTAGATAAACATTCTGTGTTTAATCGCGTTCAAAATTAATTCAAAGTTATTAGATCAGAAAAGTTAAAGTAGTGATATCGTTTAAAATAAAAACAAGAAATCACAAATCACTTGATTTGAAAACAAATTCATTGAAAGTGAGTTTGCAGATACAGCTCCAAAAAACACAAGTAGTTAGGAGTGTAAAACAAGTTGAAAACTTGATGCATTGAATGAAGGTGAATGGCTATGTTGTTTCATTTATCCCAGCTGCACGTCAAGTTGTCAACCCAAATGCAGCAAGATTTCATCTTTTATTCAAAGTTTCATTACTCTCTTCAAAATGCATGGAGCCCATTAATGATGTCAAGCCACAAAAGGTATCCAAACTGTCAATATCTGCCTGCCCCCACATCCCCCCCTTGCATAAATCCCTCACCAACTTCTTAGTTCATGCACATCTCTCTCTCTCTCCATCAAGTTTTTCCTCAGTTATTATAATATGAAAAAAATAGTATAAACAAATGGATTCATTACAACAAAAGGTGAACAAGAACAATAATAAAAATATGAATAACAATAATAATATTCAAGTCCCTTCACAGGAAGTCAATGCCCGAACCATACACATTTTTCATGGAGTGCATGCTAATCTGGGAATGTAGAGAAGAAAAACACCCCTAGGTACAAATATATGGTGCGTTCTTGACTCCCTCTTCTAAGACTATAACTACTACTGTTACTACCATTACTACTGATACGACTATTTCTGCTAATTCTTGTTCAATACCAAGTATGCAAAATAACAAACCATAATTTTTTTTCTTTTTGAAAAAAAGATGAACCCTACTTAGCTTAAACTTGAAAATGAAAGAAAATAAAAATTGGTAGTTGGTGTGCTAGGTAATGAAAGTCGAAGCTTTGAAGCAAAATACAGCTCTACCATCAGCTGGAGCAGTAAATAATGAGGCCTTGTGGTCTTGATGAGGGGGCATTGAAGTCCCAACTAACCTAAAACACTTCTCCCTCACATTGATTATGGTACCAGCACAAACAGCCTCAGGTCTGAACCATTTCTGATAAGCATATTTAAGGAAGGGGGAAGGAAGAGTGAGTAAAGGAAACTAACTAGCACACAAGCATGCAGCAGGTTCTCATCAGGAACTAGGACAATTCAAGGCAGCCTTTATTTGTTGGACAGTGTTGCCGATGAGGCTATTAACAGTGGTCACCGACTCCGTGTTGAGTTTGGCAGATGGTAAGCTGCTCACTAGGATTTGGAATGCAACAGTGATGAGTGAGCCACCAGACCCCCCCATGACTCTGCCTGTGCTTGTGCTGGTTGAGGCCCCTCCACCATCTTGGTCTGGTTGCCCATCAGGGGAAATGGTGAAGCCTGAGGGAAGGAGGGGAATGTATGAAGGGTCTTCACCACTCATTGCTATGTTGATGGCTGGCAGATCAACTGGACAGTAAACCACTAGTGAACCTGAGGAGTCCACACAGCTCTCCTGGAGGATCAGCATGTTGTTTTGACTTGTGTTGAAAGCCTAGAATTAAGTGGACAATGTAGACATTGTTAAGTCAAATAGTGGAAAAACACATTTTGGTTGCAACAAGGGACCTCAAGTTAAGACTTGAACTATAGAATAATCAATATAAACATGGTTTTTTACCTTGGCATTCAATCACAAAACTTAATGTATTGTGAGTTCATGAGTTCTACATATAATAACTATTATTAAAAGTAATATCGAAGATGATCTTTTATTGGTTGACAGCATTGATAGAACATGCCTATTAAATAACTCTAAATTGATAGAACATTTTTTCTTCCATTTAGTCCCTTAAATTCTACTTGGTCTGTAGATTTTAATGAAAATAATGCATTTTTAGTTGCTCGTGAAGGAGAAAAGCACGCGGTTTTGCAACATTTTATGACTAAACAAATACCACTGTAAAGAGACTAAGTTAACAAAAATAAAATAAAGAGGTCATGTTTTAAGGGATTGAATTCAAATGAAAATTCAACTAGATAATGGAGAGAAAGCATGTCTTACTCGAAGCACAGATATGCAGTTACCAGGGTGTGCACCATTTGCTATATGAGCAACCTCTTGCACAGCATTGCCATTGGAAAGAACATCCCACTAAGATCACAAAAACAATGTTAAAAACACTACTGAAGACCAAAACATCAGGCAAGACCAATAAGTCAAACATGTCACAACCTGAGGTCTTTTCTTTTCATCCTTGAAGAAATTGAACACAGTTTGTGGAGGGATTGGGAGCCAAATGGTGGTAGCTGCACTTAAGACCACACCATTAGGCTGGCCCGGGTCTGTGCTCTTATGCACAGTGACTCTGACTCCAACCTCATTCATCACACTCCCAGCGAGTGTGGTCCATCGGTGCCCAGCTGATGCACTAATGCTAGCACAAAAATTGGTAACCATCCTTTGTGCAAGTTTCATCATGCTTCTCTTGCCCTCAGGTGAGGGAATCACTGAAAAAGTTTACACTATCAAGTTCGAACCATATCTAGAAATTTAAACACAACTGAGATTGTAACAGTGCAAGTTGTATACCTCCTCCAAGATCGCGGGTGGAATTGCCTGTCACCATCAGACAAGCAATTCTTTCACACATCCTCTGAAGAGTAGTTAGCCATCTTTGTGCTCCAAATGCAATGCCGCTATAAATCATGTTTCTGTAGAGCCTATGAACAGGAGTTTTATCTTCAACCTCTACATGTTCAATCCAGGTAACCTACATGATGACAAAAAGGAGTGAACAAAATTTCATGTTAAGGGTATCAAAGCAGTCAACAGTAAATCATAGTGTTTAAGGTTACCTTGGAATATCCATTAGGCAAGTCTTGGATAAAGACACCAGAAGGCAGTCGATGAGATCGAAATTGAGGAGCAAATTGGTTATCTTGAGGAAAATCATATGAAACATCGACTATCGCCCATAAGCCTTGTTCAATTTGCTGACAGTACCGCAGGAAGTAGAACTCCCTAGTAGAAACAAGTGGAGAAAGCACTTGCAACTCCTCATACATCTACATCATATGAACAAAAAAATAAAAAAATCAAAGTGGAACAAAAACAAGAATGAAAATTGTCAGATAAATTGGACAAATTTTCAACATACCAATTGCAAAGAACCACTATGACCGCCCATCATTCCAGAAGATATAACTTCAATTGTTCTTGTCAATGTGACAATGGTGGGAAAAAGCTCCATCCACTTGTTCTGCAAAACAAATCATGAAATTTGAATAATTCAGAGAATTGAATTGAATTGAAGGTTTCAATTTTCTGCAATCTAGAACTAAAAAGGTGCAAAGTTAAGATTATCGAGAACATCTTACTGGGTCCATAAACATGTCAATCAATGTTAAGCCATTCATAATCACAACTCCTGAATCTCTTGAAGCTTCAACATGAACATTGGGGTTCTTCATGTGACTATTAGCCTTGGGGAACAATCTTTCATAGGTATCAAGATCAAGGACATCCCTCCCATCAGCACCTTTCATCCACAAGGGCTCATTTGTTTGCAATAGCCTGATCATTTCTTCCATGGCATTTGAGGCAATGTCTGACATGAGGGACTTATCCATGTCCGAAAAACACGCAGGTTGGAAAGGAGGCACATTTGGCATGGATGAGGAAGAACTCCCGGGGAGAAGGTCAAGATCAAGGGAAGGGCCACCCAACCCTTGGCTTGCAAAACTCCCCATTGACAAGTCCAGAGAAGATATATGAATAGGCTGAACAGGTGGGAGTTGAGAAATTGGCCTTCCAATGTACTTAGCTGCAATGCTAGATACTCTATCAAGCTGCAAGTTGAACCAATCTTTCAATGGATAAGGGTATCAAAAGAAATATATATTCACATTCATAAATCTTAAAAATAGAATTAATGAATTAGAAAGCCTTTGCACCTCCTCTTTGAGTTGAGCATTCTCCAATCTCAACTTTTGCTCATCAAAATAACAATCGTCATTGATAGGAGGACCACCACAAGAAGGGCAAATAACATTTTTTAAGGCCTCCCTTATGGCTATGTTCTCACAACGTATCTTGTCATTCTCAGCCCGGAGTGCACAATTATCAGCTCTCTCGTGCTGAGCCTGAATTGTTCAATTAACAAAAAGAACCTTATAAATCATGAATGAAACACACATAAACATAACCACACAAAAAATCAAAACCTTTTCTAGAATCCAAGGAAAAAAAAGAATAAAAAATTAAAGTCCTAAACATTACCTTCATCTGGGTCCTCCTGTTCTGGAACCAAAACTTGATCTGTCTAGGCGCCAAGCCCAACTCCCTACTTAACTGCATCCTTTGCTTCTCGTCTGGGTGAGGACACTCCTTGAACATCCTGGAAAAACACCAAACGCACAGAAAAAAAAAAGAAAGAAAAAGGAGAGGACCACAAAATTAGAAGGGTGCAAATGAGAATTTTTTTTTAACTGTTCATGAAGAGAAACAACGTCAAAAAAAGGAATGCAAAAAGACATCACATAAAACAAGGAAATGAAAACACCAAAAGTTTGAATGGAAATGAATAAAAAAAAGAATCGTCCTTACGATTCAAGCCTCTGAATCTGGTTAGCTGTGTGACGGTGGTAACGCTTCTTCCTTCTCTGGGAATCTGAAGAACCATCATGGTGATGGTGGAGATCACCAGGAGACCCACTTCCATACTCCATTTCTGTGCTCTTCTCTCTTTCTATTTCTCTCTCTCTCTTGATCACTCCCACCACCACCACTTTCTCTCCACTGAATCAGCTACTCCCATGACATCATTACCATTGAGAAACAAAACAAGAAAAGACAGAAGAAACAAAAAGCTTGAGAAACAAAAGGAAGAAGAAGCAAGGGAGTTTGGAAAGTGGGTGTGAAAAAAGAGAGAGAACTTTTTGTGATGTGATTTTGATGGGTAAGGCTACAAGGCTATATGGCTATTATGCTGTGGTGTTTTGAGAAGCAAAG
The DNA here is from genome assembly GCA_963425845.1 of Sphenostylis stenocarpa. NCBI lineage: Eukaryota > Viridiplantae > Streptophyta > Magnoliopsida > Fabales > Fabaceae > Sphenostylis > Sphenostylis stenocarpa. The sequence goes on along the minus strand of OY731401.1, from coordinate 68,847,605 downwards.
CAAAATGGCAAATACAATAACATCAACAATCAAAACAACATATAATTTTATTAATTATATATTATTCTGAAACGGCTGTGACCATCAAAGATAGCGCATGATTTGAGAGAGAGAGTGAGTGAGTTATGGCAAATCTCAAGGGATGCTCAATAGAGAAGATGTTGCTGATCTAATAATCAACCAAAAAAAACGTAAAAGAAACCATTCACTCACCAACACAACACCACCACAGCACACCCTCTTCTTCTCTCGTCCCCCTCTCTCTCTATAAACTCCTGTGTGTGTTTGCACCCTATGAATGAATAAACACACTTACTTGTACCCTTTTAAAGTATTGTATAATATAATATATTATATGTATGTTTATATTGAATATATGGTGTGTCACAAAGTGAAAAGAAAGCGTAACTGATGGAGGGGCTTTTAAAGCGTAGTTGGCGTTGTGAGAGAGAACGCGGAGAAAGAAAGGAAGAGACTTAAAGAGGTTCTATCTAATCTCTATCTATCTACACTCACACACTGCACTATACTACTACTTCTACATCATCATCATCATAATAACAACATACACTAACTCACTTTCTCTCTCTTCATTTCTTCTCTTTCTCTCTCTTAGAGTGGTACAGCCACACCACCAGGGTCTGTCCCAGTTGAGCCTTTAATGAGGAACCGTTTCCGAGTCGCCGGAGCACCGCCGTATTGCGGCAGCACGTGGCGGGGGTTTTGGTTTCCACCTCCCTCATTCTCTCTCTTCATTTATGGTTATGCATGCCCTTGAGTTTTCTCTCTCTTGGTTTTCCATTCTGAGGTCACACACACGCTGCGAAGGGTGCCAAAAGTCAAACGTTGGTATCCCATTGGGGGAGTTAAGGATTAGAATCATGCGAGATTGGCACCTTTCAAATTTACCCTTGAATGAACACCAACCTATGCATGCGAATCAAAATTCTTAGTTTTCTTTTTACATAATCACATTAAAATTATAATTATGATTTTATGCATCTTAATTAAATTTCTGACTACTAAACGACACTAATACTTATTATTTTTCTATTTTCTGCTGAAGTTATGTTTGTTTCATTAATTATTTTTTTATACATTTTAATTCTCTTGATTGATTTTTTTTTAGTATCATAAATATATTAGTTCTTTAAATATCATAATAATATAATTTTAGTGACCTTTATAATAGAATATGAATTATATCACTCATATGAAATTGACTTATTGTGATAATTAGGACACCTAATTAAAGCTTAAGGACTAAAATAACTAAATTATGGGACATTATGGTTTGCTGTATATTTTTTTCCCTTTTAGGACAGGATTGGGAGTTAATTTTTCTTTTTTTTTTATGACATGATTAAAAATGATTTGTTTCAAGAAAATAATTGATTATGCTAAATTATAAGAGAAAAATTTTCTTATTCTATAAACAATCAATTATATGATATGAGTAAATAAATGTTTTATGTGATAGTAGAGGAAATATTTTTTAAACCTTGATTAAATGTATTGAGATTTTGAAAAAAAAATACTATTTTTTATAATAATTAATTTCTGAATTTAATTAACATATTTTTATAATATAAATATTTTATTTTTTCAATCATAGATTATTAATTATTTTTACAATAATTACTTTGTAATTTATATTAAAGATGATTTTCTTATTAATATATATATATATATATATTATTAATTTGTTTTTCCCTTATAAATATATTTTAATTGTTTCCTATTCCTTTTGAACATGGTATGCACACAGCCGAAAAATAAAGACAGACGAAACAAACTATAAAAATTATGTTTATGTTTAAATTTAAAACAAAAATTAGTAATTTTATTATTATATATATATATATATATATATATTAATTATATATAAACTTAAGTATGTTTTTAATTTTTGTAAAATTATTCTGATTTTAGTTCTCAAAATTTTAAAAACATATATTTTAGTTTTTATAAAAAATTATATCTTAAAAAGTAAATTGAAAGAATTAAACTAATTTTTGAAGTTAATATATAAAGACTAAAATTATATATTTTATAAAATCTAAGAGATTAAAGTATTTTTTAATTTAAAATATTAAAAAACTATTTATTCAATATTTTAAGTGCTAATAATATATTAAAATAACAAGGCTAAATTAAATTAAAATGCAACACTTAATTAATTCAACAGCAAATTAAATTTAATCAAATATTATATCAGTTAATTTTCAAAATTAGTTTAAGATTTTTTTAAATTGCAAAAAAGTAATTGGTTCCTTTTTTTCACCTTGATTATTATTGTCTTCATATTTATTATCATAACTATTATAGTAATTATAGTTATTATTATTATATTTATCATTTTAATTACTATATATCATAAAAATTGTTGTGGTTATGATAATAATCCTGGTGGGAAATGATAATATATGATGTGATTTTGGATGACGAACTTTAACAACAACAGAAAAATAGATAATTTTTTATATTAGTAGTTGATCAAAATTTGTATTAAGGGAGAACTTCACAATACATGATAAAACCCATGAAAAGATAATGTGAATATAACTTTCAAATCTAAAGGTAAAGTTGTTATTGTATGGATGTGTGTACCAAATCCCAAATTAAATAATTAATTAGTGTTTAAGCAAATAATTAATTTATTTTATTTTTTAATTTCTCAATATTCAAATTAAATCACTAATTAATGTTAAAATTTTTTTGGAACTATTCAATAAATTACTTAACATTGATTGATGTCTGAAATTAATTTAAATTATTACTGTATAAAAGATTATTATCATAGTTATAACACTTATATGTACATATAAAAAAAACTTATTTATAAAATGTGTTTCTTATTTATGATATCTTAAAAACTAATATTATTGGATTTCAATAAGGATATTTATAAGTGTGAATTTTTTAATACTGAACCTAAATCTAATAGACATTTGCTGAGCTGGTGAAGCAATGTCACATTTTTTTTTTTTCAATAACAACGTGTATACTTTTGCAAACTGCAATTATTTATGTTAATTAGCTTTAATATGAAATTTAACGTTTATAATGAATAATAAATAATATTTAATTCATCCATGTTTATTTATTTAATTTACTTAAAAAATTATTTATTATTTTAATCAATTTAACTTTATATTAATTTTATTAATAATAATAATTTTAATAAAATAAAAAATTATACTAAGAATTATAAATATAAAATATAATTAAAAATAAATATTTATTAAAATAAGATAAAAATATATAATATTATATAAATTCTCAACCATATCACTTGTTAGTGAGTAAATTCACCAACTTTACTCATCATTAATTTCAAGATCTAAATATATGAAGACTAACTAATCACAAAATATATCCATGATTTAAGTTAAACAAATTTAACTCATTATTAAAGAATGGTAGGGAAAAGATCGATCATCTTTTTGTTTAGACATTTGGCAAGTAATAAAGTTTAGCTTCAATCCTATTATTTTTTCTTTAAAATATTCTGGTATATTCATACATTTTAGACTGTTAGTAGTCAAAAATAAAAATAATTTATGTATATATATATAGTTATTACTCAATCTACTAAATGTATTTTTAGATAAAATTATAACGAATTAAATTTTTTAATATAGACAATATTTAATATTTAAAATGCGATAATTAATTTTAATAATATTATTATAATAATATAATAATTAACCTTAATAATATTATTAAGGTCAGAACACTACTAATTATTACTTAAATTTGAGGTATTAAAAGAAAAAAATTACGAAATAATAAAATTTGATTATTTTCTAGTTTTACTCTTTAATTTTTTATTAAAATCCATTCAAATTTTTTAGATAATTTTGTTATTATTTAAAAATTTTATACTGATTGAATTAAAATTGGATAAACTAAAAACAATACCGGTGTTGTTGTTGATGTTGGCTCCCGTCGGCCTCTTCTCGCCGGATAAAAGTCAAGAAATGTAATAAAAGTGGACTGCCGCCAAACCTATTAGAGGGAAGGGCACACCTCCCCACGTGTTCTGGGTTGCCCGACTCAGCAAGTACTTCAATTCATTGACTATCATCATCATCTTCATCTAATCCTCCGTTTCTTCCTCCAACCCTTTCACAAACACAAAAATCATACACAAATTTATCTTTACATGTTATTATGTGAACATCAATGACTCAATTCCACGTAAAATAATTAAATTTTGCGTGCATTAATGGATATTAGGCGTATCAAATATTAAAGTCAAACCTTCATGTCAAAAAAGTTGCCTTCATTTGATAGCTAAATGTAGTTTAGTTCATTTACTTTTTGGTGAAGCAGAAAATAAATCAAAATCTAGCCCGACCTATCCTAAACTTTCTAGCTTCGAAAGTTTGACTTATTAAAACAAAAACATCAAAGATTAAAAAAAAAATGACAATAATAAATATAAAATAACTAGTCTCACGCTTCTTCTTATTTTTTTTTTTCTTTCTCGTAAACATATAGTTATCGGTGTCTACTAGTTACTCCCATTTTCTTATCACAAGAACTTCTCCAATCATCAATGGAAAATTTACATAGGTTTTTGTTTTTGTTCTTCGCACTTTTATCATGGTTGATGATTCTTTGGGTTCGCATGCTATTAGATTTGATCTCAACTTTTCTCAAATGATATTGTCTTACGTATAATTGATTTCCTTCATTAATTACTTTGGTTGGAAAGAATCTTGTGAGCAAAACTATTGGTTAATTTTGGTGGATTTTCATTGTTGGTGAAGCCTTGCTTAGCTTAAAGTATGGACTTAACTATGTTAATAATATTCTTATTATTAATTTTATCCATTTCGTATAATTAAAATATATAGAACAGGTTCCATAATTGATTATTTGATTTTATAATCAATTTAGGAGTTATTTTAGTCTTGAATTAAATAAACCCACATAATTAATTTTATTATATAATGAGTCTTTTTTTATATATTTCTTTCACATCATTACTAGTTATTGTTGAAAATAAAGTGAGAATATAAGTCCCATTTTTAACATAAATATTTGGAAGAAGTAACATGAATAATATATATATATATATATATATATATATATATATATATATATATATATATATGTATGTGTGTGTGTGTAAATTTATAATTTTTTTTATGACATATATAGAAGAAACATATAAATAATTAAAAATGAAAAAGTAATGTTACTAGAAATATAAAATATTACCTTATAATAAAGCCATAATGATAGTAAATAACTATAAATCTTACTTATTTAGTTTATTTCTTAGGATAGATTTTAGTTTTGTTTTCATTTTTCAGCAAGATTTGTCTCTAAGAAAAAAGAAGGAGCTACAGTTACATGTGTTTGTAGATGACTTTATTTTAATTAGGAACACATATTTTTATCAGTTAGGATATTTAAAAAAAAAAATTCAAATATGGTAACATTAAACGATCATTAAAATCATTGAAAGTAATAAGTAGGTAGGATATGTGGGCGTTTTTAACTTTATTTATATATTTAATTGTGAGGGTATGTTATTTGGTTTTGTGATTACATAGAATTATTACTTTAAGTTAGAGTGAATTATGAATTATGATGGTGTTTGGATATTAGTTTAGTAGTTTTTAATGATGTTGTAGAAAGAAAGTAGGAACCTAGGGTTTCCTTTCACCAAATTCAGAGTCTATAATCCAAGAATTTCAGTAAATAAAAAGCGAAGCATATATGCCATAATCTTATCTTGAATGAGCATTTTTCTCATCTTTAATTAACACCATGCACTTCAAAAGGATGCATTGAAGACATTGAAGTTAAAATATAGTTCATTTGGCTTTAAACACACCATATATTTTTATGTGTATTGGAATCATTGATTGTCTTTCATGGTGTTAATTGCACTCACACTTGGAGAGTTATTCATAAGTCATAACTAGTTAAATGCTTTATTGATTTTATTTTCAATTGTTCTGATAATCTCATTTGACTTGAATTTCAGTTGAACATTCTTCATGAATTGCATTTTGTCCTCTAAAAGACACCATTGGCATCATAATCACTTGAATGTGGTTGCAAGATATTTCATATTAAATTAGAAAGTGAAACTTTGAGGAAGAAGCTACATTGGCTATAATTAAATCTACATTATTCTAGTAATTATATGCCATTTAATGAAACTTTCACATTCAAAATATTTTTCACCACCATTTGATTTAGTTACTAATCATCATCAGCTATTTATTGTTCACTTACCAACAAATAATTGGATGATTCAGTTCATATATACAGTCACTTGTTTCAACATTTAATTGCTTTCATTAATCTTGCCCTTTCATACTACAGAGCTATGAGGCTATGGTGATATATATATATATATATATATATATATATATATATATATATATATATATATATATATATATATATATCTGTGGAAATGATGAATAATTAATAAATCTCCATGGTTTTTTAAATTATATCTCTCACCACTAATTCAATAGGTGAAGTTACTGGGCAATAATAATCTATTCCTCCAACTCTAATCAAATGACTGTTAAAACTTCAAAGTCATAGTTAAATATGTATTTCTTTTTTATGTTTTACAATATATTAAATAGTTAATTGGTATAAAATTCAATAAATTAAGTTAAACAAAATTTAGTGAGTTTTTTCTATTTTTATTTAAATTTTTTCTCAATCTTAACAGTGATTTTTTCTTTTTTAATTTCAAATACTTTCTTATATCTAAATAATTGTCTTCTTTTATTATTTCAGAATTTTGTTATTTTTTAATTATTATCATTCAATATAATATATATTTGTTTATGATCAATAACAAATCCCATTAGGACCTTTATTTTAAATAATAAATAAAAAAGGAAACAAAGTCAATAGAGAATTAAAAAAAATACGTATTGAAATATGTTAATATTTAAGATTTTTGGTTTGAGATTTATAAAAAATTTGTTACATAATTATATAAAAAATGATATAAATTGATATTTATAAGGTGCACATATATAAGACAATTTTTATTTTTATTTTTTTTTATGAAAAAAAGTAAAAAGTTTGTGATATACTAGAATTTTTTTTATATGACATAAAGTATATGTATATAAGTTTTATTATTTTGAATAAAAAATAGTGAAACAATTATTCAAATGTTTGTTTCTTACTTTTCTTGTATGAAGGTTTATATATTTATTGTTTTTATTAAGTTTTAATAAATATTCTTTCATATTAGTTTGATATAATAATAGTCTTATTTATATCATTATGGTAAACCATATGAGAAATTCATAAGAAAATAAATAATTATTTTTTATTTATTTGCAATAATGATATGGTATTTCTTATTAACTATTGTCTGTTAATAAAACAATTCATGGTAATATAATCCCTATATATCACTACTAGATTATATAATTATGTTAATGGATGAAAAAATATATAAAATACTAGATTATATATATATATATATATATATATATATATATATATAATTAAAACAATATTTCCTATAAGTAAATTAATACCAAGCCGGCATTAAATGATTTTTACATAAAAATATATTGTTAAAATAAATAAAAAATTATAAACCATTGAGTGTTCCAAGGTTTGGAAGAAGACCTTAAGACGTTGATGGGTCACTTTCGAACAATAACGATGATAAAGAAGATATTTCATGTCACCCCGACCATGCACACAGAGCAGAACACCAGATTCATCCATCTCACAACTATCCACACCTAAATAATAAACTCTTGATGTTTAAATTTATTGTATAATATTTAACATTAATGATAAATAATATTTCATCTAAAATATTCTCATTTAATATTTACAGTCTTTATTATTATAATCCCTGTTACAACACAAGAAAATGTAGCAGCTAGTTTTAATGGAAAAAAAAATTACAAAAAAAGAATAAATGAAATCTATAAATTATAAAACATATTAAAAGCAGAGGCAAAGACTATATATTACTTCTAATATAATTAACTAAGTGATAAAGATATTCAATACCAAAACCCTTGTTAAAAGTAATGACAGTGCTTGGAAATTTTTCCCTTTTGTTTGAAATTTGAAAAAAATATGATGCAGAAAAAAGAGTTAATAGAGCACATGGATGATGATAAATACCCTATTAATGATATCCTCTTTAACTGAAACTTAAAAATATTGAAAACTTCATCTACTTTACCATTCATTTATTCTTTACCAGCACTTGATTGCTGAAGCATTTAATTGACTTACTTTTCCTCCTTCTTCTGTTTACACCATAATTTAATTTCTCTCCAAGTGAGTGAGGTGGGTAGGGGTGGAAATTTACATTTAGTTAAACACTTCATATCATTCACAATTTACCATCATCAACATTTCATCAAAGAAAACTCATATTCAATTCACACCCTTGTTAAATATTTTTTATTTCTCAAGTAATTAATAGCCCTAGTTTATATATATACTAACAAAACCATCATCTCAAACTTTATCTTTAATATATTTTCCAATTTTGGTAACTATTCACTTCAAAGTTATATGAAGAGTTTGATAAAGGGTAAAATATTATAGTTTGTATGAAATAATAGTTTTATATTCATTTAATTTCTATGAAGTAATTGTAGAATTATATTAGGTTTGTTGGGAAATTCTTTAGACTATAAATCTCTAATCCAGGAACAATTTATACTATATGATCATTATTTACATTGCTAAATAGAGCAACTCATATTCATGTGCTTGGACATATACTTTTTAATCAAAGCTTTTAAAACTCCTTAATTTATTGTCATTATTTCAAAACTTCTATGCAGAGGATCCTATGTGTTTGTATTTAACAGGGTGTCTGAGTTAAGGATTAGTGTTCACTAAAGCAATTTGTTCAAATTCATTGAATTAAAAGTCATCATTTAACTCTGATCACTGATCATTATTAGTTGGTTATTGTAGTGTGGTCTTGCTAGGGTTTTATAAATTCTATTCATAAAAATCCAACGACAAACATTCCACAAATGATGTTCTTTTTATGCCTTAATATAGTATGCTGTGAAGAACCTCTACCTAGGTATCGTAGATTGTTTATGGATTTGTTAAAAATGTTTTTTTTTTTCTTTTTAAATAATCATATATTATAACACCTTGTAAATTTACCCTAATATAAAAAAGTTAAATCAACATGCAACTCTTTAAATTAAAATTCTTAACTCATGTTCAGATATGCATTCTGTTAATGTGATGCATGATTGAAGTTATTTTAGATTGTATAAAATTGACCTAATGTGAATACAATGATCATGATAATTAATGAGTGTATATAGCCAAAACAAAAAAATATACACATAACAATGGTGAAATGAGGAAAGAATTAAATTGAGTAGGACAACGATACCTGAAGAGGGAAAAGTGAAATGGAACGGAAAATAATTAAATTAAGGAGATAACACATTTGAAGAGAAACATGATTTAAATGGAAAATAAATTAAGAAGGATTAAAAGAAAGAGAAACTTGTTCGTACACTTTTTCTACCTCCCAGCGACCAAGCACCAGTGCTGTCTGTTTCTTGTAAATAATTATATATATTATTTTAATACGAGTTTCACGTAGAAGGATTGGGATTACAAGGAGTTTATATTTTCTTTTTCAACTCATTTTTTTCAAAAAGATAAAATTGTGAAGAATTAAAACTTCAAAAAATAATAATATTTTAAATTAAAAATTAATAATATTATATAATAACAGAAAGAGTAGTATGGTGGAAGAAAGAATTTCACTTTATTCATATTCTTACTTTTCGACTAAAAAGATTATATTAAATATATTTATATTAAAAAGTTTATATATATTTTTCTCTTTTAAATTATCATGACACATTTTAAGATAAAATTATGATAAATTAAATTTTCAATAATATTTTAGATACAATAAATCTGATTATAAAAGAGAGATTAGGATTATATATATATATATATATATATATATATATATATATATATATATATATATATGACATATAATATCAATTATCTTGTAAGAGAAATTGTAAGAGAAGTTAAATGAGCGATCAATCGAATCGTGATATTTGAATTATTATTCTTAAATAAAAAGAATATCGCTTTAATTAAGAGTTATAATTTTTGATAAGTAATAAACATTATAAAATATATATATATATATAATTATTGAAAAATTATGAACCATTATTCATTCTAAAAATGTTATGAAATTACTTGTATCTATGACTATTTTCAATTATTCTGATAATCTATCGTAAACATCATATAGTAAAAAAAATATAAATTATACTAATTATGAAAGCATGATCATAATATTACACATACAAATTATTGTTTTTAGTGTAATTAATTGAGAAAAAACGCAGGGAAGAAAAAGAAAAAGAAAACTCAGTGATGAACCCTAATGTTTTGAAGAAATGAATTGACATGTCACATGGTTAATCAGAGGCGGGAAGGCATAAAAAGTTATTCATTTAAACACTGATAAGATCAACTCAACTGTTTAATTAAGAAATAAAAGAAAATTCAACGATTCATTAAGAATTGCAGAGACAATGATTGCAGCTTAAAGTTTAGATGAGGGAGAAGAGAGAGTTATGCATGTACACCTGTTGGTTGTTCAAATTCCAGAGCCAACACACTCCAATTTTGGCTCAATAATTTTTATGAAAGCAGTGTAGCATTTACGCAGTTGGTGAAGAACATTTTTCAGCATTAAAACCCTACAGGTTCCAAAAATTTAACCCTGTTACATCCACACACCTATACAAATTATAAGAGTAGATAAATTTGCAATCAAACATAACTCTACGTATATGCTTACACATACATGTATTTACTTTTCCTTTGCATTCATTACCCATTTGCTTTAAAACCAACACTATGTTAATTTTTTTTTTTTTTTCAATTTCTAGCTATATTAATGATTAAAAATAAATAATTTTCAATTAATATTGCATTATTTTATGCTCTCATAGGCGACTTAAGTTTTTTTTTTCTTTAAAATTTTTAGAAATATAATAAATATAGATAAAAAAATAGTTCACTTTCTTTCCTTTTTACACCATAATAAATAAACTAATTAAAAATTGAGAAAATTGATAGTTAAATATTACATTTTAAAAATCACAGTTAAATAAAAACAAAAATCTTTAAAATTTGACAATATAAAAGAAGAAGGAAATACATTTCTCTCTCACTTTTTATAGACAATTTATGAAAAAAAAAGTAATTCTATGATTAATATTAGATAATTTAACTAGGAATCTCTTCAACATTTACCTAAATTATATTTTGGTTTAATTTTTTTGCACTGTGGATATTAGAGGTGAAAATAAATCAGATCAAACCAGTTTGATAGAGTATAATATTCATTGAAAAAAAAATCGAGTACGATTATAACCTGAGTCTTTTTTAAATATTTGAACTTCATACAAGTTTGACCTTATTTATAAACATGTTTAAAAATCTATTTTATTATAAGACTTAAATAAAGACTAATAAACCTTTTTTTTTTTTTTAACTAAACCATGTGTACCACTTATTAATAATGATAACATTCTTTTATATTATAGTATCTACTATATATACTTATACGTAGTAGTATAAAATGCAATAAAAATATAGTATATTGTATTGTATACATGTATATAATTAGGTTACTATGTTAAATTAGATAAACTTTTAATAGTTATAATAAATTAATAAAAAAAGGTAAAATATGTTTTTCATCAAAATAAATATGATAAACATTTGTATTTAGTATAATTATTTTTTTATATATCATTAATTATTTTATTAAAGTTTTATCATATTTATTATTATACAAATTGTTAATTTTATGTCATATAGTGTTTAAGCGATGTGTATATTTATAATTGTGAATTTAAAACAATTCATCACATATACATTTATAATTTAGTCATAATCTTTCATTAAATTAAATTTTTCTGTAATTAAAATTATATATATCAGGATAGACATACTTAATAGTTTACATGACATACAAGTAATTATTTTTTTAATAATAATAATTGATATTACATAAAAATTAAATAAAATATTTTAATTATATTAAATACAAATATTTGTCATAATTATAACAAGAAAAATATATTTGATCGTAATAAAAATGAGAAAAAATTATGTTGAGAAGGGTGTTTTTGTTATTTTAAGAAATGGAGAAGATTGGGGAGCAACCTCTGAGCAGCAGTGTGAGAGGCAGGTCGTGATCGCCGTGTGTCTTAAACAACACTTGTTAAATTCAGTAACGAATTAAGTTTCATGGTCCACACCATTGCCTTTCGTTTTTTTTCTCTCTGCATTCTCAGATCGATCATGAATTTGAAGTGGTTGAAAAGAAAAAATAGAAAAGGAGAAAGAAAGAAACAACGAATTGCGTGTTGTCTCTTATTCAGTTGACTTTTTATTATCAAATTGCTACGTAGGTTAGTTTCTCCACCACTCACTTCATCATGCTACTTAAATATAGGTAATGCATCATAAGTAATCTTATTCTTTATCATTAACTCACATCAAACTTGTTGTTTAAGTCATTTCAAATCTTATTCTCCATCTCATCTTTTTCATTCACTGTTAGAAAATATAGAATTTACGTTCGTTATTTCTAACATTTTATATCAATTGTCGAATCAACATAAATGTTATTAATGTAAAAGATTTTACATCGATATATACTGTTGATAGTAAAAAAATCGATATAATACGTTAACTTTTTTCAAAAATTAATATGGATCGTATATATAAATATCAACATTTTCACGTATAATTATTTTCACGTATAATTATTGATGAAGTAATATTTATTTTTTATATTTTTCTATATAATACACCAAAATAATATTAATAATAATATATAATATTAACAATTATTTTTTTATTTATTTTTAATAAAATTTATTATATAATTAGTAAAATAAATAAAAGTGATACATTTATCTAAAATGAGAGAGGTAAGGTGATAAGAACAATAATTTAGATAATAGACATAAGTAATTATTTTTTTTCGTGTTAAAACGATTTCTAACAAGATAACTATGTAATAATTTGATTCCATTGTAGTAATTGAACAATTTAGAGAGGAAGATCTTTAAAGAAAAAAAATTATAAGATGATAAATTTTGGAAATATATATATATATATATATATATATATATATATATAAATGATTACCATATAACAAAGAAAGAAATTTCTAGAATAATTAAATATATATATATATATATATATATATATATATATATATATAAATGACTTCGTATATTGATTATATTAATAACTAATTTATTATAAAAATATCATTACTGCATTTACAGGTAAATCGATTGTGATATAACTAATATAAATAACACAACTTCAAAAAAATATTATAACGTCATTTACTTCTTAAAAAATACCTATACATGCAGCAATAGCAAACAGTCTTCATAATTATATCCATACCACATGTTTAATGTAGATGTATATTCCAAAGGGAAAATATATGTGATATGAAATAATGTGGTGTAAAATGAATAAGGATGCATAATGCATGGGAGAGAGGAAGAAGAAGAAGAAGCATTAAGAGGAAGGATGAAATTGAATTGCAGTAGTTCAACTGACAAGAAAACAGGTAGCTATTACATTATATATAACTTGTGTTAGGTTCTGTCGTGTTCCCAACTGCATGCATGTTTCTTGTTGTACTGTTAACTATCCCTACAATTTTTTTCTTCTTCTTTAAAATGTAAAAAAAAGTTCATAAAATTCACGATAAATACTCTTTTATTTTTATGTACATTTCTTCGCCCTTACTTTTTCGGTTGATCCAAACAAAACACTAAATTTTTTCATATAAATTAATTTGTATGAGACAGAAAATTTATGGACCTACGAAAATAGTTATTTATTTATTTATTTTGTGGGAGTAGATATTAATATACGTACGTAGGAGAGTAGTGGAGCTTAATTGGGTGGTAAGCTATTGTTGAACTACCTCTTTAATTTATGTTGCAGCTTAATATTGATAGCTTATTTCCCAACATATAATGCATGTACAACTGTAAAAGAAATATCGAATCACGTTCAAATCAACCAATCTTGCTTTTTTTTGTTCGTACATTGCATTGCCTACAATTAATTTTCATACTCCTTCAAAATAATATTTCCTTGTCACCTCAATTTTTTAAATTAACAAAATTTATTATATAAATTTCTGATTTATTTAATCTTTACTTTAAGTTTCTAAAATTGGTGTTTCTATACATTCATACTTAGTCCCAAAACTTAAGTCACAATAATGTACGTCGAAAGATGGAAATGAATTACCTAAAACTCTTCAAAAAAATTAGAAATTCATTTCACTTTTATTTGTTTATTTGACAAACAAATTCGACATGAAATACAATTTCGAAACTAAATTGGCCTTCTACTTTATTAGTTTTTGAACATTGATGTTTAAAAAAAATATTTTTATTTAGGAAATTTGTTTTAGATGTGAGATTATATTTCAGTTTTTATTAGAGAAAAGTTATTTGTAAAATCTTATTGTAGTATATTTTGTATCCTAAAAGAGGTGAATTACGTAATTAGAAATTCTTATATTTTATGAAAATATTTTTGTAAATTTTTATAAAAACTTGTAAGAAATAAGTTTTCTACAAATTTAAATAAGTTTTTTAAAAAAATTGTAAAAAATTTTAATTTTTTATTAGTTTAATGCTCTCTATATAATATTCAAATATAAATTTAAATTATAATAGTGATTAAAGTATAAAATAATCTTATTATAAAAATAATTTCATGAAACTAATTTTATGTAATTTATTAATACATTTTGATATATATTAACTGTATAAATAAAATAAAATTTTCCATAATATTGTTAATATTAAGTTATGTTATATATATCATAATTTTTTTATTTAATATATTATATCATATTTATTTATATTTTTAATAATTTTGATACATAAATTTAAATTTATTATCTGTTAGAATATTATAATATATTAAATAATAATTATTTAAATATTTTTAAGATATTAATTATGATTTTAAAATATTGTATAATTTTTATAATATTAAAAGTACTTATATAAATCAAATACAAAAAAAAGTTAATAGTATTAAAAAAAATTAAAAGTTAAAAAAACTAAAATTATATAATTTTATTAAAAAAATTAACATTTAACATAATTTATATTATATCTCATCATTATTTAGTTTGTTATGTCTATAAAAATAAGTTAATATAAATGTAAAAGTTGATCGAAACTTTCTAGTTTTCACATCTAAATTTATTTTTATTCATATCATATATTTGATCTTGATAAGCCATGATTTTTAGATCATAATCAAATTATCATGCAAAATATGATAAGTCATTCTATTATCATATTTTTTTCCTTTACGAACTTATTTTAATTAGTGTTTTGGTTTTAACTTTCTGTTGTTAGTGAATTTTTATTAATTGGGTTTCATTGGGTCAATAATTCAGATTTTAATTAATTTGAATCTATTTGATCTAATTTTTGCTCATTATTATTTTCAGGATAATTTAAAGCAATTTTGGACCTAGAAGATTGGGTCAAATGTCATATTATAGTTTAAAGCAATTTTGTGCTTAGAAAATTGGGTCAAATGTCATATTTTATTCTATACGGGTACTAAAATTGGTTCACTGTTTTATTTATCATTTTTTCTACAGAGCTCCAAAAATCATGATTCTGGAAACATTATAAACTAGACACATTTAGCTTTCGAGAATCATTTAATTTGGAGCTAAATTGGATTTTACATAAATTATCCAAAACGGGTCAAATGCACTAGGCCGACCCAATGAACATGCTTCAGTAATTTAAGTCTCCTAAATTCATTAGACCTCCAAAAATAGTAGAAATGGTGGCGTTTTAAAGCTAACTCAAAAGGCTTTCAATGGAAACCAGAATCACTTAATTTGGATAAGTATTGAAAATACTGCATGTGTTTGAAGTTCACGGATCTGCACTGAAGTCAACTTATGATGTGTTTTGTGGACCAGTTAGGGCAAAACCTTGATTAAAATTAAAGTTAGGGTTATTTATATAAGCGAGATGTATGGTTGAGAGAAAAGGACACCACACAACATCACACAACTGTCTTTCATCTTCTGCAATTTGTATTCAAGTTTGTTTACTTTTCTGTCATTATTTTATTCTTGTTTCGATTTTAATTATGTCTCTTCTTCTGCGTTTTCGATTTTCCATTGATAGTTAAATCTTTGTATTGATTTTTTGAGGAGAATGCAAGTAAATCATTGAGGTTTTGTTCTTCAATTTTATTTCGTTTGTTCTCTTAACTCTTCAGTTTCTCATTTCAGTATTGAATGATAATCTATTTATGTTTAATAAACCGAAACTAATATCTTAGTTTGCTTAATTCTGTGTTAGAGATGAGATTATGTGATGTATGCAATCCTTAATTATATAAGGATAATTTGGGGTTAATCTTCGATTAGTTAGTTAATTTCATGTTGGAATAAGGGTTAAGGAAAATTTGGGATTAATCTTCACTTAGTTGGTTAATTTCATATTGAAACAAGGGTTAAAGCTAATTTGGGATTAATCTTCACTTAGTTGATTAATTTTAGATTGAAATATAATTTGGGACTTATCTTCGCCTAGTTGGTTAATTTCGAATTAATTTTGTAACTTAAGATAAGTGATACTCGGAATCGGAAATCAATTGCATTCTAATATGTTTTTAATCCACATTTTTATATCTATTTTTATTTTGTTTCATATAATATTTTAAATTTGAAAATTTTCCCTTTTTGTTGTTATTCTAATTCAAAAAATTGACAAATTTTAATAGAAATTCGTGGTCTTTAGAAAACGATATATTTATCTGTTTTAATTATTTAACCGATATTAATAAAAATGTCATACATTCCGAGAAAGCTTGATTTTCTGACTTAGTTTCTTTTAAGATAGTTGTAAAAGATTTTTCGTACAGTATTTTATAATTAGTCGATAATATGAAAATTAGATTCCAACTTAAAAATATAAAAATTACTTTGTTCGGTTTAATTAGCAAAAGGCCCAACCCAAGCAAACCCGAAAGTGGGCTTTGAAACACGAGTCCAATATTTGCTGTCTCGTATGGACTTAGTTAGTTACACTTTATTAGAAGATCAATCTTTGGTTTCTATGTTTTTGAAAAGATAAAACTTTCCTCATAATTTAATATAACTAATAATAATAAAAAGATTTTTTTATTTCACACACATTTTATTTATTTTATTTTAGTTCATATGAATTCTGGATTTAACATATTCATTTGAGATACTGCAATAAAATTATTAAATTATTCGCATATTTGATTATTTCTTAACATGATTGAAAAGAGATTTCGCTAAATTATTAGAAGCAATATTAATAAATGTTTTTTTGAAGTAAACATTGTTTAGTCTCGGTAAAATTATATTTGAACTCTGTTAAGAATGTTTTGAATTTAAATTTTATCAGTGAAATTTTCAGTTTTATCACAATTTTGTAGAAGAGATACATGCGATAGCATTTCCTTATTAGTTTATTTTGAAAATAAATTAAACAAATCCATAAAAAAAAGTTTATTTTATTAAAAAAATAAATTGGCATTAATTTATTTAACATGTTTTAGATCCATTTTGACACACAACTAACTTAACCGAACATCCAGCCCATGGACAATAAAGCCCAATAAACAATATATCAAATAGTCTTAGTAAACGTAAATAGTTTTAAAATTAATTACAAACTACATTGAATTTGTTTGGATAAATTATAAATTCTTTTCAGGAAAAAATAAGATTTTAAAAAAATAATAATTTATACATAAATTGAAAATCTTATTTTAAAGAAATTATTGTTAACTTTTACAAATTATTTTATATAAAAATTAATTTTAATTATGAAAAAAAAAGATTTCATATTCTTTTCTTATAAACGTTTATATATTTTTTTTATTCAAACAGATGTTACATATGATATTGTTTTTTAAAAATAATAGAAGAGTAAAAGTAAAAAAACAATTATTTGTAATTCAAATTAAAATTTTCAATTCAATATCATTAAATTCGTAATAATCCACCACCATCTCTAAGAAGAGATAGTTTTTAGTTTTTTTTTTTATCTTTTGAAAATAAATTATCGAACAAATCTCATTGTTAAAATATATAAGACAAGATCTTTGAAACCTTTTTAACTCATTAATCGTTATCACACAGGCACACATGTATCTTGTTGATTTCCTAGGTTTCTAGATTTTGTTGATATTCAACTAAATTATGTATCCAACATGACCCATGTTTTATAAGTTGGGTTAGGTAAGAAAATTCACGGGTTGTCCCAACTTCTGAAAAACCCTAATCACATATTCATCATGTGTGCCACAGAGAGAGGGTCACCTAAAATCATGATCATCACATGTTTTCTTTTGGAGTTTGAGATATTCGTCAAAATTTAAGGAATAAAATATTTACTATCTCCTTCTCTAAAGAATATGAAAAAGAAACTAAATTCATTTATGTCAATGATCTTATGATAAATTAGTTAGTAAAAAATAATATCGTTTACTAGTGATAAATGTATAACTGATTTCTCACCTCTTTTTTATTTTAAACTAAATAAAAGATAAATTGGTTAATGGCTAATGATTTAATTTATTAAAAAATTAAATTGTGGTTACCTATTGTAATTTGTTTCAATTAATTAAAATAATTTATAATAATTATTATTAAAATAATATTTTTATAAATAATTTATGCAATTTTTTTATTATTTATTAAATATATTTAAATTTAAGATAAGTTTAATAAATAAGAATTAAGGAAGTATTGCTAATTACCACGCTGCGTTAATTTTTTAATTTAATACTTTTTGTGCAAACTTAAATAATGAGAATTAATTAGAGTGAAATATAAGTTAACATTAAAATAAAGTTTAATTTACGTGAATTATTATTTTTTTAATAAATTCAATTTTTTTATAATAATTACAAGTATAGTTTTTTTTAATAAATAAAAAGATAGAAGACTAAAACATTATAACCGAACAAAAAAGACATCTTCCTAACCCATATGAAAATATAATATTTGTTATTACAAAAAAATATATATATTTTTCATTACAAGACAACAACACTGTTAGTCATGAATAAAATCATGTTTATTACCTAATCACAAAAAATGATTTTATAATGAACAAGTAATTTGAAACACCAAATTTTTTAAAAAAGTTATAAGAACTCGGAGACTATAAGAAGAGAAAATGATAAATAAAATAGATTGAAAAATGTATTTAAATTTGAGAAAAAATTATATTAAAAAGAAAAATCATCATGTTTGATAATAAATAAATTAGGCATTAAATAATTATACATAATATTTATTGAGTGATTTGGAAAATCATTATCTATTGCACTCTAATCATTTCTTCATATTTATTTATTTATACTAATCACTTCTCACCTTCTATTTTTTCATTCAAACGATCGAATTCTTAACTAAAATAATAATAATTAAAAAGTAAGTCTCTAAAACAAATGTCAAGAGTTTTGTTTATAATGAAAAATAATGTTCCGATAAGAAAAAGCAAGTCTCTAAGTTAAGAATAAGTAAAAGTAATATATTAATTTTTCTATAAACACTAAATTAATTAAAAAATGACATTTTAAATTAATTAATAAGAAAATTTATAAATTATATATATTTATTTAGAGAAGTTAATAAAATAAATATTTTACAAAATAATTTGCGTTAGTCAAAATTATTTTTTGAAGATTTTTTTCTCCTCTCTTAAAAATTTGTCTATAGAATAATTTTGCAATCATACTTTGATGTTTCAGGAGATCATGGAAGAGAAGTCTGGTGGGAGAAGTAACCGGTAAGCATCAGTGTTAAGGTACAAGACTTTCGGAGAATCTCTCTATTTCAATTTTTATATTTTTATGATATCGTGTGAACGTGTCTTTGAAGAATCATATTTTTGTCACAATCATTGATCAAAGACGTTTCCAGTGTAGTTTTTTAGTTGACATGTTTCATCTTGTTACATATGCCGGTCATCACGATCATCAAGTGGTTCTTTGCCAAAACTTTAGCTCACTGGTGTTTAAAACGCATCTATAAAATTTGACAATTTCTTTTTTATACTTAATTCAAATGGTGTGTGGTGTAGTAGATCATCACGCAACTTTTGAGGTACCAAATATGGACTCCAATAAAATAAATTAAGAGGTTAGACTCAACCAACTTCATGCAGAAAATCTTGAAATGCTTTTGTCTTCTGCCCAAATGGACAAATGGTTGGTAAGAAATTTTTGTGGTACTGAAATTTTCTGCAAGTCTTTCATTTTTTATGAAATTATTGGAGAAAGACGTTAGAAGCGGTTTATTTGGCAGGTTCTATATCCAAAGCTAAGGTTTCAGCATTATCTAGTGGTTTTAGTTTTTAATCAACCCTATAATCAATCAACACATTTTTATGAACACATCCATTAAATAATTAAATTATAATATTAAAAATACCAGAGAAGACAAAAGCCAAGATGAGTAATCAACCGTGTCAATGTGGAGTATCTTTGTTCACACAGGTGTCCTTGGAACACATAAATATGTCTTATATGTTTGCAATGATGTGAAGGATTAACCCTTTTCATTAGACCTATTATTGTTAGTTAGGTGAAAGAAGTCTCAGTCAATTATTGATTCCCAAAATATGACTAATGGATTGATAGATATGTCACGCGTGTTTTGACAGTAAAAAACATTAAAAAAAGCCTCTCTTTCTCCATGGTGTTTCTAGCCACAAATTCTATTAATGCAGTTGAGAATGTGAGCAGAAAAGTTAAAGGAACATTAAAAATGTTGTGAGCAGAAAGGTACATCGATCTGAAGCAAAAGTTAATGAAATTAAAAAGTTGTGGTTAAGGTGATTTGGGAAGCGTAGCTGCAGATAATTGATTTGCAAGATTCTTTCAAAGAAGAAAATATCATATGTTGCTGTTACGCCATGTACTCGATTGAGGAATTACATTTAACCAATTCAGTTTACTGATACAGAAATAAGTAACTACATTATACAATCAGATAATAAATATCCCACAATGTCTACAGATTACATACTGAATATGAAGGGTAACAAATACAAGTTTTAGGTGCATACAATAGAAAACAACAATGTAATTCAAAATTTTACATCTTCGTAGCCACAAAACCTGGGCTGGTGGTTCACTAAAACTTTCACACAGCCACTTGTGACTGTTGTTTCCTAAGCCCTATCAATAATTCTCAGTGCATCAGCACTGCAGCCTCTTGCACAAGAGGCTGTGTAATATGCACAAAATGCTCTGCTTCCCTCTCCACCTCTTCCCAGCACTTGTTTGCTCCTTTTCCTTCTTTCATCTTCTTCACAAACGCCACAAACTTCCTCCAGTTATTTGGTTCAAACAGATGAGGGTTCATCCTCAGGTATGTGAATGCACACATCTCTCTGTCACCAGAGTTACCATCAGCATTCAACTGTGATGCGCGTATGATCTGCTCGTGAGCATATTCATCATAGCGTGGCAGTGCATTTTCGCCGGCAAGTGCGACCTGCGCCTTCTGTGTTGCTAGAGCCACTTGTTTCACCAGCTTCTCAGGAGCACAAAGGGCATCCTGTGGCTGCTCGTGGTCGCGCATCTCGATACAGGTGAAGTTGAAAATGGCACCATGGCGTGCCAACATTTGAGCAATGGGCAGGTAGCCATCGTGGAAACGCGTGTTGTAGTACCCTGCTGTGAGTTCTGGAGCATGAGACCTTGAACCATAGTGCCAGTGAATGCCAGCAATCTTTACTGAGATCTTAACCCCAGGGTTGTCAAAGATTGATTTGGCTGATGTGAGAATTCTATCACCATGGTCCAGCAGCATCTGAGAGTACCATGTGAGGAAAAACTCACCATATGGACCATTCCAGCCTCCACCTTCTTTGCGGAAAAATTGTGTGTCTTCTGGCCAGTTGTTGTAGTGGCCAGCATCAGTAGGGCCTGTGCTTCCCCATTCTGGCTTACCCTCAGCTTCAGCGGCAGCTTTTAAACTACTTAACATATACTGCACCACAGCGCATAATTAAGTGTTAGAAATACAAAGCAAAGTAAAACTATAGGTTTCGAATAAATTTCTCAGTAGGTATTTGTACGAAAAGAAAATAAGAATTAAAATAAAATAAATTTCTCTCATAAACTAAAATTAATTTATGTAACGAAGTTTTCAGAAAAGTTAGATGAACACTTCTGTCAAAATTAAATACAAAATTTGATTTTAACTTCTAGAGAAAAACTGAATTCATTTTAGAATAAAATGTGTTTTAGATTATTATTTTTATATTTAAAAAGTAGTATTTTTTTATTCTTGTATATCTGGAAATGTGGTCCCAAGTAAATAAATATAAAATATTTTGGATCCATTTTTTTATATTAAAAAAAAAAACTATTTCTGGTTATCGTATTACTAAAAATGTGGTCCTATCCCTAGTCAATAGGATAGGAAACATAAGGTTAGAAATGAAATCAACCACTTTGTAAAAATCAATCTTAAAAAAATAAAATAAAATTATAGAGATATAAAAATTATCGGTTGTGAAACAGGACAAAAATCAATTTTGAACAAATCTTTAGAATACATTACAAAGACAATCATATACAGAGGGTAAAAAGGTATAAGGAAAAAAACCGCAAACATACCTTGTCAAAGCATTGAAAAGCACCAATTCCTGGGAACTTCCAGGTCCCGTTTTGCTCCGGGTAAGAAGGGTAACGCAGCTCACCGGCTGGACCCATTCCAACTTGGATTTCCTGAATTATGCCATTAATAGGAGTTCAAGTAAAAGCTATAGAGCATAACAAATCAGATGGGAAAGTGCACTTAGAAAGAATTATAAACAAAGGGTGACAGATCTTTACCACAATGGTATCACCAAGGAGGTGCTTGAAAGTGTCTCGGAAAGCACGCATAAAATCAGCGTAACATTGAACTGGGGTTCGGCCCTTGAGCACAGGCAAAGTATCACATCCAAGTGATACATATTCATAGTTTCTTCTTCCCCATTGATCAGTATATGCAAGATCGGGATCGTTGTTCATCTCCTCCACAACCCATTTGGGCAAGGGAATGCTGCACACAAGACATAAATTATCTCAGTGGCCCACCAAGAAGACACCAAGAACATACATGCTATTCCTAAACAATGCTACTTGTGACAAGACTGATAACGATGATATCTAGAAAACCGCACAAATAAGAGCTAGTTTTTTATAGACACAAAGCAGGAACCGTGACAAAGAAGTTCTTTCTAAAATTATACATGATATGTTCGGAACTCGAATTCAAAATTGCTGATTGGATTAAATTAAAAAATTTCATGGCTGTTGATAGCAATGAAAATAATTGTTACTTAAATATATAAACAAAGAGAATCCTAAACAAGTCATTGAAATTTATAGGGATCCAGTTCGAAGTTTCAACTTGCCATGTTAGAATTATTTTCTAAAAAAAGTTTTCTTAAAATTGATTCAAAAGCATGTTAAGATTTCGGGTCCACTAATAGGTAGATCCTTAAAACTTTGTATACTTTTTGTGGCGATAACGACGTGAATCAATAGAAGTCCAACTTCAATTGGTCCCATTTCGGCACTTTCCATCGCGAAGCCACACACTTTCCTCATGTATTTTGTATACTTTTCACTAGGACCACAAAGAATAAAGAAAATAGGATTCGCTACACCGTATTCGCCACGCCTCTTCAAATAAAGATATACATATTTTCTTAAAATTATTGTGAATTGTTGTAATTATATGTTTAAAAATATAATAATCATGTTTAATTTTAAGAGAACGTCAACTCATTCCAAAGAGTACAAGGATTAACAATTTAATTGACTTCATTATTTTCAATCATTGTGAAAATAAATATTAATATTTCAGCAAAAGGGGAAAAGTTAAATAATACTCAAGACCCAAATTATTTCAAGGTCCTAGTTCATTCAATAGAAAAATACAACACTACACTTAAAAGCAAAGTGATACAAGTCCACCTCACATGGCATGACTGATATGGCAGTTCTTCTCCCTCCCACAAAACTCCTTTTAATCGTTTATTTTATTTTTCAAGAAATGTGTTGGCACCGTGCTGGGCACTCTTCTCATTCATCAAATTCCGAATAACGATGACCGCATATTTCGGATGAAATCTTATTACCCAATTTAAAAAAAACGTAAAGAAACTTAAAAATTATTTTTAAAAATAATTTCCAATTTATAAAATTTTAAAAATTGAAAATTTATTTGACAAGTTATAACATTTTCACAAACTAATTTTATTTTTTAGTTTTTAAAAATTTAAATACTAAAACTTGAAAATACATTTCGATATCCATATTTTCTTTAATATTTTTAAAACTTTCCTCGTAACTTTTATTCCTCGATGTCGTATTAGAATTATAATTTTTTTCTAATTTATTTTCAAGTTATTAAAAAAAAATTTAAATTGACTACTGTTTTTAAAAATAAACAAAAAATCGAAGAGCTTAAAAACCATTACTTTTATATTAAAAAATAAAAACAAATACACATCTTACTTTTTCTTCAAAAGAACTGTAAAAAAAAATAAAAATTGCAAGAACTTCATCCAGGTGGTTTATCCGAAACAATATATTTGTTAAAAAATTATGTATCTAGCTTATTTTAGGTTAATTAATGTAGATTCCTGAAATGTTTAGCAGTTTTAATTAAATTCTCAAATTAAAAAAATTGTAATTGATTGAGTCGCTGTCACAACTTATGTTTTTAAAAATGTTCCCAAAGTCGTCATAATCTAAAATTATTTAATACTTCCCAAATAAAAACCATAAACACACTGGAATTATATTTTAAAAAATAATCCTAATCACCTATTCACATGCAATTGGATTTCGTTTTTCTCATCTTACTTTACCTCGTTAGTTCAGAGGATCATATAAACAAACAATAGCTTTTTAAATCAAATTAACCCAAACACTATAAACATTCAAAAGCTAATCACTACAAAATATTAACACGAAAGAAAAACGAAGAACAAGAAGAGAAAGCATTACTCACTTGCAAGAGTCTCCGACGTTACCGCCACATTGATGAAAGGACATCACAGCCTGCACCTTGAGACCGTGTTTCTTGGCCATTTCCATCAGCTCCACGTATCCTCCCCAATTATACTCTCCAGGTTTCTCTCTCTCCACCATACCCCACCACACGTCCATCATCACCCCCTCCACCCCCGCGCTCTTCAGCGCTGCCATCGCCGCGTTCACCGCCTTCCTCCGATTCACCGTATTCCCAGC
The DNA here is from genome assembly GCA_963425845.1 of Sphenostylis stenocarpa. Taxonomy (NCBI): domain Eukaryota; kingdom Viridiplantae; phylum Streptophyta; class Magnoliopsida; order Fabales; family Fabaceae; genus Sphenostylis; species Sphenostylis stenocarpa. Next base: position 68,822,204 of record OY731401.1, on the reverse strand, counting down.
TGTCACGCTGTCCAGCGGCATCATCACGAACACCGGTACGCCCTTCCCCTCTCCGTTCTCCTTCCCTCCGACGCCGTACTCCTTCTCCTCCGCCACCTCCACCTCCGTCGCGAACGCCTGACACGCCGCCGTCAGATCCGGCCGCACAGATCTCGGTGCCGGAGACATGCACGGGGTCAGCGGCGGAGACAACCCCTCCACGCCGTCCGTCCTTACCGCCTTGCACCTCAGATTCGCCACCGGCGACTTCCACACCGCCGACGCCGGCGACTCGCCGGTATTCGAGGTGGAATCCGTCAGCACTGCCGTCGCACCTGCCAAACTCCCGATCTGGTGAGTCATGCTGAACGCCATTCCACTATCAACAATTCAATTAAAATTTTCGACAATTTTCTGATTCTCTCTACGATTCAAATTCTCCTTGATTTACAATTCGATTCAACTCTTCGCTATTACAATTCTTCTACAGAATTGTAAGCGACAACCGAAGACAAAAAGAAGAACAGCAATAACGATAAATAGAAAGTTGTTTAGGGTGTAGTGAATATAGTGTGAGGCGAAAACCGGAGGCAGGGGAGGGAAATTTATAGGGGAAAAGAGAGAGAAAAGAGATAAGGTTAAAATAACAACGTTTCCGTTTGGCCGTTGGTTTTACGCCACGTGTCTGCGCCATTCGTGGCGGATTCGGAAATGGGTGAGGAGTCTACGGCTAGGATTTATGGAACGTTTGGGAATGGACGGTGGGATGTAGAAAACGCGTGAAGGAACCAGAAAGTATGGTAGGGAGCGATCCCTTGGATGATGGAAAGGTGACACGTGAGGGGATCACGTGGCGTGCGAAGATATGAGCGAAGGGAATAGAGAGAGAAAATAAAGAAGGGATTAGGATCTCGTGAGATTTCGACTTGGCACGTGTCAAGGTCGAAGTCCAATGTGAACATCCCCAGTAGATCTATCTATTTTCATATCTGAAGAACACTCCTCCACCTCACATTTTTTTTTTCAGTATCAAATTTATCATCATATCATATTAATTAATGTAGTTAATTTTTGACTAAATTTTAATTACTATTTTCTATAATTAAGAGGATTCGTTGTTTTTCTTAAGTGGATAACTTTAATAGAGAATTTTTTTAGATAAACCATATATATATTTTTAAAAATTATCCATAGTTATAAATAGTTGTAGAAAATAAATTATCCAAATATATCTTCAATTTGTAATGACAATACATAGTTTTGGAAAATTAAAATAATAAAAAATAATTAAGTCCAAATTCGAATGATAATAAATGATTAAGACATGGACTAAAAATGATTATTAGTAGCTCACCTAAATTATGTGAATTAATTTAGGCTGATTAAGTTGTAAATACCTTAGTTTTGATATTGTGGACTTGTGTTTAATTGGTCAGAAAAGACATTAGTTAAAGTACATATGAAAAAATATAGATGTTAATGGTAATTAAAAACAACAAGAATCGAATAATTACTACATATGACTTAATTCTGTAAATTATTTTAGGATGAACAATTCATGACTATTTATAGTATTGATATTAATTTATATTTTATCAGTTTGAAAAATTATAATAGAGATAACGAGATAAATCCATATATATATATATATATATATATATATATATATATATATATATATATATATATATATATATATGTCGATGTCTATCTTTTTTTTTCATTGTCAGAGTAGACGTGTAAAGGTCAACATTTTATTTATTTTATTATTTTTCTTTGAATTTCTTTGCTTGCATTGTTTTTTTGTTTTTGAAAAAGAAATTATATATAAGAATAAGAAAATATATGATGTGTGTGAATTAAATAATAAGAATTGTTGAAAGAGGTTACATATTAATTGCTTCAAGTTAATGAATGGATGCAAAACGAAGCATCGTCTACAACACTCCATGCTTCTAAATCATGCAATCTAATCATCAACTTCCTCGTCACATTTCTTTTCACCCTAACAAAGAGATAAGTAGTGGTGTGTGCACAAGTTCTCAATGCTCAAGTTGGACATTTTAATTATTATCATTAATCATTAATTATATTAACATTAAGAATGGAAATATTATTTAAATAGAAAATAGCAAAAACCTAATTAACTTACTAATAATATATTTATTATTTTATATGCAATAGCTCTCTTTAAAAATCATTAGGACCTATATGTCTATTCTCATTCCTGTACAAATCTTTGGATTCAAATCATTTTCTTCAAGCACCTTCACTTCCTCTTACCTTGCTTTCATAGAAATAAATAGAAGCTAAACCCTAACTTTCACTACAAACCTAACTATCAAATGTATTACCAAAAAACAAAATGATAGATTTTTTTTTTTTTTTTTTTTATGGTCTACCACTGACCTTTCCTAAACAACACACTCTATCCAATATTTTCATAGATAAGATGGTTTGGATTTTAGGTTAGAATTTGATATCTGAAAAATCGAATTCTGACCTTTAATTTGTACGAACATAATCGAAAAACCAGTCAAAATTTGATTTTTGAGAATTGAATTCTAAACGGTTATATATATATTATTTTTATATTTAATAAATACATAATTATATATTTTTACATTTAATAAATATATATTTAATATATATATATATATATATATATATCTAATATTCAAGTATTTATTTAATATTTTAATAACCTTATATAATATTTATAGTAAATACTTATAATATTTGTACTAAAATTATTTTATTTGATTTTGATATAATTAATAAAATATATATATATATTTAATAAATTTATATCATATATATATACACTATAAATATGTATTTATTAAATATATAAATATATAATTATACAAATATTCTTTATTAAATATAAAAATATTTTAAATATATATATATTTAATAAATATATTTATATTTAACTGTGTAAAAAAATAAAAAAACAAAACTCCGTTAGAATTCAGTTCTAAAATCAAAATCTGACCAATTTTTCAGTCAAATTCACACATAGAATTCAATTTCTCCACTATCAAACATTATGTATAAAAATATTAGGTATTTCTCCGATCAACAATTATTCTTTTTTTATTTTATGTAAAATAAATATTTATGATATCATATTTTAAAATAATTTAATGTTGATTTTGCTTCATCTAATTTTTTAATAAATTTAAAAAAATTTATTCTCTCTTTTGTAAGTTTCTTAATCAAATAATTATGAAAATAGTTTTAACAATTTCTCATGTCATATAAATTCTTTTATTAAAAAATTACTTTAAATAATTAATACTTTATTTATTTAAGTATTTCGATAATTATCTATGACTTGTAAATAGCATCTTATGTGGGAAATAAACGGTTAGGCAGAATAAAATCCACAATGTTACTGTGAATGCAAAGGTTAAAGCATGCCCTTTCCTTTCACCATTTTCCTCCTTTTCTTGGTTCTCATCTCTCTCATTCACACTCTCACTCTCACTCTCACCACCCAAGAGGCCGTTGCCTTCTTCAATCGCATATCCAAATGCATCAACCACCACCCATTATTCAAGGTAGTAGCCAAAAATTTGTATCTACTTTTCATAATATTATACATTACTCAGATATAACATGGCAAATTCATCATATTCCATTCTATCTGGTAAACAGATTTCGGATAATTGTTTATATATTCTACTGTCAAAAAAATTAGTCATCAAAATAACGAGGTACAATTGATATCCAGAGATAGCTAAGTATTCGGGAGTTCTTCTTTTTAATCCTTTTCCTTATCGTTGTTGCTGATATCTCGTTCGTACGCATCAACCACTACCCGTCTTCCATTTACTGCCATTTCCCTCTATAATAAGCAGTTGGAATCTAGGGGAATTATTCCCACCATTTTCACTTTAACCATCCTCATCAATTGCTTCTGCCACCTCCGTCAAATGACCTTTGCTTTCTCTGTGTTCGGCAAAATTTTCAAAATGGGTCTAATACCGTATCCTTCAACACACTCATGAATTGTCTCTGTGTCAGTGGTGAGGTCAAGAAAGCACTGATTTCCATGACAATGTGCTAGCTCAGGCTGTTCGGTTACATCAAGTTAGTTATGGGACCTTCATCTTAATCAATGGTTTATTAAAAATTGGAGAAACAGGATTGCTGTGCAGTTGCTTTGATCATGCCTAATGTGGTAATGTAGTTCAATCATGGATAACCTATGCAAAGATACACTTGTTGCTGAGGCTAATGATTTATACTCTGATATGATTTATAAGGCTGATATGGTTGTCAAGGGAGTTTCTCCCAATGTCATCGCTTACACAGCTTTAATATATGGTTCTGCATTGTGGATAAATTGCAGGAAGCCATTGATTTGTTTAATCAAATGGTGCTGAAAAACATCAGCGCGGATGTGTATACCTTTAATATATTGGTTGATGCCTTCTGTAAAGAAGGAAAGGTGAAACAAGCTAAAGATGTATTGGATGGTGAAAGCTGGTATAAAGCCTAATGTTTAGTTTAGGACGTGATAGGGCCAAAGATGTATTCAACACTATGACTTTAAGGGGAGTGATTCCCGATGTTCAGAGCTACAGTATACCATGATTAATGGATTATGTAAGATTAATATGGTGAATGAGGCGGTAAATTTGTTTGAAAAAATGCATCACAAAAATATTGTTCCAAATACAATAACTTACAATTCTTGAGTAAATCAGGGAAAATATCTTACGTTTGGGAGCTTATTGATTAGATGTTTGGGAACTTATGGATGAGATGTATGATAAAGGTCAAAGAGCTGATGTAATAATCTACAATGGTTTATTACATGCTTTATGTAAAAACCATCATGTAGACAGGGCAATTGAACTATTCAACTTAGTTAAAGACAAGGGAATTCAAGCGACTGAGCACAATACTTATTGATGGATTTTGCAAAGGTGGGAAGACTTCAGAGTACAGTAGAGGTTTTTCAGAATCTTTCGATTAAAGTATATTATCTTAAATGTGAGGACATATAATGTTATGATCAATGGACTGAACTTTGTAAATGGGGCTTGTTTGATGAAGCTTTGGCCATGATGTCGGAAATGAAAGGCAGTGGTTGCAACCTAATGGTGTAACTTATGAAGCAATTATTTGTACTCTTTTTGAAAAGAAAAAAATGAAAATGAAAAACCAGAGAAACTACTTCAGGAAATTATTGCTAGAGGCTGATTGTAGGATTAAAAAAAACTATATGAGGCCCTTTTTATTACGCCTTTAGTTATTTTGAATTTTAATGACAATTTTATCATCTTAGTGCTTCAGATACCAAACGAAGCTGACCCTGTCATATGATTATTTGGAATTGGTTGGAGTACTTCATCTATTTGATTTTCAGATATGCAGGGCTTGTTAATGAATGCAGGGTCAAGTATTGAAGGTTAGTATTCAAATGCATAATGGTTGAGGACTGGCTTTTATATATTCAATGCATGACTAGATGTGAAATTTGAAAATTTGTTGACCAATTTTCTTTCCTTTGTGTCTTTTTGGATAGAGAATGTTATAACTATAAGTGGAATGGAATTTTGAAGAGACTCAAACTCTCATGTCATAAAATCTCTTGTTTAGATATTTTATTAAAAGAATATACAATTCTGGACACTTTAATCAATTTTCTTTTAACCAACCTCAACCTTTGGCTTCTCTGCATGGACCCATCTTCTCTGTGCTTGCAGTAGTAACCTTGATTTGTAGCTTTCATGACATCCTTTTTGGAGTGCTCGTAACGTCATCTTCTTTGTAGATCGTGGTTCTCATCATTCAGGTTTTTTCAATTTTACTAATTTTTGTTTATGGATCTGATTCGCAAAAGAGCTGCTATTGATTTTTGTATTAACATCTTACCCCATCCAGTATTTTTATTTACAATGAAAAATCAAGATTACATACTTTTTTTAAAACTCAATGTTAAAGTGTTTTTTCTTTTAACCTTTATATATTTTAGTATTAAAATTTTAATTATCAAGAAAATTCAAATCTTAACGTCATAAAAGACAATTTTTAAAATAATTACAAATAATAATTGTAAATATTAAATAAATTGAATAATTCTTTTTATTATCCATTAAATTAATTTTATTATTTTATTAAATCATATTTATTAGGTCCATAATCAATGATTATTATCATTCTTCCTTTATTCTATAATCCCAATTGCATTTTAAGAAAAAGATATCAAAATATTCACTTTAATGTTTCACATATTACAAAAATCTGAAAACAGTGCACCATATTAAAGATTTCAAGTGTCTCTTAAGTTGTTATGACACTAGTATGAAAATATAGATGTATGAACTATTTTTCAATTTGATTGTTACCTTGCAAAATTTTTAATTTTACTTTTTTTAGTAAAGAGTTTAATTGAGTAGAGTTTACATATAACATGACCAACTTGTTAAAATAACATAAAATTTCATAAGCTGCATGTCCAACAAGAAATTTTAGAGAATATGTTAAATGATTACTTCATATTGAAGAAGAAAAATCATTGTCTCAGAAACTAGTATTGCTCTTACTATAACTACCACAGAATAAAACAGACAAACAAAGAACACAAGTTGAAGCACCACAGTACTTATTACTTACGATAGATCAAAATTATACAGTATCAAGACATAATCAATTATATAATGAAACATAATCCATTGTCTTTTTATCTCGATTTTCTACTCAACTTTCCACAACTTGTAATTTTTCACGCCTAAATCCACACAACCTTCAAGTACATGCAAAGGAGATAACTTTGAATATTATTGCATGCCCATGATGATCCAGTCAACTTATCTGGTTACACACGACAGTTCAACCATTGACTGAGTCAACTTCTCAATTTATATATTTTTTTTAAAATTGGATTGGGGATTCACATAACATGCCACGTGGAAATTGTTCCTAATTTTTTAGCTAAATAATTGCAACTGGTCAATTGAGTCAACGAATTCTAAAAAGCAAGAATGTCAACTACCAGATGTCTTGAATACATGTGCCTAGGAGACTATTTTTCAAACTATTGTTCAAACTCTATAAATTAACACTAATTTTGCAATTGCATTTATTATCAATGCAAACGTTTATATACTATCATCTAATTATATGTTGCTATATATAGTAAATTTACTGATTTTGATAGTAAATACTCTAAAAATGATATGAATAATAATTTTTGTGTGAATGGTAGTATAAAATTTTGTACAAACTTATTAAACACTCTATCTAATATTAGAAGGAACATTTACATGGTAATAAGTGAATCTATTGCAAATACTTTTGCAGCCATACAACCTATGGCAAAGTGTGGCTAAAGAGTACAACCTAGACATCAATATGTTTGTTGTGTGGAATAAGCACGACTCAGACGCTTCTTTCTGTATCTCCATGCAACCTGAATGCGGCTTGCTGCAAGGGATCTCCAATAAGGTGATACATACCTAACATCATACCATCGTCAAATCAGTATGTTGGAGCCATTGTTTTGAAAATAGAAATCAAGCAAAAATATCAGACAAGTTACATGCATATCAAAGTCATTCCAAGGAAAAATGATAGGTTTGGATATACATGTGCAATGGTGAGCTTTTGAAGCACCAATTCCAACATGAAAACCAGAATAGGCTAATGTCTAAAATATAAGACATAGGATCGTCGCTTGTATACATACATAACAAAAACTTCAATTAAGAATTAAGATTTATATAATTCACATTGTAAATTTTTTTACTGCACTTTCCCCATTTTATATAATTTCATATTTTAACTTAATACTAATTGACATCAAACCAAGTTGTCCGACAAGCGGCTAAAAAATTAAGACATACAATATAAGATTCTTCCTGGCACATTTTTTGACAAGATGTCTATCAAACCATGCGAGCTTACCAGAATAAGTTATGACTAAGAATATAAATAAATTCCAATACTATATCAAATTTCAACTTAATACCAAATTAACTCTGGATGAAGTTTCCGAATAAACCCAAGGATAACAATCCTCTCAATAGAATACTAAGAAACATATATTTTAATAGTTAAAAGAACTAATTGAGTCGTATAGAAACGAACTTCAAAAAAATGATGTGAGTTTTATAATAATTGTAATGCAGGTTGAATTATTATCTTTTGTACTTTTTTATGATAGCAATGCCCAAAGAGTGTTTAATCGATCATAGGTGTTGGTTCACTTTCTTTATTCATGTTCAAGCCGAGTTAGAGAGGTGTTCAAGATTTGTCAAAGAAATGTCTAAACTGTCAGGTCCAACAAGTGTCAAACTACACACTATTCTACAGAGGTGTTGGTATTTTCCAGACATGTCAAGAATATATGAAGGAACAATCTTCATGAAAAGGCATACAGTTGAATGATATTAACTTCTGTATGTCTTAAAAGGGTCAAGATTAAGTTGAAACATAAACCAAGGAAATGGATGAAATACCTTAGTGTTCCTTGAACATGAGGGTTTCGCAAGAATCTTGTGAAAAGAATTGTGAGTTCCTCAAGGTCTCCAGCACGAAGTGAAAATGCCTCCACATTTGTTAAGCATCTTACAGTCCTGTTGCTCAGCAACCTCTGCCCTTGAACCCTTACTTTTTTACCATCTGCAGGAGACAGAAAACACAGCGGTAAAACATTTTTCTCATTTTGTAGTGAGGCCAAGTTGCTCATAGTTGCAACTTCTGCTAACCTCCACTTTAACAGCCATGTTATCATTGTATCAAGTATTGCTATACCTGTAGTTACAGAAGAATGCTCAAGATACCATGTCAGAAGTTCTTCGCCACACGCATCCCCTTCAGATAATTGAACAATATTTCCATCATCTCCAAAGCTCTCTAATTTCCCACGTACAACAAAGACCATCTTCTCTACAAGACCACCCTGACTCAAAATTTTACTTCCTTTGATGTATGTCTTTTGTTTTAGTCTCTCACAAATTGCATCTAAGATAGGCTCATCCATGAGAGCAAAGATTCGAACCTGCATTATTAAGATCCTCAGAAGACTAAACAATCATAACAACTCACAGGTTTGTTGAATGCTTTGCCTTTTGATAAGTCACAATTTTGGTTTCGTGATGAATACGAATAAAGCTGTCTTCAAAATGGCTGAGATTTCAAAGTTAACCTAACATCTAAGACTAAATTCCACATAACAAATAATCATAGTTATTTTAATTATTACTGGTCATTTGTGCAACAAATTTCTGGGGCATACTTTTTTAACAAACTTGAATAGATGTCGTCTTATGTCTGTCTGGAGATCTTCTGGCAACTTTTCTAGAAGCGTTTCTTCATTCACTCCTCTTGTTGCTGCCCAACTATACCGTTCAGCCTGTCGTACTCTCCTGCATGGAAAACATAGTATGAATGAGTTGTACATTATGTGTGATCCACAAGTAACCTAGAACCTACATAAAAGTAAAAAATAGAAGACATTATTTTCCTATAATTCAGCATCATATGCTCTATTATATAATAATCACTAGCTCCAAATATATTTGTATTGTCGATATATCTATCATTATTAGGGCTAGAAACTTAATTCATGCAAAGTGGATGATTGTAATTGTTAATTTCAATCCTTACTCCTTAGGGTTGACAAGAGCAATTAAAAAATATAATGTTTTTATTGCAAATGAAAACATTTATTACATAAAAAATACAAAGGCATAAAAAATGTTTTCTTTTCTGATAAAAAACTTTCTACTTTCAGTTGCTGGAATATTCAATTTAATGAGTAGTAAAACAAAATATTAAATCAACAGAATCTACAAGGAAATGGATTGTGTGACAGGTTATCAATAAGATTTTTTTCAATATTTTTTTCACACTAGGTTTAGGAATAAGGATATTAGTTATGCACATATGATTAAATGGAGTTGGTTATTAAATAAAGGCTCTAACCTAAAACAGAAACTGTCTCATTGTCAGAGTAAATTGCTCGTGTACTTTTTAATGAAAAGGAGTTGTAGGAAGTGGTGGAGAGTTAACAAGCAATGAATTAAATCATCCAATAGACAGACACCTTTTTGAAAATGTGGGTGTTTTAACTTGTGAAACGAATAAGAACATTTCATACCTTCTAAGATCTTCGGGCAAGCGACGATGACTCATCCATTGTTCAACATCACGACCTCTAAGTTGCATTTCTAGCCTTCTGTAATTATGATGGAAGATATATCAAGCACATTATGACCCTTACATAAATTAAGGATATCTAAATGTTGTTGTGACACTAACTTAAAATACTACGTGAGTTTTTAAAACGACCAACACTGTCATCAAGCTGAAGTTAACTTAAGAGGCATGCGGATGCTAGGGAATTAAAAAGTATAGTTTGATACGGATTGGGTAGGACAAGCTTCCTTATAAGAACTTTAAGAGAGAAAAATATGAAAAAAAATTAAAATTAACTTCTACATATCTAAAATTAGCTACATAAGCTCTCATACAATTTCTTTAAACTTTTGTTAACTTGCGTACCAACTAATTTTAGCTTATGGAGAAACTCATTTCATTGTTTTTCTTTTTCTCTTTTAGACGTCCTTATGCAGAAGCTCATTCAAACAGACCCCTACACTTGAAGGATGGATGGAATTCATCCATCTCCATTATTTTTATTTTTCAAATGAAAAATGATAAAGAGAAGTTTATTTTATGGAAATAGGTTATTTTAGTGTGTTTTATTCAGCTTACTTTGAAGAAACCAATGCTTAATTTTTTCTACCTTTTAGAGAAAGCACTTGAGGGGGGAAAATGATCATAATTCATTTCCAAACATGCATTAAGAGCAACAATGTCATCAGCACAGGGCACTGCAAGTAATAGCAAAAAGTTCTACCTGCGTCCAAGGGCCTGAAGAAAGTTCTGTATGTTTCCAATGAGAAGTGCAAAAAGTAAGAGTCCCAAACCTATAATGGCCATCGTAAAAAGAACTTCCCACACAAAAGGGCTGGGGGTTTGATTACCAGCCAGAGTACTGATTTGCTGTAACAAAGATGAAGGTATAATTGTTGAGGGATATCATATTAAAAACCACTATATACAGGTGTTTCTGCTTCTTAGATCTCAACAGACATAGATCAATTGATTTTACACAGATAATCTCACAGGAATTAGTCCTGAGATAAAAACATTGATCTTACAGTTGCCATATACAGGTGAGAGTGTCAGAGATTCGAGGAAATAATGTTAACCATCCATGTAAAATTGAATAGTCAATATTACTTCATCCCTAGCTCTCACTTGATATGTACCCCCTATATATAGAAATGCATTTTATTAAACTTATTTGAATCTTCATAGATGGAAAATTATTACAGAAGAAAAAACATAAGAACGCAAATACACACCTGGAAGCCCCAAAAGAGTGCAAATACATATTTTTCCACCACATTAGTTTCTATGGTCAATTGTACAGCATTTACATAGATCCCATACGCGAAAGCACCTGAAGTGGCGTTCATACAAGCAGTGGCATTCACATTTTCGCTCCACAGATCTGATTTACGGCCAGATGCCCGGCCACAATCAATAAATGTTGAGCATCCACGAATACTAGAATCACGACAGGCATTTCGCAAACATTGATTAACCCTCTAGCACAAGGAAGAGGAAAATAATAGAGAAAGTTAATAATTGAAAATCAACAATCATTTACAGAATCTTATTCCTGATTCTAATTGAATAGGCCATCTAGCATGCGGGGAAACATAACAATTCTGATAGTTGAATGTCATTAGCAACATTACAAAAGAATTAAGAACAATTAAATTTCTGAGCTAATACTACTTTAATACTTTATTTTGCACATAATTCCTGTAACATATTATCATATTATACACAACCTATCCTTCCTTTACATGCAACATGAGGATTAAAATCAAATTATGAAATTTAACGAGGAAGAAATGTATTTTTTGAAAATGAAGCTTCTTATAATATTTTTATTCACCTGTAGACCAAAGAGGTACCAGAAAGAACCCACAACATGGCCAGATAACATAAAAATGAGAAGATTTATAATGAAATTTGCCCAAGCTGACTCAAAAATGAATCCTGTTGGAGACTGGCCAATTAACTGAGGCAGAAACCTGAATAATCTAGGAAAATACTGCACAAGGATAGCTGCACGCAGAAGATTTTTAGCATAATTTGCTCCAGATGATCCCAGATACTTTGGTAGGACAGATAATATCATTACCTGCAAATATTTCACTACACATGTCATAAAAAGGAATTTGAAAACTACAGAATAAACTATTATTCTATTTCACATGTTGAAAACCCTTTCCTTTCTCTACTGCCTGCTTGATGTCAAGTATTTATGTCCATTCTCCACAGACTATTTATTCATCAGATACAATAAAAGGTTCTATCATTGAGGTTCATTTGAACTTGAACAAGACCACATAGAACAATAAACAGTTTATAAAATAAAGATGATATGGCAACAAGAATTTTCAGAGTACTTAAACATTGTTCTGCTATAAAAATCATTTCTAGCCTACAACTAGCAGCTTAAGCTTTTAAGATAATTGATTGTTAAACATGTTATCATAACCTTTACAACTAATTATAGAAGTTAGATCCTCAATGCTCTCGTTTTCTTAATTAAATTCAATTTCAACACAAAATAAGTGGACCTTTGGAATTTATGTGCTTCAAGTTAATTGGTTATTAGCAAGTTATCATTGCCTTTATGACTAATTGTAAAAGATAGATCCACAATGCTCTCATGTTCTTAATTACCTGACAACAGTAATTAATTACAAAAGATTCAATTATAGAAAACTTAATAACTAGTTTCAAGCACTCCTTACTTATTTTGAATAAAAATATCACAACTAAACAACTGATGTTTTGAAAGAATCAAGAAAAAACTCAAGTTCATATAAAACCCAAATCCCAGTATTTTGTGTTATATAGGGGAGTTGAATAATATTTCAATATATACATCTCAAGAAATCCAAAACTGACAATCTCAGTGAAATGGAAGCATCAAAGACTTTCATGTTTTATAATAAATAAAAGATACAGAACCACTGATATGGAGAGAAAATATCAATAAGCATTCATGTTCAATTGTAAGGATGGTAGGTTTCATAACTCACATTGTAAACTTTGCACTTTGTTGCACATAAAACTAGATACCCAAAACACTAAGGTACAATGAACAAACTCAACCAAAGTAACTATATAAAAAATGTTTCCATAAAGTAAAAAAAGGAGATGGTAAGAAGTTCACCTGAGGAAGAGGAAATACAACAAATAGGTCGATAAAAAAATAACTCTTCAGATAATTAAGAGCAATTTTCTTGGGATGGTCAACTAAGTCTCCAGCACCTACTACAGTTGACTCAGGAGAAACATAAGCCAACCTAAACTGTAAAGAAGCAAACAAGACTAGAAAACTCAAACTCTTATTTAAGATTCAGGACAAATGCACTTTTCTTTTCATTTTGACCTGAACTAATCATTAAAAAAAAATTAAGACATGCACAAGATGCAGCAATGTAATATCAATAAGATTACAATCCAGCATTCTATACCATCTGAGTCGATTAACCATTCCATTTTTCTCTTCCAGTTTGACACCATATTGCTAATTGCCAAAAAATAATAAATACACATCAAAAGTAATATATTTTTAGGTTTGTAGCTAAGAGTAAAAAGCTCCTATCACTAATAGATTTTCTGGAACAGTTGTGGTAATAGAGTGTGAATGAATTAAATTTTAATGAGGAAATATTGAAGCTTCACACCAAATAACCTACATTATGTCTTGAATTGCAGCAATATGAACAATTAATACAATTACAACAAAAATCTTTGGTACTTGGTCCTCTGCCAGATGAGAGTAAGTATGCAACCTTCATTTTCCGAATGTATATATATAACAAGGATTTCTTGGTTTAATTTTTTCAGGTTTAACGATGATTGTGCCCAGTAGTTGTTCATTTTAACATAAGAAGGTTAGAAAATTTAGAGGAAGTATCATCAGCAATCTCATCCATTGGTTAGCAGTTACTTCAAGAACGTCTGCATTACTTTATGTAGCTGAATGATACACAGAATATCTGTATAACAAGCTTTTATTAATACTTTAAGCTGGTCCTGCACACATCAATCTTTATCCATGACATCATCACATGCTCATTTATATCTCTGTTTCCCATGAATTTTTCTAGGTATACTCTACTTCCACCAGATACATGTCCGTGCACTCTCTATCTATTAAAACTGTCTACATGCATTCATCCAAAATAGACAAAAACATGAAACACCCTGTAAACAGTGCTGTATCTTTTAATTAAACATGATATATACCAACACAAAAGATAATATGTATCATCATGCTTCTTTATTTACAGAGATTTGAAGTTTAATAGGAAATATTTAGCATACGTTTGGAGTTCCAATGATCTTATTATTTCTCCAGTGAATATTTATATAGGATGAAACAAAGAACCTAAACCCTTTTACTCTGTATGTTGAAAATATTTAGGAATACATTTGTCAGTACATTTTCCTTCTCAAAAACAGAAATAGTGAATAATAAACACTTGTTGACAAGGAAGGATCTTAATCATATAATTCAAGCTAACAAAATGGCTTCATTATATTTGTATATAGCTTAACATAAATAAACATAAGGGAATGGGGTTTTCTAAAGTAGTTACTGAGAAATTACCTGGAGAAGAATGTTAAAGAAATATATCAAATCATTGATGCTTCTAAATAAAACAAGTGTTGTTGTCATTGTCCAATTGATAGCAATACATTTATCATCCTGCATGTAATGAATGGAAAAAAATACAATTGAAAAAGTGGTAGCAGGGAAAGTAAAGTATCTACACCTAAGAAGATTTAATCAAATAAAAGGAAAAAGAATGACACCTCTTTCACATAGATTAAGAAGAAAAATAGTGGATCAACAAAAATTGCCTCCAAGCAAAAAATGGCCAAAAGCTTGTTCCATTGTTGTACAACTTTTGCGTGAGGATTCATAACTCCTGGAACATATGAAGAGCAGAAGGAAAAAAGTTTTCTTCCAAAACCCTTGGCATCCCCGTAAAGATTATTGTGGAACTGCAAACATTCAAAACACAAACAAAAGTGTGTTTGGTTACGAGAATTACAGCAGATAAATGTCTACAAAAGCAAATGGAAAAGGTCACAAGAATACTAAGTATAAGGATACAGAAAAGTCTTTTATAGTAGCCTTCAGAATGTAAGTATTGCATAATAATGAACAGCTAGAAATTGTCTGTTGACAATACTTCTATTACCCCTAAAGTGGACAATGATATCAACAGAAAGAACAGTATAAATAGTTAATCTTGAATACATTTTGTCTTTTAATTTTAAGAGCATGATGATAAGCATTTAATCTTATTAATTAATAATGAAAGGAAGTTAAAGTGAAGCTGTGCATAGATATGACAAATGCTACTTAAGAAGCATAAAGTTATAGCATAATTCGATCAAATGTCTATAAGTTATTAGGTTAATAAAATAATCTACCGTGAAATCCTGAATTTGGTCAGAAAAAAGATGAATGTATAGCATAAAATCACATCTGTATAATAAATTCTTTGGCTATACAGCATATAGTTAAAGTCAACATCGAAACATGGAAGTCAATGTTTTCTTAGATTTCAGGAGAAATAAAAGTCTATTTTAGGAAGAAAAGTACCTTGGGATCAAATATGGCAGAAGTTTTTCGAGTTTTTGGCTGAGCAGCCTTGAAATAAGTGGGGCAAGTAGTACAATAAGGATCATTACACATTCCCAGTTGCCCAGACCTCATTAAGTGTTCATTCTTTCTATCATAGTCGTTATTCCAACGATTTTCGTTTCTGCCATTGAAACTAGAAATGTTTTCTGTCTTACTCTCCCCAACTTTGGTTCCTGTCGCAGCTATATTCTGTCCTGAAAGATTTGCAGTTCCATGCGTAGCATACAGTGGACCACTCATATGCACAAAGGGGGTTTTTCTCACATTACGAAGTGGACCAGTATGTCCCACAAGACTAGCTTCTTTCTCATATGATTCCAAGGAAGCCATAGGAATCGAAATTGAAGCACTTCGTGTCCTAGACACTAGCCTCCGGAAATTAGAATCCACAACTTCATCAGACAGTTGAGCACGTGTTTCAGACAGCATAGGCACCTCCTCTTTTTCAAAACTAGCCATGTTTCCTTGGTGATTCTCCATTTTCTTTGAAACTAACAAAACATCAATATACACATTTCTGCACCACATCGGCAATTTCAAAGCAAACATCCAATTTATTAGCTCGAAACTTGAAAGGGGAAAGCATAAATTCAAAAAAAAAAAAAACTAAAGACAACATTTGTTCCTAAAGTAACAAACTTAAGCATAATCATAAGGAAAATCCTTGTTCTTATGAGGCAGAGGGTCAATTATAAAATGATATATGTCTTAACATTTGAAATTTTCTGATTACACAAAAAGTAACAACTAACAAGTGCAACTTCTAACAAGACAGAAGTAACAAATCCCCTTATCTTAAAGGAAGTAACAAATACCCTTCATGACAATGCTCCTACCTATACACACATCAGTGCGTATGTTCAAACTAGAAATTTGACACATATACACCAAATTATAAACAATATAAAGCACCAAAACCTATCGTGACAAATTGCTACTGGGGTCAGGAATCAGTTGAAGAATTCCATTATAATGTAATAATAACTACGAAGCCCAAGTGCAGAAAATGCCATGAACCAGGAACACTAATGAAACAATCAAGAGAGAAAACAAACCCAGAAAGAGCAAGAGCTGGTTCAAGAAGAATTGAATTCCCAGTGAAAATCAAGTTGAAAAATGAATTTTTGGGAGTTTGGTGATCTTAGAGGAAAGCAAGAAGGAGTTTCTGACGGAGAGAGGTCGAGCTGAAGAAGATACAGAAAATGAAGAGCGAAAGTGAACTTAAAAATGCAAACAACCCTGTGAGAGAGAGAAAGTTGCGAAGACGAAGACTTTGAGTCGCTGACTGAGTCAATTGGGAGAGAATTGAAATGGCACTGCCTGTTTTCTATGTGGGTTGTTACGTATAAAAAAGAAACCCATAATTTATTAAACATCTTTTCAACAATATTTTATAATTAGACAATAATGGAAAGTTATTTTACAACATTGGATGGAATAAAATACTAATATATGTTTCTCAGAAAAAAAGTATATATCAATATTATTTTGGATTATCAAACTTTCCAGCGATTCACTACAACATACATATATATGTGTGTGTCGTTGGAAGGCCTGCAAAGTGGCGACAGTATCTTAGTTAGTTTAGGATATATCGACGAACCGTCATTTCTTAAATTAATAATATGAAATAAAAAGAAAAACTGGTCAAACACTACTCACAACATTTAGGTACTTTTTTTTTTTTTGAAGAAATAATTTTAGAAAAAAAATTGTTTTCCTTGAATAATTTTTCACTAAAATTTTCCCAAAAATAATTCTATAAAATATGAGATTTTTTTTTCACATTAACATGAAAGATTACTGAAAAAAAAATAGTATGTTATCGTTGTCAAATCATTTATTGACAATGAATTGAAGATTTTAATAATAAAAAATAACATATAATTTTTTTTATTTTAAATAAAACATATATAAATATCTTTAACAATATTTTTAGCAATAAAAAACTTAAAAATTTCTGATGCAATTAATTCAAATAAATTCAACCCATAAAAACAAAAGAATTGAATCTAACCCACTTGATTTTTTTAATTAGATTAATAATAGATTTATCCAATACCCATAAAATTTTTTTTTTATATAAAATTATTGATAAATTGTTTATAATTTAGATTCGTTTAAAAACTTAAATATGAAAGCACTGAATTATAATTTACATATCAAACATACAACCAATTCAAATTATTCCTAAACGTATCTGGTAAATTTTTTTTTTTTTTTGTAATTTGTATATAATTAGTAGTGTATTCAGAAGAACTTTTTTAGAAATTATTGTATCGGAAATTTAATTTTCTTAAATTTATTTAGATAAGATTTTTTTTTCAAATTTAAAATTACACAAATTTACAGAATAAGTTAATTACTCAAAATTAAAACAAACATTATATTTAATTAAGAAATAAGAATTTGAAAATTTGTATTATCTCTCAAGTTTTAAATCTATGTTTTTCTAGAACGAGACGTGATTTCTCAATTTTTATCGATATTATTCGCCTTGATGTTATTTTTTAATTTGTTGTTGAAGATTTTTTAAAGTTAAACTTGATTATTGATTTTTTTTTCGTCGTTAATTAATAATTATGGCGGTGACAGAAATTTATATTGAAGAGATTAATATTTATTTTTTGTCAAAGTAAAAAATAAAATAAAATAAATTTTTATGACGAATTTTTTTTTCACAACTAATTTATTGATATAAAAAATAAGTAGGATAGATAAATAATAATAATATAAAAATTTAATAGTGATGGTTGGATGAATATTATTAAGATGATAATCTGTATTTGAGAAGTAAATTTAAAAAAGTGAAAAATGATAAAAATAAAATGCGGTTGTTTAAATTAAAAAAATATAAATAAATGAAAGATAAAAATAATTAAAAATATTAAATAATATAGTAAATTAATAAATGATAAAAGTATCATTTATATAGTTTTAATAAAAAATATAATTAAATTAAAATAAACATTTAATATAAAATAATTGTTTAATAAAATAGATAAAACTAAGTAAAAATAAAATTAATTTATATATAAATTATAAATAAATATTAATATAATAAATCAATTATTTTTATATTTTTATCCTTTTAAAAATAATAAATACAATTTATTTTTTATAAATAATCTTTATATATATATATATATATATATTATTATTTATAAAAATTTGAATATTTTACTAAAATTATTTTTAAAATAAATTATTTTAATCAAACAATTTAATTTCAAATTTAATATTTATTTAAAATCATATATGTAAATTATATGTTTTAAATATATGCATATATATATATATATATAGATTAAACTATTTAAAAAAATTATATTAATTGACATATTTAATTATGTTAATTAGATAATCAATTAAGAAAAAATGCATCATAATTTTTAATAATAAATTAAAAATATATTTTAGTTAAAAAATATTATTAATAAATCATAATAAAAAAATATGAATTATTAAACAAATTAATTTTTTTGGTTCAGTAATGTTTATTAAATCATGTTATTAATGAAAAATGTTTTTTTAAATAATAAAATTTATTAGTGTAAATTTTATTTATATTTATTAGATTGTACATAATAGGTTTAATTGTTATAGGAAATAAAATGTTACATAAGATAATTTTCATAATTATTTTAAAAATAAATTAATTTTGATTCATTTAAAATTAATTCATTGCTTTCATACACTAAAGTTTTTTATAATAATTTCTGATTAAGATGGTTGTGATTATTTTTTTATGGACAATTTTTTATTTTTTTGTGATATTAGATAGTTAATGTCTGCTTGTTTTTCTTATTGACTACATCTTTTGTGATTATTCTTTGGACAATGTTTTATCCACATTATATGTTTTGCAATTCAGGTACTTCAATAATTTTGACTTATCTTTTGAAAATGAAAAAGTAAATAAAAACAATTATATTTAATATATTTTAATTTTTTTAAATTTTTATAAAATTATCTATTAAAAGAAATTTAAAGAAATGTTTCAAAACACAATAACTTTTTAAATATAAAGCAATGCACTCTAGAAGTTATAAACAAAAATAGAAAAGCAATTTGAAGAACAACAGTGATTGAAAAGGGAGATACAAATATATATAACATTGTAAGACAGAACCTATTCTTAACAGAAGCAACCTTATTCATAATGGACCCACCCATTTTCTTTCAATTTGAAATGTTAATACTATCCCTATGAAGAGAGCATCTTCTCTTCCAGTTTCTCCATGCAGCCTGAATCCGTTTTGCTGCATGTAATCGCCAATGAGGTAATTCATACCTATCAAGATAAGTCATGGTTTTAAAGATTAGGTTGAAACATAAACGTAAATACAATAAGGATAAGGAATAATGGAAGACCTTATTAATCCTTGAACACGAGGGTTCTGCAAGAATCCTCTGAAAAGAATTGAGAGATTCTCAAGGTCTGCAAGGCGAAGTGAAAATGCCTCCACATTTGTTAGGCACCACACAGAACGTTTGCTAACCAATCTCTGTGTAGGAAGCCTTACCTTTTTACCATCTTCAAGAGAAAACACATTGGTAAGCCATGCTCATTTTCTTACCAATAAATCTTTGCACAAGATAGGAATCAAACAGGAATGTATCACTATAAATCATCTCTATAAACATAATGTATTTAACTACAACTTAAGAATTTTTTTTTCTAAATTTTTACCAAAAGATGTTTATAACTTGTATAAACCTATAGTTTGCTAAAGAAATCGCCATGGTTATATCCAGGATTGCAATACCTGTCCTAACAGTAGCATGCTCAAGATACCATGGGAGAAGTTCTTCTCCACAAGCATCACCATCTAATAAGAGAAGTCTAGTTCCATCTGCTGCAATGCTCTCTAATTTACCACGCATAACAAAGACCATCGTCTCTACAACACCACCCTCACTCAAAATTCTACTTCCTATGATGTATCTCCTTGGTTTTAACCTCTCACAAATTACATCTAGGATTGACTCATCCATCAGGGCAAATATTTGAATCTGCAGATATTTTAGACCCCCAGAAAATAAAATCATCACATATACCGGAACTTACAGGTTTAGTTAATTGATATACTTTGTTTTATTCTCCAAAATGGTTTTCAATTTTTCATATTCAACCTCTAGTCAATTCTAGCAGGTTATACAGGTAGACAGACACTGAAGCAAAAACATAAATTTTATAAGAAGTTCTCATAACTTCTAAACCACACAGATCTAAAATACTTCACTTAACGATGAATCATATTTTATTTTTTAATTATTAATAGTCATTTAAGACTCAAGGGACATACTTTCTTCATAAATTTGAAGAGATGACGTCTTATGTCTGTCTGGAGCTCTTCCGGCCAATTCTCCATCAGCTTCTCTTCATTGAATCCTCTTGTTGCTGCCCAATTATAATGTTCAGCCATTCGTATTCTCCTGCATGGCAGACACGAATTTCAGTAACTTGCTCAGGTACTTTTTCAAAAAATTATGGAATTGTAGGAAGAGGGGGATTTAACGAGCAATGACTTGATAAACCCATAGACAGAGCTCTTCTTGACGTGATTTGTGAAGAGAAGGAAAACATCATACCTTCTTAAACCTCGTGGTAAGCTGCGATGGTTCATCCATTGATCAACATCACGATCTCTAAGTTCCATTTCAGTCCTCCTGTAATGGAAAAAAGGAAATATGTCAAGCACGTTATGTCCATCATAGAAAGCAAGCAAGGGTATTGTTTATAAGTTTGATGGATACCAAAGATGTCTATCAATACTGATAAAGATGAAAAAGTAAAAGAATAAATGATAAAGACATATGCTGGAATAAGAGAGATTATAATTTATAAAAAAAAGTTATCATACAGGTATCTATTAAAAAAAATGTATGTTAGAGCGACATTGTCAATAATCAAGGAGACAGCAAATAAATAGTAATAACAATAAGTTTTACCTGCTTTGAAGAGCCTGAAGATACTTCTGTATGTTTCCAACGAGAAGTGTAAAAAAACCAAACTCCCAATCTCATTATCACCATTGTAAAAAGAACTTCCTCCTCAAATTTGAAGTTTGGGGTTAGATTACCAGCTAGAGTAATGATTTGCTGTATCAAAATCAGTAGGGTATACTTGTTAAGGGATATAAACCTTTCATGAATGTGCCTTGACATAATATTAGAGCATATATTCATGTTCGATCTTATGTTCAATCCAAGCATTCTCTTTGAGGAAAATATTACATGTTATGAACGCGTTTTAATTAGTTACATGAATAGATAACTTGTATTATTAAAAACAAACTCAGTGTGGCTCACTCTTACGAGTTTTCCAGTCATATGCCTTAACAAAGGGTGACATTTACATCTTGATATCTAGTGCAGTAGATGAGAGGATATTTACAGTAGGATAATACATAGATCAAAGAGAATTAGTTTCCAGTATATTGAACTGGAAACACTCAAGGTAGAAAAAATAAGTTAGAAAAAGAATAAAATACGTCTCTTATCAAATAGTACTAAGTTGAACATATATGCAACGTATATTTAATTTCTAATTATATAATAAAAAAACAAAAACGTACCTTAAAGCCCCAAAACAGTGAAAATGCAATTTTTTTTAGGACACTAGTGTCTGTAGCAAGTGAGGCAGCATCTTGAAAGATTCCATATCGAATAGTATCAGAAGTGGAACTCAAACAAGCAGTGGCAATTTCGTTATTTTTCCACAGGCCAGGTGCACCGCCTTGGTGCCTACAGTCAGTAAATGCTAAGCATCCAGTAATATTAGAAGTAATCTTGCGGCAGACATCTAGCAAGCATCCATGAACTCTCTGCAACAAGGAAGAGGAAGAAAAGAAGAAAGTTCAGAACTTCATACAGAAAATATTACTAATACATACATTGCATTTGTAATATTTACTTTGTTATGTAACAAAAAACCGTCATATATTGTAGATAGGTTGAATTTTGTAATTATTATATCATCTTAAAAGTTATAATAATATTACCAAGCTAAAATATTGGTTAAGTTATGTGCTATTTAGTGAGGAAGTAATTTCGTATAGTTTTCACTCACCTGTACACCAAATATATACCAGATAGAACCAACAACATGGCCAGATGGCAAAAAGATGAGAAGATTTTTAATGATTTTTTTCTGGGCTGTCATCCCTGTGAACAATCCAATTGGCAGAACCCTGACTAATCTGAGAAAATACTGCAGAAAGATCAGCGTGGCCGGAAAACATATACCATTTTTTTCGAATAATCGCAGGTAATAAGTCGAATATATCATCATCTGCATGCAAATATTTCCCTACATATGTCAGGACAAGGAGTTTAAAAAGAACATATATAATAAACCGTACTCTTCTTCACATTGAAAATATTTTCCTTCCAAATATTATTTATTCATCATCATCTCGCAATTAAAGGCTCAATAGCTGTGGTTTACTTTAATTGAACATGATATTGTAGAAAAAGAAGCAGTTTAAGAAGATAACGATATAAAAGTGACACATAAGTCTCCAGATTTCAATCATAGGCATGAGGTTTGTGTAGATATTATGGAGAAAACATCGAGCATTCATGTTACATAACAAGGATGGTATAAAATAAAGAAATTACAGTGAGCAAACTCAGCTAAAGAAATTTAAAGAACTATAAATTCACAAAGCAAGAAAAGGAGAAGTGAAGAAATTTACTTGATGGAGTGGAAACAAAGTCACTAAGTCCAACAAAAAATACGTCATCAAATAATTACACGCAATTTTCTTTGGATGATCAATTAAATGTGCACCACGTGGCCATGATTCATAAGAAACATAAGCCACCCTAAACTGCAGAGTAGTTTAACGGAGTTATTTACGCTTTAATTTATGAAAACAAAGCAAAGTACACTTAAAAAGTAAACAAATTATTTAAGATTCAGGCCATATAAATAATTAATACAATTACTATAATATCTTTAGTACTTGGTGTGCATATTATTTGGTATACCAGCATAAAAGCACGCTAGACTCTCAACCTCCACAGTTATAAGTTATTGGTGATGATGGTTATGATTGTTACACCAAGCTTACCAAAAAAAAAAATGGTAAAAATGGAAGCCAAGTTTTAAGTTCAGTAGATATTATTTATTAATTATAGAAGACAGATTTTAGGTCTGATGCAAAAGGATCACAAAAAACATTCTGAGACTGTTTTAAGGAACATTCAGCAAATTATGATATATCCTCTTACAAACAGAAAAAGGAAGATTTACAGAGGAAGCAGCTTTAAATATAAGTCTTCAATGTAACAATTTAGCATTTCCAGGTTAATGTATGAAAAATAGTTATACAATTAAAAGAAATAAACAACCGTGTGAGAATTCTTAAAAGTTACCTGAAGAAATATGTTTAGGAAGTACATAATACAAGCCAAGGTTCTAATTTGCTCAACAAAATGAATAGTCATAGGCTCGTCTCTAACATTACACATATTTTCCTGCATATAAGAAGCCAGAAAATTAAGGATATCCATGTCCTTGATATAATTATTTGTTGTGAAATCATCTTTACCAAATTTTATCACACTTGTACTTTGGACACAATTCACTACAAAAAAATCGCGTATTACTGACGGATTTGTAACCGTCGGAAAATAATTATTACCGACGGATATAAAATATTTGTGGAATTTAATTTTACCGACGGATATATCCGTCGGTAAAATAATAATTAGTTACCAACGGATATATCCGACGATAAATCCGTCGGTAAATTATCAATTAGTAAATATTCAATTAATTAAAAAATTAAATATTTTTTATTTAATAATTTCATTTAATCATAATAAGATTAATTTATAATAATTTCTTAAATTAAATCATTTTAAAAAATAAATATTTAATTATATATAAATATATAAAAACATATACAAATATTTAATTATATATAAATATATATATATATATAAATATATATAAAAATATATAAAATATAAATATATAAAATATAAATATATAAAAATATAAAAATATAAATATATAAATATATAAAAATATAAATATATAAATATATAAATATATAAATATATAAATATATAAATATATAAATATATAAATATATAAATATATAAATATATAAATATATAAATATATAAATATAATTTATTTGTAAATTATTATTAAAAAATTCTGGTAGCTTAGTGGTTGGAATATCAACCTCTAGCTCTAAGGTATTAGGGTTTAAATGGTTGTTATTTTATTGTCTTAGTCCCTTTTTTAGGGTTTAGGTGGTTGTTGTTCATCCTTTGTGTGTTGGTGACAAAGATGTGTTTTTTCATCCTTTGATTTGTTCAAAGGTGGTGTTCATCCCTAGTGAAATTCTAGAGAGGTATTAATCTTTAGTGAGATTTTAAGGAGGTATTTTCATCCCTTTGATTTGTTCGGAGAGGTGTTCATCCCTAATGTGATTCTAAGGAGGTGTTCATCCTTTGTGTGTTGGTGACAAATGAGATGTTTTTCATCCTTTGATTTGTTCAGATGAGATGTTTATCCCTAGTGAGATTCTAGGGAGGTGTTCATCCTTAGTGGAATTCTAAGGAGGTGACAATATTTTTAATTAGTTTACTCTTTACTGGTTCCTCTACTGAGTTGATTGTAATTTGTAAACTGAATTTTAAAGATAGTGAATTGAGGTCACTCTTGTGTTAAGAGTTGACTGAGAACTGAATATAGGGTTGACTATACCCGAACCAATATAAACCACTGTGTGCTCTTATTTTTCTCTTATCTCTTTTTCACTGTATTACTCTCCTTACGTCCCTTATTTTTATCTCTATCTTGTTGATATTTTATCTCTCTGATCATATTGCTTCCGTTTTATTTTTGTTCAATTTAATAATTAAAATTGAATTAATAAATATTGCAACTCCTTAAAATAAATTTTTAATTTGATATTTATTTAATTTGTGCATCTATTTGGTCGTCCCTGGATATGTTATCTCTCTATCAACATGAAGTATGAAATTCACGTGCATGAAAAAATTAAGAACCTTGACACACAACGTGTAATCTATGGCAACTCCAATAGGTAGTAGTCTTTAGTTTCTTAAGTGAAACGAAAGGATGGTTTATTTTGTACCTTCTGATTGAAGGTACCCAAAGCATTTGCAATCCTTTGCTCACTAGACCTGAGGTAGATTGGGCAAGTTAAACAATATGGATCATCACACATTCCCAGTGAACCAGACCTAACTAAATACTCATTAGTGCCATCATTTTGGTTCTGCGAATCATTTTCATCCTTGCCAGAGGATGAAGGAAAATGTTCTGTACTACTTTCTGGTGTTTGGTAGTGCGGAACCTCTATCTGATTTAATGGCTCCGTGAATACCGTAGGAATAGGAATCGATACACTTTTTGGGTCCTTGTTAGAAATTTAGAATCATCTGGTTTTGAGAGGTTGTCATGAATATATGATAAAATCTGCTCCTCATCTTTCTCAACATTAGCCATGTTTTCTGCAAATTAATAAAAATTCAATACTTACATTTTTATGTCAAAACAGTAGCATCAAAGTAAACTCTAAATCAATATATACTGAAAACAATGAATAGTTAATAGGAAACACCTAAGATACTGTACAAGTGAACAAGGAATCTCTTTGAATATACTTAGTACAGTCATCAAGAAAACAAGAAAGAAGGAAAAAACAAATTTTCAATTGTACAAGCTCAAGAGGTCCCACCATTACCGACCACAACCTTATTCCTCTCCACCAACCAAGCTTACTGAACGAAGTCTGCAATATCTTGAACTGATTTTCCAAGGAACAACATGTTCAATCAGAACCATCTCATCACAAAAAAACTAACATGTCGTTAGTCATGGTGAAACTATACTTACATTCTTTAAGGTCACAAGATTACTTCTGGATACGATAAAATAAGATGATATATTAAGAGGGACCAAAGCAAGAAAAAAGGCATGAAGAAGTAAATGTAAATAAGATGGATTCCATTTCCAAGTAGAGAAAAACAAGGAAAGCAAGGGTGTGGGATGAAACCTGTGTAAGGTAAAAAAAATACTCAGAACTCAGAACCATTACTGTAAATAACTGTTGAAAGTTTCACAATGCATGGCATGAGAGAAGAGGAGAGTAGAGTATGACTTATATATTGTGAAGAGTCCATGAGAGTGAGCAGTGAGTCTGAGTCTGAGTCTTTGCCGAAACAACAATTTGTGACCAAAGGTAGCCGAAAGTGTATCATATTTGCGTGGGTCATTCTTCCCTGACACTTTTCGTTGCCCCTTCTTACAAGATGGCACCTTTGCGTGTCGTTCTTTAAGGACAAAAAAATTACAAATACTGGCTTCCAATTAAAATTAGGTTATCTTCAAATCTCTCATTAATTATATTGATTAAAATTATAATTTAAAATTAATTTAATTTTTATCCACATTTAATTAATATAAGAAACTTATACATTATTAACTGATTAGAAATTATGAAGGTATTATTATAAAAATCAATAAACCTATTATATATTATAATCTATAATTTTATGAGTATGTAATGATCTCTATAATGTCAAGAATTAATTAGAAATAATCTTAAACCTACACTTTAAAGTAATTATTTTAAAAATAAAAACTTTTATCATTTCATGATGTAAAGAAAAAACATTTATAAAAATTCTATATGATAGTATATTTATTATAATTTATCATAACATTTTTAAATAAAAAATAAACAATTTTAAAATGAAAGCTATTTTTAATTTACTAATTAAGAAAATTTTAAAAAGTGTTGTAGAAAGACTTATAATTTTGAAAAGAAAAAGTTATGAATAGGAAAAAGCTCATTACAGGAAGAAAATTTATATCATGATCAATTTAAAATTTTAGAACAATCTACTCATATTCAATTAACTTGACAAAATTTTAAAATAACTAATCGTTTAAAAATAAAGTAAGTAATATAGGAAAAAAAGTTATGTGAATAAAACATGATCATATAAAAATTTCAAATAATTTTTTTTTAAAACAATCATGCCAAAATATTACTATAACTTTGAATATATTATTTTTTTAGTTTTTATTTAAAAAAAATGAAAGTATACTCTATTATCAATCACTATGTAAAGATATAATTATATGATTGCTAAATGTTTATGTTATTAACCAATACTATAATAATATTAATTAATAACATGTAAAATATAATTTATTAATATAAATAACTTGATAATGTACTATGAAACTTTTATTCGAATTATAAGATATAAATGACATTTTTATGACATATTAGCTATATTAAATTGCAGATAATATATACTAATTTAATTTTTAATATATTTAACATGATATTAAAAACTATTTTTTAATAAATATTATATAATAATAATAATAACAATAATAATAATAATTTATCAATTGTTACAAAAATTATCTAATATTTTGTTTTTGCACTCATCTCACCTGTGACAACCATATTTATTAATTCCTCTCCAAACCGTAGTATGTTACTATCTTATATTTTCTTTTTCTTTTTAATTATTATTTTTTTGAAATTTATTTTTAGTTATATATTATTTGTAAAGTTTAAAATTATATTAATTATATTGATTACATAGGTAAGATAACATATTATTATAAATAATTTTGGATGAAAATAAAATATTAAAATGAAAAATATCTCATTAAAAAAATAATAAATTTATGAAAAATAATATTTTTCTTGATATATATAGCAAAATCTTAAACCACACATATGTTAAAAAAAAATAGAAGAACAAGGGATAACCAATTATATTATTATAAAAGAAAATTGTATCATTGATAAATTTTATGCTTGCCACTGATTCTTGCACTTTGAAATTTTGAGAAATATTTATTTTATTATAATTATAATAATTAATACATTACGATAAATATATTTTTATTAAATTAATTAACTAAACCATTAAGTATTATATTATTTTTTATTTAACTACAAAAAATTCGCGTATTATCGACGGATATTTACTGAACGGATTTGTATCCGTCTGAAAATAATCATTACTGACGTAAATTACCAAGCGAATATAAAATATTTGTGAAATTTGATATTACCGACGGATATATCCGTCACTAAATCCGTCAAGTAATTTACAAATGAATTTACCTACAAATATATTCGTCGGTAAATCCGTCTGTAAATTCATAATTAATTAAATTAAGGTAAATTACACCTAATTAAAAAAATTAAATATATATATATTTGTATATAATATATAAATATATAAATATATATATATTTGTATATAATATATATATATATATATATTTAAATATAATATATATTTATATAGATATATATAATTAATATATATATATATATTTGTATAATATATATATATATATATATATATTTGTATATAATATATATATATATATATTTGTATATAATATATAATATATATATATATATATATATATATATATAAATATATATAAATATATATAAAATATAAATATATATAAAATATAAATATATAAAATATAAATATATAAAATATAAATATATAAAATATTAATATATATATATATAATATAAATATATAAATATATAAATATATAAAATATATAAATATATAAATATATAAATATATTTGTATATAAATATATTTGTATATAAATATATTTTATTTGTAAATTATTATAAAAAAATTCTAGTAGCTTAGTGGTTAGAGTATCAGCCTCTAATATTTAATAAATAATAAAAATATTACCAATGATTTACGTCCAGTTGTAATTTCAGTAAAACATTTATCGATGGATTAGTAAATCCGTCGGTAATATTTACCGACAACCAAATTTCAGACGGATTTTTGGTTGTCGAAAATCTGTCGATAAATAAATATTACAGACGGATTTTTGTTATTACCAACGGATTTTAATCGTCGATAATATTAAAATTTTTTGTAATGTTTTCTACACTGTGATAATTAATTTATTAAAAAATTATAAAATATTTGTAATAATGATGATAAGCAATCATCAATTTATATATTTAATTAACTAAATAAATTACATTTGAACATTACATAAAGTATATACTACAGTACTGATAGATTTTGTTTCAGAACAAACCAAAGATTTGGATTGGGTTTGTTTTGATTCTTTGTGGCGAAAAGACCATAAATCATAATTCAGCATTTACTTTAATCGTTAAAAAGTTGATAATAAGTCAAAAGTGGTACAAGAAAAGAAACCATCCCATAATTTCGATAGTTCTTTTTAATATTTTTAAAATTGGATTGATAATTAAATCAACAACGATATAAGTTAAAAATTTAAATACTTCTTCAATATTTAATAAAATAATATTTTTTATAATATAATATGTAAATAATAAATTTATTAATAATTAAAAAAATAATAATAAAAATTATTCTCATGATTATTTTAAGTTATTATAAAAATTGTAAATATAAAATATAATTAAGTGTATAAAATAGATAATTTATTAAAATAAAATAATAATATAATTATTATTATTATTTAAAATTGATATAATTAATACATAATAAAAAATTAAAATATATTATATTTTTTATGAAAAAAAGTAATCTTATTTTTTTTTATTAAAATCGGTTTGAAAAAAAATCTAACCCATTTTCTTCATTTTGTCTCAATTTTCCTGATTTAATTCAAATCCAAATATTTAAAAACACATCAATTTTTATTTCTGTTATATGTTAGACCAGTTGAACTCGTAGGTGCAATTCAATTTTCAAAATAATATATTTATTTCGCAAATTTTATCAACCTACTATTTACAATCTTAATTATATTAATTTTTAGAATTGATAATACTAATAATCACTTATATTTTAAATAATTATATTATTTTTGCTCATTAATAAAAATAATTTTGAAAAAAGTTAAATATTTTTGGAACAAATTAATTATAATAATTTTTTACAAGCATATTAAAAAATTTATAGTTAATATGTATGTTCACATATTAAAACCATAATATTATTAAAAGAAAATAAGTTGTAGATATAAAAATAACTATATAACTTAAGATTTTATAATCATATGACAAAACCTAAAGGTTATTATTATGAAAACAAAAGTCATGACGTCATGGTTGTGAGTTAATCAATATTTTCTTATTTTTAGCTTTAAAATGCAACCTGGAATTAAGGCTTAATCATTGCTTATTATTAATTCTAAATTGAATTATCTATATGTTCTTTTGATTTTTTTCTTTTAATGTTTTTTATATTATTTATTTACGTAAAGCGTTTTTCATCCAGATGCTTAGAAAAGAATTGATAATTATTTTGATTTTTTAAATAGTTTTTAATTTTTGTTTAGTTTTTAAAAACTAAAAAACTTATTTGATAAGTTTTTTAGTTAAGGCGTTTATAAAAATTATTTTTACTTTTTAATTTCTAAAAATTAAAAATTGATCAAAGTTTTTTGTAGTGACTTTTTATTTTATTATGGTGTCATTCTCTTTAATCTAAAATAAAATAAAGTGATTAAACAAGATTTCTTTTTTCAACTTATTTTTAAAAATATAGTTTATAATTAATTAATTTTTTTAAAACTAAAAAACAAAAATAAATAAAACAATTTCTTAGTATTTGGAATAATGGAGAAGAGACTTAAATAATTATAAACCAATACAATCCTATGAGAACCAGAGAGATAAGAAAAAAAATATATTGTTTGCAATTTCATACTTTTTTCATATAAATTTTTATTCTTTTGTGTTACTTATGATGTTAAAGGAAAGAAAATCAGCATTAATTTGTTATTGGAAGTATTTACTTACAATTAGTTAATCGAGGAAATTAACATTTATTTTCCATTACAAAATGATTTTTTTTTCAGATAGTTATCTAGTTATTTATTTAAGGTAAAAAAATATTTTTTTATAATTATGATAAATATTTGTATTTAATATAATTTAAATATAATATTTTATTTTCATCTAATATTAATTACTTCATTAAAATTTTAATTATCAATCATTAAAAAATAATTAATTTTATATTATGTGAAAATATTAAATGATGCATGTGGTTTTAATTATAGGAAAGTTTAATTTTATAGAAGATTAAAAGTTGCATATGTGTATTATTAGAATTATGTAGTGATAATTAAAAACTTATTAGTACTTGAAGATTAAACAAAATATTTTAATTATATTAAATATAAATATTAGATAAACAATATATTGTATCTTTATTTATGATAATAATTATTTTTTCATAAACACACACTCATTTTAATATAATTAAATATTTTTTCTATTTTATATATTATTTATTATTTTATTAAGTTTTTAATTTTTAAAGTTAGAGAATTTTAAGTCAGGAAAACTTTGCGAATTTGACTACTTTCCCATCTTTCATGAAATTAAACTTTATTGCAATTAAATCTATACACATTAATATACATATCACTTTGATATACAACTTTTTTTAATGATAATAATTAAAAATTTAACGAAATAATTGATTTTATATAAAAATCAAACAAAATATTTAAATTATACTAAGCAACAAATATTTGTGTGAAAAAATATATTTGAACCATTTATTTAAAAACAAGGTTGTAAGAAATTTCATATATACAAATTACAGACTTCCAAAATATTACTGTCACACCTCAATGTTTAATTTGAAAGTTTGGAGTTATCATGACTTAGTCGTTTCATTCTGTATCTCCATGCAACCTGAATGCGGATTGCTGCAAGGGATCTCCAATAAGGTGATTCATACCTTCAACACAATTATCAAATCTTATGTTAGTCATGTCTTCTAAAGAATCAAGGCAAAGAAAGAAGTATAAACGCTCTAAGCCATGTCATGTGTCAAGCTTAAGAAGCACAAACACTCTATGCCAAAGTTTAAAACACATAATGTGCTAATAATGTTGTGTTCGTGCCAATTATCATTAGTTAACTTTCATTTTCTTCAAGTCATAAGTCAAGAAGAGTATACTGAATCATAAATATAGATTCAGGAGAAGAGAATGACCTTAAGGCTCCTTGAACACGCGAACTACGCAAGAATCTTGTGAAGAGGATTGTGATTTCTTCAAGGTTTGCTGCTCGGAGTGCAAGTGCTTCCACATTTGTTAAGCATCTTACTGTCCTGTTGCTAAGCAACTTCTGTCCTGGAAGCCTTACTCTTCTGCCATCTGTAGGAGAAATCAAATTGATGAATCATGCTATTATATCTCTACTACTTACCTCTATTTTGGAATGTTCAGTCATCTAGCATATTAATGATACACCATGTCCTGAACAGGATTGTCTCTGAGAGAGGATACAGGGGAAAAACATAAAAGAAAGAAAGTATTGCTATACCTGCACTGACAGAAGAATGCTCAAGATACCATGTCAAGAGTTCTTCACCACAAGCATCCCCTTCGGATAAAGGAATTCTGGTTCCATCTTCTCCAATGCTCTCCAATTTACCACGCACCACGAATATCATCTTATCTACCACAGAACCGTAACTCAAAATTCTACTTCCTTCAATATAAGTTGTTTGTCTTAGTCTTGCACAAATGGCATCTAAGACAGGTTCATCCATCAGAGCAAATATTCGAACCTGAAGAATTTTAGATTGATCATGAGGATACATAATGCTTTTCCTTCAAATTGTCTTCATATTTGATTTCATCCAACTATAGCAGGTTACAAGTAGAGACCAAATTAAGCAAAACAAAATTAAAAATGGAAGAGACTGGATTAAATTATGAAGTTTACTTAAGATCTAAGCTACATATTGCAAATTATTCAAGGTGTAAGCACGATAAATTGGGGTAATCATAACTAGTAATCTACGCCACAGATATTCTCGAGCTTACTTTCTTAACAAATTTAAAGAGATGGCGTCTTATATCTACTTGGAGGTCTTCTGGAAAATTCTCCATTAGCATTGCTTCATTCACTCCCCTTGTTGCAGTCCAACTATACCGTTCAGCCTCTCGTACTCTCCTGCATATCAACCATATCATTTATATAACTTTTACATTCGTTTGATCCATTACTTCATACGACATACCTAGATAAAATACAAACAGTAGACTACAATATCTGAAAATCTTAGCCTATAGACGTTCTATATATAATAGGGTTATATGTACTAAATAACTGTTAGGTCATGACGAAGGGACAATAACTGAGAGATATTCACTAATGGAACCAAATCATATATATAAGAGAATAGACAGATACTTCATTCATAATGTTGACATGGTTCATGAAAAAAATGAGAAATATTACACCTTCTCAGGTATTCTGGCAAGCGTCGATGACTCATCCATTGCTCAACATCACGGCCTCTAAGTTGCATTTCTAGCCTCCTATAAAAGAGAAGAATAGAGATCAAACATGTTACAACATAAAACACATAGCACTTACATCAAAGTTTGCATAAAACTTGCAGTATTAGATAAATTCAACCTGCGTCCAAGACCTTGCAGAAAGTTTTGTATGTTTCCAATGAGAAGCGCAAAAAGCAGAAGTCCCAATCCCATGATGGCAATAGCAAAAAGGGCTTCCCACACAAAAATGCTAGGTGTTTGGTTACCAGCCACAGTACTGATTTGCTGTATAAAGATCACATTGGTATAACTACTGAGATATTAAACCATTCATATGCATTCACTAGTTTCAGTTTTTAAGTGTTGATATTAGTTGGACCTTGATAAATGATTTGATATTGAGTTAGTGAACCATTTTGTATGCATTTAAAAGTTTTTGAATAGTGTAGGAGCATCAAATTTTTACACCAGTATCATTCGATCCCGCTCTTGTGTACAAGTTACTATTGAAAGAAGGAAACAATTAAAAACGAGCATATAGTGCATACCTGTAATCCCCAAAATAGAGCATATATGTATTTGGTGACTATATCTATTTGTGTAGTAAGAGGTACAGCATTGGCATAAAGCCCATAAGTAAAAGAACCACCGGAAGAGGAATTCCAACATGCAATAGCATCTGGATAGTTGTTCCACTGGTCTGATGATAGGCTCTGCTCATTGAGTACAACATGTCTATGTCCACAATCTATGAATGTCAGGCATCCAGGGATATTAGAACTATGGCACGCATTTCGGAAACATTGATTAACCCTCTGGAAGAAGGGAGAGAGAAAAGAAGAACGTTAGTAAGTTAAATGGTAACCTTCATTTACTACTTTGACAGTTGAATTTTATAGCCAAGACTGAAATAGTATCTACAAGGACATTGGACTTATTAATATCATAATGACAAAGCAGTTCATTCTGCCTAGCAATCTCACTACAAACACATGGAAATGTGTATACAAATTAATCAAGCAAGTACTTTTTGTTAATCTTTATCTTTATTCTTAACAGGATTTGATGGCAGGCAAACAATTCGTATCTGATACCACTAACTTGCCTCATACTGAATGAAGGTGAGAACTTAGGGTGCAATAGGAACTTGTAAAGAAGAAGTAAATTGGTATTTTTGAAATAAGCTATCAAATGCATATTTTACTCACCTGTAAAGCGAAGAGGTACCAGCAAGAGCCAACAACATGGCTAGCAAGCATGAAAATAAGAAGATTTATGACGAAATTTGCCCATGCTGACTCAAATATGAATCCTGCTGGAGACTGACCAAACAGCATAGGCAGAAATCTGAATAATCTGGGAATATACTGTACTAGGATCGCTGCACGGAGAACATTCTTAGCATAATTTGCTCCTTTCAATGATCGTGGTAGGACAATCAATAACATTATCTGGGTATATTACAAGAAAGATAAAAATTATTTGACTCTCTGCGCGTCATAGGTATTAAGTCTTTAACAATTAACAGTAATTTCAGTTGATTCTATCATAGTATACCGCTTTTTCCATGTATTCCTTATTTAGAAGAAACATATCATAACTGAATAATTGATATCTCAAAATAAACAATAAAGGAATTGAAACCTCAAACCTCAATTTTACTTATATGTCTGAGACACAAGACAACTGGTAATTGAATTGTAACAAGAACATATAATGCACAAGATGACTAGAAAATGTACTGTCTCAAAACTGACTATGTCCAGGAACTCGCGAACAAATATAAAAAGTATTCATGTTTATTTTTTAGGCTGGCATATTTCATAATCAGGAATTGGGAGGTAAATTCATATAGATACCTTTAAAAAGTAAGTTACAAGGACCAAACTCAGTGGAAAGAATATACATATATAAAAGAAGAAATGTAAATGGGAAGAAATTATTTACCTGAGGAAGAGGAAATACAACAAATAAATCAAGAAGAAAATAACCCTTCAGATAACGAAGTGCAATCTTCTTTGGATGAGCAACCAAATCTCCGGCACCAACCACCCTCGACTCAGGAGAAACAAAAGCCAACCTAAACTGTGACAAGAAAACTTGGTAGAGTTATTGAAGAGGAAGCAAGCTAGACTTAAAAACTTAACAACCATTGTCATACCTGCTAAAAAACCTGAGAAAGTCCTAATATAATAGTTTTAGACTAGTCCATTCTATATAAGTTGGTTGATGTAGGGAAATAGTAAATACTATTCAACAAAAATAAATAAATACTCTACAGTTTGTATATTGGAAGAACAATCCTCTGCAATTATGGATTAATAATTGTTTCAAATTAAGGGTGGCTGTAATGAGAATGAAGGGTAGCTCTACAAGATTTCAGACATAATTACATTTGAGTTAGGTTTTATTAGCCTAAAGCCTGTTAATTTGGTGCCATAAACTCTTCTGACACATTTATCAGAATATTCATTCTCTCAAAACCAACATAATGACTAAAAGAAAAGGAAATAACTTGAAAATGTTTTTCAAGCAAAGAAACTGTTATTCTATGAATATATGGATTTGCAAAAGTTAGAGAAGGGGGAATGGAGAGGGTACTTCTAAAAAGGTGGTTTATTAGGAAGTTACCTGGAGAAGAATGTGAAGTAAATAAATGAAGTCATTCATGCTTCTAACTATAACAAGTGCTTTTGTAATGTTCCAGTTGATAACTATACAATTACGATCCTGCACAGTAGAAATGCAAATCTAACTTTAACAGTTGCAAAAAACGGTATGTCATTAGAACTTGCAAAATTTTGTAAATAAATAAAAGGAAAATAATTATATATTTCATACCTGCCGAACATAGAGTAAGAAGAAAAATAGTGGATCCACAAAAATTGCAACCAAACAAACGCTGGCCAGAACCTTGTTCCAATGTTGGATGAATTTAGAGTGAGGGTTCATAACTCCAGGAATAAGAGATGAACATAAAGAAAAAAAAAATATTGAGAAACCTTTGCCATTCCCATAAAGAGCATTCTGAAAATGTAAACATTGAAAACTGAAGTACAATTGGCAATGTGAAAGTGATAGTAAATGATGAATATCTGGAAAAGTAAATGGAAAAAGGTTACCAGAAGATAAAGTATAATGATAAAGAAAAGCTTGTAGGAGCTTTGGAAAATAAAGATTAGATAAAATAATGAGACATCACGACATTGTTAATTGACAATACTTTTTATTGACTCTCAAATTGAACAATGACAGAGATAACAACAGAAATCTTTTAGCAGTAAAGTGAATGAAATGCTCCAAAGAACTTAAGAATTTTTGTTCAAATTATAATACTAGTGAAAGTCTTGAGAGTTAAAAGTGGTTTCTGTTGTTGTAACTAACCATAGTTTTAGAGGTGATTTTCTAAAACCAACCCTTAGCCTCAAAACAAATATGGCAACAAGGCTTCATTAAGCATATAGAGCACAAAAACAAAATATCTAGAACAAATTTGTTAACTATAATTAAAGGCAACTGAAACAAGTATCTACTATAGGAAGAAAGATAAACACCTTCGGATTAGGATTATTCCAAGCTTTTGGATTTCCTAGCTGAGGAGACTTGAAGTAAGTAGGACAAGCAGTACAATAAGGATCGTTACAAATTCCTAATTGTCCAGATCTCAGTAAATGTTCATTTGTGCTATCATAGCTTTTATTCCAATAATTTGAAGCCGTGCCCTCGAAAGTTGAAAATTTATCTATCTTGGTCTCCTCTATGTTGTTTCTTGTTACAACTATATTCTGCTGCAAATCATCAGTTTCTGGTGTAGTATATAATGAACCACCATGTCCAACGAGACTTGTTTCTCTCTCATATGACTCCATGGGAATAGAAACTGGTACACTTTGTGTATTGGGTAAAAGCTTTTGGAATTTGGAATGCAAAGTTTCATGATATGGTTGCGCATCTGTTTCTTCTGCAATCATCTCCAGCTCACCATTTTCAAAATCCGCCATGCTTACAATTCTGTAATTTTATTTTTTTTTACAAACATTCAACATATACTTTCATGAATAATAACATTTAAAATCTAAATAATGCAATTCAGCTTGAAACTTGAAAGGGAAGAATATAAATGACAAAATAGTTACTTCGGCTTCAGAAAGCCAAATAGCATACAACTGTGATAAAGACAGATAAATTTTAATGCAACACAAGGGAGCTAAAGTATCTTCGTTTCTAAAATTTACTGCTAACATTTTTCCTGATGCCAAACTCACCTTTTAAAAACTAAAAAACAAAAATTTTTCAATCTAAATGTTTCAGAAAGTTAAAAGTGATTCTAAATGGAAAATATCTTAATGCTTGAAGGGGGAAAGAAAAGAAGCTGTGAAGAGGTGAAATAATCTTATGGACATGGAATGCCCTTCTAGTAGAATAGAATCCTATTCTGTAAAATCCTCTAAAGCTTGGTAGAAACCAACCAAACATCCATTGACTATACTAATCATTGAGATACATGTACATCCAAATTCCAACCTCTAGTTACTGTGGTGTGCAGGGTCGATAAACACAGCAAAATAAGTTCTCCTACCTTCACATGCATCAGTGCTTGTTTCCAAAATTAACAACAAACAAACTATGTAATAGCAACAAGGTGATGTTTAAGCAAAATATAATCAAATAAAACATCAAAAGTACAGTAAAAAAAAGTATGAATACCAGTTTGAAGCTTTCCAAGAGAAAAAGTCAACACCTTGATCCCATCAAGTTCACATTACAGCATGCATTTTTTAAAGCTTGGTGATCATTTTGGAGTTGTAAGGTTCAGTTTAAGAGTTTGAAAAGGCCAGTTGTGACATGAGATTGTGAGGGATAGTGAAAGGGAGTTTGAATACAGATTGTGTGATAATTTGCTGCAACTTGCAGCATTGGTGTGAATTCTTTGGAATTAAAAACACAATATAAAAACCTTTGGTTTACTTTGTCATTTGTCATACTTTGTTTTGGTCTCTCTTAGATTCTAATGAAGTAAAATAGAGAAACCGAACATCGTTTACTTTCAAGAGGCTGGTTGTTTCGGTTGTGATTGGGACAAGTGTAGGGTCACTGACACAGTTTTTGTTAGGTTCAATGTTCAGTAAACACCTTCCCCTTAACTAAGGTTAGTGGCGTCACTTAACCTTCTAACTTTATTAATTAATACATTCTCAGTTGTAAACTGACTATAATTAATTTTACATTGATTGAAATTATTTGTTTTTAAGCTTTCTTAATCTTACATTAATTTTTTTTTACACATAAGTTATATTGATAATTTAATAATTTAATATTGTATTTTTTTTCTTAATTTTTACTTTTTATTTAAATTTACCTAAAGTTATAGTTTATTTTCTATATATTTATTTTGATATTATAATACTATACCATTATAAAATAACTTTTAAAATATAATCTCCAAAGAAAAAAATAAATTTCGTAATTTTGGAATTAATAATTATAATATACTAAAAGTATACGTAATATATACAAATAATGTTATTTTTTTTCTACTAACTAGTATAAAATAATTGACTTCTATATCTTTTAAATCCATGTAAATGTTATCCTATTAGTGTATGTAAATTTTTTGATACTTTTTAAATCTTTTATATTTTCTAATTGTTTTATCCCTGACACTAAAATTAATTTACTACCACAATATATAATATTAATTAAAACAATTAGATTATTTTTAAGTGAATAATTCAATCAACTGATATATTTAATATTTTTATAAATAAGATATTGACATATTTTTTTAAAATGTTTAATATGCTAAGAACAAGAATATTTATAATATTATTTTCAATAATAATTGTTTTTTATTTATAAAATATTATTGAAAGGACATTATAGATGATTTTTATTTTGGAATTATAAATTTTATTATTTTATAAATAAAGTGACGATGTATATAAATACATAAAATTATTAATTATGGTATTGAAAAGCTATTTAAAGTTTATTATTAAAGTAATATATTATTGAGTGAAACACTGAGTATGCATGCCTGGCCGAATGGACACTGTACTAGGTTTGCTCACACAAGTAATGTTACAACTACAAATTCTTTAAGATAATTAATAAATAAATAAATAAATAAATAAATCACTTTTATTTTTCTTTTATGTCCCTTTTGTTCCTACCTATAACTACCCATTTTAGCTTTAATTATGATGTTTGTTATTTGATGGTATGAATGCATGTTGTCTTAGAATAAATGGTGACCATGTTTGATACTATTGCATTTAAATAATTATTTAAACAAGAAAAAGCTAGGAATACATTAGTTTGAACCCAATTATTTTATTTGTCAAATTTATTAAAATCAAAAATAAAAATTGAGTGTCAATCTTATTTTAAAATTCTCTCATGGTTTTGTAGTTTGAAAGAATAGTAAATATTACTCAAGTAAAGAATCATTTCATAAGTCATCATGAAAATTGTGAGTTTCATATCCTATTTAATGATTATCATTATAAATAATATATTTTAAAACAAAACTTATTTAAAAATGTTTTTTTATTGGTTTATTTATTTGATTAGATATATTTATTATATATCCTATTACTTTTTATTAATTTACTCCTCACATATAGAATTCTGGAAAAAAAATTAATATAAAATAATTTTTTTCTTATTTTTCTCTTTCATTTTTCTTTTTTATCTTTTTACTTTTTTATTATTATTTTTTCTTCTCTCTTCTCTCACTCTATCTTATTCTTCCACTTTAAAATATTATATTGAAATTTTATAAAAACATGTTATTTTTTTAAAATTGAAAATAATATAATATTTATTTTAAAGTATTTGTATTAAATAAATTTTTAAATTACTTAATTCAACTAATCATAATAACCTAATCTAATTATAGCTAAATTAAATTATTAAATAAAAAAATAAATTCAACTTATACATATTTAATATTTTTTAATTAAATAAATAATTTATTTATTATGATAAACTAATTTTAAATAAATTATTTATTATTATTATTATTATTATTATTATTATTATATCATCATAATTTTAAATAACGAATTGGTTTTGTTTGTTTGCTGAAAAAAATGTAAAGTAAAAAGTAATCACAGTATAGGAAAATGTTAGAATTAATTTAATTAATTAATTCCATTATATGACTCATGTGAAATATAATAATGGGCCCAAATGTGATTTAATAAAATATGATGACCTATTGGTTATTATGTGAAGTCAGAATAAAATAAAGATAAAATAAAATATTAACTTACGGTAACCAACTTGATGGATGTTGGTTAATAAAAAGGATTAAGGTTCTGTCTCTGGTCATATAAGGTCTTTTTCACGGTAAACCATCAAGAAAGCAAAGCGTGAGAAGAGAAAGAAAGACAAAGAGATAGATTGGGAAAAGGAGATAGGAGAACGAAAAGATCAAAGAAAAGATTCTCATGGATCAAGGTTAGTCTTCTTATTATGATTCATGTATTGGTGTATGTAAAATTGTGAAAATCAATAATCTAAAGATCCTGTAGAGTAGTTTTCTATAATGAATTAAGAACGTAGGAAAACTACATAATGTCTTACATGTGGTATCAGAGCCTGATTATTAGATTTATGATTTTCCTTTTATGAAAATATTTCTCAAATGATGTTTTTCCCAAATTAAGATAAACCCTAATTATGAATTTAGGAATTTCTCTATCAGATTAGTATGAACCCTAATTTATTCCCAATTTTATTTTTCTCAAAATTAAATAAAGGAATAAACCCTAATTATGTTTTCAAGTTCAAATTGAAACCAATTTTATAGTCCCTATGCATGAATGACCCTGTAATCCTTTCTAATTGAAAAGCAAATGACGTGATAGGGTTAGGATGAATCATGTATGAAATTAGTTTCATTGTATGTTATAATTATGATGAGATGTTATAATTATGATGAGATGTTATAATTATGATGGAAGAATGATAAACTGTAAAGTTGATAAACTTTGCACGTAGAGAGCACGTGTTAAACACATATGTTTCATATATTATATTATATTATTTATAATATTATTTTGTATATACATATTGGTGATCTGGTGATCTGCTAAAGCCATTTTCCCCTATATTATTTTGTCCCCATATTATTTGTACATTATTTTGTACGTACATATTTTTTTATGTGGGGGAAGGATAATTAAAGAGTTATTTTTATGTTAAAGTGAGTTGTATAATATACTCATACTCGTAGGGTACGGTAAAACTTTGTTATAGGTACTATATTGTTATGGGTACTGTAAAACTTTGTTAAGGTTGTTAATATAATGTTTTGTTAATATACTGTAAATTTGTTAATGTACTGTGAAGCTTTGTTAATGTACCTATAATGTAAACATTATGAACGAATCTTGTTTTGCAAACTGAATTGTATTGTTTCCGCTGTGTTTAAATTACTCATAAAAGTTTTGAATGGATGACAATTTCACTTTTACGTGAAATGCAAATAAAGGTCTTGGATTGAAAATCAATCTTAGGATGAAAATTGAAATTATGAGTTTCAATTTTATTCATGACACATAATATTTT
The DNA here is from genome assembly GCA_963425845.1 of Sphenostylis stenocarpa. Classification (NCBI taxonomy): domain Eukaryota; kingdom Viridiplantae; phylum Streptophyta; class Magnoliopsida; order Fabales; family Fabaceae; genus Sphenostylis; species Sphenostylis stenocarpa. The sequence goes on along the minus strand of OY731401.1, from coordinate 68,779,542 downwards.
ATTATGTGAATAATATACATATTTATTAAAATTAATAAAAAAAAATGCTATGAATGTTTAATAGCAATTAAAGATGTTATTTATTTGAAATTAAGCATGATAAATTTTGTTAGTCACCAAAGTGACCAAAATTTTAAGGTTATTTTGATTTCAAATTATTAATGATTTTATTTCAATTACCTATAGTATGAACGCTAAAATTATGAATAATGATTTATGGGTTAATTGAAGTTCATTATTATAAGGCATTTCAGGATCACCCAAAGGTTGATTAGTTGTTATTATAATTAATGAACATGAAAGTAGATAATTTTGTGTGCGTCACTAGTTTTATTTATATACCCAAAGGTGTTAGGTGATTCTAGTTGATGCATATTTTAATTATCATTAAAGTTATAAATTGATTAGCGTAATTATGTTTGTGTATTAGTGGATCTCCCAAAGGAGAACATTAGTATGCATAGAATGGTTATTTATGTTTGAATCTGTATTTATATTTAGTTTTTATGACTCAAAGCGTTAATGTTAGACATGTGTTAATTGAAGTATTTGTTTATGTATTTCTACATTCGCTTACTTCGTCTGTTCCAGTCTTTAATAGATTAAATTCCCTGACTGGAGTGAGAAAGTCCAATTTCACTTAGGTGAGTTGGATTTGGCTTTCCAAGTTGAAAAACTGACTGCTATCACTAATGCTAGTAGCAACAAAGAGAAAACTCATTATAGAGTTTGGAAAAGGTTAAACAGACTTAGTCTTATGTTTATGCGAATGAGTGTAGCAAGCAATATTAAGTGTGCTCTTCCCAAAACTGAGGATGCGAAAGAGTTTATGAAATTTGTGGAAGAGCGCTCTCAAACTGCTGACAAATCCCTCGCTGGGACATTGATGAGTACGTTGACCACCATGAAGTTTGATGGTTCTCATAGTATGCATGAACACGTAATCGAAATGACAAATATCGCAGCAAGACTCAAGTCTCTTTGAATGGCAGTGGAAGAAACATTTCTTGTGCAGTTCATTTTGAATTCGTTACCGCCTGAGTATGGTCCGTTCCAGATGAATTATAACACCATGAAAGACAAATGGAATGTGCATGAATTGCACAGTATGTTAGTTCAGGAGGAGACCGGACTCAAGAACCTAGGAAGTCACTCTATTCATTACGTGAAAAAAAAAAAAATCAAGGAGCTAAAAAGAAAGTTGTTAAGAAACATGGAAATGGTAAAGGACCATTAAAGATTAACGAGTCCTCTACTAACATTCAGAAGAAAAATGACAAATGTCATTTCTGCGGGAAGTCTGGACATTTTCAGAAGGACTGCCTAAAGCGTAAAGCTTGGTTCGAAAAGAAAGGTGAGCACAGTGCTTATGTATGTTTTGAATCAAATTTAACTGAAGTTCCCCATAATACTTGGTGGATTAATTCTGGATGTACGACTCATGTTTCTAATGTAATGCAAGGATTCCTTTCAACCCGAACCATAAACCCAAATGAGAAGTTCGTCTTCATGGGGAATAAAGTCAAGGTTCTAGTGGAAGCTGTCGGGACTTATCGTTTAATCCTTGACACTAGATATCACTTAGACCTTATGAATACTTTTTATGTAGCTAGTATCATTAAAAATTTAGTTTATTTGTCTAAGCTTGATGTTGTTGGATACTCTTTTAAGTTTGAGAATAGTTGTTTCAGTTTATTTAAGCGTACATATATGATTGGAACTGGTACACTTTATGATGGTTTATATAAATTGAATTTGGATAATTTATATGCTGAAACTCTCATGACCTTGCATCATAATGTTGGCACTAAACGTAGTTTGGTGTGTCTGAAAGGCGTAATCGAACCTTAATTGATATGGTTAGGAGTATGTTAAGTAATTCATGTTTACCTGTATCATTGTGGATGTATGCTTTAAAGACTATCATGTATTTGTTGAACAGGGTTCCTAGTAAAGTTGTTCAAAAGATTTTTGAGTTATGGAAAAGTAGGAAACCTAGTTTGAGACACCTGCTTGTTTGGGGTAGTCAGACAGAAGTAAGAATTTATAATCCGCAAGAAAAGAAACTGGATGCAAGAATAATCAGTGGATATTTCATTGGTTATCCAGAAAAATCAAAGGGGTATATGTTTTACTGTCCTACTCATAGTACAAGAATTGTTGAAACTGGAAATGCTCGGTTCATTGAAAATGGTGAAACCAGTGGGAGTGAAGTTTCACGAAATGTGGAGATTAAGGAAGTTAGAGTACAAGTTCCAATAACTAGTACATCTTCAAGAGTTGTTGTTCCAAATGTTGTAGATTCACACGACAATCAAGAAGAACAACAAATTAATGATCCTGCGATTAACAATGATCCGATAATAGAACAACCATAGGAAATAGTATTAAGAAGATCTCACAGAGAAAGAAAGTCTGCTATTTCGAATGATTATGTGGTTTATCTACAAGAGTCAGAAAATGACCTAAGTATTAATAATGAACCAGTTTCATTTTCAGATGCCATTAATGGTGATAATTCTGATAAATGGTTAGATGCTATGAAAGATGAGCTTAAATCAATGACACATAATGGTGTATGGGATCTTGTGGAATTACCAGAAGGATGTAAGAGTGTTGGGTGTAAATGGGTCTTTAAGACTAAGCGTGACTCTCATGGCAATATCGAACGTTACAAGACCCGACTTGTTGCCAAAGGTTTTACTCAGAAAGACGGCATTGATTATAAGGAAACATTTTCACCTGTTTCTAAGAAAGATTCCTTTAGAATTATCATGGCATTAGTAGCTCATTATGATCTTGAGTTGCATCAAATGGATGTTAAAACTACTTTTCTGAATGGAGATTTAGAAGAGGATATTTATATGAATCAACCAGTGGGGTTTATTGAAGAAGGAAATGAACATATGGTGTGTAAACTTAAGAAATCAATATATGGACTTAAACAAGCTTCTCGACAATGGTATCTTAAGTTCAATGATACTATTTTATCCTTTGAATTTAAGGAAAACACTGTTGATCGGTGCATATATCTGAAGGTTAGTGGGAGTAAGTTTATATTTCTGATTCTGTATGTTGATGATATCTTGCTTGTGACTAATGATCTTGGTCTATTAATTGAGACTAAGAATTTTCTCTCTAACAACTTTGAAATAAAAGATATGAGTGAGACATACTATGTGATAGGAATAGAAATATTCCGTGATAGATCACAATGATCGTTAGGTTTGTCTCGTAAAGCTTATATTAATAAAGTTTTAGAGAGATTCGAATGGAGAAGTGTTCAAGATCTCCCGTTCCAATACGGAAAGGAGACAAGTTTAGTCTCATGAAATGTCCAAAGAATGACTTGGAATGGAAACAGATGGAAAATATCCCTTATGCATCTCGTTGTTGGGAGTTTGATGTATGCTCAAACATGTACGAGGCCAGATATTAGCTTTGCAATTGGTATGCTTGGTAGATACCAGAGTAATCCTGGACTAGATCATTTGAAGGCTGCAAAGAAAGTTTTAAGATACTTACAAGGAACAAAGAATCACATGCTTACTTATAGGAAAGTTGATCACCTTGAGGTGATTGAATATACAGATTCAGATTTTGCTGGTTGTATGGATACATGAAAGTCTACATTTGGTTATGTGTATCTTTTAGCCGGAGGAGCGATTTCATGGAAAAGTGCGAAGCAGTCTGTCATTGCTGCATCCACCATGGAAGCTGAATTTGTGGCATGCTTTGAGGCCACAGTTCAAACTAATTGGTTGCGGAATTTTATTTCAGGACTTGGAGTAGTCGACAGCATTGCCAAGCCGCTGAAAATTTATTGTGACGATTCCGCAGCAGTCTTCTTTTCTAAGAACGACAAGTATTCCAAAGGTGCTAAGCATATGGAATTGAAATACTTTGTCGTTAAAGAAGAAGTTCAGAAACGTAGAGTGTCAATAGAACATACTAGCACTAATCTTATGATTGTTGATCCTTTAACAAAGGGATTATCGCCCAAATTATTTTCTGGCCATATAATGAATGTGGGCATTATGTTCACTAGTGAATGTTGAATGTTAATGTTATTATTAATGCTTATGTGACACTCTGAGATCTTTAATGTATAAGTTTCTGAAATTTGTGTTTTTTTCTTTATTTATATGCATGCAAATTATGATGAAGAAAACAAATTATGTTATTATTATTAAAATGATATTATGTTTGAACCCATTATGGACTTCTCATTATAAAGTCATATTAAGGAGAAAGATATAATATAGTGGTACATGGAAGGGAACCTCGTCGATTGAATGACATGTAACCGTCATGACTCTTGTTATAGTCGTATCTTTAATTATGAATAATGATAGAACCAATTTATGTAAGGTCCTTTAATGCGCATTATGATTTAAGTATTAAATCACAAAACTGTATGACATCACATGAGTCAAGTGGGAGAATGTTAGAATTAATTTAATTAATTAATTCCATTATATGACTCATGTGAAATATAATAATGGGCCCAAATGTGATTTAATAAAATATGATGACCTATTGGTTATTATGTGAAGTCAGAATAAAATAAAGATAAAATAAAATATTAACTTACGGTAACCAACTTGATGGACGTTGGTTAATAAAAAGGATTAAGGTTCTGTCTCTGGTCATATAAGGTCTTTTTCACGGTAAACCATCAAGAAAGCAAAGCGTGAGAAGAGAAAGAAAGACAAAGAGATAGATTGGGAAAAGGAGATAGGAGAACGAAAAGATCAAAGAAAAGATTCTCATGGATCAAGGTTAGTCTTCTTATTATGATTCATGTATTGGTGTATGTAAAATTGTGAAAATCAATAATCTAAAGATCCTGTAGAGTAGTTTTCTATAATGAATTAAGAACGTAGGAAAACTACATAATGTCTTACATAGGAAAATCAACGAAAAATAATAATTTTTCTTATTTGGTGAAGTCACAAGTAAAAAAATTGCCACTTCCTACTATAACGGATATATTTATTTTATCTGAGCAGAAAATATAAGATAAATGTTATTTTACAAAACTATTCCCACTTAAATAACTTATTAATTAATAAAATATAATAAATATGAAAGTGATTATAAAAATTAAATAAATAATTTAATATTTTTTATATATCAAAATATATATTATTGAGATATATAATTTAAAGATATTACTATGAGTAATTTTATAATTGAATAAATAATTAATTTTAATTTAATTATTTATTATTTTTAAATAAACATTTTGCTTTCATTTTATGTCATTTTCTTTTTAAAGAATACTTTCTACTCTATCTTATCTTTATTTTTCTTTTCTTTTTTATTTTTTTTCTTTTCCCAAATTTTATTATCGAGACTCTTAGTTTAAACATTAACTTTAAAACATTACTTTCCCATGTTTTTATTAAATTTAAGTAGAGTATTTGAATTAAAAGAATAAGTGAAAGAGGAGAGGAAAACAAAAGACTACAAAAAATGAGTGAACGAAGAAAGAGAAAAACAAAATAAATGAGAAAAAAAAAAGAAGAGAAAGAAAAATTATTACCTATAAAAAATTAACAGATTTAGTTAAGTAAATAAATTAGTAAATATTCTATTTTTGAGTAATTTTTTTAAAATATATTATTTATAACATTGATTCCCAACAGGAGTGGATTGTCTTCCATATAAAATTAATATGTGATCCAAACTTCTATACATAATCTTTAGATTTTATCTTATTTATTATCAGAATAATCTCAAATTTATGGACACTTTAATATAAAATTTAGTCATATTATTTAACAAAACTTTTAATATTAATATTTAAAAATAAATTAAAATTACATTGGAAAAAAATACTTTAAAAAAAAATCCTCCAACTCCTTAATTTTTTAAAACTTCACCTATTTTGAAGAAAACAAGAAAAAGGTTAGTTTACTAATTTAGTCAAGTATGTTTTACTGGAAATTAAATTTGAACTAAAAAGGTTAAATTTACCAATTTAGTCTGGTATGTTTTACTGGAAATTAAATTTGATGAGTGGTTCAAATTTGTTTTTAGAAAATCCTTGTACTTTACAAATAACAACAGGGTTTCAGAGACGAGACATTTCGTCTTGATGCGTGAATCAATATTAAATTTAAAAGAAATACAAGACTTACATCCTTCAAAAAAGTGCCAAGTTTTAATTTTTTTAATTTTGTTTTAATAAAAAGTTTAGGGTTTAGGAGAGTTAGCTCTAATGTATTATATTGAAGATTGATGGTATCTACATTTTTACAAGGGTTGGTTGTTTTGGAGTTGCTGATCTGTAATTTCTATAAATTTAAAAGTAAAATCTGGAAAATGATTTTGTTAAGCATGTTTGTGATGCTTAACACCTCAGTTTCTGGTCATGGGACATTGTCAAGAAATAGACAGAGTCACAGTACTCCATTCATAATGTTGACATTGATTCATGAGAAAATATTACACCTTCTCAGGTGTAAAACTCTATGAAATAAAATATAAAAGTGAAATCCACAACCTCAATGTTCAATCTGATAGTGAGGAATTAACACGATATAGACGTTTCTGCCTGTATCTCCATGCAACTTGAATGCGGGTCGCAGCAAGGGATCTCCAATAAGGTGACTCATACCTAATGTTACACAATTAACAAAGTCATGGATTTTATAGTCACATCATCAGTTTCCAATCTCTGTTAGTCACATCATCAGTTAACAAGGACACAGATTAAATTGAAACAAGATTTTTTAGGGAGAAAGATAAGAAAAAGTATATGAGGACAGAAGAGAGTTATAATAGGACTAACATGTTATGTGTGAGTTTAAAACGTCTGAAATTATTATTACTGATTTGTTTATATTCATTTTTGTTAGTCATAAAATGTCAAGAAGATTAAGCTGACCCATAAATCCAGATAGATACAAAAAGACAAGGGACTGATTGACCTTAGGGCTCCTTGAACACATGGACTTCGCAAGAATCTTGTGAAAAGGATTGTGACTTCTTCAAGGTCTGAAGCAGAGAGTGAAAATGACTCCACATTTGTTAAGCACCTTACTGTCCTGTTGCTAACCAATCTCTGTCCTGGAAGCCTTACTTTTCTACCATCTGGACGAGAGATCAAATTGTTGAACCAAACAGTTTCTTATTTTGTACAGGCCAAGTTATTGACTATTGAAACTTCTTCTATTCTACTTTAGAAGATTAACAGAGATTATGTCATAACTTATTGATATACCTGTGCTCACTGAAGAATGTTCAAGATACCATGTCAGAAGTTCCTCACCACAAGCATCCCCTTCAGATAGAGGAATTTTGGTTCCATCTTCTCCAATGCTCTCCAATTTGCCACGCACCACGAATACCATCTTTTCCACCAGACCACCATGACTCAGAATTTTACTTCCTTTGATGTATGTCTTTTGTCTTAGTCTCTCACAAATGGCATCTAATATAGGCTCATCCATCAGAGCAAAAAGTCGAATCTGCATATAACTCAAATCCTCAGATCATGATCTAAATTGGTACAAAGTCTAAAAGAAAATAAAATCATCATTACAGTGAACTTGTGGCATTTTGACATGCTATGAATTTGGTATTCATGGATTTAGTTTCGTGATGAAGATGCATAAAACATTTCCTTTAAACTGTATTTTAATTTAAACTTTTATCCAAACTAGCAGCCTACAGGTAGAGACCTAATCAAAACAAAAAATTTAAATAAATCAGTGACTGAGATTATGAAGCTTTCCTTACATATAAACCTCAAAATTATAAATACACTTGAAGGGTAAGCATGATAAATTAGTGTAGTTATTATTCATTTAAGCCATAGGTGTGCATACACATACGTTCTTAACAAAATTGAAGAGATGGCGTCTTATGTCTCTCTGCAGATCTTCTGGCAAATTCTCCATAAGCATTTCTTCATTCACCCCCCTTGTTGCGGCCCAACTATACCGTTCAGCCTGTCTTACTCGCCTGTGTGACAGACATGTTATCAATTAGTTTCACACAAGATATGATCCATAATTTCAAATCTCATGATACATTATACTTAAATCGAAATGAAGGTAGTGGACATTACTATTTTCTCTGCATTGAGACCTACAGACATGTAATACTACAGTAAATCTGGTTACTTCTTATATTTGCATGTTACTAGATTAACATTCATGTGATGCACTGAGTTATAGTAAAAGAAGAATTTGATATTTAAAATTTGAATTATGTATTAATATTAATGAGTTATTTCCGTCAGAAAGATATTAAGTCAAAATTATAGATTATGTAAAATTTATCTATATATTAAGTCATCATATGTTAATGGATTCTTTCCGACAATAAGATATTAATGAAATCAAATTTAGAATTGTTTGTAATAAGGCAATTTCAAAATTTAGTATTTTTGGAATAATTTATTAGGCATGAATCATGACACATGACCCAGGAAAATTTGTGACATGTCAAAATTTTGGGTGACACTAGTGTTGAAAGTTACCACATGGTAGAATTTCTAAACCATGTTCTCCTTTTATGTTATATTGATTGATTGATTGTCTAATTGACCACATCATTCAACAGGATACTCCACAACACGTTCAGACTTTACATATTCTGCAAAATTACGTGTACTACTAGTGTACATAATGGGTAGATATTGTTTAGATATTATTTGATATTGTTAAGATATTGTTAGATATTGGTAACCACAATATCAAACAATATCTTCTGTTTATTCTGTTACTTTCAGTTACTCTTTTAGTTGTATCTCTCTACTATAAATAGACCACCCTATGTGTGATTTATACACAAGGAAAATTAATTCCAAACCCTATTTTCTCTATATTCAACATGGTATCTAGAGCTTAAGGTTATCTTGAATTTTTTTTTTCCGCCTTTTATCCACTGTTGGAGCCGCCCCACCGCTGCTAGAGCCGCCCCACCGCTGCTGGTAAACTGATCCTCCACATCAGAAAAGAATAATCTTTGTTACTGAATTTTATTTGGTAATGTGAAAGTGCATGTTTAGGAAAGTTCTGGCAAGAAAAGACTTGGTATTTAAGTGTGTCCATTAGTGACCCACCTCTCTTTCCTGAGAACTTACCTGGTGTACTAGTTCACGTTACCATCGCTACTGCTGCATTGGAGCTGATCACTAGGATCCGCCATGCTTAGGAGAATTCGCAGGAGTTTCATTTTTTTTGAACGGTCACATATGATTTTGCTTGTCTCGGTCAGGTGACCACCGTGCCATTGAGATCATCACTATCGAAGTTGGTCGTCCTATTGTCTCCTGCGCCGTTTAGTCTTGGCGAACTTATTTTTAGTATTATCATTTTGGATTTGTGCTTCGTGGGTTAAATAGATTACTTTGGATTGTTTTAGGGTTTGTTCTCCCGCTCTTCATGACTTCTTCCACTATTTCCAATTTTGTTAACGATTCTTGTGTGTTGACATCCCATCGTGATGACCGGGCTCGCCCTCACAAACAGGAAAAAGGGCGTCTTAAGTGTGAACACTGTGGCAAGCTAGGTCACAAGATTAACAAGTGTTATACATTACATGGTCATCCTCCTCAATCTGCTGTAGTTGTTCACACCAATCTTTCCCCACCTTTATCTGCAGGGGATCTTCCTTCTTTTATTGCATCCGACATACCTGCTATGTTTAACAAATTTCTCGAATGGTATAAGGATCAACAGTCTTCTAGTTCCACTATATCTGTCACACATACAAATACATATTTTGCTGGTCTGACCCAATCATTTTCTCCTGGTCCTTGGGTTTTTGATTCGGGAGCCACTGATCATATTACTGGTAACAAATCTTTGTTCTCCTCTTTATCCTCTCCTAATCATTTACCTTCTGTTACACTGGATGATGGTGTTGGAACGGTTAAACTTTTTCTTTCTTTAACCATTGATAATGTTCTTTATGTTCCTGGGTCTCCTTTTAACCTGTTGTCCATCAGTCGTCTAACTCGTTCTCTTGATTGTGTTGTTACTTTTACCAATAATTCTGTGTGTTTACAGAATCGGAGTTCAAAACAGGTGATTGGCACAGGATATGAGTCTCATGGTCTTTATTATCTCCGCCCCTCTACACATGTTAGTACAGTTATGAAGTCTCCATCTCTTCTTCATGCTCAGATAGGTCATCCAAGTCTTGCCATGTTACAAAAACTTGTCCCTGCCTTGTCCAACTTATCTAGTTTGGCATGTGAGTCATGCCAATTAGGCAAGCATAGTCGTACTTCCTTTCCTCTTAGTTTCACACGTGGTGCTTCGTCCCCTTCGTCCTCTTAGTTTCAAACTCAGTTCAGTGTTCCTATTAGAGTTTTGCGTAGTGATAATGACCGTGAATATCTTTCTCATTCTTTTAAACAATTCATGGCTTCTCACGGTATTTTGCATCAAACTTCTTGTGCTTATACACCTCAACAAAATGGTGTAGTTGAACGTAAAAATAGACATCTTATTGAAACAACTCGCACACTTTTAATTCATGGAGATGTTCCTCAACATTTTTGGGGTGATGCTCTTCTTACTGCATGTTATCTCATTAATCGCATGCCTTCTTCGGTTTTAGATAATAAAATACCTCATTCCATTTTATTCCCTCATGAACCACTTCATCCTTTACCTCTGAAAGTTTTCGGGTCTACATGTTTTGTTCATAATTTCAGTTCTGGTCTTGACAAACTTTCTCATAGATCACATAAATGTGTTTTCTTAGGGTTTACAAGATCACAAAAAGGATACAAATGTTTTTCTCCTTCTCTTAACCGTTATTTTGTGTCAAAAGATGTCACCTTTGATGAGTTGTCTCTTTATTTTAAAAGTCAATCTTCACCTCTGTCTCCATCCAATCTTGTCAACACTCCTAATACATTTAATGTTCACTGTTGTTTGTGACCCTCTAGCTGTGTCTTCTTCACCATTAGTTCTGCTCCGTGATCGGCTTCTTCTCCACTTGCCTCTTGATTTATAGTTCTCGAAACCAATCACAACCACCACCATGTAACTCTACTCAAGTGCCAACTACTCTGTCTCCTCCGGATCTGACACATGAGTCCGACCTTCTTATTGCCTTCAGAAAAAGTATTAGTTCTACACGTAATCCCTCTCCCCATTATATTGCTTTGAGTTATCATCGATTGTCATTACCTTTTTATACATGTCTTTCCTCTATTTCTTACTGTGACCATTCCAAAAGCGTCAGTGAAGCTTTAGCCCATCCTGGTTGGCGTCAGGCCATGTTAGATGAACTAAGTGCTCTTCATAATAGTGGAACTTGGGAATTGGTCCAGTTACTTGTCTAAGAAATGCTGTTGTTGGTTGCGGGTGGGTGTTTGCTATCAAAGTTGGACTCGATGGTACTATTGATCGCCTCAAAGCTCGTCTTGTGGCCAAAGGTTATACTCAAATTTTTGGGTTGGATTATGGAGATACCTTTTCCCCTGTGGCAAAAATGGCTTCTGTTCGTTTATTTATCGCCATGGCTGCTCTTCAACAATGGCCTCTTTATCAACTGGATGTTAAAAACTGTTTGTTATATATGGAGCAACCTCCTGGGTTTGTTGCTCAGGGGGAGTCTTCTGGGATGGTATGTCGTCTTCGCAAATCCCTATATGGCCTAAAACAGTCTCCTAGGGCTTGGTTTGGAAAGTTTAGCAAGGTTGTTCAACAATTTGGTATGACTCGGTGCGAATTAGATCATTCTGTCTTTTATCGACACTCGAGTGCTGGATGTGTTTACTTGATAGTATATGTTGATGACATCGTTCTTACAGGTAGTGACAACCATGACATCTCTCAGTTGAAACAACATCTCTATCACCATTTTCAGACCAAAGATCTTGGCAAACTTAGATATTTCTTGGGTATTGAGGTGACATAGTCCAATGATGGTATTGTTATATCTCAGAGGAAGTATGTCATAAATATTTTGGAGGAAACTGGGTTGATGAGTTCAAAGTCTGTTGATACACCCATGGGTCCCAATACTAAACTTCTACCAAATCGGGGGAGTCTATATCTGATCCTGAGCGAGTATAGAAGATTGGTTGGAAAATTGAATTATCTTACGAGTTACTCGTCCCGACATTTCCTTTGCGATCGGTGTGGTAAGTCAATTTCTTAATTCACCATGTGAAGATCATTGGAATGCAGTCATTCTTATCTTGAAGTATATTAAAGGATCTCCTGGAAAAGGATTGTTATATGGTTCTAATAACCATACAAGAGTTGTTTGCTACTCAGATGCTGATTGGGTAGGATCTCCTTCGGATAGAAGATCTACATTTGGATATTGTGTCTCCATTGGTGGTAACTTGATCTCATGGAAAAGTAAGAAACAAAGTGTTGTGGCAAGATCCAGTGCAGAAGCAGAATATAGAGCTATGACCTCAGCTTCCTGTGAACTTGTTTGGCTCAAGTAATTGCTTAGAGAGTTACAATTTGGAGATGTCATTCAAATGACACTTGTGTGTGACAATCAGGTTGCTCTTCATATTAGTTCTAATCCTGTCTTTCATGAGAGGACCAAACACATTGAGATTGATTGTCATTTTATTCGATAAAAGATTATGTCTGGAGATATCAAGACTGAGTTTGTTAACTCAAGTGATCAGTTAGCAGATATTTTTACTAAATCTTTACGGGGTCCTAGAATTGATTATATTTGTAACAAGCTTGACACATAGGATTTGTATGCTCCAGCTTGAGGGGGAGTGTTAGATATTGTTTAGATATTATTTGATATTGTTAAGATATTGTTAGATATTGGTAACCACAATATCAAACAATATCTTCTGTTTCTTCTGTTACTTTCAGTTACTCTTTTAGTTGTATCTCTCTACTATAAATAGACTACCCTATGTGTGATTTATACACAAGAGAAATTAATTTCAAACCCTATTTTCTCTATATTCAACAATAATGATAGTCATATTTAACAAACACGTATTAAGGGCAGATACAAACAGATTCAAAAAAATCCCAAATTTCCATTGCCTCTCTTTGAAATCTAAAACAAGCCTTCAGAACCTGCTAACTTTGACAGGTTAAAGACCATTTGTATCTTCGAAATGTAAACTGCCAATGTGCAAAGAAACGTTTACATTTTCAATAAATGGTGTTTTGGGAAAGGGTGGAGACTTAACAACCAACCAGTGACTTAAACCGAGAAATTGACAAAATAAACTTTTTGGCAATGCTAACATAATCCGAACGATAAAATTTTATACCTTCTTAGATCTTCTGGTAATCTTCGATGGCTCATCCATTGCTCAACGTCACGGCCTCTAAGTTGCATTTCCAGCTTCCTGTAAAAGGGATAAAAGAAAACATATCAAGCATAATATTGCAATACTAGAAGCATTAGAACTAGATAATCAAGGTTTAATCTTGCAGTATTGGGTATGTTCTACCTCCGTCCAAGAGCCTGTAGAAAATTCTGTATGTTGCCAATGAGAATTGCAAAGAGTAAGAGTCCCGATCCTATGATGGCCATAGTAAAAAGAACTTCCCACACAAAATAGCTAGGAACTAGATTACCAGCCAGAGTACTGATTTGCTGTATCAAGAGCATCCAGGGCATAACTGTTAGATTAGATATCAAAACATTCATGTGACTGCTCTAATAGTTAGGAGCGTTAGTACAAATCAGAGTTTCTATGACCTATTAGCAAGTTACTATAGAAGAGAAATAGTGAGAGATGCAAACCTGGAATCCCCAGAAAAGAGAATACACATACTTTTTGACCGCATTAGTTTCTATAGTAAGTGGTACAGCATTCACATAAATCCCATAAGGGAAACTATTAGAAGATGTGTTCAAACAATCAGCAGCATCAGTATTGTTGATCCACTGATTTGATGTGAAGTCAGGATGGCCGCGTCCACAATCAATGAACTTCATGCAACCAGGTATATCAGAATGACGGCAAGCATCTCGCAAACACTGATTAACCCTCTGGGAGAGGAAAGAGGAAGAAAAGCAGAAAGTAAATTGAATGCTAACTTTTATTACCAAATTAAATTCCTGATTCCAATACCAAATTCAAATTAAAGCATCTAAGGAAACATAATATACTTTGTAGTTGAATTTCATTTCTGATATTGCAATAACAATAGAAGGATGTCATACATGTTCAGTAATTCTAATAGCATAGAATAATAATAATAATAATAATAAGTTATTATCATTATTATTACTATTGTTATAATATATAATACACAACCACATTGAAATATGCATCTAAGTGAATCAAGTATTATTACTTCTGTCTTTTCCTTTTGCGCTTATCATGGTTTCAGGGCTGGGGTGTAAGTTGTAGCTTATGCTAGTCATGAACAATAAGTTTGGTTCTCTTTGGGGAAGGTGTGGATTTATTGGATATTACCATATATTAAGGACAAAATTCAATATCATAGAAAAAAACAAGTTCAATCCTACGTTTCTCACCTGAAGACCAAAGAGGTACCAGCAAGAGCCAACAACATGACTAGCAAGCATAAAAATGAGAAGATTTATAATAAAATTTGCCCAAGCAGACTCAAATATGAATCCTGTTGGAGATTGGCCAATTAGCAGCGGCAAAAACCTGAATAACTTGGGAAAATATTGCACTAAGATCGCTGCACGCAGGAGATTCTTGGCCTGATTTGCTCCTCCCAAGGAATTTGGTAGGACAAACAATAACATTATCTGCAAATATTTCATTACATATGTCAAGAAATTTGGTGAGTTGACAAGCTCATAATAGCTTTATCTTGTTTTACAGATTGAAAAACCCTTTTTTTGCACTGTCATGCACATGCTAATATCCATATAGAAAAGTGATTCCTAGAAATGACACATAGAAAGGAGAAACCATTTTGGTAAACGCCAAACCTGATCATGCATGATAACATAAAAACTAAGCAGTTTAAGAACACAAACAAGGTTCTGTTGGTCAAACCAGTAATTGAATCAGTGAAGTTGGCTTCACAGTTTAATGGTTGAATATTGTTGAACCCGTGTATAATTAATGTGTGTATGCGTGCACTAAACTTATCATGCTACTTTTTGTATATATTGTTATCATGAATCCTTTTTAACATCTTAAGCTTTTTTTTACTAACTTAAAACCATAATATTGATTCTGTTAAACATAAAGAACCACGGGAAGCTATTATAGCATACAAAGCATGAAATTGAATGAATAAAATGAAAGTGAATATCATTTCTTTACAATACGGTTATTAAAATAAATTATCAATTCATTATAGTAATTAAAGTATATCTTGATCTTATTGTAATATATTTATTTAAATGTTTTTTACTTAAAAGACTGAATACATTATGTAGTATAAGGTAAAAGGTTAATGCCAATATAACCAACAATAGGCAGTTGATGTAGAGACATTTGTGCTTTAGTAGACCTATACTTGACACCTTAGTTGACATTGTGCTTGATTTAAATAGGTTTGAACTGTGACCATTCGTCATAATTTGACTGATTCGCATACAGTAGAGGTCAAATACCAGCTTGCCAAACCAGCTCATAATTTACGAACTCTAAGCATAAAGCAAGAAACAAAACAATATAAATCTAATGATAAGAATCATTTATAATATAACTTGAAGCTCAAGATTTTAGGTTAATTGACTAAAAGCTGACAGATATTTGAATAATTGTCACCTGTCAAGAAATAATTGGGACTGTGGCATGTCTGTGTTGAAGAATTGGCTCATTACAACAGTAATTACAATGACAGTAAACCTTGATAGCTTTTTACTCATATCCCTTATTTAACATATCCTAAAATTTGATATGTTAAGATAGACATGAAAATAAATTGAAACCTCATTCATAGGGAAAACCTAATGCTTGAATTTGGTGAGTACAGAATTTTATTTCAAAAATCCCAGTAAGTCCAAACAGATAATATAAGTAAAATGGCTATAGTACACCAAGGACCCTCGTGGTTTCCCTTTTTGTATGACAACTGAAAGTTTAGATCTGGCAAAAACATATATCTCACAGGATGATTAGAAAACATTTATGTTCAAGTTTGATGATTGCCAGGAAAAGTAGAGAAAAAAATAAAAAAGTATTCATATTCTGATGGTAGGCTAGTATACCATATAATTCAAAATAAAAATTGTGGCATTGCAAATGGATATCTGATATACTAAATCTGGAGGAGCAAACCTAGTGAAAAAGAAAAAGAAAAGGAAAACAAATTTCAAAAGGAGAAAGGAAAACAAGAAGCACTTTACCTGAGGAAGAGGAAATACAACAAATAAGTCAATGAGGAAATAACCCTTTAGGTAATGTAGAGCAATTTTCTGTGGATGGTCAACTAAATCTCCAGCACCAACCACCCTGGACTCACGAGAAACATAAGCTAACCTAAACTGTAAGCACACAAATTCATAGAGTTATTTAAGCTTTATTAAATTTTGAAAACGAAGCAAACGGACTAAAAAGGTTAACCATATTTAAGATTCAGGAGAGTAGTATTTTTCTTTGCTTTTCCTTTTGAACTTAACTAACAAGCAACAAAAATGCAAGACACATGCGAGTACTTTATAGTAATAATAAGAATACAGTCCAATCTGTTTAGCATTTTTGTCTGTCTTTTAATCATTTCAATTTATTTTTAATCTAGTATTATTAGAGATAGATAATTATGTTATATTCCTGTAGTAACAATTAGTGAGTTAGTTTCCTGCCTGTGACAGCTGCATATAAGACCTTTGCTTGATCAATAAAATTCAGTACATTCTTTTCTCTCACTTCAATACGTATCAGTTGATATTCTATCTCAGCACGTTTCTGCTTATCTCTTTAGATTCCTCTTGGGGATCATATATGAGTCTAATCCCTTCACTATTCTCTCCCTTAAACAAGTATAATATGTATTAGTTATTTGATATTGTATGGTTTACTTGCAGCAAATAATATATACTCTTGGATTTGGAAAAACGTAGGAACAAGGCTCTATACCTGATAAATTATATTGAGCAATTGTTTTAAATGCAGTGTGGTTATGTGAAATTATGGGTGGGTAACTAAAAATGATGTAGACATAATTGCAGATTGGGATTGTAACATCTTATTTGAATAGTTAACTTACTTTGAGTTGGCTTATATGAAACCAATCTCTGTTATTATTGAGCTAGAAGTATGTTCTGAAGTACATGCATCAGAGTATATATGTTGTCAAACTAAACATGGCATCAATGACAGCATTTGACTCTATTTTTCAAACAAAAAATAAGGTACCGTTCTATGAGTCAAAAGATTTGCACAAGTTAAAAATCAAGGGGTAGGTGAAAGGGTTTATGAAAAGATAATAAACAACAAGTTACCTGGAGAAGAATGTTAAGGAAATAAACAAAATCATTCAGCCACCTAAATAAAACAAGTGCTGTTGTCAATGGCCAGTTGATAACAATGCATTTATTATCCTGCATATAATGAACAGGAAAAATGAAGAGCAAATTGGCAAAAAGTAAAGCTAAAGATAAGTCACTAGAGCTTGCTATTTTCTAGTTAAATGATAGAAAATAATCATACCTCCTCCACATAGAGTAAAAAGAAAAACAATGGGTCCACAAAAATACCAATTAAGCAAAATATTGCCAAAAATTTGTTCCACTTTTGTACAACTTTCGCATGAGGGTTCATAACTCCAGGAACATAAGAAGAGAAGAAAGAAAGAAGTTTTCTCACAAAACTCTTGGCATCCCCATAAAGAGCATTATGGAACTGCATTCAAAATATGAACAAAAGTAGACATGGTTATTAGAAAGTAATAGTCAATGACAAATGTCTACAAGAAGAAATGGAAAATGTTGCAATAAGATTAAAGATAATGATACAGTAAATCTTGTAGGAGATTTTATAAATGAGTATTAGATAAATAATGAGACAACTTGAAGTTGTAAATTGACAACACTTTTTGTTCATACTACCATGGATATACCAATTCAGAGAAGGCATCACATATTAGTAAATTACAATTATTCAGAACCTATTTAGTGAATTACATTTGCAATATCCTCTCTTCTCACCCTTTTTTGGTATTTTCATCCAACATAGCAAACAAACTTTATCAACAAAGGTTAGTAAATTCATATATTTTAAAAGAAACTCACCATCAAACTACATAAATATATTTTGGATGCTTCGGCTAAATCAGGCCTAAGGACCAACAATCTTTTCTCGTGAATATAAATCCAAATGTCTAGGTACATAAACAAAGTGTTTTTCATAGCAATACCATTCAACTTGTTAATTTTTTAGATATTATTAAAATATGACGATTTCAAAATGCCAAAAAGATAACCATATAACTAGAGAAGTACAGTCATCTTAGTGATTGACAAAACAATATACCAAGATACACATAAATATGAAAACAATAAACTCTATAGTATAGTGGAGCTATTGAAAAAGGAAAGAATGAATCTTTATTGAATAGGAACTATCTCCAGGTCTATCCCAGTATGGGAGCAGCATAAAAGAGAAAAAACTGTCAAATTTATCTTAAAACCAATTGGCATCATTAAGTGAGGTCATCCAACAAATATATAAGGAGCACGCTAAAATTGAGACAAGCATGTGAAATTTCTCTACAACCCCTCAAAAATGTAAGAAATATGCCAAGATGGGCTATAGGCTAAGATACCATGTCATATTTCACCTTAAAACAATTAACTTTAAGTTATCTAGTAGATATATGAGGAATACCATAAGAATTGAGACAGGTGACATGGGACACTCTCTCCACATACGCCTACTAAAATAAGTAATTTACCAAGATGAACTATAGGATCTAATACTATGTCAAATTTCGGCTCAAAACTGATGGACATTAAGTGACCAACAAATATATAACTAGCACCCCTAGAATTGATGCGTATAATGTGGGACATTGCAACAAAAACAAGAAAACAGTGCTCCATTGAAGTCAGACAGACATATACTCTCCTAAATGCCTCACATTGCGCAACAACACATCCCTTGATCTGATATCCTCATAGAATCCTAACTATGACCCTTCTAACTGCTACCACTAAATGCTAAACTCACTCTTGTGGTACGTTAGTTTGGTCCTTGCTAGCTCCTTGCCCAATTTCTTCTTCCTAACATAGACCTGTTTGACTACAGGCCTGCTATCAACAGCCTACTTAAAAATTGCATTAGTACAATTAAACCAAATATCGACAATTATTATACCATAGTGAATTCCTGATATTTGTCAGAATATAGGTCTACAACATGAAAACAAGCATCTGAAGTAAAATGTTTGTCTATGGACTAAATAATTGAAGGCAACTAAAATTATAGTCTATTTTAGGATGAAGGACAGAAACCTTTGGATCCCATCTAGCCGAAGGTTTTGGATTTCTTTGCTCAGAAGCATTGAAGTAAGTTGGGCAAGTAGTACAATAAGGATCATTGCACATTCCCAGTTGCCCAGACCTTAGTAAGTGTTCATTTTTTCTATCATAGTCAATATTTGGGTAATTTGAACTTGTGCCATGGAGAGTAGCAAAATTATCTTTCTTTCTCTCCTCTGCTTCGTTTCCCGACACATTATGCTTCTGCAAAAGATTTCCTGTTCCATTGGTAGCATATAATGGACCACTCATATGCATAAAGGGTGTTTTTCTCTTGCTCTGAAGTGGACCGGTATGTCCCACAAAGCTAGTTTCTTTCTCATATGATTCCAAGGAGCTCATAGGAATAGAAATTAAAGCACTTTGTGTCCTGGTTACCATCCTTCGGAACTTAGAATCCAAGGGTTCATCGTAGGTTTGTGCATCTGTATCTGACAGCATTGGTCGCTTGTCATTTTCAAAATTAGCCATGTTTTGATAATTCTGCAATTTTTCACAAAGTTAGCAAATCATCCAATACATATGTTTCTGTATCTTATCACAATTCTAAATCAAATACTCCAATTTAACTTGAAATGTGAAATGGGAGGATATAAGTTATAGAATAGTAACTACAAAGTGATTTAGTGCAGCATGAAAAAACCAAATACGACAAAGCAGTAACAAAATTAGATTGAATTTCATACAGAATAAGGGTACCCGTATTATCTTTCCCTTGCATATATAGTCCACATAGATTCTTAACCAAAACTCAATCGCCTGCAATTCATATTCCAGATGAAGACTTGTAACATTTCAGGAATAATAAGCAGCAATAAGATAATGAGGATGTGTGACCATACAACGATTAAAAGGGATACTAATTCTAGTGCTACAATTTACGAAATAAATAGTGAAATTTAGTTATGAAGTTAGGATCTCCCCCATACTCACTAGAAATAGAACATTTATTATTCAATATAAAAAAAGCAATGAATCCCTTATCTAAATCCTCTGGAGCTTGAAAGAAACTAAATAGTAGCGATCCATTGACCAAAACTAATTTTACAAAAAGCATTGAGATGCATGAACCATCAACCTCTAGTTTCTAAGGGAGAGTTAATAAACACAAAAAATCTACAGATACCCTTCAACCCATTTTTCCTGCCCCCACATGCATTCCAAAAATTTAGCATACATATACATACAGTAATATGCAGCATTGAAAATCAGCAGTTAGCTTTGGAATCAGGGGAAGAATCTTAGCACGATGAAACAAGGCCAACACACTGCAAAGGCAATGATCAAGCAATAATCAAAGAAAACAACACTACTCATAATTTCAGAAACCTGTTGGGGAGCGAATTTCCCGGTGAAGAGTCAAAACCCAAAACCCCACAAGCTTTTTTAAATCCGATTAAGAGAAAGATTGCTCTTTTGGGAGCTTCTTCATCACGGGGGCACTGCAGAGGAGATTCTCACAAAAGGGTGCATCACTTTAAGGACAATATGAGAAATGACTAGAGATAAACACAGGTGTAAGGGTGAAAATGTGTGAACTGAAGTGTGTGGGGTGAAGAAATTGAAAGTTAAGGTAGGAGTTGGAAACGGAATTGGATTGCAAGAGGTGATAAGGATGGTTTGTTTGGTTCTATTTTAAACTTCTTTTATCGGTCGTTGGAATGATTTGTCATAGCCGTGTGTAATCTGGCTTACGGCATAGAAACATGCAAAGGTCTTCCTTTTTCAACTGTGTCATTACTTTTGCTTTTCTATTTCACTTTAACATACAGATATTTACTTAAAATAAAATAAAAAACTACTTTCAAAAAATTATTTTAATCTATTTACATTTTAAAACTAAATTAAAATTATCATATATCTGAAATAATTAAATTAACTATCTGTCATACCTATCGTTATATCACATTCTATCAAAATCTCTCACCAAACTTTCTATTTTTTAGAACTTGTTTCTCTTTTTTAGAACTTGCCAACCTGCAAAGCAACAAGTTAGGGTCAGTTGTTATGGTCAAGAGTAGTAGGTAACTTAGTCAATTTTGTTAAAATAAAAATAAATAAGACTTATATATATATATATATATATATATATATATATATATATATATATATATACCATAAATATTTTTACTGGTACAATCTCGTTTAAATTAGATAATGTCATTATAAAAATAATAACTTTCCTGTCAAATATATTATATGCATACTTTAAATAAGTCAAAGAAAATTATGAAAGAAATTTATCTAATTAAGATTAACGGTTCCTTTTATATACTGTCCAAAGTAATTTGTCTGAAAAAAAATTATTAAAAAAATACCTTTTTTCGTTAACAATATTTAATTTATATACAAATTAAAACTTAACTTTTAAAATTAGTTATTTATAAATAATTTTAACTTATAGAAAAATTCTTACTTTTCCTTCTGTTAACATTTATAAACAAATTTATCCAAATTATAACTATTTACAAAATAAATAAAATACCAAATAGATACATTTTTTCAAATTCTAATTATAATATTGAACTTAATTATTTATCAATTTTACCAAATTTTCATGATATTTTTTTTAATATTATTGTACTGTGGTTGTTTTCTAATTGGCTTTCTCCTCACACGAAAGAAAAAAAAAAAGCGATGAAGGCCGTTGGCAGCATAAACGTTAATGTTTTGCACGTGCAGATTTCACTAGACGCAACATCATTGTTATTTTTAGTTACACGTTTGTCATTTATTAATTTCATAGTGTGGTATGCACGATGTTTTATTCTGTTTCTAGTGCACTCATTAAAACATCCGTCTAATTGATTTATTTTTAAATGTTTTTTAAAATACATGGATTAGAAAAAAGAAAGAAAGAAATGTTTATGATTATGTTATAACTTAATAGATTTTTATTTTTTTACATTTGAGGTTAAATTAAAAAAAAGTCATGTTTCAAACACATATGGCTTCAAAAAAAAATTGAAATCCGTTTTTATTTTAAAAATAAAAAACATTATAAAATTTGTTTTTAATTTCAGAAAATATATTATTATTACAATATATATATATATATATATATATATATGATATTTTTCAATATTTTTACCATTTATACATGTGTAATTTGTGTTAACTAGAAACTAAATACAGATTCTAGAATCCAAACATTATGTTAATGGAAATAAAATAAATAACCTAGTGGTCACACATTTAACTCCTAACACAAGATTTTACAATGTTTTGTACCTATGCATAAGTATTGTCTAATACAACTTAGATAATATTAGAGTGAAATCAAAATCTTTTACGTTTCATTTGATTGTGTAGTGTTAGCACGACTAAGACATTTCGTTCTGTATCTCCATGCAACCTGAATGCTTGTTGCTGCAAAGCATCTCCAATAAGGTGATTCATACCTATCATAAGATAATGGATTAAGAAAACCAGTAGAATACACCTGCTTTCTACATTTATAGAAAAAACAAACTGTATACAAAGCCATATATGACAGTGTTAGAAAAGATTTCTCAGGAAGATGAAGAAAAATAGGAAGAACCAGAAGCCAAACAACCATGAACATAGGACAAGAGGATAACCTTATAGCTCCTAGAACACGGGGACTCCTAAAGAATCTTGCAAATAGGCCTGTAACTTCTTCAAGGTCTGCTGCTCTAAGGGAAAATGCCTCCACATTTGTTAAGCAACATACTGTTCTGTTACTAACCAACTTTTGCCTTGGAATCCTTGATTTTCTACCACCTACAATACAAGACATACTTCAGACTAAGTTTATGTTGTTGACTTCTGCAATTCAGCATGTCAAATACTCTAACCATGAAACTTGCACCTATTCTAGAAAGGATCTTGCAAATTAGCACCTTAATAGTTTGGTTCTTCAATTATCTTTATTTCACAAACTTCATCTCCTCATGTTAATTATACAATTTTGATTCATCTATTAAGAGAAATGCTAATGTCACTCTAACATCAATACATTCATGCTGACATGATACTCCAGTACATGAACCAAAAATTGCACAAATAAAATATAAAGGATCAAATTCTCTAAAAAGAAAGTGAGAGGTTAAATTTGAAAAATGATGATGGGGAGAAGAGATTTAAAGTGCAATTAAGTCTAAACAATTCAAACTAGTTAAAAATTCAAGCATTAAATGATAAATGCTTCCCATTTTTATAACATTTTCCACTTTTATATCAAACAGGACCTTAGAGCCCTTGTTACTTCTCTAATAATTGCCTTGTAGAAATGAAATGTACCTTTGCTTGCTAAAGGATGCTCAAGACACCATGTCATAAGTTCTTCACCACAGACACTCCCTTCATAAAGAGGAGCACGGATTCCATCTTCGCCAACACTCTCCAATTTTCCACGCACAATAAAAACCATCTTCTCTACCAAACCACCATCATACAAAATTTTGCTTCCTTTGATGTATGTTTTTGGTCTTAGCCTCTCACAAATGGCATCCAATATATGTTCATCCAACAAGGCGAAAATTTGAACCTGCAGCAAATAAAAAACAAAGTAAGATCCATTTAAGCTTGAAGTGTGGACAATGCACAAAATCACCCTATCTTGTAATAAAACTCAACTGATTTAGCACAATGGGAACAATAAGGATCAAATTCTAGAACACATGAACATAGAGGTTATAATACTATGTCATGAACAAGTTTCAATATCTAGTAATAACTAACTACAAAGCTACAACCTACCTCAAAAAATTAAACATGCAAAATCTACATAACCATGAATTGATGACAAGGAAACTGATGTACTAACTTTCTTGATATATGTAAAGAGATGACGTCTTATGTCCCTTTGGAGGTCTTCTGGCAAATTCTCCAGGAGCATTTCTTCATTCACCCCCCTTGTTGCAGCCCAGTTATAACGTTCAGCCTGTCGCACTCTCCTACGTGACAGATCAATCATATAAGTGGAATGAATCTCTCTCACTCTATATCACCCACACAATCACATTCCACATTGGTGGAGCCACGATATTAATTCAAAGGAATTAAGTTTTCGGGTAAATAATCATGTAAAAGTATATTGCAATTCTATACTATACACTAGTACTAAGGTTGGTAAGTACTAAAATTTTATACTTAAATTAATATATACATTGCCAAAAATGGTGTTTTTGAAACGAGTAGAGACATAACAAGTGAAAGTTTAAAGAATTTAACAACAAATACTATGAGAGCAATACAAGTCTGATGAAAATTGCAAAGAATGATACCTTCTCAGATCGTCTTCTAAGCCCCGATGGCTCATCCATTGCTCAACATCACGTCGTCTAAGTGACATCTCTAGCTTCCTTTAAAGAGAAAGTAAGAAAATGAAATATATATATATATATATATATATATATATATAGATTATTGATTATTTAATATGTCACAAATGGCAAGTTTATTAACCATAATTACTATTGAAAAAACTGCTAGGATATTCTATTCATGAGGGCTCTTTGTAATCCAAAATTCTTAGTTAAAACCATCAACCCAGAAAGTCCCAATTCCAAAATCATGAAAACTATAATTAGCTTCTTTTTAGTAACATGTAGACCAAAGAAAAGGCTACAACTTTAGAAAATGTAGTATTAACTCAACGAGGTACAGGGGAGAGAAAGCAGTACAACTGTATTACTCTATATGAAGCTCACAAATTCTTCAATATTCAAGGTAGATCATCAGATAACTTAGTAAGGTATTCCCTAAAGAAACTCTAAAACATCACTTAATCAAGAGAGGTGGAGAGAAGACAATATTGTCCTCAAACAACACTCGTGAATCATATTGTGTTCTAGCTATAAACTGATGAGGTATTTCATATATGAAGCATGGCATTCTACCTGCGTCCAAGAGCCTGAAGAATGTTCTGTATGTTTCCAATGAGAAGTGCAAACAGCAGCAGTCCTGATCCAAGAATGGCCTTAGTAAAAATGACTTCAGGAACATAATAGCTAGGGACTAAATTCCCAGTCAGTGTGCTAATTTGCTGCAAAAAAACACAGGTATAGCATTAGTAGAATTTCATCTATTTTGAAAAATTAAATATTGAATTAAAAAGGCACGCAATTTACATACAACATCTAAGTATCTCAAGATAATTTCAAAATGGCTTTTCCAGATTCATGGATATTCATTCGGAAATTCTGGCTCTTAAAGTCTGAAATGTGAATGTTATCTTGCCTCAATTTTCAACACTAGACAAGTTTTATGTCACCTAAGCTCTAATAGAAACACACCGCACAAGTAAACTGGTAACATGATAAACTTGATAATAAACACAGTTACCTGAAATCCCCAGAATGATGAATATATATATCTTTTGAACACATCATGCTGTGCGGTAAGGTTGACAGCTTTAACAAAGATACCATAACCATCACCAAAACCATCTTCATTAAAACAAGCAGTTGCAACAGTATTGTTCTTCCAATTATGCCAACTTGCATTATGCAGATATTGTTCAGTTTTTCCATGCCCACAATCAATGAATTTTGTGCATCCAGTAATATGTGTTGTCTCACAGGCTTGTCTTAGACATTGATTAACCCTCTGGGAGAAAGAATATAGAGAATGCTGAAATTAATAACTGAATATGAACCTTTATTTGATGTAGCTACCTAAATGAAATTCCCAAACTTTTAATTGAATCACTGATAAGAACCCAATAAAACAGTAATGAATAAAAGATGAAAATTCCTCACATTAATTCAGTATCTGAAAACAAAGAAAAAAGACATTCCTCTTCCCCCAAAAGGGTCAATCCCAGATCATGGTTTTCTGTTCCCCAAAAACCAGCCGCCCCCTCTCCCCAAAACGTCCCCTCTCCTATACTCTCATTGCCTATTTCTCTCTCCAAACAGACACGTAGGCAGTTCTGTTAGAAACAGAATCATAGTGCGTGTGCCTATGGATCCCATGTAATGGGCTTCCACTTCTTCCTCTTATACACATTTTGGGCTTTCCTAATTTGCCCCTCTAATTCTTTGTTTGTAAACTTTGTATCAACACCTCCTTCTTTAAAATTCACCTTGTCCTCAAGGTGGAGCTCAGGAAAGGCTTTCATCATTCTACTCAGGGATTCCCAAGAATTCTCACAATCAGGCATGTTCTTCCACTTTACCAACACTTCTAAGGATTGATCACTTTCTCCTCTCACGGCTAACACATTTTCTGGTTGGACTTGTAACTCCAACTCCTTAGTCACATACTGGGGTAAAGGTTGGACAACAACATCAGCTGTCATAGTGGGCTTCAATAGGGACACATGAATGACAGTGCACTCTTCTATCCTCCGACAATTTCAATCTAAGTCACTTTTCCCACCTTTTCAACAATTTCATACGGGCCATAATATCTCGGGCTGAGTTTCTGATTAATTCTCTTAGCCAATTTCTTCAACTTGTATGGTTGAATATTCAAACACAACATCCCCCACCTTATACTCCACTGTTCTTCTCTTTTTGTCAGTCTGCTGCTTCATTCTATTTTGGGTCTGCACTAGATGGTCCTTCAGTATTTCTAACATTTTATTCCTTTTTTGCATCATCACCGCCACTTCATCCCTTGATGTTGTTGTGACATCTCCTCTAATCACCGGGGGAGGATCTCTACCATAAATGGCTTTGAAAGGTGTCATCTTAATGGTCTAATGACAGTTGGTATTTATACCAATATTCAACCCAATTAAGCCATTTATGTCACTGTCTAGGCTTAGTACCTGTCATGCACCTCAAGTAGTTTCCAAACATCTGTTAATCACTTCGGTTTGCTTGTTTGTCTGTGGGTGATAAGTAGAACTGAATTTCAACTTAGTCCCAGCCAATTTAAATAATTCTGCCCAAAAAGAACTCATAAATATCCTGTCCTTATTAGAAACTATGGATTCGGGAAATCCATGCAGTTTCACCATTTCCTTCAAAAATAACTTAGCAACATCTTTGGCATTATAAGGATGAGTCAGGGCAATAAATTGAGCATATTTTGTGAACCGATCCACCACCACTAAGATTGTATTCATTCCTCCTGCCTTGGGAAACCCTCCAATGAAGTTCATGGAAACGTCAGTCCAAATTTGTTTAAGAATAGGTAAGGGTTATAATAGACCAATTGGATTTAGAGTCTGATATTTATTTTTCTAACACACATCACACTTCTGCACATACTCTTTATTGTCCCTCCTCATTCCTTCCCAAAAGAACTAATTGGCAATCTTATTAAAGGTTCTGAAATATCCAGAATGCCCCCTATTGCTTTATCGTGAAATTCTCCCATTGCTCACTTTATATCCTGGATGCCCACCCTCCTTAACTAGCAGATCTTGAAGGATCTTCTTCAATTTCTCATCCTTCTCAATTTCAGCTTCTAATTCATCCCATTCAAAGAAGTAGACAATACTCATGGCTAAAAAGTGCAGCTTCCTGGAAAGAGCATTTGCTGCTCTAGTTTATATTTAATTTCAAAGTCAAATTCCAACAACTTAGAGATCCATTTATTTTGTTCTCACTCATTAATCTTTGCTCTACTAGAAACTTCAAACTTTTTTTGTCCTATGAATAACGAAGTGCCTGCCTAACAAATAATGTCTCCATTTTTGGATGGCCAAGACCATAGTCATCAATTCTTTCTCATAAACTGATTTATTCAAAGCTCTATCGGACAGAGTTTGACTCATGTAGGCCTCGGGTTGCCCTCCCTGCATCAAAACAACTTCCAAACCTTTTCCTGAAGCATCCGCTTCCACCACAAATGTCTTTAAGAAATTCGGAGCAGCCAACACAGACACTTATGTCTTAGCTGTTTTCAACTTGACAAACACTTCTTGAGTCGAGTCATCCAATTGAACTTGTCTTTCTTTAGCCGTTGTGTTAAAGGCAACACTAATTTCCCATACCCTTCTACAAATTTTCTATAATAACACGTGAGGCCCAAGAACCTCTCAATCCCTTCACATCATTCGGAAATGGCCAGTCCAACATGTCTTTTATTTAGCAGGATCAGTCGCTACTCCTTGGCCAGAGATGATATGTCCCAAGTATTCAATATTTGTCTTTCCAAAAGAGCACTTCTTCTTGTTCACTACTAACCCATGTCTTCTCAAAGCATTCAACACAGTTCTCAAATATTCACAATGTTCGTTCATAGTCTTGCTAAATATAAGTATGTCATAAAAAAATACTAAAGTAAACTTTCTCAAATAAGGCTTCAATATTTGATTCATGAGAGCTTGGAATGTGGAAGGGGCGTTAGTAAACCGAAAAGGCATGAGCACAAACTCATAGTAACCTTCATGAGTTCTCTGGAAAAATAGATTAACTGAAATATGATATATTTTATTATTTCAATACAAAGAGATGATATAAGATATATACAAGAGACCTAAACTATTTTAGGAAATATAATAACTCTATTTTATGCTAGGATCCCTTGATTTATGGGATTGTTCCTAATTATTCAAATGCAGTACAGATTACAAGGAAATATACAAATTTCCTTATTTATTCTTTCCTAAAATACTATTTGATTTCTCACACTCCCCCTCAAGCTGGTGAATAGATGTTTTCCATTCCCAGCTTGGATACAATCTTCTCAAAATTATGGCAGCCCAGTCCCTTGGTAAGAATGTCTGCAATTTGGTCTTGAGAGGACACATATGGAGTGCATATCAAGCCACTATCAAGCTTTTCTTTGATGAAGTGTCTGTCTACTTCAATATGCTTTGTTCTATCATGCTGCACTTGGGTTGTGGGCTATACTGATTGCTGACTTATTATCACAATAGAGCTTCATAGGTTCTTCCCACTTTATCCTCAAGTCTTCTAAGATGATTTTAAGCCATAGCAACTCACATATACCTTGTGCCATGGCTCGGAATTCCGCTTCGAAGACTTGGACCAGAGCCACTACACCTGCTTTTGCTTCTCCAAGTCACAAGATTTCCTCCAAGAAAGGTGCAATATCCTGTAGTTGACCTCCTATCCACAATTGACCCTGCATAATCGGCATCGGTATAGGCTTCAAGTTTCACATTACCATTCCTTTTGAATAGAATCCCTTTTCCTGGAGTTCCTTTAAGGTACTATAAAATTACGTAGGCGACTTGTAAATGGGTCTCCTTTGGGCTATGCATAAATTGGCTAATTAAACTCACTGCATAGGCAATATCGGCCTGGTATGTGACAAATATATAAGTCTGCCTACTAATCTTTGGTACATATCTTTTTCAACGAGCAACATCTTCTTACGCATTTCCAAGCTTTAGGTTTGGTTCTAATGGGGTACTAGCAGGTTTGCAAGCTGCCTTGCCAGTTTCTTTGAGCAAATCGGTGATGTATTTCTCTTGAGATATAAATATCCCTTTCTCGGAGTGGGCAACTTCAATTCCCAAAAAATATTTTAGTTTTCCCAAAGTCTTGATCTCAAATTCCTTGCCTAATCATTGACTCAATAATTGTTGCTCTTCTTTATTATCTCCAGTTAATATTATGTCATCCACATACACCAATAATATTGTTACTCCCCACGACTTGGAATGTTTAAAAAACAAAGTATGGTCCCCTTGGCTTTGTTTGTAACCCAGACCTGTCATAACTTTAGTAAACCTGCCAAACCATGCACGAGGGACTGTTTTAACCCATATAATGCCTTTTTCAACTTGCAAACGGTGTTGGTAGCAACATCTTTACCATATCCGGAGGTATCTCCATATAGATTTCTTCTTCAAGGTCTCCATGTAGGAAAGCATTCTTAACATCAAATTGTTCCAAGTTCCAACCATAATTGGC
The DNA here is from genome assembly GCA_963425845.1 of Sphenostylis stenocarpa. NCBI lineage: Eukaryota > Viridiplantae > Streptophyta > Magnoliopsida > Fabales > Fabaceae > Sphenostylis > Sphenostylis stenocarpa. The sequence goes on along the minus strand of OY731401.1, from coordinate 68,749,342 downwards.
AGCAAGGGACAATATCACCCTAACTTGTGTTCATTTTGGCAACCGGAGCAAAGGTCTCCAAATAATCAACTCCATAGGTTTGGGTAAACCCTTTGGCAACTAGTCTTGCCTTATATCTCTCAATTGATCCATCGGCCTTATATTTCATTGTATAGACCCATTTACATCCAAGCTGGCCTCTTTCCTATTGGTAAGGTGGCTAACTCCCAAGTGTTGTTTTTCTCCAATGCCTCCATCTCTTCATCCATGGCTTGCCTCCATTTTCTGTCGAACAATGCCTCGAGATAGGGTATTAGGTAGAAGTACGGTGTTTAGGTTTACTAGGAACGTTTTATGGGTAGGAGAGAAATTTTTAAAGGACGAGTAATTTGAGAGAGGGTAGAGTGGCTGTTTGGTGCATTTTCTTGTTCCTTTTCTAATGGCAATTGGGAGGTCAGGATCATTTTGGGTTTCAATTTCAACCTGCACAGCTGGAGAAAAAATTGTTACCTCTTTTTGTGGAGTCGAGTTGGATTCTTGAACATGGCTTGATCCTGGAATGGCCTTAGTCTTCCTTGAGTACACCAGCTTCTTACCAAATTTTCCAGTTTCAACATCTTCTTGATCAGCTTCACAATTAATTTCACTTTCTTGACCAACTTCCTTTGCTTGACCAATTCCTTGACTTGTTTCATTTGTTACAACTTCAATTTGATCTTCAATTTGATCTTGTTTAGGTTCAAATGTCAAGTCCGGAAGAATGGGAAAACCAAAATCACTACTTTCCTTATCTTCCACGAAACTCTCCCCTTGAAGATAAGGTTGATGGAAATAGCCCTCTTGTTCATTGAAGGTAACATCCCTAGACACAAAGAATTTTTTGGATGGGGGGTGGTAGCATTTATACCCTTTTTGAGTGGGTGAGTAACCAACAAAGACACACTTTAAGGCTCTAGGATCAAGTTTTCCCCTGTCTGTACTATGAATATGGACATATGAGATGCACCCAAAAACTCTTGGTTTAAGATTATTTGTAGTAGACAAGTTTGGATAGAAAGACGACAAAACTTCCATAGGGCTTTTTGATCCTAAGACTCTAGAGGGTAGTCTATTGATAAGGTATGTTGCTTGTAAGGACGGCTTCCCCCAGAAATTTTTTGGGACACTTTTTTGGAACAACAATGCCCGAGTCCGATTTAATAGATGTCCATTTTTCCTCTCTGCGACCCCATTACTGTTGTGGTGTTTTGACACAAGAGGACTCATGAATTATACCTTCTTTTTGACAAAAAGAATTAAGGACATGATTGAAGTAATCTTTGGCATTATCTGACCTAAGCCTCTTAATATTAACACCAAACTGATTTTTATCATGGAGTGGAAGTTTAGGAAGACAGAACCGACTTCGATTTTTGTTTAAGTAGGAAAACCCAAGTGACCCTTGTACGAGTCATCTATAAAGGTGACAAACCATCGAGTACCGAGACACATTTGGAATATTAGAAGGTCCCCATACATCAGTATGAACAAGATAAAAAGGGAAATTGCTAATTCTATTACTTATTGGAAAAGATATACGTTTGTGCTTAGCAAGTTCACACACCTCACAATGAAGACTCTCGACATCTAACTTGGTAAACGAGAGAGGGAAATATAATTTTGATCACTCCAAAAGAGGGATGTCCCAACCGACAATGATAAAGCATGATTTTTCTCTCGTTGGTCATCAAGGATTCGAGATATGAAGGAGTGAGAGATTCTATTCTTCTTGGGCAGACTTGGATCTTCGAGATAATAAAGGTCATTCCATTCTCTAGCATGTCCAATCATCCTCCCAGAATCTTTATCCTGAAATACACAATGATCATTGGAAAAAACAACTTTACATGACAAATCCTTTATAAGTTTTTGTATAGACACTAGGTTCGTGGACAACTTTGGGACATGGAGAACGTCTTTTAAGGTTATTAAAGGATTGATTTGGATATTTCCTTGACCGACTTGAGTTATAAGGGTTCCATCTGCTGTGGCAATTTTCTTGTTCTTGGGACATGGGGAATATGTGGAGAAGTGTTTGGCTAATGGTGTCATGTGATCTGTGGCTCCAGAGTCCAATATCCAATAATGGTTAAAAGGCGTATACGAGACATTTAATCCAAAAGAAGGTGGAAACTTACCTGAGTATGCCAAAGAACACATACACTGTAGGTTTTTCCAGCTTACTAAGAATGGTTTTCACCCTTTCTATCTCCTCTTCCCTTGACATTATAGCAAAAGGTGCGATGCAACAACAATGCAGGTCGTCGTCTTAGGATTATGAAAAATGCAGCGAGCAATGCGGTGTCGTCTTAGGATTAAGAAAAATGCAGCGAGCAATGTAGGCTGTCGTCTTAGGGTTAAGAAAAATGCAGCGACAATGCAGGCTACCGTCTTAGGGTTACAAAATATGCAGCGGCAATGCGAGTCTGCCGTCTTAGGGTTTATCGAGCGCAGACAGAGCTTCCTAGATCGAAAGCTCTGATACCATCTGGAAAAATAGATTAACTGAAATATGATATATTTTATTATTTCAATACAAAGAGATGATATAAGATATATACAAGAGACCTAAACTATTTTAGGAAATATAATAACTCTATTTTATGCTAGGATCCCTTGATTTATGGGATTGTTCCTAATTATTCAAATCTGTACAGATTACAAGGAAATATACAAATTTCCTTATTTATTCTTTCCTAAAATACTATTTGATTTCTCACAAGTTCTAAAAGTTGTTTTAGGGACATCATCTTCTCTCATGCATATTTATGATATCCCGACTTCAGGTCCAATTTCGAAAACACCTAAGCTCCTCCCAACTCGTCCAGAAGTTCATCTATGACAGGTATAGGAAACTTATCCGGTACTGTCATCTTGTTTAAAGCTCGGTAACGCAAAACTGTCATCCCCCCTCTTTCTTCCTTACGAGAATCACTGGACTACTGTAAGGGTTGTTGCTAGGCCTTATAATTTCAACAATCATCATTTCCTTCACAAACTTCTTAATCTCATTCTTTTGGTAATATGGTTACCTATAAGGCCGTGTATTTGAAGGATCAACACCTTCCTTGAGAGTGATAGCATGGTCACAAGCTCTCTTGGGAGGTAAGTCTGTAGGTACTCTGAATATGTCCTTAAATTCTACTAGGACAGTCACTAGCTCCTCATTGGAAGTGAGACCTCTTTCTGACACATTGCCTAAGGGTGCTTAATATGACAACCTTGAGAGTGATAGCATGGTCACAAGCTCTCTTGGGAGGTAAGCCTGTAGGTACTCTGAATATGTCCTTAAGTTCTACTTGGACAGTCACTAGCTCCTCATTGGAAGTGAGACCTCTTTCTGACAGATTGCCTGAGGGTGCTTAATATGACAACATATATCCTTCTCTTTCATTGTTAAGAGCTTTCATCATCGCCTTCCATGAAGTCTGTGATTTACACAATGTAAAGTCCTTTCATGATCTTCTCCTCCCCTTTTATTCTCCAACTCAACACTAAATGCCGGAAATTAGCTCTCACATTCCGCAAGCTTGCTAACCATTCCATCCCTAACACCAAATCAGTCCCTCCCAACTCCATAAGATAGAATTGTTGCACAATTGAAATACTTTGAATCACCACTTCCAATTATTTACATATTTCTTTATTCACCACCTTGTCCCCTATTCCTACTTCAACCTCAAACTCCCTTGTATTACTCACTTCTAATTTGAGATGCTGAACTAATTTCTTTGAAACAAAATTGGCCAAATTCCACAATCCACTAAAACCAATACCTCCATTCCTCAAATTCTCCTCGTTACTTTGAAGGACCGATTAGAGGTCAGTCCTTCCTTGCTTTTCAATGAAATCTACAAGATTTTACCCCTTTTTCCTCCTCTCCATCACTAATTTCAGATTCTTCACCCTAGGAGTCCTCCACCAATACAATTTGATAGTGTTTCAATTTGCACACATGATCTTTTCCCCACGTTTCTCCATATTTAAAACATAACCCATTCTTACTTCTTTCTCGCAGCTCCGCTTGAGACAATTTTCCTACCCCTAATGTCTTATTTTCAAGAACTTCATTCTCATTCACTTTACTGCTTGTCCCCCCTCTTTACTTCCTCCTTTCTCCCACCTAGTGAAGCCTTTTGCTTGTTTCATAAAAGGTCTCTCCCCTGTCTTTTTCTTTGCATCCATCAGCCCAACCATACGTAAGGCATTGTTCTTCTCTTCTAGCAATAATGTTTTATCCATCAATTCATCCAATGTCCCAATAGCGTACAATTTTAATTCAACTTGAATCTCTTCTTTCAAGCCATTAATAAAAATACCCTTCAGCATAATTCTTTCTTCAAAGGAGTCGATTCCCTTTCAAACTTCTCCCTGTATTTCATTACTGAACTAGTTTGTTTAATACTCTGCAACGGACCAAACTGGTTTTGTACTAACCCTGGTTGAAAACGCCTAATCAAGGGCCCTTTAAATTCTTCCCAATTCAGTTCCGGACTCTGTTCTTCCCACCACTGATACCAACTCAACGCCTTATCCTCCAGGGTGATAACCACAGCGTCCAGTTTCTCTTCATTGTGCACCATGTTCAATTTGAAATATATTTCAGCTCGAACTACCCATCCATATGCGTCGTCACCTCTGAATATGGGAATCTTCAACTTGCTGCCCCCAAATCGCACGACGAGTCACGACTCATGTTTCGCGTGGTGGGGCGCAAACTATCTTCACTCTTGACTTTGCCATCGTCGTTCCCGCTCCGCCTCCGATGTGATTGTCATTTGTGTGATCTGCCACGACAAGACTTGCTACGTTAAATGATCAAATTCCTTAATTTGACAAGCTGCTGTTGAAGGTCTTCCATATGCTTGTCCATTGTGTTTCTTGTAAGCATCATGCACTCCCAGAATCGAGTGCTCTAGATACCACTTGATAAGAACCCAATAAAACAGTAATGAATAAGAGATGAAAATTCCTCGTGTTAATTCAGTATCCGAAAACAAAGAGAAAAGACATTCCTCTTCCCCCAAAAGAGCTAACCCCAGATTGTGGTTTTCTGTTCCCCAAAAACCAGCCACCCTCTCTCCCCCAAACATCCACCTCTCCTATACTCTCATTGCCTATTTCTCTCTCCAAACAGACACGTAGGCAATTCTGTTAGAAACAGAATCATAGTGCGTGTGCCTGTGGATCCCTTGCAATGGGTTTCCACTTCTTCCTCTCATACACATTTTGGGCCTTCCTAATTTGCCCCTCTTTGCTTGTATCAATCACCCATCATCATTTCATTATAAGCTGGTAGTTATAAAATGTATGCGTGTATGTGAGATGAATTTTTTTCATTTCATTAATAATGCATCTTGCTTGCGCAAAATTTACATTTCTATTTAACAAAAATGCACTATATCAAAGATATCAGAAGTATGCAACCATTTTCTTTTTCCTTTTCACATGAGCGCAGCTTGAGAACCCCAGAATGCTTTAAAACTTAATGTAGCTTATGAAATTAAAGGACTTGTTTCCTTTACAATTTAAACTGAATTTCAAAGCTATGTCAAATTAAAATTATAAAGTAAAGAAAAAAATAAAAAAAATTGGCAGGAAATAGTTACCACTGAAAAAAAAAAAATACAATTATATAAAGGAAAGGCATCAACCTACCTGCAAACTAAAGAGGTACCACCAGGACCCAACAATGTGGCCAGATAGCATAAAGGTAAAAAGATTTATAAAGAAATTGGCCTGTGGAGACTCAAATACGAGTCCAGCTGGAGAAAGTAGCATAGGAAGAAACCTAAACAATCTGGGAATATACTGAACAAGGATCACAATACACAAAATGTTATTTGCATAGTTTGCTCCTGATGACCCTGTCTCCAAGTGCTTTGGTAGGACAAATAAAATGAATATCTGCAAATATTTCACAGAATTATAGCATGATGAGGAGTTCGACAAGTATACGATTATATACCCAAAACTGCTTCTATCTTCATAATAAATTGTATACACCCAAAATTAGTAACAAGGAATGAAATCAGACAATTCCCATTATTTTGTACTGTAGGTTGCATACTTGAAGATAAAAAAATCACATTAGAATACCTTGAAAATAAGCTAAAAGGGAAACGGAGAAATTTACCTGAGGAAGTGGAAATACAACAAATAAGTCAACAAAAAAAGATGTCTTCATGTAATGAAGAGCTATTTTCTTAGGATGGTCTTCTAACTCCCCAGCACCAAACACCCTAGACTCAGGAACCACATAAGCCAACCTAAACTGCAGGCGATCATGGCGAAAGAATTAATTGAGCTCTGTCGCATCAGAGTAGAGTACCAACCTAGACTTTAGAACAAATAAAACTAGACTAAAGATTCAAGACCATCACTCTTCTCTATTGGTACCAACATAACAGGCACACTATGGTCTCAATCTCTATTCACTAATCATAGTTGAGATTGTTACATGAAGCTCACACGAAAGAAATTGGTACAAAATGGAAGCCAAATTATAAAGTCAGTATAAAAATTTAGCATACTCTCCAAGTAGATTCTTAGGTTGCTTTCAGTAACATCCATCATATTATGTTATATCCTCTTAGTTTCTTACAGACAGTAAACATGAAAAAAAATTAAAACTTGTACACACATTTCTCAAAGTAACAATATAGAACTCTTTAATAACAGAAAAAAAATAGTTAAACAATTACAAAGGAATAAACAACCCTTAAAAATTCTTAAAAGTTACCTGAAGAACAATATTTAGGAAGTGTATGAAATCATTCATGCTTCTAAGTGCAACAAGTATTTTGGTCAAAGCCAAGTTTATAACAATACATTTATTTTCCTGCATAAAAAAAGCCAGAAAACTTAGAGCACTTTAGTAAATACACTGGACAGAGAATGAAAGACAAGTTAATAATTTCAACAGAGACAACATGAATCACATAATGATTATTACTTGAATTACGATCCAATAAACCAACGGGGGGAACACCTATAAATTAACTTCCTTCTTGTGCAAAGACAACTTAGGTCATTAAGACAATAAATGAGCCAATAATTTTGTTTGGCAATATTGTAAAACATATTAACTCCATTATTAATATATCTGCTTCGCAAATTAAACTTGATTTCCTGGATATTTCTATCATCCTGCCTTCTTTATTGTAAATCACTCATGCCTATATTTTTGTTTGAGGCATATATCCAACACAATCCAGCCTATATAACAAATTTAAAGGACAAGGTTCGATCCAAGTTTGATCTCAACAGGAAATTGATGAATGTTTCTTATCATGTCATAGGTTATATTATTCCCATTTATAATAGTGAGATGTAAATAGCCACTTTATAAACACGAGTACGAAGCAGGTTATTAGGCTTTTCTAGTATGCAAAACACTATCTCATAAACTTAAATACAATTGCTAATATATAAAGTTTCAACAGATATAGATTTGGTTTATATGGAATAAAATCAGATGAAGACATCAAATTCTAAGGTGTCTTGACAAGCTGGAGTGCTTCTTGACTATCTTAACTTACAAGAATCACTATGTCATTGATATAATTATTTGTTGTGAAGTGATCAGAGCTTTATATTGGTAAACAAAGATTATTAACTAACAGATACAACATGCAATATTTTGAATCAATGTAAAGGGGATAAAGCATACCTTCTTTACAGAGAGCAAATAGAAAAATAATGGATCCACAGCAATTGCCACCAAGCAACAAATTGCAAAAAATTGATTCCATTGTTGTACAAGTTTATTGTGAGGATTCATAACTCTAGGAACATGGGGAACCAAGAAAGTAAAAAGTCTTTTGGCCCAATCCCTCGCATCCCCATAAAGAGTATTGCCAAACTGAAAATTCAAAGTTGAGATTCATTGAGTAGATGGAGCTAATACTGTCGAAGTGATTCATAAGAACAGATGTCCACAAATGGCAACCTAGATTTCAAAATTTGAAAGCTTATTACCCACATAACCAAAAGAAAGACCATAATTTCTGTATACATATACATGCATCACAACATAACATGTAATTCCCTTTTAGGTCCAACACATAACAACTCCAAATCTTATTACCTTATGAAGAAATATTTTATGGAAACAACAAGAAAACCCTATATGAGCATCAAAGTAGTTCAAAATAAAAATAGCATACACCATAATATAATGTATAAACATAGAAACCTTTGGCTTCTTGAGAATTTGTAGTTTCAAATAATGACCTAGACAACACTAGAGAATCATCACATTATAAAATCATATGTAACTCTTATAATTAAACTCAACAGTAGAAACATACACATGTAGTATAAAATTCTTAAGCATGATACATTAAAAAACTTAAGAACCTTGACACACAAAGTGTAATCTAAGGAAACTTCAATACGTAGTAGCCATTAGCTTCTTAGGAAAAAAGAAAGGATAATTTATTTTATACCTTAGGATTAAATATACCCGAAGTTTTTGAATTACTTTGCTGAGTAGCCTTGAAGTAAGTTGGGCAAGTTGTACAATATGGATCACTACACATTCCCAGTGGACCGGACCTAACTAAATGTTCATTCTTGCCAGCATAGTTGTTCTGCAAATCATTTTCACCCATGTCACAGCATGAAGAAAAATTCTCTGTCTTATTTTCTTCTGCTTGTGACTCAGGTGCCACTTTATACCGTCGGAAAAGGTTTCCAGGTCTATTAGTGATATGTAATGGACCACTCATCTGATCATATGGAGTTATTCTCTGAATCTGTAGTGGACCAGTGTATCCCACAAGATTAGTATCTCTTTCATATGACTCTGTGAGTGACGTAGGAATAGAAATTGATACACTTCGAGTCCTAGGCACAAGCCTTGGAAATTTAGAATCAACAACTTCAATTGATTGTTGGGGATGTGACAGACTTGGCATCTCATCTTCCTCAAAACTAGCCATGTGTTCTGCAAATTGAGAAAACATTCAATATCTACATTTTTATGTCAAAAAAGTGATCTCAAGTTCAAAACTAATTCAACCTATGCACAAAACAATGAATAAATAAAAAGGACACGAAACATATAGAGCGGCAAGAAAAGCATCCGAAGATACAAGGAATCTCTTTCACACACACTTTACAGTCCATACAGTTAAGACTCAAACTGATGTTGGAACAATGGAACGTTAAGGTCAAAGAGATGACATAATGGTGAGAAAAAACGAGCAAAAACAACAATCAAAGATTTTATTGGTGAGTTCATTCTTCTTCAGTTATGGTTTTTTTCTTTAAATTAATTTTGGAAACTCCCCCCATCCCCACTCATGTACTGCCTCTTTTCCTACTCTTCACAAAATCCCATCACCATCAAGAAAAAATAAATGAAAAACAAAACAAATCCAAGAGCTTTTGTGAGAGCACCAGTAAGAAATGAAGAGAAAAGTAAAGGATGAACTACAAGTGTAATTAAGCACAAGCCACCACAATCTTAACCCCACCACCAACCAAGTGAACATAATCTCAATCTCCTAAAAGTGGGTTATTTTCCAGGGAACAACACTGTTATTTCAGCTTTTAGAACTGTGAAATCATCAAACACCAAACGAACATGGTGATAGGCACTAGCCCACGAAGAATCCATGCATGGTATAGTAAGAGTGACCAAAGCAAGCAAAAGGGTATGAAAAAGTAAATGAATAAAAGATGGATTCCATTTCCAAGTATCGGACAACAAGGATACTAAGGGTGAGACCTGTGTAAGGTAGCAAAATACTCAGAAGTCAGAACCCCCCCCACTAACTGTTGAAGGTGTCACAATGCAGGCATTTGAAAGCACGTAATGGCACAAGAGGAGCTGATATATAGGTCCAAGATCATGAGTGAGAAAGAGAGAAAAGGTGACTGAGTCTAGTCTTTAGTCTCTGGGGCAACTTTCACGAAACAACGGTGTGAACTAGCTAACAGAAATCAGAAAAGCGTTTTGACAACCAAATAACTCTTCAAATATCTCATTTTTATTAATATAATAATTTATAAATTGATTTAATAAAAATAAAATAAAACTATTATTATAATATTAAAATAGAATTATTTATTTAAATTTTTAAAATATCATTTTCCATCACAAAATAAACAACTCCAACCATGACATATCATTGTTTTGTTTCCCTTACATGTGTGTCTCTTTCCCCGACACTTTCCTGTTTGCCCCTTTGTTACAACCATGTTCCTTAGCTTAATGATATTTTAATAAATATTTTTGTCCAATCAAATATAACAAAGATGAAAATAACATTATAAAAGCTTACTTTTTCAGGGTAAATACTTTACAGTATTAATTAATATTTTAAGTATTATAAATAGAATCATTATTATAAAACTTAAACAAAGATGTTTATAATATTTATTATAAGGTTTCCTTAATTCCTAATATAAAAAATATAGAATTATTTATTTTTTCATATAAGCTAATAGGTGACCGTACATGGGTACTACCAAATGTGTTTGCTTGTATATATTTATCCATTAAATTCAATTTTGTTCTCATTGTATAACATGATTATTTAATAATTAAACGATAATAATATTAGATCAAAATTATTTAATTTAGAAAACTAAAATTATTAAATTGTATTCAAAAGAAATAAAAGTACATACACTGGAGTGTACAGTACATTTACCTAATATTTTGTGTAGGTCCGGCCGGTTATCTGAAATAGACAATGGAATGCGAAAGGACACGTGGCTTATTTTTAAATGCTGATATTTAAAAATAATGAAGAAGGTACTCCTGACAACACACGAGTCTAACGCCGTGAATTAATAAACGTTGAGATGGATGTTTATGATAAGTTAAATTCTTCTATTTTTTATTATTAATTATTAAAGGATGTAAAATTATATTATAATTAAAAATTTAAATATAGAAAAACTAAAATAGCATATAATAATAAGAGGAGCAACGTTATGGATAAAAAAATTAAAAAGAGACCAAAATTATGATTTTGTTCAATAATTACTCTCATTCATTAAAAAAAATATAATTTACACTTACGTAGAAGGATTTCTTTTTTAATATTATTTATATAAAATATTATTTAATAAAAACATTACTCAAATAATTTCACTTTTTATATTTCTTATAAATATAAATACTGGTGAAATCTATTAAGAGATCGATTAGAAATTATAAGAAAAAAGTATTTCATTAAAACTAACAAACAGAGTAGGTTAGTATAGAATTTAATAAAAAATAAGAAAATAAGTAATTATTTTAAAAATTAAATAAAATTACAGCAGTTTTAGAGAACAGGAGAAGAGCATTTAGCATTTAATTACATTAATTTCACTTAAAATAAATATATTTCCTAAATTATCAAATTTGTTTATATTTAAGATCTAAGATAATATATATATATATATATATATATATATATATATATATTCATAGGAAAAAGTAGTTTAAAAATCCTATTGATAGTTATTTTTCATTGTTTAATAATGTAAAAAAAAAATGAATTTGTCAGTCCTACAATAAGATTTTTATGGTAAAAATCAATAAATATCTATAAATGTAAGCAATTGAGTCATCACTAAACTCTCCAATAATGAATATTTTCTTCCATCTTACTTACAAAAACAAAATCTTCACTCTAATTAAGATTTTTTTTTTGTTTTTGTATAATTTTATTACCCAAATCTCATTTTTTTTATTTTAAATTTATCTTTCACTAAGTTTTGATAAAAAAAAAAAAAAAGTCACAGAAATAAAATTTCAATTAAATTGAATAGTTTGAGAGTATTTGTCATTGACATATAGTTTATAAAAAGAAATTTGAATGTTATTCTGCTTCTGTGTCAAAGATTAGAATTAGAATATACAACCTTTGACTTTGGTGTCTACATTTGTACATCAAAAAGTGGTTCAGTGCAATAAAATAACCCTAAGTTTTGTTGAACATAATAAATTATGATAGTAATCAATATTAGTTATTTCTTTTCTTATGACTTGAAGTCAAGACTTCGTGGTTATAATTTCTTTAATTGAGGCAAGTAATTAATACTTAAATTATGATCAGTTTGGATTAATATTAAAAGTTATATTTTTTATTATTTATTTTTAATAATTAAAATTATTATTATTATTATTATTTAAAACATTATATTACTTAAAAAATAATACATAAGTACAAGATAAATCTCTTTATTTTTTAAAATGAATAAATATTTCATTTTTATATAAAGTTATTGTTTTGTTTTTCATTTGAAAACAACCCAAAAATAAAAAAATGTTATCAAATACTATTTTAATTGAAATATATTTTCATTATTATATTTCTGAATATAACATCCGCAAGAATACATTTGCGTGGGACAAATGGTGCTGACTAACAAGTTTGAAATTTTTTGAAGTTATTTTCTCGGAACTAATCTTTTAAATGTTGTTGAAAACTCAGAGGGTAGAGCGTGTTTATTCATCTGTATAATTAATTTTTTTAAAATATTTTATTATTATTTAAATATATCTTCTTCTTTTTTCATCTAATTATATATATATATATATATATATATATATTCTCAATAAATATTTTTTTTATATTATAATTTATTATGTATTTTTATTTTTCTTGATCTGATAATAAAAAAGTAGTTAAAAAATATTTTCTTTATGTATTATCACAAATACTATATAACACTAATATTGTTTATAATAAGATTTTTTTAAGTTACAAGTCAAACCATTTCATCATTAGAATTTGACAGTCATTGGAAAAAAATGTAGAAAATAAATTATTTTTATATAAAATTTAAATATTTATTATAAAATATTTTATTTAAATATTTTAAAAATTTAAAATTAAAATTTAATAAATTAATCTGATTATTTAAAATTAAAATTTGTGAAGTTTTATACAGTAAAAATTTATAATATTTCTTATTTTATTATTTATCAAATTTATATTATTTATTCTCGTATTTAAATTATTATAAAATTATTTTTCATTTTTTATACTATTTCTAGTTATTGTTAGGGTTTTTTATGTATTTTTCTTCAAATAATTTATTTTAAAATGAATTTACAAAATTTAACGAGTAAAACTTATTGGAATTTCAGGTTAATATTTTATAATATTTTATTTTGATTTTATGCAGGATAAAGTGAAAATAACTTCCACATAGTTAACAGTTATATATATAGTAAATTTTTTAATATAGTGTAATTGTTCTTATGATATTTTAATTCTAATTAATACACTATTTTTAGTCTTTTATAACTTCTCATTTAAAATTAGTATCTTATTTTTTTTGTAATTGTTATTAAGTTTTCTCATTAATTTTTAGTGTAATTTGTGATTTATTTATGTATATGCAATTGATAAATCATAAAATTTTCTTTATTCATATTTACTCTTTTCTTTTTAATATTTTTCCTTTTAATTATTTTTTCATAAATAATCTAAAAATAAAAATTAATTAATTAAAAAATATATTTAATTTTTTTAGTTAATAATATAATTTACTTTATAACTATATGAAATATATATTTTGAATAAAATAAATCTTTAAATATATTTTAAATAATTAAATATTTTTTAAAATTAAATTATTTCTTTAATTACTTGGAAAATATTATTTTTTTATTATAAACATTATAAAATTTAGTATTTTAAATAAATAAATAATTTTTATTTTAGTTTTAATATTTTTTTCATATTCAATAAACTACTATATATTTTTACTACAAAATCAATTATTTTTCCCAAATTAAAATTCCAAATCTTAAAAATAATTAAATATATTATTAATAAATTAATATATCTTCAATTAAATTATAACATTATCATTTTTTTCAAAAAATATTATAAATAATTAAAATCTGAATAATTCATTAGAAAAATGAATAATAATGTCTAATATAATTCAACGATATTAGAAAGATTTGAAAGTTGATCATAAAAAGTATTCTCTAATTAATTAAGTAAATTATTTAAAATTTTTAAAATATTTAACAGTTTAAAATATAATTTTTTTAATTATTTTATTTATATCTAAATTAAATTATGTTATTATTTAAAATAAATAGTTGATTATATTTTAAAACATCTAAATAAAAAATACTAAAAATGTTAACATATTAGTAAATATGAATCCCATCCCATGATACTAAATAGTCTTCAGTTAACAAGCTGTATTATATTGATGGTAAATACCCATTAACGCAAATTTTGACATCCTTAGTCAAACACACATTCAAAATGCTCTATTTCACTTGCTTGAAACCCAAATTAAAAAGCTTTAAAAATTTTACATTTTAGAAAATCTTTGAAATTTAATCAAACTTTCAACTTCAAGACATTTTAAATCATTTTTATATTTTAAATCAGTTTTAGGATTATCTTGGACTAGTTGTGGAGTTATAGAATCTTAGGCAATAATTGACAAGTAGGTTTAGACCCATTTGTGCCTTATCTCTCTCATATTCCCATAACTTGTAAGTTTTATAAAGAATAAATGCACTCTAACTTTTAGAACAAAATTGAGTGGAATAAATGGGAAATCTTACACCTGTTTAATTTCTTTGCAAAAGTGGGCAGAAATGAACAATGAGAAGGTTTGTTAATTATAGTATAATATAATTATAGTATTAATTAAACAACAACAATTTCATAGTTTAGTATAAATGTACATATATTTCGTGGTAATAAAGACAATAAATTTTCTAATTATCAGGTATTAGTTCACTTTGTCCTCAAAAGTACACCCACACTTTACAAGATTCAAACCCAATCGAATTATGACTACAGAGAGAGCACTCATATCTATGCACTGATACTTCTGAATTTTTAATGAGAACATATAGAAATGAAAACCAACAGGCTCATTTGCCTTAGTTCTTAAAAAGACAACTATGTTTTCTGAATGTATGCTTCTCAGCTGAATCATATACAAGTTGAGAGTAGTGTGTTACTAATGAACCAACCACATAACGGGGATAATCAAAGCTCAAAAATCAACTGTAGCCAAGCAAGTCAAAAGATTCAGCAATAAATGAACAATATCTCATGAAATTGTCAATGGATGCTTCTTCAGTAAGAGAATCCCTAAATTCACATTGTGATGCAGCAGAAGTAAACCAATCACGTCTCCAAAATTCATAAAGACATCCTTAAACGGTGCCTTCACATCCACACAAAGTCACAGACAGTTGAAGAACCGACATTTATTATGATAAATATTTTAGTCCCTTGAGAAATCCCAATGTAAACAGAAGAAATCACATGCTCTGCTCCAGAGAAAATAAATTCTGGAAGGTTTTGAGCCTATGGAGGAGACTCTGAGTGAGGAGAAGCATCACAGACTAAACGAGTTTGAATCTACTAATTTATGTGAAATCAGGTATCTACCACTAGCATAGTGACCCTTGTAAAGGAAAATCTACAGAATCAGGCCTCGAGTTCTCAGAAAAACAGCCTAGATGATCTGTTAACCCTAAAATGGTTGTTGGAGAAGTAGGTGGTTTGGCAATTCAATATACAGTTTTCTTGGAATCTTCCTCATCAACCGGTTCAGGCCTTGAAAAGGAGGGTCCATGTCAAAGGAAGAGACACAACAGCATTAACATGTAATAGCTTCACAGATACTCTAGTGTCAACCATTAAGAGGCTTCCAATAATAGAAAAAAGAAAAATACTTAGGCAAGTAATAATGTTGATGTTCCTCAAATCTTCTTCTCGCATAGTTGCATAGTCCTGAAAGTTGTCTCCCCTCCATCAGGCTGGTATAAATCTTGATTACAAAAACAAAGGGAAGTGAAGAGAAAATTTGGCCACTGAGAATTATTCAGGTTCCAATCACCACAAGATGAAGTTACACATATTTTTACTCTCAAGATGCTAAACTCCATGGCATCAAATTCTTGACAATGCAAATAATCTTGATTATGATACATTCTGTGATCTACAGGATGGACCCATGGCAGAGAATTGACCCCTCTTCAATATAAGTTACAAGTCCACATAAAATCATGGGCAATTTACCAAAAATCTCCACAAGAACAAACACCATCTTTGAAATGGTGAAAACGATTAGTGTCCCTAATATAAATTTCTCTTCCTTCCAATCTGCTTATTACTTTTATCACAGCATGGCAGTCATCACATATTCTCAGGTTCTTAATCACTTGAAGAGGTTGTCCTGGACTTGTGTTGAGTAGTCCTAATACGACAGCTAACTTCTCACTATGCCCACACAAGATCTGCTCCTTATCCTGTTCCTCCACATCTTGCAGCACAATTTTAGTCTTGGGGAGGTAACCAGACTTCTTCATCTCCATATTCAATTTATCCAATTTCTCCAAGATATCTTTCATTTGTGGATGTGATTGGTCACCAGCAAGAAGCATGTGCACTTTGTGTCCAACTTCAATCCAACTATAGCCAGGATTTTTCCTCAGTCCCTTATTTTTCATCATTTTACGTATTCTATTTTCTTCATCCCACAAGCCCTTTGAGGCATAGATATTGGACAAAAGAACGTAGTTCCCAGGGTTGGCTGGTTCTAACGGGAAAAGCTTCTCTGCAGCAATCTCACCTAAATTCAAATTATTGTGAACTCTGCAAGAACTTAGCAAGGCTCCCCATACACAAGCATCAGGTTCAAATGGCATTTCCTTAACGATAGAGTAAGCCTCTTCAAGTTTCCCAACACGACCGAGCAGTGTCACCATGCAAGCATAATGTTCCATTTTAGGCTCAATGCCATGTGCTTTGTACATACTATTAAAATAATGCCACCCTTCTTCAGTCAAGCCATTTTGCGCACATGCTGATAAAACACACGTAAACGTGATTGAATCCGGCTTCTGGCCACTCTGCTGCATCATATGAAACATCTCCATTGTTTCCTTAGCCTTCCCATGCATTGCATACCCACCCATAACAATATTCCACGAAACCAAATTTGGGGCCAACATATTGTCAAAACAACGCCGGGACAACTGAATTCTCCCACATTTGGCATACATATCTATCAACGCGCTACCTACATATACATCATAAAAAATCCCTCTTCTGAGAGAAAAACAATGAATTTCCTTTCCATGTGTCAATGCTGAAATATTCCCACAAGCAGGAATCAAGCTTGGGATTGTCACAGCATTAGGCTCCACCCCAGAAGCCTGCATATCTCTAAAAAGCTGCAAAGCCTCCAAATCCTTGCCATTCTGGGAACAACTAGCAATTATTGACGTCCATGTCACAACATTCAACTCCATTACTTGGTCCTTCAACTTGTTAAACACCTCTAACGCAGCGTCAACCATACCATTCCGCGACAAGCCGGTAAGAAAAGCATTCAAAGACCCAATTTCCATTTCCTCCACTTCATCAAACACCCTACGCATCTCCTTCACACAGCCACATTTCCCATACATATCAAGCATGGCACTAACCACATACTTATCACATCCCAACCCCTGCTTGATCACATAACCATGAACCTGAGATCCCATCACCACATCCTCCAAGCACCCCACAGCAGGAAGCACAGACGAAACAGTACTCGCGTCAGGCCAGAACCCTTCCAACAACATCACCCTAAACATCCCCACCGCCTCATCATACAACCCACTATTTCCAAACCCAACAAGCAAGCCATTCCACGTTACCAAATTAGGCTCCACCCCACAACCCCTCATCTCACTAAAAAGCCTTCTGGCATCATCCACAAGACCAAGGCGCGAGTACCCAGCAACCATGGCACTCCATACAACCACATCTCTTTCAGGCATTCTGTCGAACAGTTTCCTTGCATCCACAATGCGTTCACATTTGAGGTACATGTGGATCAACGAGGAGGCCACGATGGAATCTGAGACAAACCCAGATGCCTCGGCGAAGGCGTGAACCTGTTGGCCCTGGTTTAGGGCGTGAAGGGAAGCGCAGGACTTAATGACGGTGGGGAGGAGGAAGGCATCCGAGGCGAGACCGCGGGGGGCGAGGTGGGAGAAGGTGGTGAGGACGTGGTTCAAGTGGGAGGAGCGGGAGAAGGCCTGTATGAGGGAGGAGAAGGAGAAGAGGGTGGGGTGGGGGACGTGGGAGGAGAGGGTGAGGGAAAGTTGGGGGGTGGAGAGAGAGAGGGTATTGGCGTAGAGAGAGAGGAGGGTGGTGGTGAGATGGGTGTCGGAGAAGAGGTTGAGTTTGAGGATCAAGGCGTGGGCTTGGCGCCCCTGCAATAGTGTGGCCGTGGGGGAGGACAGACATTGGGAGAGGGCGTGGCTGTGGAACATAGCACACTCACTGAGGTTTTCCGATGCTGACTGGGTTTTATGTCTGTCACTGTTAGTCTTGGTGTTGGTGCAATGTGGTGGGTGATGTGTGACGATGGATTTGGGATTCAAACAGGAAAAGGTCAGAGGAGGAACTAGGCTTGGGTTTATTCAAAAAAAAATTGTGACTTTTTTTTTAATAACGTACATAAAAAAAATTCATACATTTTATTTTTATTTTAATAATTGTTTTTTATATGTTAAAAAATGAAATATATTTAAAAAATGAGGTTTAAATTATTTAAAAAAATTAAAAATAATAAGTTATTAATTTTAAAATCTGGTTATATAAATTTAATGAAGTTTTGAGAAAAATTGATATAAATATTAAAATTTATGAAAAGATATAATGGAAAAAATGTAATAATTGTTAATAAATTATGTATAAAATTTGGAGTAGATTATTATATGATTATTTAGTTGTATATTTTAATAATGGAGATAAACAGATTAGTTAATTAATATAATTGTATATTTTTTAAATTTTAAATAAATATTTTAAATTAAATTTGACATTAGAATAGTTAGATATGTTATCAAATGTATTAATTGTCCTCGACGAAAATCGAGTGTGATAAGTTATATTAAAATTGTGATATATGTGTTATAAAGTTGTTTAATAAAAAGAATTATATCTTAATTATTAATTATAATTTTTTTATTTAATAATAAACATTCTATCCGACATAAATATTCACATATTAGGAAAAAAATGCCTTAAAAAAGTTATTTAACAAGAAAGTTTGTTCAATCTTATGAATATAATGGCACTAATGTTAATTAACACCTAATAAACCGATTTTGGTTCAATTTTTTTTAAAATATTATTTATTAAATTTCAGTTAAAACCTTCTTATATAATATATATATATATATATATATATATATATATATATATATATATATATATATATATATATATATATATATACTCAATGATTAACTGATAGGACACATACTAACCTATCCTCCAAAAAAATAAAGTAGAAATAAGAGTGACTCCGTTTGTTATAGTTTTTATTAGAAAAGAATACCTTTTTGAAAAAAAATAACATGTTTGTTTTGTTTTTTATGTTTAAATTTATTTTAAATAGGTCTTTATAAAATCAGTTATTATTTTTATATTTGTAAAAAAAATTATTAGCTTTTTAAAAAATGACAAAACTATTGTACGTTTAAAACCACTTCTTTTTTGTCTTGTTGTGAAAAAAGCTTACAAAAAAGAGTGTGTTTTTGTTGGGACGAGATAATCCAATCCAATCATAATTTTGATGTGATTGTTTGATGAAAAAAAAGTCGCAATGGGAAAGGGGTGGCTGAAAATTTGCAAAAGCCATGGTGATAACTTGGTGAATGTGGTGCAGTGTTTTCTGGATATTTACTTTTTTCCGCATATTTGTGAGTAGGTGTTTCCACTAATATCACTTATATCTTTTAATTTAGATAAATTTGTATTTGTATTCATTTAGACGTGAGTTTTATATAGTTGGAAATCTTTTCATTAGAGCGAACAAAGACCCTAAAAAAATTAGGGTAAAATAATATAAATAATTATTCACGTGAATTAAAATTATAAATTTTTTTATTATATAAATAATAACACAAAACTTGTTTTTTTTTTATATTTCTTATTTATAATTGTATTATCTCACTAAAGTATTTTGTGAGTAGATTAAAATTATTATTATTTAATTATTCTATATTTAATTATATCAATCATATTAATTACAATAGATCTACTTCAAATTTATTATTTTTCGTTCAATCTAAATAATTTTACGAATTGATTCAAATCCAATCCAAACATATTTTTAACTTGTTTGTTTATATCAACATTTTTTTAATATAATTCTAATAAACTTTTTGAAGAAAATTATTAGTATTAATTAGAATAATAAATGCATATTTTTAAGACCTTTAAATATTGTTGTGTCACAAATATTCTTTAGGAATATAATTATATATATATATATATATATATATATATATATATATAATGTTTCAATTCTATAATTAAAAAATGAAATAAAATATTTCCCTGGTTGTTGGGTGACTCCAAATTAATTATATATAAATTTGTTTAATATGCTTTGGACCTCATACATTTGTTAGAATAATGGATGAACCACGACTTATAGTTGAAATGGAGACCAAAATCATGCACAGAAGTGACATCAAGGTGTTCACTTGTCACCACGTGGGTCCTTTCCTCAACTACGTGGTGCAATTTCTGAACCTGATTACCTCATGCATAGTAATATGTGAGATCTTTTTAAAATCTAAAATAATACACCTAAATTTTGTTAACTGCGATGAAGTAATAGTCATGGTTCGTTAAGTAAAAATGTAACATAATTAACAAGATGAAAAATTAGTAGAAAATGGAATAAATGAAGAAGTAACTTAATTAGAAAGAGCGAAAAAGAAAAAGTGAAAGCTACATGAAAATACAAGTATGAATATTATTATGGTTGAAAAGTGGTGAAGACATAGCTAATATGGTAATCTTAAAGGAGAATTTTTTCTTAACATGATTGAAGGGTTATCCTTCTGGATTCTACCCAAATAGAACTGTTAAGGTGCTTCTTCTACTATAACAGAAGAGAATACTCCAATCTTCTACTATAAGTAGTGACCCTCTCTCTTCATAGTTTTGAGTTTCAAACTTTCGGATCCATAATGGTGATCACATCCACTGCCACACACCCAGATGAACAAGCACAGAGCATATTCTGTACTTTTGCTTCAAGATATGTGCGTGAACCAATTCCCAGGTATATCTTCCTTCCTTTTTCTTAGAACTTCACACTTAGTTTTGTTGGAAGAAAGCATAGAGAACAAGAAAATAGGAAGGTTTGGTTTGGTTTCTATTGAATTAAGGTTCCTTGTTGTGATGGGGTTGGGGTGGAAATTTTGAATTCAACAGGTTCAAGATACCAGAGAAATCAATACCAAAGGATGCTGCTTATCAGATAATAAACGATGAGTTGATGCTGGATGGCACACCAAGGCTCAACTTGGCCTCATTTGTGACCACTTGGATGGAGCCTGAGTGTGACAAGCTCATAATGACTTCACTTAACAAGAACTATGTCGACATGGATGAGTACCCTGTCACCACTGAGCTCCAGGTTTGTGTGCCTTCTCTGAATAGTTTGGCGCCTTTATTATATGATCATAAAATTTAAGTCCATGTTGTAGCTCAGTCCTTTAAAATCAAGGTTTTAATTAAGTTTGTGACCGGGATTTCAGTCGCAACATTGAGGTTTTTGGGATCTTCACGACCATTTTCTGCTCAAAGTACCTTTTGGATGAAAGTGGATCTTTCAAAGAAAGTAGTACCCCAAAGAAGATAGTACTGATTTTTATGACACTTTCTTTTGAAAAGTTTGTGCATCTAATGGTAACTTAATGGATCTTATGAGCTTCGTGGTCAGATGAAGATTCGGAGTAAATTACTTTAGAAATGAAAGAAAACCTTGCAGATCTATGTTCTTTATCTGATATTCATTAGTAAATTTGAGTACTGATATTGTATATGTATCATTTTATGATTGTTTTCATATGAAGTTTGAGAGTTATAAAGACTGATTGGTTTCATTTTGTTAAACTCTGCAGAATCGGTGCGTTAATATAATAGCAAATCTATTCCACGCTCCTCTAAATGAAGATGAGACTGCAGTAGGTGTGGGAACTGTGGGGTCATCAGAGGCAATAATGTTAGCAGGTCTGGCTTTTAAAAGGAAATGGCAGACAAAGAGAAAAGCGGAAGGAAAACCCTATGATAAACCCAACATTGTTACTGGTGCTAATGTGCAGGTAGGTCTCAAATTGTGCTTGATGCTATTAAATTTCAAACAACTTTTAAGTTGTGTTAGCCGCATGATCATATAATGAGAAATAGGTACATGTAAAAACGTAATACTGTATGCTATTTTGAAATAGTAGAATCATCCAAGGGATTTCCTCTTCAATGTTTGATGTTCTTTAAATCTTCCTTCACAGGTTTGTTGGGAAAAATTTGCAAGGTACTTTGAAGTAGAGCTCAAGGAAGTGAAACTCACTGAGGGATACTATGTGATGGACCCTGTGAAAGCAGTTGAAATGGTGGATGAGAACACCATCTGTGTTGCAGCCATTTTGGGTTCAACTATGACTGGAGAGTTTGAGGATGTGAAGCTTCTCAATGAACTTCTCACTGAAAAGAACAAGGAGACAGGTTGGGATACCCCAATTCATGTAGATGCTGCCAGTGGAGGGTTTATTGCCCCATTTCTCTATCCTGATCTAGAGTGGGATTTTCGTTTGCCATTGGTGAAAAGCATCAATGTTAGTGGTCACAAGTATGGTCTTGTCTACCCTGGTGTTGGTTGGGTTGTCTGGAGGAGTAAAGAGGACTTGCCAGATGAACTTGTTTTTCACATAAATTATCTTGGATCTGATCAGCCCACTTTCACATTGAATTTCTCTAAAGGTAAATAATATTATGGGAGTTGATACATGTATTTGATTTTTTCTTGCATTAGTATCTCTGTATCTATATGCTGTTTAGGCATTGCTCATATATGATGTTTCACTGCTGGACTATTGAGCTCAAATGCAATTAAAAGTTATTTTCAAGAATCTTTTTCTCTCTGATGACTGTGTTTACAACAATCCATCAGAACCCTTTTGAAGTAAGCAGCAAATATCTTATTTCTGCTTAGTGTTATGTTATGCCTGTTTCAATAATACTGCCTTGTTGTCTGAAAAAAACATATGTTCTATTGATAACTGTTGATGAAGTTGCATGTGATATTTTTGAATTTGCTAAAGTGCTAATGTAGATTTATGAGAACTCTGCATGTATTCAACCCCATTTGTCTGGATCAAACATTTGATAAAGGATTGTTATGTGCATTGATCTTATTCTTAAATCTTTTGATTAGATGCTTGTAATAATAAGCATTGGGAACCCAATTAATGTTATTTAGTTTTTATTCCAATCATCTGAATGTTTCAGCATAATTTTCTTTTTCTTTTGTCCGTCTCATTTTTTTGTATTTCTTTTGACAGGATCCAGTCAAATTATTGCACAATATTACCAGCTTATTCGGCTTGGCTTCGAGGTAAACATGTTATCATCTTGGTCCAGAATCTTCATTTTTAGGTATGATAAGTATGTTCAAGATAGAAAAACTAAATTTCCCATAAAAAACAGATTATATGTATCCCTTTTCCATTTACTTTTTTTCTCATACGGAATTCACTTGATAATGGAGTTAAATCTTGATGTTATGGCTGTATGACATATGGGATTTGGCTCTCTCTTTCTGATTGGAGTCTTCCCATTCATTTCCTGGTCAATTAGTTTGGAGAGTAACTCAATTAACTTGTTTACAAATCAATAACATAAACTTCATGACAGGAGCATAGAGTTACAGCCATCAAAATCCATGTTTTTGTATCAATGATTTTCTTGGTTGTTTTAATTTTTTCATATCCTAATGAAGGTATCCTACAAGAGGGTACTTGATTAGTTTCAAAATCATGAAGCGGTTTCCACAATTTTACTGCAAAACCAAATTTTAAAATTAACAACTGCATGATACATCATGATATTAACAATGTCCTATAGGCATAATTGCACACATATTCTCTTCATTATGTGAATAGTACAAATGATGATCTACACATCATGCTAAATTGGTAACTTCTTGCATTATCTGTTTTCTCTCAATACATTTGGTTATTCTTGTGAACATAAGGGTTATAAAAACATCATGGAAACTTGCTTGGAGAATGCAAGAGTTCTGAAGGAGGGACTTGAAAGAACAGGACGGTTTAACATCATCTCCAAGGATATAGGGGTGCCACTTTTGGCCTTCTCTTTGAAAGACAGCAGCCAACACACAGTGTTTGAGATATCAGACCAGCTGAGAAAATTTGGTTGGATAGTTCCGGCCTATACAATGCCGCCAGATGCACAACACATTGCGGTCCTCCGGGTGGTGGTGAGGGAGGATTTCAGCTGTGGCTTGGCCCAGAGGCTTGTTTCTGACATACAGAAAGTTATGAAGCTCTTGGACTCACTCCCAAGCACCATCTCAACCAAAACTGCTCATGTCACAGCCATCACTAGTGAGACTAGTGAGAAGGTTGAGAAGAGTGCAATAGAGACTCAAAGAGAGATTGTTTTGTACTGGAAGCGACTTGTGGATGGCAAGAAAGTTGGAGCATGCTAGGCTTACCAAATCTTGGCCTTTTGGCAACCTTGTTGAGAGTTATGGTGGTGGCTTCATATCTATGTGCATATGTGTGTTTGTGAATTGTGATGGCTATGCAGCAATAAGAAATGGCAATGCATGATGGATTCTTATAGTCATTGATGTTCTTGCCTAAGAAAATTTTCTCAATCAGGTTTGAGGTTTGAGTTGGTAATTTTCTGTGTTCATACCAAAACTTATATACACTTTTTATGAATGGTATTTGTATCCAATTAAAACTCTACCAAGAAAAAATTTGCATTGAATTTTAACTGAAGATAAACACTAACGGTATCTCTAAGATTTTGATCAGCTGTAATCCTTAAGGGGTATAATATATTAAAGTAATTGCATGATTAATCTTTTTATATTATTATATTTAATCATCTTTAAATATAAAATTAGTGATTGAGATCAATTTAGAAAGACAGCTACAAAATATTTAGATCCAAAATAATATGAATTATGTAGAAAGCTAAATAAAATTATTATATGGTAAATATTTTTATTTTTAATTTAATTGTATTATAATATTAATAAATAATATTATTTTAAAATGTATATATTACTGTTTTCGAGTAGAATAATAAGTTACAACGGAAGGACAATATTACCCTTGCACCGACACTCACCCTGTGACTGTTCATTTACCTACAATTTAATATAAAAAATATTGAGATGATATAAATATAGTTTTTGTTGAATTTATTAAACTGCCATATAAAAATTCATCAAGCAAATAATTTTTAGATAATTAAAACATTTATCATTAAAAAATGTAATATAAAAATATTAAAGAAATAATTTTACGATTATTTTTTCTCATTTTTGTCTTCTCTCTTCTTTTTATCCCTAATTTCTTCTCTCGATGCCTGTCACAGGGTTATTTGGTAAAAAAAAAAAGAATGAAAACAGAAAAATTGAATTAAAAAAAATAGAAATAATTAAATATATTTTAGTTAAAAAAATAAAATAAATCTATTTAGGATAAATTAAACAATCAATATTTTTTGTTATTCTCAAATTTTTCTTGTAATAATATTCTACATGTGTCAATAAAATCTAATGAATTGATATAATAGTTAAACATTCAGCATTAATTCATATTCAATATTCTTATTCTGTGTGTATGATTTTTTTTTCCCTTTTTTGATTGCGAATGTAATTATTCTCTACCACAGACTGAAAAGTATCTGTGACTGAAACAAAAAAACACACATCAATAAGCACATGTGAATAGTAGCGTTAGTGTTATCATAACAATGATGCACTATGACTCACACTTGAACAAGGACCAGGGCCAGAATCATGGTCGAGATTATGAATAAGACTTCACTTTCTATGTACATTTCTGAACCCGAAATATCTCATGCATTATGTCTGATATTTTGAAGATGAAATATTGCAAATAATATTATTAAATTTTGTTAATAAATTCAAAATATTCTACTTGGACTGACTTTTTACTATGATAGAATTATCTATTTGGATCAGCTTTGAAAACTGAAATAATATTCGAGAAGTCGCATATTCTAATATCACTGTGACCATTGAGGAAACAAATTATGTTAAAGTAATACTTGAATGGTGATGGATCGTTCAATGCATGTTGGCTTTGGCTTTGTTATGACATTAAGAAAGGAAACATGGTTGGAATGATAGTTTGTGATTGTAAAAGGGAAACAAAAGACAAAAAAGGTAGAAAATGTAATAAATGAGGTAACGTAATGAGAAAGGCAGAAAAAAAGGTGAAGTTAAAGCTAGATGAAAATCAATGGCAGCAATAACATCAGTACTATAACAAAATGGCAAGCATTGTGGATGTGTATGGACCACACAAAGTTGAACAGGTACACTTAAAGCAAGAAAAATCTCTTATCATGGTGATAGTGCAGGAAATTTATCCTTGTGGAAATAACAGTAAATGTTGGTAACTAAAAAAGAAGAGAAAATTCCAATCTCCCTATATAAGTGGAGGTTCTATCTCTGCAGAGTTCAGTGTGTATAACGCTTTTGGTTCATTGGCTGAGAAGAAAGCATATTCAATGGTTATCACATCCACTGCCACACACCCAGATGCTCATGATGAGTGTATTTCCTCTACTTTTGCTTCCAGATATGTGCGACAATCTATTCCCAAGTATGTCTCTTTTTCTTAGAACTTCACATTTAGTTGTTGTTGGTTCACTTTTTGGAAGAAAGAGCATATAGAGCAGAAAAAAAGAGAGAGGAAGTTTGGTTTCTCTTGAAATGAGGTTTCTTTGTTGTGATGGGGTTGGGGTGGAAATGTTGACTGCAGGTTCAAGATGCCAGAGAATTCCATACCAAAGGATGCTGCTTATCAGTTAATAAACGACGAGTTGATGTTGGATGGCGCACCAAGGCTCAATTTGGCCTCATTTGTGACCACTTGGATGGAGCCTGAGTGTGACAAGCTCATAATGGCCTCACTCAACAAGAACTATGTTGACATGGATGAGTACCCTGTCACCACTGAGCTTCAGGTCTTTATATGGTCTTAAGACATTGCTCTTCATTTTCTTTTAATTTAATGAATTTACAATCAACTTATCTTTAACATTTAAATTAAGAGAATTAGAGGGTAAGATAAGGTGTAACTCTCTTTTGGAGTAAAATGCTTCCTCTTTAAAGTATGTTCTGCTACCACAATCTACTCAACTCGACTGCAACATCAATGTTTTTGGAGTCCATGCAACCACAATTGTGTGGACACATTCATATGCAATTTTCCACAATATCAAGAATCCTGACAAGACCATGACTGCAATTTAAATCCTTGGTTAAAATAAATAAAAAAATAAAATAGAATTGTTTGAAGGGCTTTTGAAAGCTTCTTTACCAGAAATAAAGAACCTTTTTAAGAGAAGCTCTCAAAATCTCATTTAGATTTGTATCAAGATAGACTCTTAAGTTTCCTTTTGAATTAAAGGGAATTTTTCAATGAAAGGGTTGGGGTATTAAGAAAAAAAAAATGAAAAAAGCACTCAACATAAGATGCAGCTGAATTTTATGACACTTTACTGTGATGGTAACTTCGTAGATCTTATGTGTTTCGTAGACAGAAGAAGATTCGAAGTCAGCTTCATTATTTAAAAGAAAGTATTCCAAGCCTATGTTCTGTTTCCAAAGTTCAATTGTAAATTTGAAGATACTAATATCATATACGGATCATTTTGTGGTAATTTTCAGACGAAGTTTGAAACTAAAAGATTTATTAGTTTCACTTTATTGACTTATGCAGAATCGGTGTGTCAATATAATAGCAAATCTATTCAATGCTCCTCTAAGTGAAGAAGAGACTGCAGTAGGTGTGGGAACTGTGGGATCATCAGAGGCAATAATGTTAGCAGGTCTGGCTTTTAAAAGGAAATGGCAGACAAAGAGAAAAGCAGAAGGAAAACCATATGATAAGCCCAACATTGTTACTGGGGCCAATGTGCAGGTGGGTCTCAACTTGTGTTTGATGCAATGAAGTTCTAAACAACTTTTAATTTGTATTAGCTGTAAGACCATATCTTGGAGTTCACCTTATCCTGAACTGCATACCGGGTTCTCTTTAAAGGAAGTTGTATAACAATAATAATGTAAAAAGCGACTAATTGTGTTTACAAGTATCCATACACGTACCTGACTGAGTGCCAGATTTTGGGGCCTCTAGACCTCAATGTTTGATGTTCTTCGAAATTTTCTTCACAGGTTTGTTGGGAAAAATTTGCAAGGTACTTTGAGGTAGAGCTCAAGGAAGTGAAACTCACCGAGGGATACTATGTGATGGACCCTGTGAAAGCAGTTGAAATGGTGGATGAGAACACCATTTGTGTTGCAGCCATTTTGGGTTCAACTATGACCGGAGAGTTTGAGGATGTGAAGCTTCTCAATGAACTTCTCACTGAAAAGAACAAGAAGACAGGTTGGGATACCCCAATTCATGTAGATGGTGCCAGTGGGGGATTTATTGCCCCATTTCTCTATCCTGATCTTGAATGGGATTTTCGTCTGCCATTGGTGAAAAGCATCAATGTTAGTGGTCACAAGTATGGTCTTGTCTACCCCGGTGTTGGTTGGGTTGTCTGGAGGAGTAAGGATGACTTGCCAGATGAACTTGTTTTTCACATAAATTATCTTGGATCTGATCAGCCAACTTTCACATTGAATTTCTCCAAAGGTAGCAGGAGTTGGTTGATACATGTATTTGATTTCTTTTATGCCATTAGTGTCTGTTTAGGCGTTGTTGGTATATTTCTCACTGCCATATTATTCAGTTCTAAAATTAGAAGTTATTTTGAAGAATCTATTTCTCTCTGCCTTTCTCTACACAGAATCCATCACAATCCATTTTTTAAATGGGCAGCAACTCTCTTATTTCATCTTGGAGTGTTTCATATGTATGATTCAAAATAGTGCCCTCTTGTGGGAAAAAGAAAAAGGTGCTACTATGAAAATAGATTTGAGACATCTTCATGTTATTGATAATAGATTTGTTTGGGTGCAGTTCTTGCAAGGTATCTTTTAAAGTCTTGGGTAATCCAAGTGTGAGTCCATGTCTTGCATTGAGTAACAATGAGAAAGTTGAATAACATATAAGGAAGTAAGACCCATAACCCAATACTTTAAGTTTTGGGTTAAGAGTGGTTTCAATTAAGGTTTTGGGTTGAGAGTGGTGTCAATTAAGGTTTTGGGTTCAGAGTAGTGTCAATCCTTAATGTTGATTGGACTCATGTCTCATTGGTGTTGTCTCTCTCAGGTGAATTTTCCCCTCGAAAGACCAATAGTGGTATCATGCTTTCTTTTTTTATATGTTGTTCAACTTTCTCATATTTGGATTTTTGTATTCTATAGACCTATCCACCCATGGGAATGTGTAATTTTATGAGATAGCCTACTAGTTATTGCTAGATTTCCTACATATTCATTTCGGTGTAGTTTGGTTGCTAACTGTTTTTTGTGGAGAAAACTCTTTTCTAGAACTTTTATTCTTGCAAACAAAATTGTGCTTGACCCCATTGAGTTTGTGTGGATAAAGGCTGTGTGTTGTTGGAAGTCCCACATCGTTTGTCTCATGTCATTTGGTATATTTTAAATACATGTTAGGCTACTCCACATATTGCCAATTGGTTTTATGTTGAAACCTTAACATGGTATCAGAGTCAAAGCCTAACATCTTTTCGATTATTATCTATCTTGGGTCAAGAGTTGTCCTTTCATTGTGGGTCAAAAGTACCTTTTGTCTGGTCCCGGCAGGCTTGTTAGTTTTATGTTGGAACCTTAACATGGTATCAAAGCCAAAGTCTAACATCTTTTCGATTATTAACTATTTTGGGTCAAGAGTTGCCCTTTCGTTATGGGTCAAAAGTACTCTTTGTCTGGTCCGGCAGGCTTTGTTGGAGGGGGCGTGTTGGAAGTCTCACATCGTCTGTCTCATGTCATTTGGTATAGTTTAAATACATATTAAACTACTCCACATATTGACAATTGGTTTTATTATGGAATCTTAACATGTGTATTCATCTAATTCCTAAAAATGTTGATTAGATAATTGTAATAAGCACAGGAAATCAATTATCGTTATAAGATTTCTATTGCAATCATCTGAATGTTTTAGCAGAATATTATTTTTGTTTGTCCTTCTTCTCATCCCTCTGTTTCATTTAACAGGATCCAGTCAAATTATTGCTCAATATTACCAATTTATTCGGCTTGGCTTTGAGGTAATCTTGTTATCATCTAGCTGCTGAATCTTATTATTATAAATATTTTTGGTTCATTTGAGGTTACTAAAGATAGAAAACATGAATTCCCCGTGAAAAAATAGAGATTATTCATACATATTTCCTTTTTCCATTTCACATTTTTTGTAATATAGAATTCACTTAATAATAGAGGTAAGTCTTTCAATTCTGGTAACTTGTTTACAAATCAATAACATGAACTTCATCACAAAAATAACTTTCACCAAAGTAACAGCTACTAACATGAATGGAAGCATTAGTTTAGATGGGCAGAATTTGGGATACACAAGCATCAATGTTATTATACTGATGCTATGTTAATAGTACTCTTGTTAATACACTCTCTGAATGCTCCTAGCATTCCTCTGTATTAATATATACAGATATATCAATATTCATGGTTGTTTCTCCATTTTCTCATGCCCTAATGAAGATATCCGAGAAGAGAGTACTTGATGAATTTCAAATTTCATCAAGCAATTTCCACAATTTAACTGCTATGCTAAACCATAATTCAGAAATAACAACTGCTTGATGCATGATATTAGCAATGTCCTAGGAAAAATTGCACACATATATTGCTTCATTATTTAAATAGTACAAATGATGATCATTATGTAATTCTATAGTACTATCTTGTGCAAAAACTATTTTCTCTTCTACTTTTGTTACTCTTCTTGCTATTGTGCACAATAGGGTTACAAAAATATCATGGAAAATTGCTGGGACAATGCAAGAACACTGAGGAAAGGAATTGAGAAAATAGGAAGGTTTAACATCATCTCTAAGGACATAGGGGTGCCACTTGTGACCTTCTCCTTGAAAGACAGTAGCCAACACACAGTGTTTGAGATAGCAGATCAGCTGAGAAAATTTGGCTGGATTGTTCCTGCCTACACAATGCCACCAGATGCACAGCACATCGCGGTCCTCAGGGTAGTGGTCAGGGAGGATTTCAACCATGGCTTGGCTGAGAGACTTGCTGCAGACATAGACAAGGTTGTGAAGCTCTTAGACACACTCCCTAGCCTCACAACCAAAGCCACTCATGTCACACCCATCACCAGTGAGACTGATGAGAAGATCAAGAAGAGTGCAGTAGAGACTGAAAGAGACATTGCTGTGTACTGGAAGCGACTTGTGGAGGGGAAGAGACATGGAGCATGCTAGCCTTTTGGCAAACTTGATGTGGTGTGAGTTGAGGTGGTGGTTTCTTATTTATGTAATTGATATGTGTGATTTTGTTATGGCTATGCAGAAATAAGCAATGACAATGCATGACATATTGTAATAGTAATTGCTGTTCTTAGACTAAGAAAACTTTCTGTTTTCTGCTCATGAAAAGGCACTATTATCTACAATGCATGAGTTACTTTCAAAGCTTAGTATATGAATATCCAATAAAGGTTTTATAATTCTGTTTTTATTCGTTAATAAATAATATTTAATTATTGAATCAATCCACAAGAAAAGCTAATAAAATCATTTTGATAGCAAATGCAATTACCATAATAAGTCAATATATTGGTGCTCCTACCCGAGTAGAATTGAGTTTAAATATTTAAAATAAAATTCTGGATTTAAATCTATGATAAAGAAATTGTTATTGAGACGGATGCATGTTGGATGTGTTATAAACACATTAATTCTATGATAAAATTACAATATTATTGTTAAATCAAAGGAGATAATCAAATACAGAGATAACAAAAACTAATTAAACTAGCCTAAATTAATAAATTATATAACTTGAGTTTTAATTTTAAGTATGAATTAGATGTGAGTCTTTTTAATTATAATTCAATATAACTTTAATATGTAAAAAATAAAAAAAAAATCCAATTTTTATAGGACTTTAATTCAAATTCCTTTGGTTGAACTGTAATTCACACCATGAATTGAGTTGATCCGGATTGAGTAATTCGTTATTCCACTGTACACAATACGTACAATTCAAGAAAGATTAACTTCACAATGAATTATAGCTAAGGCTTAAATTTATTTTAGATTTTCATAGTTTTACAAAAATAGAGTTTTAATTCCTATAAAAAATTAATTGCATAACTAGTCCCAAATTCTTAAAAAATAAGTAGTTTTAGTATATTGTGATGCAATTACGAATAAAAAATGTTTAAAGTAAGTGCATCCTCCGCACTAAGGTCGTCTCTCTTTCCCTCTGTTCCCAATCACTTCACAGAAATTCCACACATACCCAGATATCAAAACTTTATCTTTTTTTCATCTACTCCTTGTTTCTGAACCCCTTCTCTCTCTCCTCTCATTGCCTTCAACTCCCACACCAAAATAACAATGATGGGTATGTTTCATAGGTACATAAATTCTCAAATAAAAATGATGGGTATGTCTCATAAGTACATAAATTCTCTGAAAAACCCTTCATTTTCACTGTGCGCCTACCATTATCGTCGCATCTTCAGAAACAAAGTTCTCGCACAAGTTGAAACCACACTTCAGGCAACAAGGTTTTCACCCTCTCATTACTCTGCTCATTGCAAAAGGCCATCATTATCTGTTAATAATACTTCTATTCTGCACTTCATTCAATATTCCTCGTTCTTGAACTATTATATTGCTTGTTATATCCCTAATCGTTATTATTGTTCAGAAACTGTTTCCATGAATCAAGATTATAGTTGTTGTGAGAGTGATGTTGATAAGATGTATAGCTCAATGATGGAGGGTAATGGGTTAGAAAGTGATGTTGATAAGATGTATAGCACTATAATGGATAATTTAATTGGATTTAACAATTTGGAGGAGGCTCTTGGCCAATTAGGGATCCCATTGTCCACCCCTTTGTTTACTGGGGTACTGCATAGGCTTAGATATGATGAAAAAATTGCATTTAGGTTCTTCACTTGGGCCGGTTATCAAGAGAATTATTCACATGAGCCTTGTGCTTATAATGATATGATGGACATCCTATCTAGTACTAAGTACAAGGTGAAACAGTTTCGGATAGTTTGCGATATGTTGGAATATATGAAGAGGAATAACAAGATTACGGTTCCGGTTGAAGTTCTGATGATGATTTTGAGAAATTACACTGAGAAGTATCTTACTCATGTGCAGAAGTTTGCAAAGAAGAGGAGGATAAGGGTGAAGACACAACCAGAAATAAATGCATTTAACTTGCTATTGGATGCTCTGTGCAAGTGTTGTTTGGTTGGGGATGCTGAAACTCTATATAAGAAAATGAGGAAAACGGTCAAGCCTAATGCAGAAACGTATAATATATTGATTTTTGGGTGGTGTAGGGTTAGAAACCCAACTAGAGGGATGGAACTATTGGAGGAAATGATTCAACTTGGTCATAGGCCTGACAATTTCACATACAACACTGCCATTGATACATATTGCAAAGCAGGTATGATAACAGAGGCTGTGGATCTTTTTGAGTTCATGAGAACAAAAGGTTCAACTATATCTTCTCCCACTGCAAAGACTTATGCAATTATAATTGTGGCTCTTGCCCAAAATGATAGAATGGAGGAGTGTTTTAAACTTATTGGGCATATGATTTGCAGTGGTTGTCTTCCCGATGTTACAACATATAAGGAAATAATTGAGGGAATGTGTGTGTGTGGAAAGATAGATGAAGCTTACAAGTTCTTGGAAGAGATGGGAAACAAGGGTTACCGACCAGATATTGTTACTTATAATTGTTTTCTCAAGGTCCTTTGTGACAATAAGAAGTCTGAGGAAGCCCTTAAACTATATAAAAGAATGATTGAATTGAGTTGCATTCCTAGTGTTCAGACTTACAACATGCTGATTTCGATGTTTTTTAAGATGGATGATCCTGATGGGGCATTTGAGACATGGCAGGAAATGGACAACAGGGGTTGCAGACCAGACAATGACACATACTGTGTGATGATCGAGGGGCTATTTAACTGCAATAAAATGGAAGATGCTTGTTTTCTTTTGGAAGAAGTGATAAACAAAGGAATAAAGTTGCCATATAAAAAGTTTGACTCCTTTTTGATGCAACTGTCAGTGATTGGCGATCTCCAGACAATTCATAGGCTCTCAGAACATATGAGGAAATTCTACAATCATGGCATGGCTAGACGTCATGCACTAAGCCAGAAGCGTAAGAGCATGAGTTTAAGAGGGAGATAATAGTTCGAAATTTCTTTGTTGAGTTTTTGCCACCGGTCAGGAAAACTTGAAGGGGCAAAATTAGGAGAGTTCTTCCCATGACAAAAATTTTCTGGAAGCATGGCAAGTTATATAGTATTTTCTGGAATTTCTTTGTTAGGAGAGTTCGAAATTTCTTTGTTGAGTTTTTGCCACCGGTCAGACAAATATTTTCTAGAAGCATGGCAAGTTATAATAGTATTCACCATTTTAGATACCACCTTCAAGCTTGCCTTGCATTACATATTGGACTACTTCATGATGATAACTAGTTGCATCTTTGAACATGTTCTATTGGTCATGGTATTTGCTACTAATAACTTTTGCACGAAAAACTGTAAGTCTCTAGAATTTTTCTACTCATTTTTAATTCATCTAAAGAAACAATGGAAGCTGTCATGACATATTTGGATGAACACCGTTGGTTAGTTGATGCTGCCTAAAGGTGGGAAGATCTATGTATGTATTTTGTTTTATGGTAACATGTGAGGACAAATATTGCACTTCTGCTCGATGGTAAACATTGTTTTCTGTTCTAGAATCTGTTAATTACTTGAGCATAAAAGCTATACCATATATGAGATTTTTTATTGCATTTTTAAAGTACAATTGTAAGGAATGTATATTCACTTCAATAATGATACCATGTACATATTTTCTTCCAAATTATATGTAACATTCTATTTTCTGTTTAATGTTTGTCCCCTTTTATTTTGATGTTTCTATCAGTTAGGAGGCTTGTTTGTTTTGTTGAAGATCCAGTGGTGGTAAAGGGTAGAGTTTCTTAAAAACATGTTAGGTCATTGCTTTGTATTATGTGGATATGTGATATGAATCTCAATTGCCTAATGGGTGATTTAGAATATTTAGGGTTAGAACCTTTAAGAAATTAAAGAATTTAATGATAAGGTGGAAAGAAATAATCACTCTTTCCAAATGAGACAACTAACAAAGGATGTGAAAGTTCTTTGATACAACTAAGGATTCTTGGATCATTCAAAAATTTAGGATAAAAAAGTTAAACTCTAATATTTTTAAATAAAATTCAACTTGTTATATTTAATAAAAATATGGTTCAACCTATATAAAAGTTTTGTCATCATAATTACAGAGATTCAATAAAAGAAAATAAATATTAATAATGATTCATTAACCTAGGAATTAAAAATTACTTAATAACTGATTCTAACTGAAATTGTGGCGACCAAAAGTCAATTAGTTATGCACATTCTTGGTTTTTCAAAAATTGATACCTAAATTTTCAATTGGACCCTTATTAGAATTTTAAAACAAAATCAAATTAAAGTCTATTAATTGATTAATCTAAAACACAATTTGACCAACCAATAATACTTGTTTGAAAAGTTTCATTTGTTTTTCTTGTTCTAGTCCTTATCATGTTCACATCAATATGTGTCATGGATTGTCTAAGTAGAATAACTCGTTAAAAATATGTATTATATAACAAGTATAATTATGTTTTAACCTTCTTATTTTAATGTTAACAATGATATGATCTTTCTATTTAATAATAATTTTTTTAAAAATTCTTAAAAAAAGTTCAGACCAACATATCATAATTTTTTTTTACTAATTTTAAGATGGGATTTTAATCATCCCACTTATTCCATGAACAACCTACTCCTTTCATAATTTTTTTTTTAAAGTGTTTTATTTTAATACAGTCTGTTTTAACAAATTTCTATATAAGAAATTGTAGCAGTTATAAGATAAAATTAATTTATGTACAAATTAAAGATTTTTTAAAAATTATACGAAAATGGTTTACAAATGAAATTATACGTAAATTGATTTTAATTTATGAAGATCTTTTTTTTCTTTTAAAAAATTTATTTCCGTGCATATTTGTAATATTAGTAAACAAATTTGTGTAGCAGCTCTTACCTTTTAAAAATAAAAATATTGTAAATTTAATTTAATTTTTACACAATTTTGAGCGTTTGAACTGCACTATTTTTTTATTATATTTTGAATAAACACACTTTGTATAAGTAAAATTTTTCATAAATTAGTAGCTCGATTAAATCATAAATGTAAAATAATTATAATTTTATAAACAAATTATTCATGAAATCTAGAAGTGCGGAGTTATTGTGAAACCATTTACATTCTTTTGGTGGTGTTGGAAAATTAGGGATTTATAAAATATTGATTAAAAAGATAAAAAAAATATTAGGTAAAGAAGGAACCCACTTTTTTTATATTACATTTTATTGTTTTAAAAATAAAAATAATCAATAATTAAAAGTAATCTTGCATAATAAATTATTTATTGTAAACCAAAATTTACTTTTATATGTTAAAAATTGCATTTATTAATAAATGTTAAATATGTTATATGTTTGAAAACATTAAGTATGATTATTTTAGGGTAAATAAACAATTTAATTTTTAAATGTACGATGCATGATCAATTTAATCTTTTAAATAACGAAAAAATGATTTATTATCATAGAAAAATATTATAATTGACCTTATTAATATGTATGAAATTATTTTGTCATTAGAATGTAATTTGAGATTAATTTTTCACTGAGGCTGTAATATTTAGGGATTAATTTGTATTTTTAATATTTCAATATTAAATCACATTTTTTCTTTCAAAGATTAAATTAACTATTACAAATTTAAGGATCAATTACCCATTGTTTTATTTAAAAAAGTTATAAATAACCTGTATATGCAAATGAATTACGTGAAAATTCAACATTACTTGTAAACCTAGAATTAAAAAGAAAACATTCTTTTTAATTAAAAAAATAAACAGTTTTCTCCCACTTTCGACATATTTTGTTACGTTAATTGAAATGGGCTCGTGGGGACTGGAAACAGAGAACACGTGGTCTTAAATGGGCTGTGTGAGTATTCGTTTCTTCCATTTTCCCGCCCTTTCTTCTACACCAGGATTTTCCAGCGCCAAACCTAACCCTCTTCTGTTCAACACACCGATTCTAGAGAGAGAAAGAGTGTGTTCGAGAGAAATGAATGCTTCAATGAGGAAAAAGGTTCAAAGGAAGTGTAAGATAAGAGGCTACAACCTCAAAGTGGATGCTCTCGACGAGATCCTCTCCTTCGCCGCTCGCTTCGAAGGCGACGAAGACGAAGCCGTCGATCTCCTCCTCGACGAGCTCGAAAAATCTTGTAATCTCTCTTTTTGTAACTTATTTCTTCAATTATGATTCGATTTCTGAAACCCTGAGCAAATTGCAGTGAAATCCACAATAATTGACAAGGAGACGGTGCACCGCGTGGTGAGCCTGCTGCTGGAAGCTGAGGCGGCCGTGGAGGATAGCTCCGACCCCGGCGCTGGCACCTCTTCCGCCATTCGCGTTGTCGATGCGTTCCTCGTCCCGAAATATAAATACGACACTATCAGAAAACAGTTCTACGAGTAAGGATTTTAGTTTCTAGTTTTTTCTTGTTTGATTTGCCCTTTGAAATTGAAGATTGGCGGGAAGTTCCTCTAACGTGAAGTTTGTTTAATTTTAAAATGGACGTGCGGTTTTGGTAGAACCGACGTAGAACTATATGTGTTATTTAGAGATAGAGGAGTAAGTGAATAAGAATGTTGAACAATTTTATTGGAATCTGAAAAGTATAAGGGAAAATCACAGCAAAAGAACTATTGAAAATTTGTCTATGTTCATATATATATATATATATATATATATATATATATATATATATATATATATATATTAAATTTTACATTGTGATTGAGTTCGAGCTTTAGTGGTTGTTGTTAGTTTTATTGAACTCTTATTTGGTAAAAGAGAGACTTCGTGAACACATCTGCATCCTAATGCGGTTGATTTTATATTTTAGATGATCAACTCCAGTTAAGCAATTTATAAGAATATTTGTGTTGGTTTTTGTCTTGCACTTGGACTTGATTTGGCCCTGCTGCTGTGTTTCATGATTTTTTGCAGGCATACAGGCACGTTATCTATTCACGGAGAAGCATCAGCAAAAGCAGCTTTGTACAGGGATAGGTTTCTGTTATTGTCCCAGAGGCTCTCTCGTGACCAGCATTTTTCTAAACCTGCTTTTGAATCTGAATTTTCTCATTTCGGAAGTTGTGAGGTACTGTAGATGATTCAATTGGCTATGAACTTTAATCAATTAGTTTGTCAGATGTTATCCGTGGTTAAGAATTGTGCGTTCATATGCTTACATTCAAATTTTCTTTTTGAGGAGAATTAACATATGATTTTCTGTTATGCTGCTTCAGATATCTCCTATTCAATCTCTAGTTGGGCAAACAGGTAGAAGATGGGTGATGGGCGTAATATCTCAGCTGGAAGATGGTCATTACTATTTGGAAGACCTTACAGCTGCAGTTAAAATTAACTTGTCCAATGCAATATCCTTTAGTGTTTGACAATAATTTCTTGTTTATTTATTTAAGAGATCATAATTTCATTAAATGTTTTAAACTTTGAGAGATGCTTAAATACAAGTAATTGAAGGACTTTGATCCAAATGCTTAAAATATATGTATCCTATTTTCATAATTTTCTTGCTGATTTTGTATGCTATAACTCATAACAATTCAAATTTTTTAAAAGCTTCAATGTTTAATCATCTGTTTCTTTGACTAGCAATACAAGATAACTACAGGACTCTTTTCAGAGAACACTATAGTTGTGGTCGAAGGGGAGATGCACGTGGAGGGTATTTTTCAGGTTCTTGCTAGCATGCCTTTCTTAACATCTGCTTCATATGATCTTTATTTTGTAAAACAAATATATCAATTATTTGTGAGATGAGAAAGCAATGATTTATAACTGTTGTTTAGAGAATTTAAACTGTTCATATTTAGGAAAACAAAATTTCACATATAAATATTTGGTAAACATCAAAGAGAAAAAGTTTATAGTTTTGTACTCGAAGGATGCTTATTGCTAAGGATTTTATAATTTTAACTTCCGTTGTTGAATGCTTTTTTGCATTCCTAAACCGATGTACACAGGCTTAGAAAATTGTTGCCTATTTGACTTGAATCTTGATAAAATTTTCTTAAATTCTTGGGCTGTTTGAGTTTATATAATGACAGCAACTTAGACCCATTTGTCCTAAATTCTGATATTTCTGCTCTGATGTCTGCATAATTAGTGCATCCTGTTTCTGCAGGTTTTAACATGTGGATTTCCTCCACTGGAGGATAGAGATAAGTCACTGAAAGTACTTGCAGGGCATGACTTTTTTGGTGGTGGTACTTTTACCAAAGAGGAAACTGTATCCTTATGATACCCTTGTATTCAGTTGAACAAGTTCATTACTATTACGATGTCTGAAGTTTTTATGTTATCATACTCGGATGAAATGCATCTTTCCTATACCTTTTTAGATTAGAATGGAAGAGATGGAGAAAAGAGCTGTAAATGACATGTTTGTCATACTTGCTGATGTTTGGCTAGACAATGAAGAGGTAATTTGCAACGTGGATTTGTTTCTCTTCTTTTCTTCATTTCCTCTAGCACCTTGTTATTAACACGTAGCTTGATGTAATCTTCATGCTGTTTTTCGTAGAGAAGGCTTTGACAAAGCTGGAGACTGTTCTGGATGGTTTTGAGAGTGTGGAAGTGGTTCCTTCCTTATTTGTTTTCATGGGAAACTTCTGCTCTAGGCCATGTAACCTTTCATTTCATTCTTATTCGAGCCTCAGGTGAATTCCACTTACGATGTTTGTATTTCATTCATTAACAATGATAACTAAGAGTCTGGAATAAGGGTTTATAGCTAGGATTAGATCGCATTATTTGATTTGTCATGTGTCATTATAATTAGTAATTAGTTTTAATAGACAACATCGTTATTACTTAAAAAAAGATATTGTATTGTTATGTAAGGATATAAATAATTACAAAACTTAATATGCAGAATGCAGTTTGGTAAGCTGGGGGAAATGATTGCTGCCCATACTCGGCTGAAAGAGCTGAGTCAATTTCTGTTTATTCCAGGTCCTGATGATGCAGGTATTGACATTGTTGATAGTTATTACTCTAGCTCGCTATTTTCTTCATGTGTTATATACATTACTTTCCGCAATTTCTTCTAGGTCCTTCGACGGTTCTTCCTAGGTGCGCTTTACCAAAATATTTAACTGAAGAGCTCCAAAAGCACATACCAAATGCCATATTTTCAAGCAACCCTTGCAGGTTAACGTTACATTTATATGTTATTGCATGAGAAATCATTAATTGTGCATTTTGTGACTTGTAAATTCTTTGGAAGCTGATTGTTTTTACAACGTGTATCTGTTTGGCTACAGGGTAAAATTTTATACCCAAGAAATTGTATTTTTCCGCCAGGATATGCTGCATAGAATGCGTCGCTCATGTTTGATGTCTCCTTCTACAGAAGAGACTGATGATCATTTTCAACATGTAATTTGTCCCTCGGGTGTTTTCTAATTTATTTTTTAATTCTTTATTTTCTTGAATTTTTTTTAAGTACTAGTCTTCACAATCTTAAACTCAGCGGATTTTTGGTTTAAATTGCAGCTTGTTGCTACCATAACCCATCAAAGTCATCTCTGTCCACTCCCACTTACTGTTCAACCTATCATTTGGAATTATGACCATTCTCTCTATCTTTATCCAACTCCACACACGGTACTGCTCATATTTGAAATTTTTGTCGTGGCAAAGATATTTTAAATCGTTAGGAAATAAAAACGCTACTTTACAAACTGACTGCATATTCCAAATTAGGGTGTCGGAATTGCAGGGTGGCTGATTAAATTTGCATGCAATACATGAATGGCTGAATCTCTAAAACTCATATTTTGCATTTTTTTTCATCGTCATGGGGGATTTGGTAAAATACAGTGGGTAAATTCTGCATATCTCTGGATC
The DNA here is from genome assembly GCA_963425845.1 of Sphenostylis stenocarpa. Lineage (NCBI taxonomy): Eukaryota > Viridiplantae > Streptophyta > Magnoliopsida > Fabales > Fabaceae > Sphenostylis > Sphenostylis stenocarpa. The sequence goes on along the minus strand of OY731401.1, from coordinate 68,707,974 downwards.
TTTGGGTAACTACATTTTTTACTTTAGGGAATAGTATATTTGAACGGTTAAACTGTTTACGTTTTGAGAGAGGAAAACCAAGACCCCCGAAAACTGGAAGTATTAACAATTCCTTACATCTTCACTTTCTATTATACTTGGCATTTCCCATCTCGCATTTCAAGGCCTTGAAATAATTTGTTATAAACCACGCACGAAATGGTGGCTGTAATCTGACATTTACAAACGACTGATTTAATTATTATATTTTATGTCTCTATACCAGGAAATAATCTGATGATGATTATTTTTTGTGATATCTTGATGCAGATAGTCTTGGGTGACAGAAGTCAGCAAAAGGCATTCAAGTACACAGGAATCACCTGTTTTAATACTGGTTCCTTCTCAATTGACAGCACGTTTGTGGCATATCGTCCCTGCTCTCAGGAAGTAGAATTATCAGCCTTGTAGTAAACTTGGCATAAAACAGTGTTGGTCTCATCCTCTAATCATTAGCATCTCAGACGTACTGGCTGTGATATTCTTTCGTCAGATATACAACCATTAACAAAGCTGGAAATCTGGAATTGCTGCCTTTTCCTCTTGGGAATATTGAAAACAGCCGTAAGCTGTAACTGTATTGTATCATATAAATTGTTGCATTCGTAGGTATCTGCTAATCTAGATCTAGTTGAAGCAGTGCATTTTTTACGTAGATAGATACTACTTATTAGTGCATACTACCGAAGATGTGTTTTATATAGACTTAGCAAAGATATGTAATTGTTGAATTAACTAATTATTTCATGATTTATTCATGGGGATAGCTTGATAACAGACTCAGCAATTTTCGTCAACGTCATAACTATGAAATGAGGATTTTCAAGCTTTCCAGTCTGCATGTTGCGGTCTGATTAGTAGTATGAGTTTTGATCATTAATAATTTTTGCGAGGAATTGTTACCCCAACCTAGTTTTTCGTACGTCCATGGCGATGCTATCAGCTTGCATGTACTTTCCTCTGAAGGCCACGTGGGTTCTCATCTGTTGGGTATACACAAGGTGAATATTTTTCAACTTGGTTTATTTCATTGACAAGACTATGAATCCTGAAAAGTTTAGACATGGTTTTGCAACTGTACTGTTGTAATATGTAAATCAATATTTCACATGCATAATGTATATTTTGTTTATCGTATATATTTAAATTGATTATTTTGAATATTGTTTGTCATTGAGTCCAAACTAATCAAATCAATCTTTGCTTGAAAGTTTTTTGCATACCACACCACTAAGAATGTGTTTTTTTTTTAATATGATACAACCAGTGAATTTTTTATCACAGGATGTCACGTACCAAGGATGAGTACATTCATGACAATACTCATTAATTTCCACCAACATCGTCACTGAAAAGAGAATTATCAAGCTTTCCGGGTTGTTTTGATGAGTAGTTTCCAAGTTATGGTCATTAATAATATCAGTGAGTTGCTTGCTATGCTAACCTAGTTCTGTTATTCAAGGACAACTTAAATAACTTAATATCTTTTGTTATTAATAAAATAAAGAAAACTTAAATGATTTTTGTTGCTTAAAATTAAATATATTTATCCTTTTATTATTGTATTATAAGGCATCTTCAATAAAAATAATTTATGAGTTATTTTTTATCTTAAAAATGTAAAAAAATATTTATGTCACATCATTTTTAAATAATTTATTATTGATTTTATTTTATTAGAAGTTTTCTTAATAAATTTTAAAAAAATCATTCTCTCTTAATCTTTTTTTTTTCATTTATTTTAATTTACTTTTTTTAAGTTATTTAATAAAACAAATATAAAAAAAATTAAATGTTTATTATGTCACGTAATATTTTTTTAAAGAAAATTTATTTTAAATAATTAATATTTTATTTAAATAACTTAATATACATCTTCTATTAAATATACTCTAAGAAATAACGGAATATAATTAGAGTTGCATGAGTTATTTTTTATCTTAAAAAATATAAAAAAAATATTTATGTTATATCATTTTTAAATAATTTATTATTAATTTTATTTTATTATAAGTTTTCTTAATAAATTTTAAAAATTTCTTTCTCTCCTATTCTTTTTCTTCATTTATTATAATTTACTTATTTTTTTAAGTTATTTTATAAAATATTTATAAAAAACTTAAATATTTATTATGTCATGTAATATTTTTTAATGAAAAATTATTTTAAACAATTAATATTTTATTTAAATAACTTAATATACATTTCCTATTAGATATGGTATAAGAAATAATGGAATAATTAGAGTTGCATGAGTTATTTTTTATCTTTTATCTTGAAAAATGTTAAAAAAAATATTTATATCACATCATTTTTAAACAATTTATTATTGATTTTATTTTATTAGAAGTTTTCTTAATAAATTTTAAAAATTTCTTTCTCTCTTATTCTTTTTCTTCATTTATTTTAATTTACTTATTTTTGTTAAGTTATTTAATAAAACAATTATAAAAAAAATTTAAATATTTATTATGTCACGTAATATTTTTTAATGAAAGATTATTTTAAACAATTAATATTTTATTTAAATAACTTAATATACATCTCCTATTAGATATGGTCTAAGAAATAATGGAATAATTAGCGTGGATTTAGCAACACCCTAAGGATGCATTGTGTTTATTTAGCAACACCCCAAGGATGCATATGTTTTTATGAAGATTTAATCTCCAAAGGGGAACCAAAAAGAAAAGTAATCCCCACGATATTGTTATCTACAAAAATGTCAGGGTCCTCCTTGGAAAAGTGTTTTATTTTATACATTTTTCATAAATGATTACACAAATGCTGTTTTTATATTATTCTATGATTTTAAAATTATGTATAAACAAGAAAAGAGAATTTTTATTTTTTTTATTTTCTATATAAATTTTCAAATATAAATAAAAAAACAAGAAAGTATCTAATTATTATTTATGAAAATAAGAAATGAAATGTTTTCTAAAATCAAATAAGTAAATGACAAGTTATATATTTATTTTTATGAAAATACATTTAGGTAAGAAAATGGTACCTTAATTTAAGGTTGAAAATTTTACTGTTGATCTTAAAGAAATAGACATAACCTATTACTTGATATCTATATGATAAGCGTGTAAGCATGTACTCCCACTGTAAATTAGTCTCTAAATTTTTTTTGGTATTGTTCAAAAGTATAAAATTCCACAATTTTTACGGAACAGCAAATGTTATTGTAGAAAAAAATTATAAATAGTTGTTAGATATTTGTAATTTTTAACAATTTGAAGACTTTCTACTATTTTAAAAAATAATATTAATAAGCCCATTAAATTTCTCTTGTTCAGACTGAGTCATGAAGAGTGTTGGAACTTCCATGTAACTCCATCCTAAGGTTATCAAACTTAAAATTTTGCGTAAAATTGTAGTTTTTCAATGGACTTGATGATAAATTTATAAGAGTTTGTTTAAAACAAATTCTAATATTAAAAGAACGTAACATGCTAGCACAATTAATTAAGTATTTCAACTACGCTAAAAACAAATTAACAAATCACAGTAACATAAGTGGGATCTTATATTAATACTACATAGATCAAATAGCATAAATGACATTATGTATAAATTTTTAAAACAAGTTTCTGAAGAAAAAATATTGAAAAATATTTTAATTTCGTCAAATAGTTAGCAAAATCCTCATATTGCAGAGTCCATGAGGAGGCAAATATTACATATAATTTCAATACCATGAACTTGCTTGATTCAATAATTCATGCAATAATTTATAAAGTTTATAAATGAATTTATTTTTTCCGTTTAGAAATGTAAACTCAGAAGAATCTACAAATCAACGAGAATGTTCGACAACAACGTCAATTCTGTTTCAAAATAAGTTACATTTGTTTCAAAATGACTTTCGTGAAAAAACTTTAATGTAACTTATTTTCTGTTATTGTTTTTATCACATTAATAATATAAGACAATTGAAATAATAAATTTAATGTTTCATTGAAAATTTAACACAGTATTAGTATGATTTTTGCGTGTTAAATCATCCTTTCTCTTGAAATTCTAGAACAAATAACTACCCCATATCGATGTACTCCAGAACGAAATTGATCCTCTCCAGGCATGTATCTCTGCAGATACTGTCCTGCAAAATCCTAGTCACTTATAATTGTAACAGTAATTAAAGACTGTGATTGAAGGAAGATATTTTGCTGAACAGAAAATCCTGCTAGAGATGCAGTAGAGGATACATGATATACAATGTAATGGTGTTGCACTTCTGCTCGTTATAGAGACAATTTATTTCTCTAGTTTTTAGCCTTTTTGTTGCAGTAAGTGACACGTTACAAGAGTGGAAATGTTGAAGCAATCCCCAGTCAAAAGCGCATACCTAAAAAACAGAATCCTAGTTAAGTAGTAGCTAAGCTTACACATTTGAATATGCTGATCAGAGAATCCAATGACCATTGCCAGTGGTAAAGTCAGTAGGCTTACAATCTGGCCCAGACCATGAAAAACCTAATATTGATCACTATCTAACCCCAATCCTGACTTTTGTTTTCAGACGCTCCACACAAGCACAGCTGCAATGAAAGGTGATGTTGATATAGCCACAAGTTGAAAGCGAGCACTTCACAACTCCAGCTATCTGAAACATGGATCAAAATAGTTCAAGAGAAAAATGGTTCAAACTTCCTTGATTACTTGGAATAAATGGTGAAAGAATATTGTTCAGCTCACTGAATTGGCCAGTCTTCATTTCACAAATGGCACCCCTGACACCACTCCTCGGGCGTATTCCTCATATTGTCTTCCAAAAAACTGTCTCAAAAAGAATTCTTCATAAGGTATTCGCTTAGCAAAAAAACGCCAGACAACAGCTGCAAATAGAATAGTCGATATGGGATTGCAGAGCATTATTTGAGTGCCAACAGACCAAACCAGGAACCCACAGTACCCCGGATGACGAATATATCTATATATACCATGTGTAATCAGCTTGTGATTATCCTCGAGGTATATCTTTATAAGATGTGTAAAGGATTTCCCTGCCGTTACAATTCCTATCTTCCTTACAATTTCCCCAATCACAACAAGTGCCAGACCCAAATCACTGATCACCCAGTATTCCTTTATCTCAGGCACTAAAACAATCTCAACTATGTATTCCAGCAACGAAAAGATCATTGCCAAAACATAGTGTCTGCTAATCAAAAGAGACTTTATCGTAACATTTGATTTCCCATGAATGACAACTGCTAGCAAAAATTCAGAACTGTGAAAGAAGATAATTGCAAAGAGCATTTGAGATAACTGTCTGAAAGCTGTGTCGCTAACGATTTCTGTCATTTTTTTCAAATATAATCAATAAATATAGCTTGTTTGCAGTCTGGTTAGTTTCAATGTAATTTGATATGCCACAAAAAGACTTGGCTGATGAGGTACAAGTCAGACCTGAAAAAGATACTTTGTAATGTAAAATTAGTACTGGAAATTCTATTCCATCTTCAAGAAAATGCTTCAAGTAGGATATCTGTAAAAAAATAGATCAGGATAGATCAAAACAATAAAGTTAATTCTCAAGCAAACAGCTAAATCTAGGTTTGTTTCAATTAAAATAGGGCCTGTTCAGATAAACTCCTGCAAAAGCACTTGCATGAGAAAACTATAAAATAAAAACTGCATAATTTAAAAATCAACTTCTGGAGAAACTAGGGTGAGAACATTTACAAATTGTCTTATGCATATACTCATTTTAGTTTACAAAAGCTTTTTTTAACTTTTTTTTCTCCTACAGGTGTTTTTGGAGAAGTTTATGCAAAAATAAAGATACAGGTTCCAGGTTCAGAATACTTTCATGGTGTTTGGAGGACATTACCACAATCATAAATTTTAACAGAAGCAACCAAACCTTATTCCACAAGGAGGGGTTGCCTACACAGATCAAACAACAACACAGGATTCTATCAAAAATCATTTTTTCAACAAATGTCATGTAATAATAGCCAATTACAATCACCGATAAAAGAAAAGGACTACTCTCTATAAAGAGCCCAAACAACTTAGAACTTCGTCAAATATTCATGACGAGCTAAATAAATTAGCTTTCAAAATTCAGTAGCCCTAATTTATACTTTTACGTCATTCCTTCAGTATTTAAATCAACGGTGCCTAGATGTTAACAGGGATTATCTTTTAAAAAATAATCATGATGATGATACATGTCATGAATTCACCAAAAATGCACACGCCAATTATCAACACGATTACAGCATTTCGACAATAGGTGAATGAATAAAATAAAATAAAATAATTCATAATCACTGTATAACGAACACCGTAGACCGTTCCCAGTTCCCAGAATTATAGTTTATTGAAATACATAAGAAAAAAAAAAAGTACCAATCTAAGAACCTAAAAAGTATCGAAAAAACAAAAGAATATAGAAAGAAAATCCAACAGGAATTTGGTATAAAAATCGAAGCTTTCAGATTCTTACCGTGTCGGAATTGTTCGAATCGCAACTTTGTAAAAATATGATTGACCTTGGCATGTGGGGGAGGATTGGAGCCAAATAACTGTGGAAAACCCTATTCAGGAACAAGAACATGATTACACAAGCTAAATTGTCATACCATTTATTTAGAAATAGCTTTCTTTTTTTGTATTTTCTTATCCATTTTTTCCTAATATAACACTTGAAATCTTTGTCATATCTTAAATGTCTAAGAGTAATCTTTCCAAAAAAAAAAAAAAAAATTTTAAACACACACACACACATATATATATATATATATATATATATATATAGTATTTATTTAAAAAATATAAACATTAATGAGTTAATTTTAAATTTACTAGCATATAAAAATATAATTTTACTAAAATTAAGAAACATAATTAAATATATTTTTATTCAATTACCATATAGCGGTCTTTTAATTGGTGCCCTATACCTTTATTCCTGGTAGGCCTTTAGGCAAGAGGGCTTTTGGATACTTCTTTTGGGCCTCTTCTTTCATTGTTAGCCCATTCTTCTTACATCTCATAATTTCTCACTGCACCCCCGTATTATTTTAAAAAATAATAATATTTTTGTTAGTTGTATAAAATTCGAAAGCATACTTTAAATTAGAAAATCCAAATAAATTTTGTATAAATTAATTCATAAATATATAATATTTTTAAGTTTTAGATTAAGAAATCTGAAAAATAATGTTATCATTCCAAAAAAACAAAATCCAAACAGTTAAAAAAAAATTAAAAAATGATTTTTTACATATATGATTTAAGGTTGACATTTATTTTAAAAAAATTCTTCTAAAAAATCATTCAGAATCTATTTCCTTTAAGATCGATATTATCTTTTAGATGAAATAAAAATGATATACTACAGTATAAAATGAATATGTCTTGATTGTTTTACTTTTCATCATTGTCGATACAATTGCTTCTTCCACCTCTACAATTTCGTTTTCACCTATATTATAATGACGAAAATGACATTTAAAATTTCTTATATTATCTGCAAAATATAATCTGAAATATAGATAAAAAACTTCCTGAGTACGTATTCTGAAATCATTTAAAAAAATTGATTTTGAAATAACAAATCCAAAATACATTTCAGAATACCTAATATGGAAGATAAGAATCACGAACTTGATCTCATTATCCTTAACTAAATTTTTAGTTAGAAAAAACGGTCTAAATCCAAATCATAATCGAAGTTAGTCAGTAATAACTAAACAATGTTTACACACAAAATTGCAGTAGCTACTCGTGATTCTCCATATCAAACAGCAGTTTCAACCATGATTCCTTGTCCTAATTCACTTCTGTTACATTACTTGGGTCCCTGGTTGAGTGTACGTTTAGTTCTTCCAATTGTAAGGTCTAAAATAGTTATTATTAGTTACAGATTACTTTATATGATAATATCTAATCAGATCATGTTATCATTTGAAGATTTTAAAAAGTGAATTTGAGGCTACAGATGAGGGTCACATTTTGACAGCACTAGGATCATTAAACTGCACTATCAGTTTCCAGTCGAAGATAATGTGATGAATTTATGCTTTGTTTCAGTGCATGCATGATAGGAATTAGAAAGAAGTCTCACAAAAAGTAAATTTTCAATGTATTGCGTGAGCACTTCTGTATTCAGTATAATTGAACTTTGACTGCTATAGGAATCAGAGCAAAAAATCCCTCTGGAAAACAGTAAACTTGTGGATATTTCTTCATCTGTGTTTATGGGGTTCAATAATTTCTTCCTTTGTGGTGTCCAACATGGCATAGAATTCAATTTCAAGTTCCTAACATGTGGAAAACAATATTTGCTGAACAAGTGCGTGGAACAAATTCAGTGACTGTAACACTTTATCTGATGTTAACATCAGCATGATTATCCTAATGGGGTTGTTACAAAGAAATTGAGCTTTCTATGACTCAAATTTATATTTATATATGATAGAATGTTGCAATCATGCTAGACCTATTATTTCATCACTCCACACTTAAGCCTAAAGATATGGTCTCAATGGAGTTTATGGTCTACATGCCATTCATAAATTTCACTACTTTCCGTTAACTTCACATCTTACACAACAGTGGGAGTTCCTTATATTAATGCCACAGTTCTTTCTTATATTTGGGTAGCTACATGTCACTTTTTGGTGGATAATTGGCCCTATCATTAATGTTATTATTACCAAGTTCTTTTTCTTTCCAATATTATAAATTCAAAGGGTTGGAATATCATAGAAACATGATCATACACGTAATTTTGAGGCCAGAATTGGAAGCATATATTTATATATTTACTAACTAGGATTATAAAGGTGTTATATTCCCGTCAAGGTCAATATATATAGACCTATAGAGTGTAAACCTGCCCTACATGGACATTGATATCTCTGTCCTATACCTAATACCCATAACTTTATAAGTAAGTTGTACTCAATATAGTGCATTCAATCACCATTTCACTTACATGGTATTTTTTTTTTTTTTTTACTGTTAGTTAATTAAATGTGAATATATCAATGTAACTATGAAAGAGACAACCTTTGCAAGTTGAAAATGGAATGACAGATGTAGGAAGTTGGAAAATTGAGGGCCTACTAGTGATTTAGGGTAAAGATGGGTGGGTGCACCATTCTTGGGTCATGGGTGAAGTAATTCCTTAGAACATTTGGAAAGTTGGTTTTCAGTTTTCTGCTATTACCACAGTTCATTGGTGGATATAACTTCCTCAAACAGAAACACTTTCTTCCACATTTAGGTGACTGCATCAAATCAGAACATCTGAACCAAGCAGGGAAAATGAAACTTTGTCCGTTTAGTTCAAGAGAATGTGTTATTTTCTCTTGATTTTTTTATTAATAATTGCAGAAGTGCAATTTTATTTTCTCTTTTGTTATCATTTGCAAATATTTAAATTATGAACGATGAAAACAACATTTGCTAACTAATTATATTTCCTTCAGATATGAAATGAAGTTTGATTTAACCACTAAATACGTGCATGAATCAACACATAATTGTGTCAATTTAATCCATAGTCTTAAATTTAAAACTACAAATAATATATATTAAATGAAGGAGTTGTATAATAGTTATTTTTATTCATTTCAATCAAGAATCTTCTATGTAGAAGATATTTGCAATGTTTAAAAAAAGTATTTGATTTGATGAAAATTTCTTAGGGGACAAGGAAGTTGGTGTTCTGTATTGGTAGGTCATGTCAATGTAAGGTTGATCCAATTGAAGTGCTAAAAATTATTCTCTCCTAAAAGCCAAAGAATCACTGTAGAGTTCTTAGTTGATCAACTGGCATGGATCTTTCAGCAGAAGCTTCACCATTTAAGCATTACCATCTACATTGACCTGATTTTGGGATTTGTTAATTAATTGGTTGGAATGAAAGAAGGAGGAAAGTTATAATTTGATATCCATTTGGTTGTTATGTTTGTTGATGAGTTATGTTCCTTGTTAGGAGAGACTAATGACAGAAGAAACTCCTATAATGATATTTCTCAAATTAGCATGCAAGTACATCAGAATTGAAGTTCTGGTACCACCAAAACCAATTCCATGTAGCAGCAAAGTTGCCACAGTTTATAAATAAAAAAGTAGGTAAAACAGGTGAACAGTCAATGATCTACTTTGTTCATGATCGAAGTTGAGACTTTCATATTTCTGTCATGCTCTTCCATGTGTTATCTATCTATCTATATATAATATACACGCCAATATAATTAATTGAACATAATCCAACATGGCAAAAATATCATACCTATATATTACCCTTCACAATAATACTACAATAACTTCATCAACTAGAAGATAATAATGATAATTGAGAGACCTTATATGATTTATTATGAAATGTTTATGAAGACAATGTTAGAAGCAATAGGAAGACATTATTAGGTTAAAATGTGATGGTGTATTTGAGTGTTGAAGGGAGAAAGAGAGAGGAATTTTGTTGAGATTTGAAGAAAACGGCTGAGAGTTAGCTAGCAATCTTGAGCTGAGATGAGAGAGATGGTGGGTGAAAGATTTAGGTCACTTTTTAAAGAAGCAATAATTGTGGAAGGGGAGGGAAAGTTAGGCCAACAGTCATTAAATATATATAACGGAATGTTTACCAACACTTTAAGTCTTTTGTATCACCCCAAAAACACATCTTACAATTTTTTATTATAATTACTTTAATTATCTTTATCTTATGACAATTTTTTTTAATGTCAAATTTATTGTCTACTTATTAGAAGTTATGGTTGGATACAATATTTACTTAAAAAAATTACACTTAAAAAAAATTGAGCTAATTATTATTAGAGAAAAATACTTGGAGGGTGAGATTTCGTGTTCATAATAGTTTTATCTTATTCCAGCCAAATTATTTCTTATAAAATTATTAAAAAAAAATCAACATTAATCAGTCAATCATAAACCATTTAACCTAACGGTATGTGAGTTTTCAGATTTTTATTTTTGAATATAATTTTTTAAACAAAATGTATTCAGAAAAAAAAGCTTTTTATTTCAATTTATGAATTTAGATTTTAATTTTCAATTTTCAGTTTTAAAGGATAACTTTAGTAATTTTGACGATTTAATTTATCGTTATGTCATTTTACAACCATCTTCATAGTTTATTATTATCATTATATTATTATTGTGATTAAAATGATTAAACGTATATTTCTGATTCAGTCTGGTGAGTGATTATGTGTGTGAATATTGAATAGCATGCGCAGCCTTGTTCTTCTTGAGGATCTCGAGTCAATTAATTAGTGTTGTAATTAAAAAGTAATAATTCAAATAAAATATTAAGGAGTTGTTGAAACCTGTTAATCAAAAAAGGGAGTTATTATGAACACTAATTTAGTCAATTAACACATTCTCATCACTTACGTATCAGCAATCACTTCCTAACCGAATCAAACCACTTATTAATGCAATACAATTTTTCATTTGATCTAATCTATATATCCACGTCATTTTCCATGTGGGTTATACTGATCACACATGTCCACGTACACCGTCATACATGTGTAAAACAAAGTTCATCAATAACTTTTGTAACATAAGTTTTCTATTTTAGGGTTTGTTAAACTATGGTTTTTGTTTTAAAGGAAATAGACAAAAGAGATCGAAGTATTTCACTAGGTCCTATTTATTATAGTATGATTTTTTTCTTTTAATTTATTCATATTTTTTATTTATTATTTGAGGATTATATTTTATATGTTTAAATCGGTTAAGAATTAAGAAATTAAGGTAAAATATAGTTTATATATACTTTTATCTCTTAATTTATTAAACATTTTTTTAAAGATAAACGGTAAAAAAAATGAGTTCAAAATATATGATACTTAATAATTAATCCTAAAAATACTATTATAATATATATATATATATATATATATAAATAAAAAGATACTTTTCTTCACCATATTCATTATAAAAAAATGAAATGAAATTTAAATAAATAATAAGAGAATTACCCTTATTTAAATATAATATGACATGTATTTTAATTTTTTTACTGCTGTGTACAACATTTTAAACGGCTTCGAATTGTCAATTATTTAGGTTTAGAAAACATATTTGGTGACGTGACGACAATTTTGTTTTGTAGCACAAGCATACAAGTCGCAATTGAAATTTGAAAAGACTGCCATAAAATTATTTATAAAAAGCACGAAGATAAATGAAATATTAAAAAATATTTGACAATAAGATACAATAACGCTTCTTGCAAGCAATTTAGTTATTAAACAATTATTATCACATACATCACTCTCATTTTGCAATTGCCTAGTTAAACACTTCACCTATCTCATTTTCTGTTCTAGTTTTAAGTTTATTAGCTTGCATTTTCCTTCATTAGTGATTAACTAATTATTATACATATTTCTTTACATAACTTGTACATAAATTTCATAGAACATATTCGCTTCTATCATTAATCTAAAATGGTTATAACATAATATTACATATACCAAGAAAAAGTAATTAATTTAGTTTATTTTATTAAATTTTCAAAATAATTTATTATAAGTGTTATTGTTTTGAAATATTTATATGTGAGACCAAAGTGACATATACATGACGATTGAGAGTGGTTACAACAATAGATATCTTTCTCTCTCTCTTATGTATTGAGATTTTTATGTGTAACTCTAGTATTTTAAATCATACATATAATATATAAACTTTCATATTTTATTAACACATTTCAGAAAACTAACAAAACTCAATATAAAATATTATGTAAAGAAAAGCATAAAGAAAAAAAAGAGAATTATCCATGTTTAGAAGCCAGCACGTTTTAAACATGAAAGTATTTGAAAATTACTGAAAATGATATGCAAAAGTTCTCAGGATTTACAATTTTCTAAAGAGTTACCCATCATAGTTCTGGAAAAAAAAAAGTGTGCTTGGAACAGATGAAATAGAAAGGAAAAGAGTAGAAGAGAAAGAAAAAAAAAATGACGTTGGGAAATATTTTTTTATTATTGGATAGAGTAGAATTATAAATAAATATTTTTAAATTAGCAGATCCCACAAAACATAATTTATAGAAATGAAGAACAATTTACATGAAATCTTTGAATAACATGTAACTTAATTTATGTTGAGCATAAGTTATTATTTTCAAAAGCATAACATGTTAGGCTCGACAACATAATAAATTATGATATTCTTTTTTTTTTTCCTTTTCTACTTTTCTCATGTTTCTTTTTTATTTCTCTAAAATTAAACACATTTAACTTTATTATTATATTTATTACATATTTTGTTCTTGCCAAAATACAATTACTCAAAAGTGAAGTTACTAAAGTTTTTAATTTAAAGTCTAAAACATAATTTTATTTACTAATATTATTTTTTAATAATAAGAAAAACACACCGTGCAAACATTAACCTAATTGGTTATGATGTGTAATTTATTGAAAGCATTTATTATGAACAACACAACACGAACGAATGCGTTTTCTTCTTCTTTTTTAATTTCTGTTTTACGTCATGACGAGGTTACGATCACGAAATGTTACCTTTTATTATATGACATTATTATAAGATTGATTTTAATTTGTATATAATTTTTTTATTCAATTTGATAAAACTTTTCTCAATAATCAATTTGGTCTAAATATAAATTACTTATTGATTGAATCAACCAAGAAGTCACCAGGTGAATTAATTGTTGTGTATTACTACTTCAAATTATTAGTGTACTTTGTGCAATTATTTTTAGACTCGTAATATATTTAGAAATATATGTGTTTGAAAGTAAACGTGAATGTATAACTACTCCCTCATATACTTAATTATTTTTCCTTGTTGTCACGTCAATGTGCTTTTATTTCAAATATCTGTCGTTACTTTCATACTTTTATACCCCTCTAACAAAAAAAAAGGATAAAACATGTGATGCAATTTTTCTAAAATAATCTTTGACATCATAGTGCAATTTTTCTAATGTGTGTATATAATTTATTAACAAGCATAATTATTAAATATTAATTAAGATTTCCTCCTTTATATTATAGTTTATGTTTTAACCAAATTGATTTTAATATCAATTTCATATTAATATTTTAATGTTTTGGTAATACATATAAAATTTCTATATAAACTTTATTTAAATATTTTAAAATTTTAGTATAATGTTTTTATCGTTTTAAAATTAAAAAAAAAAACTATCTCTATTTTTAAAATCTTGTAAATGAATGAATTTTTATTTAAGTATTTGTTTATAAAGTTTTTAATTTAAAATTATTATTTTTCTCCTTAACACTCTGACTTTAATTGAGATAAATTAGTAATTGTTATTTACGAATCTTAAAGTTGTTCAGAAGTATTATATATTATAGAAAAAACACTAATGAATATATATTTGAAATTATTACTTAACCTAACGTTAACAGGAATTAACTATTGTCACATAATATAATAAATTACAAATATTGATTTTTAATTATAGAGAATGAAAAAAAAAGAAGAAGAGGGAAATCCATCTAGAAGATATAATGAAATCATTTATACATAGAGGGAAATAATTATTTGTTATATAGATATAGTTGTTTATGTGAATAGGGTTGGGAAAGAAAGAGAGTTAGAACAGAATGTTTGACTCAAAAGAAAGTATAGTTTTAATTAAATGAGGGGAATAATCTTCAATCCACGTGCACATGTAATATGTAAGGATTGATTCCATAAGCCAAATAATGTAGTTAGTTAGGTCCCACAAAAGTTAATCAAATCCAAACCTAAAACATATCTATCCCAATATATAACTTCCAAATATAGTCTAACTATAATACCAAACTCTCCCAACGATTAATTTTCTCATGTAAAAACATGTTCTTCTTTTGCATGTCACACAAACAACCTTTGTATATGTCAAAACCACTTTTCTTAGGTGAATACTATGTATCCCTAGAGTTGAATTTTCCATGTACATGCACGGCTCAACTTATTAGATCATTGTTTATTTTTATTTTTCCAAAAGCACTTTTTAGTCGCGATGGCAAAGTGATTCACGTTTTATCATCATTGTTGTCACATATATAAGACATACCCATTTTGTGGAAAATTGAAAACCATATCCCATGTCAATGTAATTCCATTAGCAAATACATAAAATATGGAAAAATAAGCACGATTGGTGGGTTACAAGTAGACGTTGTAGGTTAGAAACTTGGAAAGATGTTGAAAGCAGAACCAAACTCGCTTTTCTAAGCAACCTCTTTTCTTTCCCTCACATCATATATATGTGTATATGTGTACATATATATATAAAAAATTTAAATTATTTTATTTTGTTTATTTGTGTGTTTGTGTATTACTTATAAGAGGGTTTGTTAGCCAAAACGTTTGCATCAATCGCAGGTGTAAGAGGTTTGTCCAATCCCTCCAACTCTCTAACGGAAAACACTTTCCCATCTTCCCCCACCATATATTCTCTTCTTCTGTCTCTTTCTACTCCCTTGTCTTTATTCTTAGTTTCTTATCTCTCTGTTATTATCCTCTCTCTCTTATACCTCCAATATTCCTTACTCATCATCATACATAGCTTAGGGAGAGGAAGATATAAAGATCAAACAAGAGGGAGAGGAGCAAAAGGGTGGGGAAAATAACATACCCTAATCTTGAATTAGGGTTTTTTTTGTTCTTTCTTTCTGTTTTAGTTTCTAGGGAGAGGTAATATGTGCAGTAGAGGCCATTGGAGACCAGCTGAGGATGAGAAGCTTCGGGAATTGGTGGAACGCTATGGACCTCATAATTGGAACGCCATAGCTGAGAAGCTTCGAGGAAGATCAGGTGAAAGGATCATGTCATGTATATACAGTATTATCTTCTTGTTCATCTTCTTCTTGTTTGCAACAACTTTTCCTCTATTCAGATCAAACAATTATTTTATTACAAAATATTAAGGTATAACGATCGAGCAAAATATGAAAAGTTAGCACAACCTAACTCAGTTTAACTTTGTTGTAGCTACTGATTGTGATATTAATTAAATTTCATTATTGGTACTAATAATGGCTTTTAGAGTAAAACTTTTCAACATATGAGCGTGGAGTGGGGTATGAATACAATTTTGGGATGAAGAAATTAAAGGTCTTTATTGTATTCTATTTGACAAACCCATTAGGGTTTCACACAGTCAGATTGAGGGAAACACCTACTATAATCATGTAGTTAATAGTAGCTGATTAATATATTTGTGCAGATTATATTAAAGATTTTACTAATTAAAATATCTGTTAAATGTTAAGAATTTTCATTAGATTAATAGTTATACACCAACATTTATACTGTCATCTAATTACAAACTACCTTCTGGTAGGTTTGTTGACTTTTACTATAATAGTTTTTCAAAAAGTCGCATTAAAAGTGGTGATTTGTGAACAGATAACGGTGTAAAACTGTATAGTTTTTTCTGTTCTTGTATTACATATATATTTAATATAGAGAACACTTTCATGAATTTGTAAGTTTGTGAAGTTGAACAGGATGATGAATTGTTGTGCAGGGAAAAGCTGTAGGTTGAGATGGTTCAATCAATTGGACCCAAGAATAAACAGAAGTCCATTTACAGAGGAAGAAGAAGAGAGACTTCTTGCTTCGCACAGGATTCATGGGAATAGATGGGCTGTGATAGCAAGACACTTCCCAGGAAGAACTGATAACGCCGTCAAAAACCATTGGCATGTGATGATGGCAAGGATTCGGAGAGAAAAGTCCAAAGTTTATAACACAAAACAGCCACTTTTTCCTCCAAACCTTGAGACATCTATTCCTTCTTTTGTTGAGAAGTATTATGAAAAGTTCAGCAGCCATCACCACCACCACCCCTCTGTCACACACACACCATTTCAGTTTGCCAAGAAGTTTCACTTTCAACATCCAACTTCTGCTTCCACGGTGCCTCCAGGTAGATGCATTTCATGCTTTCTACAACTTCATTCAATCATTTCTTAACGAAAATTTTAAAAAATAAAGTTATGTAATAAGAGGTAAAAAAGATATTATAGTTTCATTAAATTCATGGGGACATGCTTGATATATATATATATATATATATATATATATATATATATATATATATTATAAGGACATGCTTGATAAAACTGATTTGCAAGTTCAATTTAAAAGTTAAAAGTTTATAGATCAATTGATTGGATTGAAACATATTGTGGATAAGCTTCTTTATAAATATTTGTTAGAAAAATAATATGAAAAAAAAGTTATATATTTTGAAAACTCAAATGAGACAGTTCTTATTAATTAACATATACATAAAGTAATGTTAACTTTTGAAGAAACTTATATAAAAAAAATTTTATCTTATTTTACTTAAACATTGTAAAAAAACGATTTTTTTTTTATATATAGTAAATTAGTGGAGATAAAATTAGAGGGGCTAATGGCTAATAAGCTACAAACGAACTAAATAGTTTATATAAAATTAACTGTAAAAATACTAAAACAAACTATATATCAAACAAATTAATCGTATCCAAATAGGTTCATAAATTACTTAAGTGATATGCTAAACAACCTATAAATTTGTGACTCTAATATAATTTACCAAATGAAATGATCTATTATAATATCAATCATCATGTACAAAACAACAAAAGTTCACAACAACTATGGTAACCAATTCATTTTAGTACCATAAAAAGACTATATTCACAAAGACAATTTTAATTACTTGTTACTATATATATGAAATATTTTTAATATATTTATATCAAAGGATCCTTCTAAATAGAAAGTGATTGAAGAGTACATTAGAAATGACAGAAGTAAGCTATTATACTTTGCAATACAATACAACTTTTTTGTCTTATTCTGTGTCCTTAATTAGGCTCATTTGCACCAATCATGGATTGACCAAAAGTATACAACACATATTTTCCCCGTTGGGTGAAGAGTTAATAATGAAATGTTGGTTATATTGCAGAGAGGAGTCAATCAGTGGAGTTCTATGATTTTCTTCAAGTAAACACAGATTCCAACAAAAGTGAAGTGACAGACATTGCCAGAAGAGAGGAGGAGGAAGTGAGTCAAGATGGTGTGGGGCAGAAGAATATTGGTTTTCCATTCATTGATTTTTTGTCTACAGGAACCTGCTAACATAATTGCCAAAGTACAACAACGACAACCTTAATATTACCCATTATTGCTATGATCATTTGAACCTGACATCGAGAACAATATCTCGACCTAGATCCATATTCATGTAACATTCACAAAACAGTAATGTATTTAAGGATACGTGTACATTTATAACATGTAAAAAAATGCTTGTGAAAAGCTCCATGCATAAAAGATCATCCAAATGTTGCATCATGTAAACAGAAGAAAATCAGAAATTCTATAGATGCTTGCATCTTTAAAGATACTATTTTATGAAATCCACTTGGACGAGGGATTATATAGATCTAGTGTTAACGAGAAAAATTAGATGAAGAGATTCAATATATAAAAATTAATTATTATATAAAAATAAATAATATTATATAAAATATTTATTAGTATATTTAACATTATTAATTGAATTTAAATTTTTGAAAAGTAAAATTTATTTTATTATATATTCCTAAAATTTATTTCATTATCTATTATTTCTTAAAAAATGAGTTTATGGTTTTTTTAGACATTTTTAAATTTTAACCTCAATTTTTTTTTCATATTTTAACATCAAAATATAATATCATAAAATATTAAAATAACTAATTAATTTATAATACAAAATTATATTAATATTTCATATTTTTTATGTTACATGCTAATTTGTTATAATAATAAAAAATTGTTTAATATTTCCTTATTTTAAACAAATTATTGTTAGATATCTCTTTTATTTTCAATTTCTATAGATTTTATTTTATAAGATGAAGATGTGAAAGAGAAGAATATGAAACAGATGAGTGGTAAAGAAAAAAATAAAAATGTAAAAAATGATAAAAAATTAGGTAAAAAATTAAATATAATATTTATTGTAAGTTGAAAATTAATAGAAAAATAAAATAAAATTTATTAAAAAAATAATTTTTATTTAAATTTGAAAAATAATTACTGTTCCTTTTATTATTTAGATTTTTTTAATTCTTAATTTTTTATTTTTAATTAATTTCAAATCTTAAACCTTTTTCGTGAATTCTATTTAAAATTTTATCAATAGTTACGTAATGTTACGATAATGTTGCCATCGATGGGTTTGTAAAAAGGTAAGCTTGATGAGGTATTAGCATATGATTCAAAATTGAAGACCATATATCATGCCTGATCTTGTATAGAGTCTTGATTCATGAATTTAACATAGACAAAATGTTCTTGATCTCTTTCAACTTCGATAACATTATTCAAATATTAAAAGTATAACGATATTTTTTTTTTTATGCTTAAGAGGATCGTCTTTATTCGTAATTCTTATCTAAGACAATGTCGAGTTCCCTGTATACAGGTTATTTCCTCCATTTCTTCCAAAAGTTTACAGCTCTCGCTCCCTACGTCTTCGTCCTCATTACTTGAGGATGACAATGTTAGCCGTTTTCGCATGTTATCAAAATTAGATCGAAACAGTAAGTTTAACCAATTAGATTGGGAACCGGTCTAATAACGAGTTCAAAATTTCTTAAAAATGGATGAATAATGAACTGATCAAAAATCAGATAAATAAATTAAAAATTGAAAAAATCAGACAGGTTAAGGGATTATTTGGATTTTTTTTGTTCTCTATTTTTTTTAGTTTAACCTAAAGACACACAAATATGTTGAAAGAAAGTTGTTTTTGCAATAGTGGTGGTATTCTATTTTAAGTTCTGACTGAATCTCTCAACATCCTGATGAATTGTTTGTTCGTGGATCATATACGTTTGCATTTTTTCGCATTTGGATCTATTTTTTTCTTGTGTCTAAAATATAAGATAATATATTTATAAGTAAGTCATATATAAAAAATACATATATTATGATTAATAATATCTAAAATATTTAATAGTTACCATCTCAATTTGCACTTATATACAGTATTATGATAGATGGACTTTGTAAAGAAGGTAGGTATGCTTGATCAGACATTGGTTTTATGGTCTAAAGTGAAAGACGCCGTAATTAATGTTGTAAGTTTTATGACAGTTAGAAACATGGACGTTATAAACTTTTCTTATAGTATAAGTTATGTGTTACAAACATTTTTTATTAATATGTTATGAATATTTCTTATTTTCTAAGTTGTATGTTATAATACCTCTTGTTTTGTATGTTGTATTTTGTGAATACTTTTTATTTTGCACATTTTGTGTTATAAGCACCTCTTATTTTGTACTTGTATTTTTATGTAATGAACATCTTATCTTTTGCACATTTTGTATTATAAACATGTTTTATTTTATTTTATATACTGTATGTTATAAATATTTCTTATTTTGTACGTTATACATGATGAATAACTCTTTATACTTAGTATATTATGATATTTATTTTGCACATTGGATTATGAAAACCTAGTAAGTACCTTTATTTTTTACAGTATATATTATAAACACCTCTTACATACTTTTGTTTCGTAAGTGTAGAGGTATCAATATGGTTGTAACTTCTGAGTTTATTCGGTTGATCACGGTTCGAGTTAGTTTAGGTTTGATTTTTTTTATTTCTACGAATAATGGGTTAAAAATTAATTTGGTTCACTTAATACGTGGATTAAATGAGTTCGAGTCGGGTTATGATGGATTGACTCACAACTCACCAATAATTTTAAATTTAAAAAATAATTACAATAATTTAATAACGTTAATTAATGTTATCCTACATCGTTACATCTATTTCACATCGCTGCTACAAGCTAAATCGTTACTCAAGGCTCTGGTTGAGTTTGATTTTTTTTTCATTTCTATGTATAATGGGTTAAAAATAAACTTGACTCACTTAACTCACGAATTAAATGGGTTGGAATTGGTTATAGTGGGTTGGTCTAAAACCCACCATTGATTTTAAATTTAAAAAATAATTATAATAATTTAATAACCTTAATTGATGTTATCGTGCATCTCCACATCTACCTCAAGTCGCTACTATACGTAAAATATTCACTCAAGCTTATCATCTTGTTTGTTACACCACTACCTTTGCCACTAGACTTGGTCATTTGTCATCCATTTGTCGTACCACTACATCATCATGTTTGTTGTATTTGTTGCACCATTGCATTTCAGTCGCGTCACAATATTTATTGTGTTTCAGTCTTGTGTTTCAATCGCATAATAGCTTTTGCCCAGTCACCGCATTCCCGCATCATTGCATTTGTCGCACCACCAAGACATTGTGCTTAGTTGCACCATAGCTTTTGTCGTGTTTCAGTCACATTATAATGTTTATCGCATTTTAATTGCATCAGAGTCTTTGTCGTGTTTTTGCGTCATTGTGTCTTAGTCTTATAATTCAGTTGTGATTATTAGAAAAAAATGTTTCTGCATCTTTGTGTCTTGTCCTGTAATTCAGTTGTGATTATTAGAAAAAAAAATTGACATATAAAAATATAAATATGGGTTAGTGAGTCAACCCACCCGAAGGCATGGCAACGGGGCGGGGGCGGGTTTTGTCTCCCCGATCCCCGCTCCCGATCCCCATCGGGGTTAGAAATTAAGTCTCCATCTCCGTCTCTGCTGGGTTTCGGGTTCCCCATCCCCGCCTCATCCCCGAACTATATTATTTTTAAAAAGATAATTATATTTATAATAAATTAATTTTACTATCTATTTTTTATATATAAATAAATATTTATAATTTTATAATTTATAATAATTATTAATTAAATATACATTTTAATTTATTATATTTATATTAAAATATGTATGTAAAAGAAATATTTAATCATTTTTTATTTATAACATTATTATTATTATTATTATTATTATAATATTGTATTCAAATATTTGAATACTTATTACATTATCATTATTATTACAATACTCGTATTCAAACATTTGATTATATATATAAGTTAATTCATTTTTAAGTTGTCATTTAAAAATATGAAATATATAGTTTATAATGAAATATTTAATAAGTTAATTATTATTCAATTAGTTCAAAGTAATAAAAGTTTAAATTATCAATTCCTTTAATCCTTTAAAATACAATTATTTTATTAAGATAAAATTTGATATATGATAAATAAGAATAATAAGATAAACAAATGACATAATAAAACCTAATAAATATAAATTATAAATAAAATAATATTAGTTACTATTAATATTTATGTAAAATATTTAGAAAAAGATAAAGAATAAAAAAATTAACTGTGTTCATCAAATTGATTGAAAAGATTGAAAAAAAAACAAATTGATGAGAGATTAAGGAAATATGAAAAACTGCAAGGTATAAGAGAGAATAATATAATAAATTAATTGATATAAAAGATTAAAAAAGACAAAAAAATTAAAAAATGGATAGAAGAAAAATAAAAATTGGTAAAATATAAAAAAATGACCTTATATGTAATAGAAAAAGAAAATAAAATACTTTTAAAATATTAATATTTTAAAATTTAAATATAAAGTCGGGACGGGGACGGGACCGAGGTCGGGGTGGGGATTGCATTACTCATCCCCGCCCCCGCCCCGACTTTTTAAAGCGGGGAAAACCTGAACCGTCCCCGCCCCCGGTCAACTCGGGTTTTCCCCGTCAAACTCGGGGCGGGGGCGGGTCGGTCCCCACGAGGACGGGTTTAATTATCATCCCTACACCCAACTCACCACTCCGTGAGTTTATCCGAATTGTGAAATTTATGATTCACCATAAAATGAGCTGAAGCCGGAACTAACCTATTTTTCAGTTTAACGCGTGATGATGCATCAAATGGATGTAAAATCTACATTTTTAAATGGTGAATTGAAAGAAAAAATGTATGTTATTGAATGGTGAATTGAAAGAATAAATTTATGTTATACAACCACTAGGTTGTGATTACTAGAGAAGAACGTAACCTTCTTAGATTAAAGAAGGTGTTGTATGACTTGAAATAGATCCTAAACCACAAAAATAAATGGTTGTCTTCCATAACAATAGGCTTGAAATAGATCATGAACCACAAAAATAGATGGTTGTCTTCCATAATAAGTATTGTTGAAGTGTGAAATTGAGTATAAGATTTACTTGAAGATCAAAAAAGATAATGTGTTAATTGTTTACTTATATGTTGATGATTGATTGATTATAGTGAGTAAAATTACTTCGATTATCAAATGCAAAAGAATGTGTTTTGATTTACCAAAGTAAATATGCTAAAATACGTACAATGAAGAAGTTTAGAATGAGTGAGTGTAGTGTGACAATTAATTTTGAGATATATTAAACGGACAATTGATTTTGTTATTATACTATCAAATGCTACACAGAATGAAGAAAGTTAATTGGATATTATGATTCTGACTAGATTGGAGATAAAGTTGTTTTAGAAACACATTAAGTTATGTATTCTTATCGAGAAAAATAACTGATTTTATGATGTTCGAAGTTATAACTTGTGGATAGAGAATTTGGTAAATCGAGTCAATGGAAGATTATGATACTGAATATTAACAATAAGTCAATCATCAATTTAATGAAAAATTTAATTTATCATGGGAAGTAAATAAATCGGATTGAGATTTTATTTCATCATAAATAAATAAAGTAAAAAAGAAAAAGTTAAAAGTTGAACATTGTAGCACAAAAAAAGCCGCTAACATTTATTATGACAAAACATTTGAATAATTAAAAGTATGAAGAATTAAGACAAAATAAATATTAAATTGATGATTGAATTTGGGATTATGTTAAATGATAATTGAGGTTGTTTAAGTTAAGTTAATTAGCGTAACAAACATCAATAATTACTTCTATAATATTTAAATAATTTGATTATATAATTCTTGTAAGTTTTATGATAACTAATAACACATTCTTGTTTTGCACCTATGAACTCCTCTTATCATATAAATTACATATTATAAAATTATAAATATGGTATCATGAATACGAATATATTATGAACAACTCTTTTTCTTTATATATATATATATAGTATATTATTAATATCTCTTATTTTATAAACCTCTCTAGTTTGTAACTCTGTAGTTTTGTTTGTAAGTTGGGTGTTACTCTTAATCTGTACATTCTTGTGTTATAAATATCTTTTATTTTGTACATTTTTTTTTTATAAATATCTACATCTTATATTTTGTATGTTCTGATTCCCTTAATTTGTGTCTTACATGTTATAAAATCTATTTGGACGAAAAGAAATATTAAATGAATTGGGATATGGATGGAGATTCAACATATGAACTGACCATATTAACAAAAATAATTTGTATTGGAAGTAATTGAAAATATAGCAGTCATTTTAGGTGGTGTTATAAGAATAAAAAATAAATTTTGTTTCAATTTAAATTAATAGAAGATTAATCAAATTAACAATAAAAACAAATTTTGTTGTTTCAATGTAGACCTATATTTATTGTTTTAACTTACCTCTACAAGCAAATATACACCAGGATCATGTCAAAGAATTTAAAGTGCATATTTTTTTTATATAATTAAAAAAACTTTCTTTTCCCTTCCACTTATTTGTAGATAGATGATCAATAAAATGCTTTTCATAGTAACAAACCAAACAATACATTTACTTTCAAATTTAGTTCTTAAAAATATTCAAAACCTAAGTTTCGAGACTGAAAAAGTTTGATTCATGTGCAAATAGGAATAAAAAAAGTATGAGACCAAATTAAATCAAACTAAGTTTGATGGATAAAAAAAAAATCATAGCACCATTGTCTTACGTAAGACAAACAAAGAAGGAAAAAAAAACATTCTTGTCTAATAATTTCCTTCGTTATATTTTTGGGTTTGTTCTCGAATACATATATTTGATTTGATCTCATATCCATTTTCCCATATTACACGATTTTCATATTACAAGATTTTACTATTTAAGTATGCACGAATGAAATTAAGAAATTCTAAAAAAAAAAAAGAACATGGCAGTAAATAAAATTATAAAGACTATTAATATTTTATTTATGAACACAAATGTTTAGGATACTACTGTTAACATGGGTTTTAATTTGATTTAACACATATTTGAGCAGTCTTAGATTTAATTTTTTTTTCTATATAGATGATCGGATAAAATGAACTCAATTTATTCAACTGACGAGTTGAATTTGGTTAACCCATAATTCATTTTAAAATTTAAAAATTATTATAATAATTTAATAATTTTTTATTATTCTAATAAAAAAATTCATTCATTATTCTATTAAAAAAAGAATAAAGATAAAAAAAGGAAGTAAAATCAAGTAAAAAAAAAATAAAAACAATCTGTCATTATTCTAATAAAAAAACTATTAATATTTATATTATTCAATAAAAAAAATAATGTTCACAAGATTCCCACTAAAATAGGGTTAGAATTTTTTAAATGACTCGATTATTATGGTCTCAGTTGCTTATAAGCAACTGTGCTTATAAGAAACTGCGTTAGAGTAATCCGACGTGACAATAATAATTTTGAAAAGTTAAACACCGCATCTTGTTGAAACAACGTTCCTAAAAGTTATTTTTCTCCAATTTTTTTAGTTTGTTCTCGCGGTTCTCACCAACAGAATTCAATAAATCAGAGAATATAACAAATCAGAGAGGAATGCTCACCGCGAGTCCCATTAAAGTCAAAAGTGGTAGTTGAATAGTGAGTTGTTTATAAAAACCCACAATTTAAGTGAATTTATAAAAATTTAGAAAGAATTGCTGAAATATGATGTGGTACTGTTAGTCTTACTTAAGAATCCAAGTAAGAACCTACTGTTAGAGATGCTCTAAGATGAATACGTAACACCGTATAAAATCAATCTTAACTTTAAATAACTTTTATTTCAACTTATTAATTTAGTCCATTATATGTGTAGAGATAATCCATCAATACATCTATTTTTATAAGAAATTATAGATTTTTTTTCAATATTATTAGTCTTACCTCTTCAAATTAATTGTTTATGTAAAATCATTCAAAATTGAAGTTAAAAAAAATCATATTTAATTTACATTTCTTTAAACACTAAAAACAATTATTAGCAACGACAAACACACTCACAGGTATACTGAGCTAAACAATTAGTATTTAAGATTGTGTGTGCACATTGGTAGAATAAATAATATGTGTAACAATATTTTTTGTATTGTCCGTATTTGTTAGCAAATCAAACCCAGAGTGATATATATTTATATTTATCTTCCAAAATATCATAAAATTTGTACTATCTTTCCTTCTTTACAAGGCTAGGTTTCATAATATATATATATATATATATATATATATATATATATATATATATATAGTTTGGTTTGCTAATTAGAAAATTTTATTAACAGTAAGGATAAAACTAAAACTTGTGATGTTTAGAACCACAAGAATGACATTTAAAAAAAAAAAAATAACTAACAGAAAAACTAATATAAAGGAAAGGAGAGAATTTTACAAAAGAGATTAGATTAAAATTTTTGTTTCAAAAGAATAAGAGGTTAAATAAGAATTGTGATATTACAAGTGACTAAAAGTATATTTAATTCATATATATATATATATGAACGTCAAAGCGACATGCAAAACTTTGACTAATATGGCAAAAATGATTCCTCTTGCAATACCTGTTTTATTATTAATAATAACATATTTCCTTGCAAGGAACCATCATCTCTTAAAAAAAAGATTCCATAACTATAATAAAGTTGTTCAACGTTAGGGTCAACTTCAACTTTTTGTTCCCTCGTCACTTTTATTGAAAACATGTAAGTTTAAATTTCTAAATGAAAATTTCTATTTCTCGACAATATATAATGGTTTTATTTAGTTAGCTTGCAGTTGAGTTTGGGAGTGTTCCCATCCAAAAACATGAAGTTTAAGTTGTTCCTTTGCCAAATTGGTCATTATGTTTTGTCATCGAAACAAATTATTGTTCTGTAGACAAATTATTCCTCATGCTATGGTTAATTTAGAAGGGTAGGAATGAAGCACTATTTAATAACCACAGTCCAATCTCATGTTATTATTTCCAAAAATATGATGAGAGCTCGTCTGAACCAGGTCGGCCTCCACGATGATGAGAGTTGCTTAAGATATCGTATTTGGTTTTCTGAGTTCGAGTCAGGACCCACCCACCGGCATGCATTCTTTCCTCTTAGCAGATTTGCAGCGTATTTCTATCCAAAAATTGTAATTTTCTAGTGTTGCTGTTTTTTAATTCGTTCCAATAGAAAATTAGATCTCTATTTTGAACTATTGAAATAACATTTGATGCATTCCTGATTGAATAATACGTGATGCATTTACTGTCTCAAAATAGGTACTGGCAGATAACATCCGATAAGATTTTAACACTTTTAGAGATACCTCAAACGTGTTACAATATGGATTCATCATTACCTCTAAGGAAAATTTAAATGTTTGACATGGTAGAAAATTGACATGAAGAACGTTTGTTCAAAAGGACCAAAAAGTATTGCAAGTTTGGTTAAAGATATGGTAGTACACAGACGTTATCCCCGAAAGCACCCTTAGCCATCTAACAAGTTGCTCTGGAAGCTAGAAACCCACCCAACCCAGCTTCCCTTATAGTACACAAAAGAACTGCAAAATTACTATAATTTTCTACAGAATGCCCTATGAACTGAAGACAATAGCTCTAGTGGACTTGAGAGGACAAAATGCCTACTCACACTTGATGGATCGATAAATGTGGCGGACAAAGAGTAAAGCAGCACGGAATCCAACAGTTCCCAGCATCAAGAAGAAACCATAGCATATACAGGCCATGTATCCGAAGAAAAATGAGGTCTGCATGAATCCAGACATGTCGGAGCGTGCATAGTAATAATACAGACAGTAGGCATAGATAAATAACCCAGTTGAACCACCGCATAAGAATGACCTGTAAGGAAAATAGCAACACATAGGTCAAGTGACTTAATCAAACTCCATGTGATCAATTTTGAAAATGCAAATCCCAAAAGTAAAAAATGTCAAAATAATATAATATTGAACAAAGAGATGTACATAAAGCAACAAAACTTGCACTACTCAATCCAATTTTTCCCCTAAAGAATAGTAACATCAACATAAATGTATAAAGAAACACATAAAACCATGAAAGTAAGAATATTTATCCATGCCTGTTCATGAGTCAGACACCCAACAAACCATCAATAAAGAATTAGCAAATTCATAAATGAAGTCCTAAATAAGTTTCTCTTATCATATGAAATTTTGGACAAGTGTTTGGTTAAGCTTTATAAATCGGAGTAAACTCTTAACCTTAATGTAAAATTTATCAAAATAAGCTCATATGATAAGCTCTTACTTAATAAGCACCTAACTAAATTGTTTGCACAAGCCACCGACTACAGATCATCATGCATCAGTTATATCATCCAGGAAACTAGCAGCTAATTAAGAAATCAGTTGACATCTCATATCATATTTACTAACTAGCTACAAGGAATAAAAACACCAAGCCATGAGAAACAACAATGAAATGTGATAAATAGTAGTTTCATACCTCCACCACCACTCATGATCCTCAGCAGCAAGCTGGAAGTATGTCAATGCCACCGTAATGAAAGCAGTAACAATCAAGAGAATGATGAAGACAATGAACAGGATGCTGTAGATGGTGTAAATTCTGTGGCCCCAAACACTGGCAAATATATAGTAAAGCTCAATGTATATAGCACTAAACGGCAAAAATCCTGCCATTGCCATCTGAGGAATCGATCCCCGATACCATGGCAAAGGTGGAATCTCCCTTGGATATTTAGTTGTGCGAACAGGAGCTTGAAATTCAGTCTTGCTATTCTTCCCAGCAATCCCTCCCAATACAAGCAAAGGAGATGTAACAAGTGTCCATATGAGAACTATAACAACAATTGTCCCAAATGGGAGGGCAGCAGTAGCCTTGTAAGCAATTGCAACAGTGTTCAAAAAGCAGAATGTCAAAAACAGAGGCCCACAGAAAAGACATCCTGTCAACAGCAGATTCCTAACCTGTCATAACAAAATCAAGAGAATAAAACCACTATGCTCTGAAAACAAATGCAACTTTAATGAAAACATAACCAAATAGTAGAATAAAAAATTCACAAGCAAATACCCAGTTTGTTCCTTCCAACTGACAATAGAATGAAGTTGCAGTATACCCAGCAATCCCTGAAGTAAGTGCATATATGACAACAAGTGCAGTAAACAGTGCTCCTCGATTGTATGGATAAAACACACCAACAAGTGCCAATATGAATATGAACACAGTACTGCAAACCACACATAGTTGTAACTCATTCAGATAGATAATAAATAAACTATCACAATTTAATTTTCCCAAAATAATCTTCATTGATAGACACATTTAAAGCAAGCAAGCGCAAACTCACAGGATAAACAACTGAGTACCAGATCCAAGCGCAGCTGCAAATAGAGACTTAAACTTGGGAAACCTAAAGACATCCCCGTGGATATATTTCCAGCCAGTCTCTTCTTGATCCTCTGCAGCCTCCTCATCATGTGCATACCTATTCGCAATTCAAACAAAAGCAATATCCATAATTCATCCCATACAAATAAACAAACAACCAAGTCTAGCCAAGCCAAAGCTTTTTAGGTCTCCACAATTACAATTGTTTTATCCGCAATGCAAGGACAGTAACAAAATTGCGGTAGAAATTGTGGCTACATTTGTCTCCAATCTCCCATTATATCAAGTATCATCACAATAAAACCGTGACTGCAATTGTGGTTACATTGATCCACAATACCAATGATTGCAATTAAATCATGACATTTGTCCACACTTTCCTGCAATATCAAGGATTGGAAAACTGTGACAGCAATTGAAGCTGCAATTTCGTGCAATAACAATGATTGCAACAAAACCACGAGAGCAAATGTGGTCACATTTGTCTAATAGAATTCCATGCAATACCAAATATCATGACAAAACTGAGACAGCAATTTAAAACCTCTACACATAGAAAGAACTAATTTCACGTACTTGACAAAATCATTCTTTAGCACCCTCATTAAAATGGTGGCAAGGAACCCGGTCAAGAGCAGCACCGTAACACATGAATTGATGATTGAGAACCAGTGGATTTCCAAATGATGTGGCAACGATGACGACTGTGAGTACTTATCCATCCTCTTCTCAAAGGGTGTGTTGGTCTCCTTCCACTTCACTGTATACAGAAACTCCGCATCCACCTCAGCATCCTCAGTGAGATCCACCAGGGCATTGGGATCAGTGCGTACATTGATCTCGATGACTCTGTCCTTGTTGTAGAATACATCAAAGTGAATGTGCTTATACAGGAAGTACCTATACTCACTAGGGTCCTTCCCTTCCTTGTCCACTTTCCCAATGAACCCCCAGATAGGAAGGTCATCGTAGTACATCTGGAAGTAGTAGTCCTTACGGACAGCAGATCTGAACCGCGCGACATCCTCTTTGGATAGCTTAGGCTGGCAAACAGAAATCGACTCCTTGTCACGCTGAAATTCTAGCTTGTATGGGGCGCTAACCAATCGGTCCCCATTCAGCACCTCCCCAAGCGCCTCCTTCTTTTCTTTCAAATCATCTGGCAAGTAATCACAAATCATAAATTAATAAATAAATGAAACCAAACAACCATATATACATACCACCAAGCAAGTGAATCAACTAATACAAGTTTGTTCCAATCTAACCAAATTTTAGTCATCTAAACCAATGTTCTGAAATTCGAATCCGTCAGACCATATGTCACGAATTTAAGTCATCTAAACTAATGGTCTCAAATTTAAGTCATCCTAACCAGATGTCAAGAATTTGAATCAGCTTAACCAAATGTATCAGATTCAAGTCAGGTCCCAAATTTGAGTCATCTTAACAAGATATCGTGAATTTGAGTCATCTTAACTAGATATCATGAATTCAAATCAGTTTAACCATGTGTCTCAAATTCATATCAGCTTAACCATATGTCTCATATTCAAACAAATTTTTTTAACTGATTGTCTCGAATTCAAGTAAGCTTAACCATTGCTATAAAATTCCAGTCACTGTAACCAGTACTCCCGAATTCGAGCGAGTTTAACCCGTGGTCAACTGATGTCTCGAATTCAAATATAGAGTCCAACAATACTGTCTCCCAAAAACATTACATATAAAAAAATAGATAGAAACGAACCTGGAGGACAGAAAGGAAGGTCGAAATAACGGTAGGTTTCGCTGAGAAAAAAAAAACGAAAATAATAAACGACAACAACAATAACAATAATAATAAGAGAAGAAAAAACGAAGGGAATGCAATGGAAGGGTTGGAGATCTGAGGTACCTAGGGTTGTGGAAGGGGCCAACTTTGTTGGCGTAGAGAGGGACGACCTCGCCTTCTTTGTAGCGGTGATCTGAGGAGTCAGATCTGACGGCTGAGAACGCGGCGAAGGCGGTTAGGAGGAGGAAGAAGAAGGAGGAAGAGGAAGGGAAGAGGTTCTTCATTGGGAAGAGGTTTGGATCTCGAAACCCAACCCCACCGACGAAGAAGAGAAGAGACGAAGGAGAAGAGGTGCGATTTGAGTGTTAATAAACAGAAAACGAATGAATCAAGAGTATGAAGTGACGTAGACTCACCGCCACTCTGTAACGTTTGATGTTTTACCTCACGCACACAATTCTTCCTTCTTTTTTTCTTTTCATTCTTTCATTATTTTTGTTCGTGGTTTTTCGCTGAAATGGTGCTTTAACAAACCATTCTTCTTGTTGCGAGTTTGGTACACTCTTTGTTTTTTGTTATATTTTGACTCGCTTCATGCTTACTCAAATTCGGTGGGACTACGATTCAATTACTTTTAGTTGCTACATTTTAATGGATAAATAAATTGCCTCAAATTATAAACTTGCTATTTTTATTATTAAGAGGGAAATTATAAAATTATTATTATTATTGAGTTTTTTTTTGTTACCGTGAAAGTTTTGGTATGGGAATGGGAGAGTGAGTGAGTGATGGGGTGGGAATCTTAGTCAACTACTTGGGGCACGACCACGAACGAGATTTAAAATCAAACGAGATCTGGTTTTGGATCCAAGTTTTGCCCAAGACGCGCGTAGATAAGCGCGTATGTGGCAAAAATAAAATAAAATAACACAATAAATAAAAGAAGAGTAAGTGAAAATCTCTCAATACAATATATTTTGTTTTTTTACTATTAATTATTGTGAGAAAAAACATTTTTTGTAAGGAAAAATTAAATTTATTTTAAGTTTTCGCTTTTTTCTAGATTCTGAAAAGTTTTTTTTTATAATAGTAAATAATTATATTAAAACATTTAAAACAAAAAAAGAGGACGTTTGATAGAAGATTGTTATTTTGTCAGAAATATGAAGTTAGAACATTTTTCGTGTTTGTTCGATCTTTGGACGGAAACTGGAAATTACTTTTTATTTGATTTTTCAACAAAAACATTTTCATATGAAATATGAGAATTTAAATTTCCTGATAAATTCTTTTTCTGTGATGCCAATAACCTCTAAATGAAAATGAAGACTAATTAACTTATTCTCAATATAAAACTATGCAAACGTTCATTAAACCAGGAGTAACACTTAAATAATCATAATTTTTAACATTGTTCAGCTGATAATAATTAAAAATGCATTGTAATATTATTTATTTATTTTTATTTAGAATCCTAATAACTAAAATTTGTTTATAAATGTTTATGTGAGATGTGCATTTATAATTCTAATATGTCTTGAAAAATCATGTTGATAGTTTAGAAACGTATAATATTGGTAAAACGAAATTAGTTATTCAATTATACTAATTATTGTTTATTAAAATTTAATATCAAAATTATCCATCTAACAAAATGGACAAATTTTATCATTGGAGATTTCAACATTTCCAAACAGTTGATCACAAGTGAACTTGTGATATTCACATGTGTGACAATAAAAAATAAGATGTAACATGTTATATCCTCAAAGAATTGTAATAAGACATAAGAAAAATAGTGTGATTACATTAGGATATAGATCATTTACATACATTAATGTTTGTAACCTCTTTCAATATCCATATAATCCTATCAATGCTTCAAAACTTATGGAAGCATATATTACTTTTTTAAAATGACCATCACAATCACAAATATGCATAAATTATATTTAAATATATTTTTTTAATTTGAGTTAGTGAGTTGAAGTAGATAAATTTGTTCATAATTTTTGGATAATTATACGACGGTGTTATTTGAGATAAAATAGTTATCTAATAAAATAAGTAGAATTTTAAACACTACATTGAAAATAATTTCATTAATTTTTCATCTCCTCTCACTATTGTTTATATTATCGAGTATAATTTTACATTTTAGTTCTGTTCGCTAGAAAAACACAAATATAGTAATAAAATAATTGAAAATTAAAAAAAATATCCCCATTTAATTATTTCACAAAATAAATATTAACATCTTATTAACGTCAGTTGATTTCTTTTTATTTCCACAATAATTAAATCTAAAACCCTATTTGAAAAACAAATTAATTAAATTGACAGATAAAAATAACGAATACAAATTTATATTATAGGTTGAAAAACTTATTTTATTATGTTTTTAATCACTAAAATTTACAATTTTAATCCCTTAAAATTGTAAAAAATGATTTTTAGTCTTTTAAATTTAGTTTTTAAAGACTAATTAAGTGCTTTTATTAAAAAGAGTTTTCGCACACAAATCCCACCATAATTTAGCAAGTAAGAATAATAGAATGTTTGTATTTTGGTTAAGAAAGCACCAAAGTCCAAATCATGATTTAACCAGAAGATTAACATGTATTTTTATAAACTTAGAATGAATCGTGTTTCCTCAATAAATTCCAAAATAAGTTATAAATAACAATAATTTGCCCCAAAGCCAACAGTAGAAATACAACTTATTATACTTATTTATTCATCTTTTCTTCAACTAATTTGTAAAAATCATTGAATTTAGACACTTTAAATAAAGTACGTAAATTGATTTTACTTTACCCGATAAATTAATTTTTTTTCTATACATAAATCCTTTTTAAAAACTCTACCCAAAAATCATACATAAGTATAATACGATAATATTATAAAATATTTACAAATATATTTTTTATTTTATTAAATCAATTTTGTTTGATTTAATAGATATTTCGATATTTTTTAAATAATATCAAAATATAGTTTAGTAATGTAAAACATTATTCATTAACGAAGTTAATAATCTATTATCGAATCATTATATAATAATATTGTAATTTTGAGACAATTTATAAGAAAAACAATCTTACATGAAAGTTTCTTCTTCTAAATTTTTGGG
This sequence comes from Sphenostylis stenocarpa, assembly GCA_963425845.1. Classification (NCBI taxonomy): domain Eukaryota; kingdom Viridiplantae; phylum Streptophyta; class Magnoliopsida; order Fabales; family Fabaceae; genus Sphenostylis; species Sphenostylis stenocarpa. Next base: position 68,673,512 of record OY731401.1, on the reverse strand, counting down.
TTTAGGGTTCTGTTTGAATAACGAATTGCAGTGGGTCTGGACTGGACCAAACCTTAGTTGAACACATGCGTGGCAGATGTAAGAAGTAATAGCATAGGAGAACAAGAACGGGAAACATCGTCGTTTTGTCGTATCCGTTGGATCTTATTGTTATATATATATATATATATTTATTTAAACCTACAAAATACTATAGTACTATTGGACCAATTTAATTTTGGCCGGCGTTAAATTGATGGTGATTGCATTTCTATTTTAAATTATTTTTTCATGACTGCAATAAATAATAAATATCAAGTGATATAATGCTACCTTTTTAAAAATTATGCTAATACTTTTATAATTTAGTGTAGAAATGTTTACACTATGGACATAAAATTCAATTTAAAAAATCTAACAATTTTTTTGGTGTATACTCTCTTCATATATATATATATATTATGATTTAATTATAAATACGACAAGTTTACTAATTTCTTAATAATTATTTTAAAAATTATACATATAATATTTTAATTAATTAAAAATAAAAAAGTGATAATACAATAAATTTAAACTTTTTAATTTATTTTTAAAAAACAACTATAATGGACGAACGTTTAAATACTTGATCAAACGGCAGAAACTGTTGCCACTTGTGCCGATTTAATTTTAAAATAATATAAAATAATTAATAATAGAAAAACACTAAAAACTTAAACATTTTATTAGAGTTGAAAGTTAAAAGAAGTCCCATCTAAAAATATTTTATCTTATTATTATATTAATTTTAGGTATCAATAATATCAATAAATAACTATAATTCATATTAAGATCATCGTGATAACCGAAATCACAACATCAATGACATATCAACCATGGTATAAAATACTATAAACTTGGCTCAGTTAAACATGTAGTTCAACTCCCAAAACTTTTTTTTATGGAATTAATCAACATTTTTCTATTTGAATATTAAATATATTGCTACATTACGTTAAATATTGGGATTTGTTTTTTAATGTCAACTGTAAAATTTAATGGATTAAAACAAAATAACTTTCTACAAAAACATCCACAATCTTAAAAAAGTTATTTTATTTACTATATTATTTTATATTTTTAGTTTAGTTTACATTTAAGGCAATCATAAGTTTCAATTTATAAGTATGTTTCAAAGTGTGTACTCTGATTGATGGTTTTAAATATGAATTCTATATCCAATTGTGTAAATATTCTGTAACGCATAATAATTATACTCAATTTAAACAAGAATATCTTAAATAAAAAATAAATATAATCTCTAAAAAAATTTTTAGACAGTGTACAATTTTTTTACTACCAAAATATTTTACAGAACCTTTGTTTTGAAAATGATAATTAGGAGAAAATAAGTGATTAGTTAAAAAAAAAGGTTTTAAGAATATATAAACTATGGATATCAGTAGCAGTGGGACAGGTGTACAGGCTGCACAAACACAAATTCAAATATGCCTTTTGCATGCAAGATTTGGGTTAACAACTTAAATTAACCTCAAAAAAGTTAAACTGAATTAAAATGAGAAAAGAAAAAACATATAAAATATTTAGAAGCAATACAACACAAACACATATAGCTTTGGTCCACCACCATCACCATTCACCACATCAATTCATCAGCAGAGGTAGCAGGGGGAAGGAAGGGACATGCGAACGCAGCGTACCCTCTAAACCCTTTACACGCAAAACAACAAATAACACACCCTCTGCTCCCAGGTGCTTTTTCTATGTTTTTTTTTTTTTTTAATTGTTTTCAAATTCTCATTCATTTGCCGTTTCTTTGGGACCCCATTTTCCCCTTTCGTTCCAGCAGAGGCTGGAAATTCGTCCTGGAACGTAAATGCCAGATCCCGATGGCAATTGGCAATTGGGGTTTCCTCTGAAAAATCCCCACTTTGCAAAAACCTTTCTTTTTTGTTTTTATCTTCTGTTTGGTAAAAATTAGTGCTATCCTTCTCGTTGATTGGTTCTGGGTGTTTGGGGTTTTCTGTAGGGGCTTTGGATCGGTGATTGGGAAAATCTCGAGAATCTTTGTTGTTTGCGGTATTTTCTGGGAGCATCTCTCCTAGGTTTCGTTGTTTTCAAGGAAAAAAAAAGTTGACAAATTTCTCGGCTTGGTTGCTGAAGATTTTTTGTTCTGGAGGAAACAAGCATTTATGCTTGTGGTTTTGTTTCGGTTTTCTGTTTTATTCAGGTATACAAGCACAAAGGTGGCATAATGCCACCACTTGGCTATGCTTGATACGAGGTAAGCTTTTCAATCCTCTTCAACATGGTCATTTTTTTTTCTTTTAATGGTTGTCATGGAAATATGTATTGTCTTTTTATTTTTTTAAAGTCTTTATTTGGAATGAAAGCTCATTTTTGTTTTGCTTCTTCCTTTTCCCCCCCTGAAGCTTGTTGTGTGCTTTTGTTTGTTGGGTAGAGTTTAGGTTGGCAGGAGCTTGAGAATGGCAGACACAAATTCTGTTGAAGTGATTTTGGATTTTCTGAGGAGGAACAGGTTCACCCGAGCTGAGGCGGCTTTGCGTAGTGAGCTCAGTAACTGTTCTGATGTGAATGGTTTCTTGCAGAAGCTTACATTGGAAGAAAAGGACTCATGTGGCGGGTTAAAGAATGATAAGGGGAAGCCTGTAGTAGAAAATCATGGGTTGGATTCTCGTGACAGTGTTGAAGTTTCTAAAGAACTGATTGTGAAGGAAATAGAATGTGGGACTGGTAGAAATGCTGCAGAAAGCAAATGGAAAACTGTTGCTCCCACAGGGGAAAGGAATAAGTCTAATGAGGTGGTTGGGACGAGTGAAAAAAACTTTACTTTCTCAAAGAGATCGGAGGACAGTGTTCTTGATTTGTACTCATGGAAGTTTAATCTCAGTAACGGTCCTGCGGAGCCTTTCCAAAACGATGGTGGAAGTAGGCCCAATATTGCTTTGAAGGCCCCCGTATCTCAACAATCGAAGTATCAAACTATTGAAGCTCTTGATGCAACCAACAGTACGGTGAAATCTGGGGAGGCAAATAATGTGCCTGCTGAAAAAACAGCCTTGTGGCTTGGAAGTAGTGGTAAGTCCTCTACGCAACCAAAGTATGACCTTATGCAGAGCAAAGAACCTACGGATCTTGATCGGCAACTCAAATTTAATGCTTCATCTCTTAAAGAGAACTTGACAGATAATCTCTTGTCAAGAACTGATGAGAATGTGAATTCATCTACAGACCTGTGGAAAGATTGTTCGATCAAGACTGTTTTCCCTTTCTCAAAGGGAGATGTGTCTACAAGCTACAACGGTTCAACCTATTCTGACAGACAAGAGGAGAAGAAAAGGACAGAAAACAGTGATGTTATGGCATCAATAAAAGAGCAAGTGGATGAAGTGGGAAGAGCTCTTTACTTTGGAAAGTTGCAAGGAAGTTCTGGTAGCTTAAGTTTTCCTCTTGCACAGGAGAAACAAAAGGAAGAGTTTCCTAGGCTTCCTCCTGTAAAAATCAAGTCAGAAGATAAGCCCTTGACTTTTAATTGGGGAGATAAGGTTGAATGTGATGGACTGGCTATGAAACTCACTGGTGCTGACAACTCCATACTTATTGGGTCATATTTGGATGTCCCTATTGGACAAGACATTAAAACTACAGGTTACCATTTTACATACATTGTTAAATTATTAAAGTATATGCATATGCCCTCAACTTTTTTGGCATTTTAATTAGTTGTTTACTCTTTGGGGTCAAATTTGCTGTTTCATTTGTTTGTCACCTGATGGTTTTGCATGTTTAGTGGAAATTTTCCTCGTTTATGGCTTGTATATGTTCCTTTAAGAGTGTTTGATAGGTCTGATATCTCTGCTGAATTGAATATACCTCTTATTAATATGAATTGACGTATCTATGAGATAGTACAAAATTTCCTCGCACAGTGTAATGACAATACACTTTACAGAATACACTTTACAGCTGGAAGCAATCTTCCCAATCCTACCCTTTCTCTCTCCAATCGAGAAAACTCCTTTCCTTCTTTTCTTTTTCCTCCCTTTCCTCGGCCTTTCTCCGACGAGACTTATATACTAAGTCCGTTTCGCCTAAAAAAATACAACGCCAACTGTTTTTATTTATTTATTCTATTTATTTTATTTTTTTATTAACTCGTTTTTTCTCTCCTTTTATATTTTAACCTATATCTATCATTACTCCCCCGTAAGCTTCACCTTGTCCTCAAGGTGAAATGTAGGAAATTCCCGGGATATAACTTCGACTAATTCCCAACTACTCTCCGTAGGTGGAAGATCTTTCCATTGGATGAGGGCTTCCATCTTTCCTTGACTTGTTGGTTCGTGTGTCCAGTAATTGAGCTGGTAACATAATTAATTCATGATCTTTTGTTAATGAAGTCTGGTAATGGTTGAGGATCCGTCGATGGCTGAATGGTTTTCTTTAACGATGAAACATGAAATACTTGGATGTATTTTCGCTGTGTGGAGGTAATTCCAATTTGTAGGCAACCTGTCCAATTCTATCAATCACCTGGTAAGGGCCATAAAATCGCGGAGCTAACTTCTCATTTGGGCGCTTAGCCAAGGATTTAAGCCTATAAGGTTGTAGCTTCAAATATACCCAATCTCCCACTTGATACTCAACATCCCTACGATGTTTATTGGCCTGAACTTTGTTTTGATTTTGAGCCTTAGCTAGGTTCGCTTTTAACTCCTTAAGAATGTCATCCCGCTCCTGTTGTAGTTGATTAACGCTGTCAATCTTTGAAGGAATTGTAGATCCTTTCAACAACAAGGGTGGGTCACGGCCATAAAGGGCTTTGAAGGGAGTCATTCTAGCGGAAGCATTGTAGTTGGTATTAAACCAAAATTCAGCCCATGGAAGCCATTGTGGCCATTTCTTAGGTTGTGTTCCTGTCATGCAACGAAGATATGTCTCGAGACAACGGTTGACTACTTCGGTTTGGCCATCGGTTTGGGGATGGTAAGCTGTACTAAACTTTAATTTGGTCCCAGCTTGTCGAAATAATTCCTTCCAAAATTTGCTTAGGAAAAGTTGATCTCTATCTGAAATGATTGTAGAAGGAAACCCGTGAAGTTTAACTACTTCTTTCAAAAAAACCTGAGCTACATCTGCTGCAGTAAAAGGATGTGCCATGGAAAAGAAATGGGCATATTTGGTAAGTCGATCAACTACAACAAATATAGTGTCTTTCCCTTGAACTTTAGGCAATCCCCCTATAAAGTCCATTGAAATATCAGACCAAACTTGAGTGGGTATAGGGAGAGGTTGCAGTAACCCTGTTGGAGCCAACGTGTCCGCTTTATTTCTCTGACATTCTGCGCATAGGGTCACAAAGTCCTTAATGTCTTTCTTCATTCCCTCCCAATATACCACTCCTGCCACCCTTTTAAATGTTCGGAAAAATCCACTGTGCCCCCCCAATGGAGATTCATGCAAATCTTTAATTATAATAGGAATACGTGAGTACGTGCGTGGTAAAACCAGTTTGTCCATATAGAAAAGTTTTCCTTTTACCCATTTGTAACCCTTACGGGATGTTGAATCTACTAACAAGTCTTGAATTATGGAAGTGAGTTTGGAATCTTGTTGCATCTGATCTTACCAATCTTCCCATTCCTCACTTTGGAGTGTAGACAAAGATAAAAAATATCCTTTTCTTGATAATGCATCTGCCATCTGAATTTTCCTTTCTTGCGCGATATTGGATCTCAAAATCATATCCAATCAATTTTGAAGCCCATTTAAACTGCTCCTCGATCAACAAGCGTTGGTCGATAAGAAATCGCAAACTTTTCCGATCGGTGACTACAATAAAGTGTCCTCCCATTAAGTAATGTTTTCACTTATGTATGGCCTGAACAACAGCCATGAGTTCCCGTTCATAAACTGATTTATTTTGCCCCCTTTCCGATAGTGTTTGGCTCCAAAAAGCTAATGGTCTTCCTTCTTGCATTAGGACTGCCCCTAACCCTTTACTAGATGCGTCAGTTTCCACAATAAATGGTTTAGTGAAATCTGGAACAGCCAATGTAGGAAGTTGAGTGACAGCTGATTTGAGTTGTTCAAAAGCATCTTGAGCCCCTTTATTCCAATGAAACCCATCCTTAGTCAATAATTGTGTTAATGGTTTAGCTATTTTGCCGTAGCCACTGAACAAAACGGCGATAATATCCCGTTAAACCCAAAAATCCTCGTAATGCTCGACACATCTTTCGAATAGGCCAACTCTGCATTGCCTCAATCTTCTTGGGGTCCGCTGATACTCCATTTCCGAAATAATATGGCCTAAATACTCTAGGTCTGGATTGACCAAAACTGCATTTTTTTATTCAACTTCAATTGTTGAATTTTCAATACCTTTAGGACCTCCGCTAAATGCTGCCCATGTAGTTCCACATTAGAACTGTACACTAATATGTCGTCGAAGAAAACAAGTACAAATTTCCTCAAATAGGGCTTAAGTATGGTATTCATAAGAGACTGGAAGGTTGCAGGGGCATTAGTCAGTCCAAAAGGCATGACCAAGAACTCATAATGACCCTCATGAGTTCGGAATGCAGTCTTCTCCACATCAGATTTGTGCATTAGAATTTGGTGGTACCCTGATTTCAAATCCAACTTCGAAAATATAGTTGCCCCGGCCAACTCATCCAATAATTCCTCAATTACTGGAATTGGAAACTTATTAGGAATTGTTATCTTATTCAAAGCTCTATAGTCGACACAAAAACGCCAACCCCCATCTTTCTTCTTAACCAATATTATAGGACTTGAGTAAGGACTAATGCTGGGCTTAATGATTCCAGCATGCAACATTTCTTGCACTAATCTCTCAATCTCATTCTTTTGCTGATGAGAATATTTATATGGTCTAAGATTAGGAATTGAAGCACCTTGTTGTAGGTGAATAGAATGGTCATGGCTTCGACTAGGTGGTAAGCCTTCAGATTCTTGAAAAACGTCATCATTGATGGTCAAAACCTTAAGTATTTCTGCAGGAATCTCCGGAGTAGTAAGATGTTCCAAATTCTCTTCCCATTTGAGTAAGTAGCAAGAGCCTTCTTCCTTCCATTCATGCCATAAAAATTTCAACGAAGATTGAGACCTGGACAATGTAGGATCTCCGGATATTATTTGTTACAGTATCGCCCTTACCAATAGTTAGCCTTAATCTTCCAAAATCAGCTTTAACTTCTCCCAAGCTTGATAACCATTCCAATCCCAACACAATATCAGCCCCACTCAAATCAAAAACATAAAGCTGTTGCTGCACTTGATATCCTTGTAAGTTCAGAAGAAATCCAGAGCATCTCCCTTGACAACGAATCTTGTGACCATCTCCTACTTCCACCACAAAAGAGGGTGTATCTTCTCGAAGCAACCCACATCTGGAAATGAGATTAGAAGAAATAAAATTATGAGAAGCTCCGCAATCCAATAACACGACCACTTTTTCGACCCAATGTTGCCCCAAATTTTCCACGACTTCTTAGTAGTTAACCCTGCCATCGTACATAATGATAGCCGCAAAACGGGCTCCTGCACACTTGTTCATATTGATCTCCGAGTTGGCTAAAGAGGTCTCTAATCCAGAAATTTCTTCTTCTGTCAATAACAACATATGAAGTTGTTTATTGTTGCGAGACATGATACGGACCATATTTTTCATCACAAGCGAAAACAAAGGCCTCTCTTGATTTTATCTTGTAATTACTGTCTCGGACAACTTCCCGAAAGGAGCCCCTCTAGCACGTAGCCCCCACTATTACTCGCTAGATACACTAGTAGTATCTGCATTTTTACTTTTTCCTTCATTGACCGATCCTCCTAAACTATAATTTTCTCTGGTTAAACTTCTAGTGACCGTATAAGGCTTCATAGAACCAGATTCTTTGAACGACTCCAGAATAATAAGAAACACCTTTTGATGTCACCAAAATTTTTTCTTCCACTAATTGAGCCTTACACATTAATTCTGTCGAGGTTTGAGGGTCATACAACTTGACCTCGGCTTTGATTTCATCTTTTAACCCATTTAAAAAAATACCCACCAAATAATCTTGATGTATTCCTTTTAAAAATCCCGCATATTGTTCAAATTGCTCAATGTATTCCTCCACTGTACCTTTTTGAGATAATCCAATCAAGATTTCAAAGGGATTCTTGAGCATATTTGGTTGGAATCGCCGTACCACTGCTACTTTAAAAGCTTCCCAAGATGGATGTGGATTACGGGTTTCCCACCATTGAAACCAGTTTAATGCCTTTCCTTCTAATGCTACCATGACCGCTTGCATTTTCTCCTCTTCCGAAACAGACCTTTAATCGAAAATAACGTTCCAAACGATTGGTCCATCCATACGCTTCATCTCCTACAAAAGCTGGTATATCTAGCTTCCTCCAACGTGAACCGGATAAATTTGATTCCGTAACAGGACTATTGAAATCTGGTTGACCATTTAATCCGATCCCCGACTTTTCCCCAAATCTTTCAGTTTCTTTCTCTTTACTTGCTAAAGATTCCACCACAAATGTGAGCCCTCGAATCGAGTCTTCCAAACGTTGGAGACGTTCTTGCTGCTGATTCTCAATCCGGTCCCGTTCTTGCACAAGATCTTGAAGTATCTTGTCAACGCTATCTAATCTGGCCTCCATTCTTGTATTAACCATTCCTTGATGCAGCCCTTCCCACGACCAAAGTCAAGACTACCGATACCAATTGATAGGTCCGATATCTCTGCTGAATTGAATATACCTCTTATTAATATGAATTGACGTATCTATGAGATAGTACAAAATTTCCTCGCACGAGTGTAATGACAATACACTTTACAGAATACACTTTACAGCTGGAAGCAATCTTCCCAATCCTACCCTTTCTCTCTCCAATCGAGAAAACTCCTTTTCTTCTTTTCTTTTTCCTCCCTTTCCTGACAGACTTATATACTAAGTCTGTTCTGCCTAAAAAAAAATACAACGCCAACTGTTTTTATTTATTTATTCTATTTATTTTATTTTTTTATTAACTCGTTTTTTCTCTCCTTTTATATTTTAACCTATATCTATCAGTGTTACTATTGATTTTGCTTTTTTCTGGTATTAAGTTTGTATGTTTGACAAGTTTGATACATCAAGTGTTGGTTTGGCTGCTGTTAAGGAGGGTAAAGTTTATGCTTTTGTGTGGCTATGATCTGTGTTGACTTGACTTCAATTCAATGGATGATTCGTCCAATTCATGTTATGAATTCTTTCTGAATATTTAAGTTCTCTTGAATTTTCATATGATTTGAACTCCTATTCAATGATATTTTGTTTGTGAAAAAATTAGTTTCCTTAATGTCAATGATTTCAGTTTGTTCTTGTTTCAAACTGTATTGGTTTGAACAAAGTAATTTTAACATTCAATATTATCATATTTTATCTTCTAAAACTTTTTCTTAATCCCGTATCTGTGTAAGATAGGAAGTTTTTCCCTATTTGCTAATTGGCAATGACATTAATGCTTATTATTGGGCAATATTGCCAGAACTAACATCAACAATTTGTGCATAACTTTTTCAGAGATTTTGACTTTTTCATATATGTTTCAGGTGTGAGGAAGGCTATAGGAGGCAGTTGGCTCTCTGTAAGTCAAGGAATTTCAGAGGATACATCTGATCTTGTATCAGGTTTTGCAACAATTGGGGATGGGTTGAGTGAATCAGTTGATTATCCAAATGAATATTGGGACTCTGATGAATATGATGATGATGAAGACGTTGGGTACATGAGACAACCCATTGAGGATGAGGCCTGGTTTTTGGCCCATGAAATTGATTACCCCAGTGATAATGAAAAGGGGACAGGGCATGGAAGTGTTCCAGATCCTCAAGAAAGAGGTACAGCCAAAGATGAGGAGGATGATCAATCTTTTGCTGAGGAGGATTCTTATTTCTCTGGTGAGCAATATATTCTACCAAAAAATGTTGAGCCGGTCACTTCAGACGATCCTATTGGTCTAACGATTACTGAAATTTATGGAAGAACCAATGGTGATGATGTAATGACTCAATATGACACACAACTGATGGACATTGAAGAACTGAATCTGATGCATATGGAACCTGTCAGGCAGGGCTTTGTCACTCACCAAAATGACCTCATCATGCTGGGAGATGGGAAGGCTCTGACTCATAGTGCAAGGCCACGAATTGAGGATGTGGAAGATGATCAACATGGTTCTGTTAGATCAATTGGAGTGGGGATCAACAGTGATGCTGCTGATATTGGTAGTGAAGTGCATGGAAGTTTGATTGGTGGTAGTAGTGAGGGGGATTTAGAATATTTTCGTGATCATGATATGCACAATGACTCCAAACGCACTTATCAGGATTTGGATAAGAGTTCTAGCAACAAATCAATAAAAAATAATAAGATAACTGACAAGAATGAATCAAATAAATATGTCATAGACAGTGATATGTATGCATGCTCACAGATAAAAACACATACCGATGGGAACTTTTCATTTCCCCAATCTGTTAGAGATGGCCAGATAGATCAGGCTGGTTCCAGTAAGTCTGTATGGGAGAGTAGTTGTAATGTAGATGAAACTGAAGAGTGTCTTAATGCCTTTGTGGGCTCTGATGACATGCTTTCATCTTGGAGGCGGAAGAGTATTGATTCTTCGCCTGTAAAAAGTTCTAGGGGTGAGAATAATGCTATTGTGGTAAGATCCAGAAATTCTTCTCCAACTACAGTCTCAAATTACGGGTATACGGATGGGGAACATGTCAAATTAGAAAAAGATGAAAAGAATAGTGTTGTAAGGGAAGACGATATAGGTGCATCACTAGAAGATGAAGAGGCAGCTGCTGTGCAAGAGCAGGTACGGCAAATAAAGGCCCAGGAGGAGGAATTTGAAACTTTCAATCTAAAGATTGTGCACAGGAAAAACAGGTATGAATTATGTCATTCTTACTATTTTCATTTACTTGCAAAGTAGTTGAGGGAACTAGTACTATAGATTCTTTTTATAATATATAGATAGTAGAAGTTTAAAATTATTGAAAATATGGTATTAGCTTTGTGAATCCTTCCATTATATTTTTATGTTGACAACTATTCATTCTATCTCTCTTCACTTGTGATTCCAATTATATTAATTATTAATCTTTGTGTCACATTACAGTCATCTTTGTGAAACTTTTTACACATGGACATTTGTAATTGTAACTATAAACAACATTTTCTGAACATTTAATTTTGTTAGCGATGGAAAATAAGATGACATTACCATGACAACAAATCTTCTATTTCCTTTTTCAAATCTCCTCCACTTTGTTGTGTACATCTGTTCCTTCATGAGTAGTCATAAAATTAACACTGTTAAAATGTCTGTGTATCCTTATGTTGTCTGCTTAGTTAGTAACAATATGCTTGATCATGTACTTGATTTCCCTGGACTAGTTGATAATTGTTATGAATAAATCTTGTTATTCTTACATTTTGAGAAAGAAAGCTACTGTCATGGACACAATGAAACATGCCTTTGTCATGATAGTTTTATCCAACATTTTGTTTAGATGGTGAGATTCTTCCCCCCTACCCTTGGAAAGTTATCTGCTGCTGATGTATACAGAACTTTATTAGTGTTAATTTTGTGCAATGTTAGCAGGCCACAATGAGATTGTCATTTTTGATACTATTCTTATCTTGCAAAGTTAGCATTCTTATTGTCATTGTTCCATGTTCCTTTTGACCTTTAGACATGCTATCTGAACCCATTTGTTGTTGCTCAGAACTGGCTTTGAGGAGGACAAGAATTTTCATGTTGTTTTAAATTCCGTAATAGCTGGGCGGTATCATGTCACTGAGTATCTTGGGTCTGCTGCATTTAGCAAAGCTATACAAGCTCATGACCTGCACACAGGCATGGATGTTTGTGTTAAAATTATAAAGAACAACAAAGACTTCTTTGATCAAAGCCTTGATGAGATCAAGCTTCTTAAGTATGTCAACAAGCATGATCCTTCAGACAAGTTCCACCTTCTAAGATTGTATGATTATTTCTATTATAGAGTAAGTGATTTTGGATGTGCTATTGTTTTAGTTATTATTACATTATCATATTTTCTCTCAATCATGCATATTTGTATATTTTTAGGTACTTATTTTCCCCATTCTACTATTATTAAGAGTCTACGTCACCCATGAATAGGTGTAGTTTAATTTGGATGCTAATGTTATTTAGTCACTTTCTCCATATTTGTATGCACTATGGAGGGATACCACATATGTTGATTTGTTATTTTTAACTAAAGCCACTGAACTTAATGTTTGTGTAGCTCTGGTAAGTTTCATGCTTTGCAGGATATAAAGGATAACTATCTGTAATGTCTTCATATTTTAAAAATTTAAAACATAATGGAGGGCCTAACCAAATCTATAGTCAAAGTGATATTGAGAAATATCTGTTATCATCTGAATTTACTATCCCTTGTACCGCAGGAACATTTGTTAATAGTATGTGAACTGCTTAAAGCCAACTTATATGAGTTTCATAAGTTTAACCGAGAATCAGGGGGGGAAGTGTATTTCACTATGCCGAGGTTGCAGGTTTGTGTTTATCATTTGATCTATAGTTTTCATCCCTTCTGCTAGTATAATACTGTGATTACAAACACTTTTCAACTTATATGTGCAGTCAATCACCATTCAGTGTTTGGAAGCACTGCAATTTTTGCACAGTCTTGGACTAATACATTGTGACTTGAAGCCAGAGAATATTTTGGTTAAAAGCTATAGCAGATGTGAAGTGAAGGTCATTGATCTTGGAAGTAGTTGTTTTGAGACAGATCACCTTTGTTCGTATGTTCAGTCCAGGTCTTATCGTGCTCCTGAAGTTATTTTGGGGCTTCCATATGATAAGAAGATTGATATCTGGTCACTTGGATGCATCTTGGCAGAACTTTGTACTGGCAATGTAAGAGCAATAGATGGATAATTTTATTTATTTCAAAATGGTATGAAGTTTTTCATACTTCAAGCATGCAATGATTTATGACAAATTTCATGTGGGAAGTACATAAAAAGGTGTAAAATGTTTTGTACTAGATTTTGTCGAAGTTGAATATGCCCTTAAATTAACCACATTATGGTGCTTGGTTTAGCTTTTGGAGAAATAATTGGTTTTTCTAGAAACAAGTGATCATTTTCCCAAAAGCAATATATCCCAAACATGTGCTTAAAGCAAATGCCTATACGTCTATATCTCCCTGATGATGGGATCTTTGGAACGTAATATAAACTTTATCTCTTCTATTTAAGTGCACTTTTTTTCGTTGTTAAATACGAGTACATGCATAGTTCTGTCTTTCCTCACTCAACCGTGTGTGATATAGGTTCTCTTCCAAAATGATTCTCCTGCAACATTACTTGCTCGGGTGATCGGGATCATTGGCCCAATTGATCAAAGTTTACTTGCCAAAGGACGGGATACATATAAGTACTTCACAAAAAACCATATGCTTTATGAACGGAATCAGGTGAGATTTTTATTTCTATTTTTTCCTAGTATTTGAAACATACTGGTAATGGTAAATAATCTGAAGTCTTGATGCATAATGAAATGTACCTTCTCATATGCTTGTCTTTAAAACTAGAGAGATTCCTTTAGTTTCTAATAAAGTATTTTCAATCATCTATAGTTTTACCATTTCTGAAGCTTTGACTTTTAGCTGAACTGAATAATGTCGTGTGATCCATCTTTACTGATTTCACCTAATATAGTACTTCTACCATACTGTTTATGCTCCTGCTATGCTATAATGAAATTACTGTCATTACCCTTTGCATTTTACTTTGTTGAAATATTTTGACAGTACTATTTATTAATAATACCCAGGAAAGCAACAGATTAGAATACTTGATTCCCAAAAAGACATCATTGAGGCATAGATTACCCATGGGAGACCAAGGCTTCATAGACTTTGTTGCACATTTGCTCGAGGTTAACCCAAAGAAGCGACCTTCTGCATCCGAGGCCCTGAAGCATCCATGGTTATCATACCCTTATGAACCAATATCATCTTAAAGTATTTGCAGGTTCTTTTCTCCTTTGGTGATAGTGGCAAATTACCCTAAGCCGGGTAAGTTAAGTCATTGCAACGGAAAGGCACCACCACACATGCTTGCCGCTTTTCATTATCTATTTTAGAGATGATATGGAAAGAGTTGTGCACTTCCACATTCCTGCATGATTGATGATGCATCGAAAGGAGTTTGGTTTTGTGGGTTTGATGATACGAAACTTGTCTTTCCCATGAATGATGTAATTTAGGTAGCATGTAAGATGTAATATTATTATGCTGTTGGTCTCTTTTCCTTGTTTGATCTTGTTCAAAAGGGAATCCTTGAAATATTGATTGTACATGATGTGGGATAATTCATTTAGTCATTAGTAGTATTTTTAGCATGTTTGGTTGGTTCCAAGTTGCGGATGTTATTTTTAACGTTGATCAGAAGCTAATAGGTTATAGCTTCTACGTTATTAGATCTTGCACGGGGTTTGATACCAAGTTGGAAGCACCAGTTAAAAGCAAAGCTGGTGGCAATGTGTGAGACTCACTCAACACTTGCAAATTTCCTTTATTTTGGGTTGGAAGCAACCAAAGTGTATCTTGATGGTGTCGTGTAGCTTCATTTTGCTTCAACAAAGTGTTGTCTGTGGATGGCATCTTCAGGAATGTGGTTATTAAGCATTTCGGTGCCTTTGTTTTGTTTTCAACAATAACTTCTGAAGTTGCTGTTCCTTTGTTTTGTTTTCTTGTTGTCTTCCATCATTCTTCCACCGATTTATGTGTTATTGTTTAACGTTATTTTCTTTGTAAATATTCTCTCAAGCTATATAATGTTACTTTCAATGTTTTTTTTGTTGTTGTCGACAAAAGTAACCTTGTTTAACCGTGTAAATCATCAATTTTTATAAGACTTATTTAACGAGTTTTACTCTTGATTT
Source organism: Sphenostylis stenocarpa (assembly GCA_963425845.1). NCBI lineage: Eukaryota > Viridiplantae > Streptophyta > Magnoliopsida > Fabales > Fabaceae > Sphenostylis > Sphenostylis stenocarpa. The sequence goes on along the minus strand of OY731401.1, from coordinate 68,658,484 downwards.
TGTAGTTTTTCTCCTACATTTTTTTTACTTGCACTTTGTCTTTGGACAAATAATTTAGAATTTTATGTAATTCTTGTTCGGAATTAGATCAGTAACGATATACAAGATGTTTTTTCGAGGTAAATGTAAAATATATTTGTATTTAAGTGAAAAATGATTCTAAGAATTATAAGTTTTAAGTATTTAGAGAAGAGAAAACTTAAAAAAAGAATATTTTTAGAAAGAGAATTTGTATTAATTTTACTTTATCGAATTTTGAGTTATGTTATCTAAATTTCTTTTTAATATAGTTATTCATTACTTCTATTTGGATTTTGAATCTTCTAATTATTTTTTAGTTTGAGATAATTATATGAAAACAGTATTATTTTAATCTTTTTCAGCTAAGATTTTGGAGGAGAGTTGTTTATAATTTTATCAATTTTTATATTTAAAAAAATTGAAGTTTTTTTAATAATTTATTAAATAGTTTCTTATTGATGTTAACTTAAATGAAATAATGGTTCAATTAATCTGAAAATTAAAATATTTTAAATTAAAGATTGACTCAAATGTATGAAACTTTTAAATCCGAGTAAACAAAAAAAATTAAATTGAAAAAAAAAATTAAAATTATAGTTTATCATTCAAGATTAATTGAAGAAAGTTATCATTAAATCTGATTTCTTATATTTCCTCTTTTTTTTTTCATACAAGTTTTCTGAATAGATTAACTAACTATATTCTAGTTTTGTAATATTACTTTTATATAATTCAAATAAACATATCATAAATATAGGAGTTTCGCACATGTGGTTAATACATTAAATTGAGTACCATCAAAGTTTAATTATTGACTGAACTGAAATACTTATTTTTCTTTCATCAAACTTTGCACATAAGGTGAAACCTTAGGAAATGAACGCATGATGCTCATAAATAAATAATAAAAAAAACAATAAGATTTTTTTAATTAGATAATGAAAATTTTAATCTCCAGAACATTACCCTTTTTACAAGTAGACATTTTAAATTTTATTTTTTTATTAATTCTCAAAATTTACCCCATTCACAAATAGATGTGATAAAGTTTGTTCACATTGGTAATGGATACATTTGCTAAAGTATATATTTTGTATCTACAACATCATTGATTAAACAAAATTTTTATCTTAAAAATCAATCAAAAGCATATATATTTTCCTCCCCTCAACACGTTATGTTTTGCACTCTCTTAACCCTTTTCCTCCACCAAGTTTGCCGCGTTCACCACCACGCCGCGTCCACCACCTCCACTGTGTCCACCGCCTCCACTGCCACATCCACTGTGTCCGCTACGTTGCCGGTGTCGGTTTCGAAGGTCACTCCGTCAATTTTGCAGTCTTTGCTGCTCTCAAAGATTACCTTGCGCATCTGGGCACCTTAAGGCGTGAAAATATGTCACCATAACTTAAAAAATTCGAAGAACGCCGGGTTGTGAAATTTATGCTAACCATAAAGTGAGCTTTGAGCTCGCCTATTCCTACTCCGCTGTAAGTTCCTCCCCTTTCTCTCCCTCTGTTCCCAGTCACTTCACAGAAATTCCACACATACCCAGAAATCAAAACTCCATCTTTTTCATCTACTCCTTGTTTCTGAGCCCCTTTTCTCTCCTCTCATTGCCTTCAACTCCCACACCAAAATAACAATGATGGGAATGTTTCGTAGGTACATCAATTCTCAGAAAATCCTTCTTTCTAACTGTGCGCCTACCATTATTGTAACATCTTCAGAAACAAAGTTCTTGCACAAGTTGAAACCACACTTCAGTCAACAAGTTTTTCACCCTCTCATTACTCTGCTCATTGCAAAAGGCCATCATTATCTGTTAATAATACTTCTATTCTGCACTTCATTCAATATTCCTCGTTCTTGAACTATTATATTGCTTGTTATATCCCTAACCGTCATTATTGTTTAGAAACTGTTTCCATGAATCAAGATCATAATTCTTGTGAGAGTGATGTTGATAAAGTGTATAGCTCAATGATGGAGGGTAGTGGGTTAGAAAGTGACGTTGAAAAGGTGTATAGCACTATAATGGATAATTTAATTGGATTTAACAACTTGGAAGAGGTTACTGAGGTGCTGCATAGGCTTAGATATGATGAAAAAATTGCATTTAGGTTCTTCACTTGGGCTGGTCATCAAGAGAATTATTCACATGAGCCTTGTGCTTATAATGATATGATGGACATCCTATCTAGTACTAAGTACAAGGTGAAACAGTTTCGGATAGTTTGCGATATGTTGGAATATATGAAGAGGAATAATAAGATTACCGTTCCGGTTGAAGTTCTGATGATGATTTTGAGAAATTATACTGAGAAGTATCTTACTCATGTGCAGAAGTTTGCAAAGAAGAGGAGGATAAGGGTGAAGACACAACCGGAAATAAATGCATTTAACTTGCTATTGGATGCTCTGTGCAAGTGTTGTTTGGGTGGTGTAGGGTTAGAAACCCAACTAGAGGGATGGAACTACTGGAGGAAATGATTCAACTGGGTCATAGGCCTGACAATTTCACATACAACACTGCCATTGATACATACTGCAAAGCAGGTATGATAACAGAGGCTGTGGATCTTTTCGAGTTCATGAGAACAAAAGGTTCAACTATATCTTCTCCCACTGCAAAGACTTATGCAAATATAATTGTGGCTCTTGCCCAAAATGATAGAATGGAGGAGTGTTTTAAACTTATTGGGCATATGATTTGCAGTGGTTGTCTTCCTGATGTCACAACATACAAGGAAATAATTGAGGGAATGTGTGTGTGTGTGGAAAGATAGATGAAGCTTACAAGTTCTTAGAAGAGATGCAAAACAAGGGTTACCGACCGGAAATTGTTACTTATAATTGTTTTCTCAAGGTCCTTTGTGACAATAAGAAGTCTGAGGAAGCTCTTAAACTATATGGAAGAATGATTAAATTGAGTTGCATTCCTAGTGTTCAGACTTACAACATGCTGATTTCGATGTTTTTTAAGATGGATGATCCTGATGGGGCATTTGAGACTTGGCAGGAAATGGACAACAGCGGTTGCAGACCAGACAATGACACATACTGTGTGATGATCGAGGGGCTATTTAACTGCAATAAAATGGAAGATGCTTGTTTTCTTTTTGGAAGAAGTGATAAACAAGGGAATAAAGTTGCCATATAAAAAGTTTGACTCCTTTTTGATGCAACTGTCAGTGATTGGCGATCTCCAGGCAATTCATAGGCTCTCAGAACATATGAGGAAATTCTATAATCATGGCATGGCTAGACGTCATGCACTAAGCCAGAAGCGTAAGAGCATGAGTTTAGGAGGAAGATAATAGTTATAAATTTCTTTGTTTAGTTTTTGCTACCGGTCAGGAAAATCTGAAGGGGCCAAATTAGGAGGGTTCTTGTCATGATGTAGGTCAGACAAATATTTTCTGGACGCATGACAATGTATAATAGTATTTACTATTTCAGATAGCACCTTCAAGCCTGCCTTGCATTCCATATTGGACTACTTCATGATGATAACTAGTTGCATCTTTGAACATGTTCTATTGGTCATGCTGTTTGCTACAATAATTTTTCCATATCCCCCGCTGGCACCTCCTCCGCTCGCGTTGTCGGTGCGTTCCTCATCCCCAAGTATAAATATGACACTATCAGAAAATAGTTATACAAGTAAGGTTTTTTGTTCTGCCAGTTTTTTCTGTTTTGATTTGCCCTTTTGAATTGAAGTTGTCGGGAAGTTCCTTTTACGTATATTTTGTTTAATTTGAAAATGCATGTGGGGTTTTGGTAGAAGTGAAGTAGAACTTTATGTTTTATTTAGAGGTAGAGAAGTAAGCAGTTGTAGTTTGATTTTATATTTTAAATAAGCTACTCCAGTTAAGCAATTTATAAGAATATTTGTGTTGGTTGTTATTTTGCACTTGGAATTGATCAAGCCCATGCTGCTGTGTTTCATGTTTTCTTTTTCCCGATATACACGCACCTTGTCTATTCACGGAGATGCATCTTCAAAAGCAGCCAGGGATAGGTTTCTGTTATTGTCCCAGAGGCTCTCTCGTGACCAGAATTTTTCCAAACCTGGTTTTGAATCTGAATTTTCTCATTTCGGGAGTTGTGAGTTACTGTGGATGTTTCGATTGGCTATGAACTTTAGTCAATTAGTCTGTCAGATGTTATCTATGTTTGATAATTGTGCATTCAAATGCTTACATTCAATTTTTCTTTTTGAGAAGAATTTACATATGATTTTCTGTTATGCTGCTTTAGGTATCTTCTATTCAATCTCTAGTAATTTAAACATTCAATATGATCATATTTTATCTTCTCAAACTTTTTCATAATCCCGTGTCTGTGTCCGACAGGAAAATTTCCCTATTTACTAATTGACAATGACATTAATGCTTATTATTGGGCTGTTCTGGCAGAGAACTAACATGAACAATTTGTCTCATACAGGTGGCCCGGCCCAGTCTTGTTCGATGAACCAAGTGAAAAATTGATAGTCCAATTTAATCTATATTTTAAAAGGGTCATAAATTTTGGTTGATTGGGATCATTGACTCAGTGTGACCTATAGGTCCTCTTCCAAAATGATTCCCCCGCAACATTACTTGCTCGGGTGATCGGGATCATTGGCCCAATCGATCAAAGTTTATTTGCGAAAAGATGGGTTACATATAAGTACTTCACAAAAAATCATATGCTTTACTGTTTTTTTCTTTTTTGGAGAAAACTCTTCTCCAGAACTTCTGTTCTCGCAAACAAAATATTGCTTGACCCCATTGAATTTGTCTGCATCATAAATGTGATAAAGGATATATCTGTATTCATCTAACTCTTAAAACTGTTGATTAGATACTTGTAATAATAAGCACGGGAAATCAATTATTGTTATAAGGTTTCTATTGCAATCATCTGAATGTTTTAGCATAATATTCTTTCCTTTTGTCCTTCTCATTTCTCTCTGGTTCTTTAAACAGGATCCAGTCAAGTTATTGCTCAATATCACCAATTTATTCGGCTTGGCTTTGAGGTAATCTTGTTATCATCTAGCTGCTGAAGCTTCATTTATTATTCTTGGTTGTTCCTCCATTTTATCATTTCCTAATGAAGATATCCGAGAAGAGGGTACTTGATGAATTTCAAATTTCATCAAGCAATTTCTACAATTTAACTGCTAAACAATAAATCAGAAATAACAACTGTTTGATGCATGGTATTAGCAATGTCCTAAGCAAAATTGCACTAATATATTGTTTCATCGTGTAAATAGTACAAATGATGATAATCATACCATCTTGTGCAAAAATTATTTTCTCTTATACTTTTGTTATTCTTCTTGCTATCGTGGACAAAAGGGTTACAAACATATCATGGAAAATTGCTGGGACAATGCAAGAACTCTGAGGAAAGGAGTTGATAGAACAGGGAGGTTTAACATCACCTCCAAGGATATAGGGGTGCCACTTGTGGCCTTCTCCTTGAATGACAGTAGCCAACACACAGTGTTTGAGATAGCAGACCAGCTGAGAAATTTTGGCTCGATTGTTCCTGCCTACACAATGCCACCAGATGCACAGCACATCACGGTCCTCAGGGTGGTGGTAAGGGAGGATTTCAACCATGGCTTGGCTGAGAGACTTGCTGCAGACATAGACAAGGTTGTGAAGCTCTTAGACACACTCCCTAGCCTCACAACCAAAGCCGCTCGTGTCACAGCCATCACCAGTGAGACTGATGAGAAGAAGATCAAGAAGATTGCAGTAGAGACTCAAAGAGACATTGCTGTGTACTGGAAGCGACTTGTGAAGGGGAAGAGACATGGAGCATGCTAGCCTTTTGGCAAACTTGATGTGGTGTGAGTTGAGGTGGTGGTTTCTTATCCATGTGCTTGTTATGTGTGATTTTGTAATGGTTATGCAGAAATAAGCAATGGCAATGCATGACAGATTGTAATAGTAATTGCTGTTCTTCACTAAGAAATTTTTCTGTTTTCTGCTCATGAAAAGGCACTATTATTATATAATGCATGAGTTACCTTTTATTTGAGATTAATAAAATAGAAAAAAACTTGCCTCTGTGAGGGTATTGTCTATTTTGCAAAACGATGCACAAATATTTACATCGAAACCAAATTACACTTTTATAGACTCAATTATAAGAATCTGGTGTTGATTAATAATACGAGATAAAAAAATGTATAATATTATGGGAATAATAATAAAATAAGTAAGATAATATTTCTTGGTGTTTTTTAAAGTTTAGTATATGAATATCTAATATAGGTATTATAAATCTGTGTTTATTCGTTAATAATACCATATGGAATCAATTCATATATATATATATATATATATATATATATATATATATATATATATATATGTATGTATATGTATATGTATGTATATATACAAAGAAAAGTTGATAAAATCATAGTTTCAAAAAACTACAGTTTTAATTCCTATAAAAATTTAATTACATATCTATTTTCATAAAAAAAGGTTTTAGAATATTTTTATTTAATTACCAATAAAAATGTTTAATGTATAGTAAATGATGGGAATGTTTCATAGGTACATAAATTCTCCGAAAAATCCTTCTTTTTCACTCTGCACCTTCCATTATCGTTAAAAATGTTGAATATTGTATTTTCATCTATTGACATCAACATGTTAAGAAATCATAAATAAATTTAAATTAATTAGTTTTTAAAATTCAAGAATAAAATTCGAAAGTTTTAATAGAGAGAGATTAATTTAAATAATATATAAAAGAAAGAACAATTAACCAAATTGTTTGGACCGGAATGGGCTAAGGTTTCGTGTTCACATTCAACTCAAAATGGGCCCTGGCCCATTGGCCTAGTTCCAGCCCAAAACTCCTGCTACATTGCTTTACGGACTATCACGTTTTCCGACACTATCATTTCTACACATACTCCGCCGTTCAAAATTAAAATGGACCAAAACCCGCCGTCGCCGGCGGAGGCGGCGCCGTCCTCCGACAAACCACAGTTTTCTCTATTCCCTCTGTTTCCAGCCTCCTCCTCTCTCCAAACCAACACCACTTTTTCGACTCCGCAATGGCTCTCTAACTCCAGCTTCACCACCGACATTTCCGTCATAAACGGCGCCGTCGCGTCACAACTCAACCGCGAAACGACGCTATCCCCGCCACAAAGCAACGACGACGATGAAAATCGTGCTGAGGCGAATCCTCCCCCTTCTCGGTACGAGATTCTGGAATCTTCCGAAACCGACGGAGGCGGAAGAGATAGAGAGAGGAAGAGAAGGAAGAAGAAAAAGAAGCGCAGGCGTGATTCTTCTACGGAGAGAGGCGGATTCAACGGTTTCGGTTCGAGGAAATCGCGTGTTCGAGCTTGGGCGGATTCAGAGACCAACGTTACTAAGGATTATTACTTTGATTCTCACGGAGATCGTGATAATCTGGCGTATGGATGCATCTATAGGTATTCTAGATGTAGTATTTTCGAAGTGGAACTGAATTTAATGGTTATTTTTACCACTTCAATTTTGCGAGTTATGTCGTTAGGATTTTGAATGGTTATTGTTTTCTTTTTGGTGAGCGTGTTGAATGGTAGTGCAAAATTTTGGTCCTGTTATGGCTGTTGATGAGTTTATTTGGATATGGGATCCAAGTGAAGTGTCCCGTAGTGAACTTTTTTTCTGCATGATGCACAATGAATGTGAACAATGAGGTAGTGAATATTGGTTTTGTTGAATATAGAGGCAAACTGGTTTGGGTTTTTCGGGTTAGGAGTTGGAACCTTGATTTGATGAGTATTTGGTTTTGTTTACTACAGAGACAGACTGGTTCTACAATGTGTTGCTCCTCTATCAGTTGTTGTTGGGCACTAATGGCTTCTTAGTTATTGCTTGACATGCATTCATTTATATGCATTTGTGAAGATTTTATGTTTTCGTAATATTGAGTCAGTTTGGCAGTGTCTTAATGGGGACTAAAGAGGGAGTTTGGGTAGAGGTTCTGCGTTAAGGTAGCCTAAAAATGAAAGAAAATTATTTGTTTGAGTAATGAAAGAAATGGGGTAGGCAATCAATTTCGATGTTGTTCTTCAGAAATTTAGGGACTAAAGTTATGTGGCATAAAAAGGTAATTTAGTTCCGGTTAAACTTTGACTTTTTGTTCTTAGGTTGTCCCTATGTCCCTCCCTTTACAGACTGATTACGGGTTCATGGTTTTATTTTTTTGTTTCATTAGTGGTGAATGATAATTCTTTATAAATACTATGCAGAATGGATGTTGCTCGATACAAACTTTACCATCCCTTGAATCTGTCTGGGCTACATACTCGAGGTTTGTATTGGTGGAATCGGAGTGGGTCACTCTGGGATAGAGATGGTGATGCTGATGCACTAGATGCTAAAATGAAGTCTGCTGGTCGTTACTGGTCTGGAAAGCATATGGCTTTGGAGAGACATAAGAGCTTTAAGCGTGTTCATCTTGTTGGTCCTAAATTCTCTCCTGTCAGTATGCAAGATGAGTTTATACCTTTATCTGAATCAGATGCTGGGGCATCTCAAGGAGCTGTTGACAGTGATTCCATCTCCAAAACTTCAGCACCACTTGAAGAATCTTGGGAAGATGAGATGTTAAACAAAACTAGGGAGTTCAACAAACTAACAAGGGAACACCCCCATGATGAAAAAGTTTGGGTAGCTTTTGCAGAGTTCCAAGATAAGATTGCAGGGATGCAACGGCAGAAAGGTGCTCGCTTGCAAACACTTGAGAAAAAGATTAGCATTCTGGAGAAGGCAGTTGAGCTTAATCCAGACAATGAAGAGATGTTGCTTTGCCTTTTGAAAGCTTATCAGATGAGAGACAGCTCAGAAGTGCTAGTTGCAAGATGGGAAAAAATACTTTTGAAACACTCTGGAAGTTCTAAATTATGGAGAGAATTCTTGCTCATTGTTAAGAGAAATTTCTCCAGATTTAAGGTTTCAGATGTCAGGAAGATGTATGTACATGCAATTGAAGCTCTATCTGCTTCATGCAGCAAGCACTCTAGGCAGGTTCTCAACTTTTATGCTTTATCCTCTTTTTGTTTAGTCCACAAACGTGAATCTTTTCCATCTATTTTTAATGCATTTTCTTGTTTGCACATGCGATGTTATTTTCTCTTAAGTGAATGATCTGATCCCCTATTTAGTCGCACTGTGAGAGAGATATACTGAAGGAGGGATTGAGTTCACTGTGCAACCACTTTTCTTTAATTTTTTACTTTCCTCTTAAAGTTGTTGGAGTTTGAAGGTATTGGAATTAATGGGCTGATAATAAAACTTATATACAATCATTTTATGCACTGTACAAACAAACCATCCTTCCATTTTCGCTTTCATTTTGGAGGTGTATAAATTAGTTGTTTTATGCATCAAAGGTCACGGAGTTAATATATGTTAGAACTGAACAACTTTACATGATTTGCGTGACTTTCTTCACTTATTAATTTAATGTCTTCTGAATATTCTATAAGATTCTGAACTGTTCTAAAAAGGAATCAAAACTTGTTTTAGCAGGTTCTTCAAGGTGCTGATCCTTCTTCACCAGATCCTGTAATTGTTCAGTTAGAACTTGGTCTTGTGGATATATTTCTTAGTCTATGCAGATTTGAGTGGCAGGCTGGTTATAGAGAATTGGCCACTGCTTTATTTCAGGCTGAAATAGAGTTTTGTTTGTTTTGTCCTCCTTTACTGCTCACTGAGCAGGGTAAACACAGACTGTTTGAGCATTTTTGGAACAGTGATGGTGCTAGAGTTGGGGAAGAAGGGGCTCTTGGTTGGTCCACATGGTTGGAGAAAGAGGAGGAAACTAGGCAACAAGTTATGAATGAGGAGCTCTCGCGTGAAAATGAAGGTGGTGGTGGTTGGACTGGTTGGTCAGAACCACGGTCTAAAGATAATGAGTGTGTTGCCATAGTTGAAAATGAAGACAACAATGATGTGGTTATGGAGGATAATCAAGATGAAGAGGAATATAATGAAGTTGAGACAGAAGTTGATACTGAAAACTTGCTGAAGATTCTGGGAATTGATATCAATGATGGGGATGGTGAAGTTAATGACGCCTCAACTTGGATCAAATGGTCAAAAGAAGAGTCTTCTAGAGATTGTGATCAGTGGATGCCTGTTCATAGGAAATCAGGTAGGATCATCTCTTGTTGCAGTAACTACTATACTTCTCTCAAAGTGTATTTTTTGTGTGTGCATGGCTTCTCTTGAATTTTGCTTTATTGCTTTGAAACTCAATTCAATTTCATTACAAACAAGCAATTTATACAAGTGTACTTAACCATGAACAGATACAACCTCTCCTGCTAGTGAAGTACAGAAAACAGATGAGGACGAGCAACTCTTGAGAGTTGTATTGTATGAAGATGTGAATGAATACCTGTTCTCCCTAAGCACAACAGAGGCTCGACTATCTTTGTTGTCCCAATTCATTGACTTCTATGGTGGGAAGATGTCTCCATTGTGAGTTTTCTAATGTAGTAGAGACCCTTTTGTGCACACTAGTTGATATTGTTCTAGTGGGAATCAGTCTTCAAAAGCTAGTGCGGATTAGTATGTTCTGTAGTATACTAATTGGCTAGTATTCCAATGTGCCATGGAAATAAAGGTTTCAAAATAGCTGGTTAACACAAATATTTTACTTTTCATGCCTGATGGATTTGCATGCATGTGATGATCATTTGTGTTGTTAGAGTTACAAATGCTTTTAATGGCTCAATCCTACTGGGTTGATTTATGGCTTATACTTATTCATGTTATTTCAATTGATGCCATTTCTATTGTATCTTTTTTCTTTTGTAGGTTTTGTTCAAACAGCCAAACAATGGCAGACAATATCCTTACTTTGGAGGATCTGCCAGATTCTATGTTAGAGAAGTTGAAACACATCCATGAAGTTTTGACTAAAACACAGAACAGTCCTACTGGTTTCAGTTTTGAATTCCTGTCAGGCCATATCTCAAGGAATGCTGATATTATGAAATTTATACGGAATGCTGTTTTACTTTGTTTAACCGTTTTCCCACGAAATTACATGTTGGAAGAAGCTGTTCTTATTTCTGAAGAGCTATATATTACAAAAATAAATTCTTCTAACAGTTTGGTTACACCATGTCGATCTTTAGCCAAATCTCTTCTAAAAAGTGATAGACAGGTATTTATTTTCCTTGCTCTCTGCATTGCTTCTTTAACATAAATAAATGTTATTTTAGCAAATCTTTAGTACTATTAAAATGTTGTGATATATCTACAATGATATTTTCATTATCTTTCAGTGTTGTGATATATCTGAAGAACTATTAAAATGTTGTGATATATCTACGTTGATATTTTCATTATCTTTCAATGTTTCTGTGACCAAAATAATTTTTTTCCAAATGCTTACATTTCTGAATTTTTAATTGAAAACAATATATGATTTATTTCTATTTTGATGATTTAAGTTGTTTTGAAGGTTCTCATAGAGGGAACAGAGAGGGCCAGATGGAATAATTTAGTTTGTTGTGATGGTTTTACTTGATATTAGATTTTATAGTAGTTACTGGATATTAATCCTTATAGGATAAAAAGATAATCACAGTCCTGTTGGAGACCCATAATAAGTATACATGGAGAGAAAATATAATGAAGATGTAGAGGTTTTAAAGTTTAGAAGAGAAAAAGGTGCCAGTACGGACAACTTTTATGCATGAGCACAAAATACAACTTCAGTATCTTGTGACTTGAGCTAAATGGTAGCTTGCTGCAATTCTATCATTTATTAAGAAATGACTGAACAAGTTTTTTGCGTAAGATTAACATTTACATGTGATGCTATAATCTTATTCTTTTTCGTAATGTTTGGGCTTCTTAGATTATTTTATTCTTGTTATTTGGTTATTGTAGGATGTATTGCTATGTGGTGTATATGCAAGAAGAGAGGCCACTTATGGTAACATTGATCACGCAAGAAAAGTGTTTGACATGGCATTGCTATCTGTAGAAGCGCTTCCTGTGGTATGCATTGATTTACTACTTTAATTTCACTCTTTTTTTGGAGTTTCTTTGCAAGCTCTTTTTGTGTGGCAATTTGAAGCACATGCTACCATCTGATTGGGGGCAGAATTTGTCCTTTTTAGTAGGTTTTTGTATTGTGGCATACTTGATTTGTGATATAACATTAGGAATTTTGCATGTATTTGGTTTTAAGCACATGGCCCTTTTAATAGGATGTCTCTATTAAATTTCTCTTTCTATTGACTGTTTTATGTTCTTTTATTTTGTGAGATTCCCTGACCTCCTTTCCTTTTTTGATTTTTTTCTCTGTATTAACAAGTTTTTAAGGAAAAAAATTATACGTGAAAGTATGGACAATTTGCTTTTACATTGTGTTTGGTTGAAGTGGAAGAGGGAGTAAGGAATGTCAATGCTTTTGATAAATTAATTTGTTTGGTTAAAAAATTGGAGGTAAGGGAAAGAAGGGATTCAATACCCCTCCTCAATTTTTTCTCCTCTCCAATAGTGGAGCGATTTGGAGGGGAGGGAAATTACTTGAAGTTTTTGGATTGTACTTTAAGTGTGAACTTTAAATACTTATTTAAAGGTTTTATTCTTATATTGTAACAGTGACATAGGAATTTACTAATTTTTCCATCCCTCCCCTCTCTGAGCAAATGAATGGTCCCTTCCCCACCTTCAAAGTTTGAACTAAAAAGAAACAAAAGTGGGTACATAGTACAATTAAAGATATGGAGGATGCATACCTTCACATAAAGGTGAAATAATTAGCACGCTGTGCATATATTTACACATCCCCGTGTGCATACAAAATTGTAGGACTAGCTTTCTTATATGTATATAGATGAGTTGTAGTTGTGCCTAAGATTTTATGTTTGTTTAATCTTATAGAAAAGAGTGGATTATATGATACAGTCCTTTTATAATATTTTAAGAATAAATTAGTTTTAGCTTTTGAGAAAAGCACTAAAACAACAACTGTGATTTTTTTAACACTTTTTATAACATAATTATTATACATTTTTTAAAACAAATCTTATAATTAAAAAAAAACACAAACTAGCAGGCCCTTTGTTTTTTAATTAAATAAATTCAATACAGGTTTTTTATGTCACAATTCTGCCTGAGGTTTTATTCTTTTTCATAATTGCATTCTTTGCACTTTAATGGAGTAGGAACTACAACAGTCCAGTGCTCCTCTTCTATATTTCTGGTATGCTGAGGTGGAGGTTGCAAATAAATCTGCTGATGATTGTGAGTCTTCATGTCGTGCAATACATATATTATCGTGCTTAGGAAGTGGTACAAAATACAGCCCATTTAAAAGTCAAGCATCAGGTTTGCAACTGCTGAGAGCACATCAAGGATTTAAAGAAAGACTAAGAACAGTATGGTCATCTTGGGTTCGTGGTATAATAAATGATCAGTCTGTAGCTCTAATATGTTCTGCTGCATTGTTTGAGGAGCTGACCACTGGATGGGATGCGGGCATTGAAGTTTTGAATCAAGCTTTTTCAATGGTGCTTCCAGGTTATGTGTCTTCAGTAATTGATCTTCTCTTAGAAAACATGAGACCTTTAAGACAAGTGTGATTATTTTAAAGTTCAAGTAGAAATTCTTAGTTTTTCGAAACATTATTCAATCTTCCCTATGATGGTCTTTGTCATTTGTTGGCAACCAGTGCCAACTATAATTTTAATATTCAGACATCCAAAACTTTTTTATCTACATCATGAACATACTGTTTTTTGTAAAGATTAATTATAAAATTAGGTTTATTATTTTAGGTTGGGTAGAATTATATGAATTTATCTTGGTGCTCTGATGCATGCCTATTTCTCCTAAATGTTGTTATTTCAGTTTGACCTATAGACACATGGATAGATTTAAAATACATGTTTTTTGTTTCAATGATTGAATGGAATTTAACGTGATTTCGGTTGAAACATGTTATATAATAAATTAAAATTCCATTGGCCCTGAAGCACACGGGAAGTGCAATGCCATGTACTAAAATGCTCTGATATAGTATCCTGTAGAAGAAGCTTACACTGTTACTTGTCTTTATTGCTTCATATTTGGTACTTATGATGTCTATCTAATGCTTGCAACCTGCAGAAAGAAGAAGTCAAGATTATCAGCTTGAATTTTTGTTTAACTATCATATAAAGATGCTTCAAAGACATCACAGAGAATCAAGTCTGATGAAAGTTTGGGAGTCCATCTTGCATGGCCTCCAGATATATCCCTTCAGTCCCGAACTTCTAAAAGATGTAGTGGAGGTTGGCCATTATTACACTACATCTAATCAATTGCGGCGGATTCTAGATGGCTTTTGTTACAAGTATGTTTCTTTTCGACATAGCTTTATGATTTTGTCAAAGGATGTCATGGTCTGATTAGACAGAAATGACAGGCTTAAAATGGCTTGAAAGGTTTTAAAATGACCGGGTCCAACAAGCAAAGTTAATTGCTTTCTTAGGGAAGATGTAGACCATTAATGAAAATTGTAACTTTCATTCCACAAGTGAATTTAAGTTTAAAATTAATCTTATGTTATTAGTGTAATGTATGTTTAAATTTGTTCAAGAAAAGTGACATTGAAAACTATTCTAGGAACTGGATGGGAAATATAAAGTGAAGTTCTTTTTATTTTCTTCCTGTCATATCTTGTTTTGATCCCAAAGGAAGGAGCCCCTTCTAAGGCAGTCTACTATCCTCTCCATTCCTAAAATTTTGGTGAAAACAAGAAATTTGGTTTGAGTTAAGAGAGTAAAGAGAATGAAAAGAAGATTTCTAATTTTGTGGGATACTTACTCCACTCTATGATCTCATATATATATATAGGATTACAACATTTAAAACAACAACCACTAACTACTAACAACCACCAACCACCAACTACTAACTACTAACCACTAACCACTAACTAATAATAATTCTAACACTCCCCCTCAAGCTGGAGCATACAAATTGTATGTACCAAGCTTGGAACAAATAAATTCAATTCGAGGTCCTCTTAAAGACTTTGTCAACACATCTGCAAGTTGATCATTGGACCCGACAAATTCAGTGCAAATTTCTTTAGACAACAATTTTTCACGAATAAAATGACAATCAAGTTCTATATGTTTGGTCCTTTCATGGAACACCGGATTAGAGGCAATGTGGAGAGCTGCTTGATTGTCACAATACATCTTCATCTGTTGGATCTCACAAAATTTCGGTTCTTGAAGGAATTGTTTCACCCACACTAGTTCACAAGTGAGAGATGCCATTGCTCTATATTCAGCTTCGAGCACTAGGCCAGAGCCACTACATTTTGTTTCTTACTTTTCCAAGAAATAATATTGCCTCCAATGAGAACACAATATCCTGTAGTGGAGCGTCTATCCATAGGGGATCCGACCCAATCGGCATCACAATACCCGGATATTTGGGTACCCCCTTTATCTTCATACAACGGACCTTGTCCTGGAGCTTTTTTGAGATATTTTAGGATGTGAACGACGACATTCCAATGATCGATACGCGGATTTTGCATAAATTGACTCACAACTCCAACGGCAAAAGATAGGTCGAGTCCGGTAATGGTGAGATAAATGAGTTTCCCAACAAGTCTTCTATATCTCTCGGGATCGGAGAGCGGTTCACCTTGATCCGCCATTAATTTCTGATTTGGATCCATAGGTCATGTTCATTGGTCTACAATCAATCATGCCTGTTTCTTTCAAGATATCTAAAGCATACTTTCTTTGGGAGACTACGATGCCTTCTTTTGATTGAGCCACTTCAATCCCTAGAAAGTATTTGAGACAACCAAGATCCTTAGTTTGGAAGTGATTGCATAAATGTTTCTTTAGCAAAGAAATTTTATCAACATCATTCCCTGTAATGACTATATCATCTACATATACAATTAAATAAACACATTTTCCTGAAGCAATATAATAAAAAACAGAATGATCTGCTTCACTTCGTTTTAATCCAAAACTTTGAACAATGTGACTAAACTTTCCAAACCAAGCACGTGGAGATTGTTTGAGACCATAGAGAGAACGATGTAACTTACAAACCAAACTAGACTCCCCCTGAGCAACAAAACCAGGAGGTTGCTCCATATAAATTTCCTCCTCAAGATCACCATGCAAGAACGCATTCTTGATATCTAACCGATGAAGAGGCCAATGACGGATAGTTGCCATAGCAAAGAAAAGTCGAGCAAGTAGTCATTTTGGCCACAGGAGAAAAAGTATCACTGTAGTCAAGGCCATAGATCTGAGTATAGCCTTTTGCTACTAATCTAGCTTTGAGTCGATCAACTTCACCTTTTGGTCCAACTTTAATGGCATAGACCCAACGACAACCAACAGTCTTCTTCCCATGTGGAAGAGGAATTAAGTTCCATGTACCATTGTGCTCAAGAGCCTGCATTTCATCAATCATGGCTTGTCGCCATCCAGGATGATCAAGTGCCTCTTTTACATTCTTTGGAATAGTAATAGTGGATACAGAAGAAACAAAAGAAAAATAGGAAGGAGACAATCTATGGTAGCTAAGAAAATTGTAAATGGGATGTGGATTACGAGTAGAGCGAGTACCTTTGCGAATGGCAATGGGCCAACTTGAGTCACCATTATCAGGAATCGTGGTATCAGGGGATGATTGAGAAGGATCTGCTGAGGAAGACTCATCTTGGGACATGGGACTGATCATTTGGCTCCTGTGTTGATAGGTAATAAGAGGCAGTGATGAGGATTCCGGTGTATTTTGTGTGAAATTTTGGGTGTCAGGAGGAGGTACAAATGACTCCACTAAGGGTATAGGTAGGACATTTTGGACTGAACTAATATCCTGCATAGAAGAAGGGAAGAAGGGAGTTGACTCAAAAAAAGTGACATTAGCAGACATGTAGTACCTCTTGGTTTCAGGAGAATAACATCGATATCCTTTTTGAAGACGAGAATATCCCAAGAAGACACATTTGATGGCTCTAGCTGATAGTTTATCTAAACCTGGAGACATATCATGAACAAAACATACACAACCAAATACACGAGGAGAAACATGAAAGAGTGGGTCATTTGGCAATAGAATAGAGTGTGGAACTTTATTGTTAAGAGAAGAAGATGGCATTCTGTTAATGAGAAAACATGCAGTAAGAATAGCATCTCCCCAATGATGAACGGACATATTTCCACCAAGTAATAAGGTACGAGCAGTTTCAACCAAATGTCTATTTTTTCGTTCTGCTATACCATTTTGTTGTGGTGTGTGAGGACAAGTAGACTGGTGTAAAATGCCTTGGGAGCTTAAGAGAGTGGAGAAATCAGTAGAAAAGTATTCTTTAGTATTATCACTTCGTAAAACTTTGATTACTTTTCCAAATTGATTTTTGATTTCGTTAAGGAAAGACTTAAAGATAGGTAATAATTCAGAACGGTCTTTCATTAGATAAATCCAAGTACACCTAGAAAACTCATCAATGAAGGTAACAAAATATCTATAGCCAAAGGATGAGACACGACTAGGATCCCAAATATCAGAATGAACAAGAGAAAAGACAGAGTCACATCTAGATTCAGAACGTTTAGGAAAAGAGGACCTAGTATGTTTCCCTAGTTGACATGATTCACATTCAAAATCTTGAAGAGTCTGAAGTTCAGGAACCATTTTTTTTAATCTTGATAAGTGAGGGTGCCCTAACCGTTCGTGTAATAGTTTTGGAGACAAGGATGCAACACAAGATACGGATGATTTAGTCCCAAGGTAGTATAAGCCTCCAGATTCATGTCCTTCGCCAATCTGTCGACCCGTACCACGTTCCTGTATAACAAAAGAGTTGGCATTAAAGGTTACTGAACAATTCAATAATTTGGTTAATTGACTTAGAGAAATGAGACTGAAGGGACATGAAGGAACAAAAAGAACAGATTTTAAGTTTAAAGACGGAGAAATGGAGACTTGACCAGTTCCTTTAGAGGCTACTTTAGATCCGTTGGCTAAGGTTATGAGATGAGGAGTTTTAGGAAATGAGAGAGAAGAGAACAAAGAGGCATTACCGGACATGTGATTAGAAGCACCTGAGTCAATAATCCATGAATTTTGACTTTCCACAGATTGTGAAATGCAAGTCTGTTGATGAATTTGGGGTTGTTGATGACTCGTGCTAGATTACTGGATTTCAACCTCAAATATTCCCGATATTCTTCGTGAGAGAACTTGGGTTCAACCATTCCGGATTTGGAAAAATTGACAGCTTTATCGGAAAACCGTGCAAAGAGTAGCAATTTTCCACCGTATGACCCATTCTCTTGCAATGAGTGCACCGAGGACGTCCTCTACCTCCACGTCCTCCTCTAGTGTCGCGACTTCCTCTTCCACGGGTAGAAATCATAGCGGAAGATTCAACAAGTTCTTGATTATTTTTTCCTTTGAAAGTTGGAACACGAAGCGAGTCTTGTAGTCAAACTTTCCATAGAAGGAACTTCTTGTCCAGTTAAAATTTGATCTCTAACATGATCAAATTCCGAATTCATAGCTCGGAGAGTCATAACCATATAGAATTTATCCAACTTTTGCTTTATCTCCTCTAACGAATCCACCTCTAGGAACATCTTTAATTCTTCAACTCGTCGATTGAGCTTCCGCAATAAAGGTCATCATATCTTTATCCACTTGCTTGAGAGAGGCTAATCGATTAGCGGAATCATAGAGGCGTTGGATATCATTTGCGAAGATATTCTGAGCTTTCTTCCAGAAAGAGTTACATGTTTTGAAGGATCTGAGAGTGTTCAAAATATTTGGTTCTACTGATTGCCACAGTAGAGCACAGAGTTGATAATCAAGCTTTTTCCATTGTTGAGCCTGATCTTCTGGTATCTTACTTCCGTCTTCTTCTAGATGATCGTGAAACCCTTGTCCAAGGAACCAAAGTTCCACTGAAGAGGACCAAGACATGTAATTTTTTCCATTTAATTTCTCAGCCGTTATCGTGGGAGTTCCGGAAAAGGAGGTTGTGGGCCCTGACGACATGTTTTAAATAATGTAGATGTAAGATGGAGACAATGGAACCTGTAAGAAAGAGAACACCCAAGATAGCCTGAAGGTTACTGGAAGGTGGTCGGAAAAGTCGTCGAACGGCAGCAAAAAAAAGGTGACTGGACGGGGGACTGACGGCTGCCGGAAAGTGGCCGGAAAATGGTCGGACGGTGGCCGGAAAATGGTCGGATGATGGCCGGAAAATGGTCGGACGGTGACCGGAAAATGGCCGGACGGTGACCTGAAAATGGCTGGACGGTGGCCGAAAAATGACCGGGACGGTGGCCGGAAAATGGTCAGACGGTGGCAGATGGTGGCCGGATGGTGGCCGGACGGTGGCCGGACAGGCAGAGCAGGACCAACCTGCTCTGATACCAAGTTAAGAGAGTAAAGAGAATGAAAAGAAGATTTCTAATTTTGTGGGATACTTACTCCACTCTATGATCTCATATATATATATAGGATTACAACATTTAAAACAACAACCACTAACTACTAACAACCACCAACTACTAACTACTAACCACTAACCACTAACTAATAATAATTCTAACAGTTTGTTAGTTAAATTTTTAGTTAGCTTTTAACTTCCAAGCATTACCATGATGTTGCAAAGAATGCAACTGCAGTCCTTAAAAACTCCTAGAAGGTTTTGTACATCAAGAAGATAAATGAAAATTGTAGCTTCAAAATTAAAGGTCCTGTTTCTGAAAATAATTGACCTTTATCTGTTAAAGATTTTCTTCTTCCCTGCCCTGTTTTAGGTTGTAGGTAATCTGTTTCTCCCTCTCTTTTTATATCAGTAACATTTGGTTTTTACTCCCGAAATACACATCTCTTTTTTTATGATATAAATATTTTATATCCCCTTAGTTTAGATTCATACTTTCTTTTTATTATTATTACAGTTTTACATGTGTTTTCTGTTTCCACACAAGAATATGTATGGTAAAATCAAATATTCTAGTCGGTTTGTGCAAATTTTCTGATATAAACTAAGCAATAATTTATTCCTTTGTGGTACATCTCAGGAAACCATCTTTAGTTCTCTGGCTTTTTGCATTGTCGTTTGAAATGTTTAGAGGTGGTTCACATCACAGAATCCGGGGATTGTTCGAAAAGGCATTGAGTAATGACAGGCTTAGCAGCTCAGTTGTACTGTGGCGGTGCTACATTATGTTTGAGATAGAAATTGCAAATGATCCTTCTGAAGCTCGTCGTGCGTTCTTTCGGGCTATCCATTCCTGCCCCTGGTGAGAACTATGTTTTAAACAATTGAATGATATTTCCTTAGTAAATTGACTTTGCCACAGTTGAGCCTGAAAACAATCCAATTGGGTTTAGAGTTGGCGCCTCTTGTTCCTCAGTGGTATATCCCGGAAGTACAAAACAGGGTTGAAAAAAATAGTATTTACCTAAAATTGTTGTTAGGAAACAATTTACAAAACAGGTTATTTGTATGAGAATTTTTTCATGCACCAAAGTACAAGGCAACATACAGTGTTGAAATCGTGTGATATAAACCCCATTTGCATAAGGGTTAACTTAGGTCTTTAGAGTTAGAATCTTGTAGGAAATTTAGGAAATTATTGAGAAGGTGGATTATAAAGTAAAGAAAATTTTAGAGTTGGACAGTATTTTTGAAACGGTGATAAGTTATAAAATTCTAATTGAGGTGATTTAAAAAAGAGGTGAAAGTTCTCTTTATGAATTTCAATTTAGGCTCAAGAAATACTCAATTTGGACAAGTAGAGTGAAATTTATGACAACGAAATAAATTTGGACAGAATTGGGATTTTTGGGTTTTGGTGAAGAAAGGATAAGAAGTGAATGTGAAAGGTCAAAGAAAAGAATCACTCTTCCCAACGGAGACAACTCACAAAGGATATAAAAGTCCTTTGATACAACCAAGGGTTCTTGAATCACTCTAGAACTTAGGAGAATCACTCTCACCAAGATAAAAGATATAAACTTTAATATTTTTGAATAAAACTCAACTTGTTATTTATGATAAAAATGGTTTAGCTTATGTAGAAGTTTTGTCATCAGAGTTACAATAAGGAAAAATAAATACTAATAATGATTCATTAATCTAGGAATTGAAAACTACTTAATGGTAATAAATAAATGTCAATAATGATTCATTAACTTAGAAATTCAAAATTACATAATGGTTGATTGTAACTACAACCAAAAGTCAATCACCTAAATTTTCAATTGGGCCTTTATTACAACTTGGAATAAAATCAAACTAAAACCTATTAATTGATTAACCCAAAACATAATTTGGTCAGCCAACTTTACAAAGGATTGAATAATTATTTAAACAAACTTAAAAACTGGAACAAAGTAATGTATTATTCTTCCTCCATTTGGGCCATGATGCAATTCACAACTTTGATCTTTTCTTCTTGAAATGTGGGCTTGTATTCAAATAATATGGACAACACTTGTTGAAGAGCTTCCTTTGCTTCTTTTGCTCTAGCTCTTGTCATAGGTCCTCCAAGTCCTTTAAGTGGATCCTTGCCCTTGCTCATAGTCATGTCTCCATTCAAGCTGAAGACATGACTTTATTGCCTGTGGAAATGTGACTGAGAAAGTAGAAAGGGAGTTGATTTTCAGCTGGCGACTCCATAAAGGACTTGGTAAATCATTTGGCAAGACCAAATACTGATGGTAGCAATCCTACATGTCACCATGTACTTTGGTGTAATGGAAAAATTCCCATGCAAATCACATACTTATGTAAATTGTTTCCCAACAATTTTCTGGTCAATACATTTTTTTTTTTCACCCTGTTTTGTACTTTTTTTTTCTTCTAGATTTCTAGTTCTATTTATCGCAAAATGTTCCCTCTCCCAAAAAATTGGCAGAAAGGTTTGCAATTGTAATGCTGTAGATATGTGTACAACTAGAAAGGTTTGCAATTGCAAGGTAAATGGGACGTTTAGAAATAGAATCAATGGGGTTAGTGAAGAGACTGACAATTCTATGAAGAATCCATCTCAATGTAATTTCTTATTCCTATAAAAGTATGAAGGAGTAAAACTTTGTTCAAACTAGATAGAAAGAGAGATTCTGAAGGAAACTGGGATGAAGGATTTTGTTTCCAGCTATATGGGAACAATATTTAAACAAACTGAAATATGGGAACTTAGGATTTTTTTTTCACAGCCAGCAATGCATTATTTCCATTGATCCTGTACTGACAATGGAGTGAATTCGTGTCTTTTGGCATGCACTCATAAAAGATTGTATGATTCGTGATTTCAAATGTTGATGTATAAAATAAGGTATGGCCAATTAGGAATATAACTTGTTTAAAAGTGAGTGGTGGTGATATATTATGTGTCATTGAACTCTCAAGTTGTATTTTCATATCTGACACTTTTTTTAAACGTGTATACATATTTGTTCCTATTTATAATAATAATAATAATTATTAATATTAATATAAATTTGCATACCAGGTCAAAAAGACTATGGTTGGATGGCTTTCTCAAGCTTAATTCTGTCCTTAGTGCAAAAGAGCTATCTGATCTACAGGAAGTTATGCGTGATAAGGAACTGAATCTGAGAACTGACATTTATGAGATCCTTCTCCAAGAGCCATGAAATTTACTGTCCCGGTGCTGCTATAATACGACTGTAGCAAAAGTTGCTAGTATAGTACTTGATGCTTGCCCTTGTCGTGATAATGATGTGACCTGGTGCAGAATTTTATTGGAAGGTCGTGTTTCCACCAATATTACGTGAAGTCGCTACATTTTTCAGCTTAGTTTACTTGCATGGTTAGCATGTGGAATTGACACAACTGCAGCAGAAGTGTAAATTTAGGGGCCCTCCTTGGGTATATCTGAACATGCAATGCACTTGTAAATAAACATTGGAATTCAAAGAAAAACTAAAAATAAAATAAGGAATGTTTGGTCAATTGATCGCGTAAATTAAAAAAAAAAAAAAATCAGTTGACAGCCGTTTGCTGATGTGCTTCACTCGACTTTTATTCTTTTTTTTTTCTTTTTTAATGTAACAAATTTTAAATAATAAGTGTGAAATTGAGATGTTATACAACTTTAATATTTAAAAACATAAATAAATATATAATTCCAATTAATTGTAAAATTAATATTTTTGTTTATTTACATAAATTGTCAATTAGCTTTCTATTTTTTTAAAAGCTTTTTTAACTATTAGGTTTTATTGAAAGTCTTAATTTTTTTTAGAAACAAATTTGGTATGGTATAGGTTCCCTAATTGGGATGAGATTATCAAATATAAAAAAATGTTGATTTGGAAACAAACTCGTTTGATTGAAACATGGAAGGCAGATGAAAATATTGGTCTCACAATACATAATTAATGCTAACTTACTCGTTAACATGACAGCAATACATAATTTACATTTCAGATATATATTATTATTATTATTATTATTATTATTATAATAATAATTATTATATAATAAATAAATAGATAATAAATTAATTGTTGTCTGTCTATGCAGACTTAATGCACGTCACGTGTTAAAAACGAAACATTAAATAAAAATAAAAGCAAATTGATTTATTTTCAATACTCACTATAATTATATTAAAAGTATCATTTAAAGAATTTAACACCAATATCAGTAATAGGTGTATCTTCATCACACAACTAAAGATAACGTGTAAATCTCCTAGTCGTGCTCAAGAATAAAGATGTTAAAAAATTAATATAACATTTTAATAAAATCGATCAGGGAGGAAAAAAGTAGTCTTACCACACATTTTCTAATTTCATTCATCTTTGTATAACATTTTGTTTTATGTTATAAATACTCCTCTTTTATCTTTTTTCTAAGGAAAAAATCTTATATCAAGTTATAAATATATACTTTTTTAAAATAGGTCCCACACTAACAATAAAAACATTTGCAGGTGAAGAAGAAGCAGGACGCATTAAAGACATTTTCAGACTTTACAAAATACTTATCTTAGAAGGGATATTTAAATAATTGTAATTTTATTTTTTCTTAAAATATATCTAAAATGAATATTTATCTCTAAAATTTGTTGTTCCTTTTTATAATTGAATGGTGCATTCTTTTTTTAAAATTTTTTAATTAATTGAGATGTTTTTACTAAAAATATTATAAATATTTTAAATTGTTTTTATTTTAAATTATTTATTTTTTAAAATTCTTTATTCGAATAATATAATCTAAATTTATTAAATTTTAATTTTAATATCTGAATAAAATATTTCAATTATCATCAAATATAACATATAAACAAAGAAAAATTACAATTCAATTGAAAAGTTATCTTTGTAATTTTTGACAAAACTACAACTTCACCCGAAAAATAAATTATTGATGTAAAAAAATTCACATTGGTAAAAAATCATAATAAATTTTAATTGAAAAATAGCTTTCACTTAATGGATAAATAATCTCAATGTCTACAAAATATAACTGTTATCAATATTACTAAAAAAAAAATTCTAATTTATATTAAACTTAAAATAGTTTTATAAGCATCATAAAAGATGCTGACTTGCATCTATCACAAAATGTCTATGAATATTGGTTGAGCTAATCATGATTAACATTGATAAATAAATAGTTTTGACGTATATCATGATTATGTTAGTTTAAAAACAATCTTAAGTGACATAAAATGAAACACAAACTAAAAATAATTCTAGATGATGTCATAAAATAATCGTGTTTAAGATACCAATTGAAAAATAATATTAATGTTAAAAACAATTTCTATAACTGACATAAGTTAAAAAATAACATTGGCCTATACAAAGAAAGTAATCTTCAAGAAAATGAATCATTATTTGTTTTAACTTAAAAAAAATGTCATTTGAGATATATAGAAAAAAATAAATCGAATCAAACTAATTACATTTCAAACAAACTAATATATTTAATCGAGATTAAGCTAGAGAGAATATGAAAAAATAAAACAAATTGAAAAAAAATAATTAAATTTATATAATATTCAATAAATAAATTATTATTATTATAAATTAATAGAATTTCATTTTTTTAATTTTTTATCCAAATAGTTTATTTACAAAGTATGTTAATTTCTTCATAAAAAAATTATCCTTTGAAAATTCTTTAATTAAATACACCATAAAGTTTCTATTCTCCTGATCCATTTTGAGAAGAAAAATACTCACATATATTATCAAAACCTCACTCAAATACTTTAACTTAATTATGAGAAGAATAATTTTGGAACAATACAAATTATTACAAATATTTAGTTAAATAAATATTTAAACATGATAAATAAAAATAAAAATTATAAAAATGTTATTTACAATTTTTTTTATCATTTATTTAAATATTATTAAATATTTTCTATAAATTTATATTTGTAAAAAAATTGCAGAAAACAATTTTAATTTTTTCCCAATTTTCTGACAAATTTCTCTCTCTCTCTCTCTCTCTCTCATATATATATATATATATATATATATATATATATATATATATATATTTGTAGGAATTTAGCAGTAAATTTTTGCAAATGATTTTTTTGTAGAAAAATTTGAAGAAAAAATCATAATTTTTTGTATAAATAATTATTTGCAGAAAAATTTATAAATATATTTTATAAAAAAATTTACAGAAAATAATTAATTTTTTAGTAGGGTATAAAATTAAGAATATGAAATATTTTTAACTAACACTAATATTTCTAGTGTGAAATTAAGTATCAATTTAAAGAAAATTTTATATAAATGACATAATATTTTCAAAATATCATATAAATAATAAGTATTAACTTGTAAAAATAGTTTGGTATTAAATATGTAAATGATTCATTTAAGACATTTATTTTTATCATTTTGATCTCTATAATTTTTTTCCATATGGATATATAACAAAAATATTTCTTTCTACTTTTATTTCTTAATCCTGAATTAAATAATTTGTTTTAATATCTCCGAAAGTAATTTAAGAATATTGATCTCATATGTAAATAATAATAAAAAAATCTTATCATTTCTGTCTTTTTCATTTAACATTAAAAACTTGTTCACGAAATTCTATATATCTTGTATCTCAAATATATTAATTTATTTTAATGATTTATGTATAATAATATGATAAGTTAATTTCATAAAAGAATATGAATGTGTTAAGATATTAGTCCTTGATTTTCAGTGAAAAATATGCATGATTCAAACTAAGAATGATTGAAATATTTTGATGCATATACATCTTATTTATCAAACACATGGACGGTGAGGTATTTATCAAGTCTTAACCTCCCATCAAATGGGTTGTCGGCAACATAAATTGATGAATCCATGTCATGAGATGCATAAAACTGAGACACATTTAGATGACATTTTGCTGTTACTAGGAGTGATTTCAAGCGTCACCATCCCAAAGCTCTTCCAAGGTCTTGTAAGGTCCATTTTCTGACACAAAGCTTATTCCATTATACATCCTATGCTGTGGAATGTGGCTGAATTTCTGTGTGTCCTCCTGCCTCAGTTCCCACTCAAATATGTCAAGGTTTTCTTTCATTCTCTCCTTGTTGAAGCTTCTCACAATCACACTTGCTCCTTGCTCGTAGACCCATCTTAGTGCAATCTGCATCACCACGCCATTGCCCCAACTCAATATACTTATAATTTTATCTATTTTCATCCATCAACTATATATACTAACATAAACTGACACTCATACATCGTCATTTCAGTTAAAAAAACATTATAGTTTAAGTCTGAGATAGTGAGAGAACCTGAGCCATGCTCTTCTGTCTTGCACAAGCGATTTCCTTAAGGATTGGGCTCTCCATTACTGCATTTGTACCACAAAAACTTTTGTAAGATCCCAGTGGTGACCATGCACTCACATGAATTCCTTTCTGCTTGCAAAATTCTGTGAGTTTCCCCTGCTGCCATGATGGACTCATTTCTACCTGAAACCAATGGAAAGGAATCAACATCATTAACAACTGTTTCGTCACTGTCTAAATATCAATCTGCATGCAGTTGCTAAATCTTCATACCTGATTGACAGCAGGAGGGATGGTAGCATTTTCCAAGAGCTGGCTGAGCTTTTTGATGCCAAAGTTGCTGACACCAATAGACTTTACTAACCCCAATCTGTAACACTCTTCCATAGCTTCCCATATTCCTTTCATGTCAAAGGAGGGCATCACATTCTCCTTTAATATATCAGCAGGCCCTTTGGCTTCAGGTTTCAGCCTCACAGGCCAATGAATCAAATAGAGATCTACATACTCCAACCCCAACTTCCTAAACAGTTTCAGGGAAATTTAGATAACATGCAACAAGGGAAATAAACTCTAGAAGAAGATACTAAGATTAGGTTTAAAAAGTATGTTGTAACACTAAAAACAATAGTTTTCAGATATAAAAATTAAAAAGTAACCAACTGAGTGGTTAAACCTCCTGTATACTTACTGCAGTGAGGTCTTGAGAGCTGGGACAACAAGGTCAGGGTGAGCATCACTTGTCCATAGTTTTGAAGTGATGAATACTTCATCTCTACTCTTTACAAGGCCTAGCTCCAAAGCCTTTTCCACAGCTTTGCCTAGAGGCTCCTCACTTCCATACAATGCAGCAGTATCAAAGTGTCTGTAGCCAACCTCAAAGGCATCAATAAATATGGAGGTGAGAGTTTCATCTGGTGGACGAGGAATTGATGCGGTTCCAAGGCCTATCACTGGCATCTTTTGCCCTGAGTTTAGCATCACTTCTGGGATTCTTCTTGCTTCCATATTTTCTGTTGGGTTTGACTTGATGAATGTTGAAATGTTGCACACAATAACAGTAGTCATTACAATATAGTAGACTGAAACATGACAGATAACTAAGGACAAAACATTGAAGAAGTTCTTTTATCTTTGCCGTCAAGTTCTCTAATCAAATGATGCTGCAATGATTTTCTTGTGACAAAAGTCCAAATTAAAAAAAAAAAAAAACTCATGTCACCAATTTGGTTAGAGAAGTTGATAATATATTTAATTAATTATTTTCATATTTATAAAAAAATTAAATAAATTTTGATTATTACAAATTTGACAAATTATTAAATTTAAATATAGAAAAATTTAGAAGATAAAAAATTATAAATATACAAATAATTCAAAATATATTTGGAAACGTGTCCCGATATATCACTAGGAAAATTCGTCTCTGCGCACACTGTATGTTAGCTCTAAACAATTTCAAACCACAAAAACAAATAAAAGATTGGATAAGGAACTGCCACAAAATTAAAAAAGAAAAAAAAAAAAGGATAGAACGATGCTTACTGGATAGTGGTCTTCAGAGTTGACAGAAGATGTGGTGAGCATTAGTGTTCCATAACTTTGACGATGTAAATCGATAACTGATTCCAAATAAAATTGTTGAAAAAAGATTTAGGTTTGGAATCCCGTTAATAGCAGAAAATGAAGAATTCAAATTAAAATAGAGAAAAACTTAAATAAAGAAAATTGTCAAAATTTTTGTTGATAGAATTGATAAATCGAAAGATTCAACGAAAAATTCTAGTAGAAAATTATTCTCCCCTTATCTAGGGTTTCAAATCAGAACAAAAAATCATTCTTCCCTTAGTTTAGGGTTTGAATTCAATTAAAAACATAAAATTAAAATTGAAAATAAAATAGAGAAAAACTTAATTAAAAAAAGACGTCAACAAACAAAAATTGATAAGCTAAGATGATTGATCACTCTTTCAATTGATGAATTCTTTATAAAATAGAAGATGTAAGGAGAAATCATACCAGAAAAATATTCTCACCTTCACAAAAATAATCTGTTAACTCTTATCTGAATTCAACAAATTTAAATACAAATGGAGGGTTTTATTGGGATTTGTCTCTATAAATAAATAAAAGAAAAACAAAACTAAAAGAAATATATATAAAATCAATTGTCCTGTATGGTTAAGTAATTAATTATTAAATTAATAGTTTTAGGTTAAAATTCACTTTCATTAAATAAAATAAATATTTTTATTTTAAGTAATTAATTATTAAATTAATAGTTTTAGGTTCAAATTTCACTTTCATTAAATAAAATAAATATATTTATTTTAACTTAGGAAACCTACTTCACATATTAACACGTTTATTCACCTGAAAAAAAAATTGTTGATGTAAAAAACAATTTTCACATTGGTAAAAAAATCATAATAAATTTTAATTGAAAAATAATGTTCACTAATATTGATGGATAAATAATCTCAATGTCTCCAAAATATAACTCCTATCAATATTTAAAAAAAAAAATCCGTACTTGCATCTATCACAAAATATATATGAATATTGGTTGAGATAATCATGATTAACATTGATAAATAAATAATTTTGACTTATATGATGATTGCTGTTAGTTGAAAAACAATCTTAAGTGACATCAAATGAAACACCAACTAAAAATAATTCTAGATGATGTCATAAAAAAAATCGTGTTGAATATATCAATTGAAAAATACCATTAATGTTAAAAAAAGTATATAACTTACATATGTTAAAAAAATAACATTGGCCTATTTAAAGAAAGTAACCTTCAAGAAAATGAATTATCATTTAGTTTAACTTCAAAAAAAAAAAAACCTCTAATTTTGACAGATATAAATAAAATATAGAAAAAATAAATCAAATCAATAATATACATGAAGTAACTACGTCTCAAACAAAGTAATATATTTAATCAAGATTAAGCTAAATAGAAAATAGAAAAGGAATTAAGAAAAAAGAATATATTTTAAATAAAAATAAAAAAATAATTTACCTAATATTTAATAATAAAATTATTTTTATTATAAATTAATATAATTCCATTTTTTAATTTTTTATCCTAATAGTTTATTTACAAAATTTTTTAAATTCTTTGTAAAAAAAATTATCCTTTGAAAATTCTTCAATTAAATACACCATAAAGTTTCTATTCTCCTGGTCTATTTTGAGAAGAAAAATACTCACATATATTATCAAAACCTCACTCAAATACTTTAACTTAATTATGAGAAGAATAATTTTGAAACAACAATACCAATTATTACCAATATTTTCAAATAATTTAACTAATTTTCTTAAAGGATATGATTAGATGAAAGGAAAAACAAAGGGAGCAATAGTTACTAATGAAACTTTTTAGACTCTAGTAGGAAATAATACAATTTCAAGTTTTATAAATAAGAAAAAAAGGTCATGCATTTTTTCACTAAAAACAATCAATTAAATTCTCTGCCAAAGAGTGATTACGAATAAATTTAGAATTACTAAAAAATAATGTGTGAATAAAAAATAACATGATTGACATAAAATCATGCTATGAGAATGTTGGAAAGTATGTAATTTAATGTATTCCTAATGATGACTTGCAAAAACAGCTATACTTTGACCTTTCTATGTTTTCATTTCTGACTTAGTCCACCCTTCATTTTGGTAGGTTAAGGTTTATTATTTGAACATGGCATTCCATCCTACACCTTATGAAATATTTTCTGTTGAAACCCTGTAATTATTTTTGTTCAGATAACCATATTCGACTGGTTATGATTATGTAGTTGACTGGCTCATTGTATCTCACATTCATGTTTTTTTCAATTGTATGATAACATTGAATAACATACAAAACATAAATAACAATGTTTGTTTATTGCAAGTAAATGATTGAAATCAAATGTTAAGCCTTAAATTTCGCTTGAAGTCAACTCTATGGTGCTAAACATAAACAGTGGGTATTTATTTCATTCGTTTATGCTTAAGGTGTGATAACAATGCAACTCTGACATCTGCAGATGTTTGGAGCTATGTGGAAGACATGAACTCTGAAATGAAACTATTATTTATTCTTTTGCCTTAGGCTTAAAGATTATCTAATAGAACTTTTGTTTCTTCCTCCTTACGGTGTTGACTATACCAAAAAGGATTTGAACTGAGTAATAAGTACCTTCCTTTGGAATTCATAATAGAAAAAATTGGAATTCATGTTGGAGATGCTTTGAAAATCACAGTAAACATGTACTGATGTCAGTTTCTTTTACTGTTTATTCATTAATCAGTGTTTTTAGGACACTATTTAATATTTGTCTAATCACAACAATGTAGGTAGAGACATTATTTTTACCATGTATAACTTTGTCTCTCATTGGCTTTTCTTCTAACATTGTACATTGCTCATCTAAACCCGTCAAATACTTGTCACTACTAATTACTTGCACCATGGTGTTTTTTTGGGTGTTATCACTTTGAAGTTGTTCACTACTACATGTCAATCTATAATATGTAAATCCTAAGTCAAATAAGAAGACAAACAAACCTTAACAGAATACCTTTTAAGTGAAAACCCAATCAACAGTTGAATAACCAATAATTTGTTGGAAATATTACTTTATTATCTTTTATTTAAATTAGGTATTAAGAGATTTTATTATCTTTTAAGAGAGAAGGTAAAAAGACATTATGTTATTATTCGATTTAGGTCGTTATGATTAAATATTCATAATATCTCAATCATAACATGTACCTAAATCGAATAATAACATAATGTCTTTTTACCTTCTCTCTTAAAAGATAATAAAATCTCTTAATACCTAATTTAAATAAAAGATAATAAAGTAATATTTCCAACATTCCTCCTTACTTTAATATCTATTTATTTGAATTTGATATATTTTTTCCTCCTTTTTTGTTTATACTTCTTGTTATTTTCTTTCTTGTAAGAGATCATATCTTCATTCTTCACTTTCTTCATCAACATATTTCTTCCTTTATCAACTTCATCTCCTTTGTTTCTTTCAAAATTCATGGTAGTACTGTTGACTCTTTGATGCACGTTGAAAACGGTTTCTTCATCTACATCTTTATTTTCCTCCTTAACATGAAATTCCTTCAAGAAATCTTCTTCATGCTTTTTCTTTGACTTTTCTTCTATATCTTCATTTGTAATCATCTCTTCTTTCATCAAATCTAAAGTGAAACTTTTTTCTTTCATGTGAACTTTGAATATTTCTAAGTTATTTGTATCTTTAATCACACAAAGTTTGTGTTCAAAAGACACCTTATAACTTTTCTCCAATAATTGAGCAACACTTAACAAATTATGATTTATATCAGGAACATATAAAACATCAATAATCAATTTGATACCCGAATGACTTTTAACTGCAATTGTTCCTGTACCTTTCACATTCATTTCTTCTCCATTACCAATTCTCACTTTAGAAATATGTGATTCGTTGAGCTCTTTGAAAAATTTTCGATCATGAGTCATGTGGTTTGTACAACCACTGTCTATTAGCCAACCTATGGATTTTTTGATTGTAGAGCATGTTGATGCAAGGAGAAGTACCTCTTCTTCTCTATCCTCTATAACTTGAACGACTTCCTCTGGTTGTGATTTGCATATCTTTTCTATATGTCCCAATTGACCACATTTGTGACATTTCACATCAGGTCTCCACCAACACTTGTTGGGTGTGTGATTATTTTTCTTGCAATAAGGACAAACAGAAAATACTCGTGATTTTGTACCTTTGTTGTTCTTGGCTTGGACAGAACCTCCATCATGATATAATAAAGAACCTTCACTAGCAGCATGATCTCCTCTCATCAATCTTCGTTGCTCTTGTGCTTGTAAAGCATGTAACACTTCTGCCAAAGTAATATTAGACAAATCTTTTGTGTTTTCCAATGAAACAATTGATGCTTCATATCTCTCTGGCACAGTTACCAGAATTTTTTCAACTATTCTAGAATCAGAAAATTCTTTGCCTAACAATTTTATTTTGTTAGCAATACCTAACAATTTGTTTGAGTATTCATTAATTGTCTGAGACTCTTGCATCTTTTGTATCTCAAATTCCCTTATCAAGTTTAGAACTTTCATACCTCGAATTTTCTCATCTCCTTCATATTGATCTTTCAAATAATCCCAAATTTCTTTGGGTGACTTTAGCGTCATGATTCTGGTGAGGATCATTTGTGAAACACCAGCAAACAGACATGATTTAGCTTTTGCCTTTCTCATTTTTCTTTCTCTGTGAGATTTCATTTGAGCTATAGTGGGATTTTCAGGTAGTGGATCAACAATATAATTTTCTTCTACAGCTTCCCATACATCCAATCCTTCAAGATAGGATTGCATTCTCACCGCCCATAAGTCATAACTTTCGCCACCAAAAACTGGAATAATATTTTGTAATATTTTTTACTCTATATATACATAGAGTACATGAATAAATATACACACATGATATATCAGAAATACATATACACATAACCCTTCAAAAACCCAACATAATTATCTTCACAAACATTGCTGGCTGGTCAACTACATGCATGCATACCACTAATGAAGCTATTATGAAATCATTATATATATAATCACAACATGCTTGGGTTAAACGCACAACTCCACCTGGTGACCAGCATCTCCTTTTCATAAACCACTTCTCAACCATCCATGACAATCCCTCCAATAAGTTTTGTGTTAGCAACAACACTCTGGGTGCTATCGTTCTCAAAACCTTGTCTCACAGTGTTTGTAAGCATTGATTGTGGATCCTCGCAATCTTCCATTGATGAAAACAACATAAGCTGGATGGGAGATGATGGCTACATTCAACATGGAGAGTCTCATCAAGTCTATCTGGGTTCTAACCCATTGAGCACTCTGAGGGTGTTCCCCAATAGAAAAAAGAATTGCTATTCCATCAGAGTTGGTAAAGGAGAAAAAATTCTTACTCGAGCAAGCTTTTACTATGGCAATTACGACAACAAATTCTCTCCACCAGTGTTTGATCTTCAGTTTGATGGAAACTACTGGGCCACAGTCAACAGCTCAAGTTACTATCTTGTTGATTATGAAGCAATATATGTAACAAAGGGAAACTTCACCAGCATATGTGTTGCTCAAACAAAGCCTAACCAGTTTCCCTTCGTATCATCCCTTGAAGTACGCAGCTTGGACCCCACAATGTACACTCATGTTGATCCCAATCATGCATTGATTTTGCAATGGAGATATGCTTTTGGAGGAAATCAAACTATAAGGTATTAGGAATTACAATACTAATTTGCACACCCTCACTCAGTGGTAGATTTATGAACTATGATAAGCAGAGAAGTGTATGTTAAGGTATTTAGAATCAAAATTTGAATTTCATTACTCTATATTATCTAGTGTATATAAGGATTCCCTTAAATAACTTTTATGAATGTTAAATTTATTAGTTTAACTTTTGAGTTAAAAGTTTTTTCTTCAGAGATAAATTAACTCAAAAGTTTTTATATAATTTAAAAAAGTTTACTTTTCATATGAATATTTTTAAATTGTAGATCTAGATCAATGCGATGTTAGTTAACGACCTGTAATAGTTATTTACAAAAATTGTCAAATTTAGTATGATATTTGTGATTGAATAACAATATAAAAGCTAAATTAAATGACATTTGGATGTATCACTTCATTTTATTCTATTGTGTGGTATACCTTCCAAAAGAAGAATGTTTGCTATTAGACTATACATGAATGTCCATTTATCTAAAATTTGGTGTTTGATATTTTTATTGTTGCATAAACTGGAATATGCTAGGTACCCAGATGATGTTTTTGATCGAATATGGACGCCAGCATATGGTATAGGCCTTTCTGAAGTGAAAAGTGAGGCATCAGGCATTGACACTAGTGCAGCAGAAGATCATCCACCAGAAGCTGCACTTAAAAATGCTGTTATTTCCTCAAGCAATACACAGGACATGCAGTTCATCAATAGGCTTCCCACAAAGGAGCTTCCTATTTACATCACTGCTTACTTCTCAGAAGTGAATGAAAGTGCAGTTGGCAAAAGATCCATTCAGATGTACATAGACAACAAGCCCTTTTTAAGTCCCGTAGTTCCTCCTTTTGGAAGTGTGAAAGAAGTGTACATCACCAACATGACAGCTTCAGCAAATACTTCATTTATTCTGCAGGCTTCAGGCCCTTCCACCCTTCCTCCTGTACTCAATGCTCTTGAAGTTTATACCCTAAGTGACACATTAACTGCAGGAACTGATAGCAGAGATGGTAAGTGTGTCATGCTGTTATCAAACTTTGCATAATCTCTTCAGGGAGCACATCATTTGATAACTCTTTATTATGATAAATGAGAATTATTGACATAAACCAAGTGGTTATGATTAAAAAAATGCACATGACTTTTTAAAATGATTATGTGACCACTAACCAACTTTTATTTGACCATCTATATATATATGGTTGTATGATCCAAATTTATTGTTCTCATTCTTAGTCTCGTCATAATAAAAACATATTTCAATTGATATACAGATAGATATAGAAGTTCTAAAAGTTGCCATGTGTTATTTTAACTCAGTATTTACACTTTTGTCTGTGTTTCCTTTTGTCAATTTAGTGGAAGGTTTGTTACAACTGCAGTTGGCATTTGAAGTGCTTGTGGAGTGGAGTGGTGACCCTTGTCTACCATATCCATATAACTGGGATTGGATACAATGCAGTTCTGATGTCAAACCTAGAGTAACTGCATTGTAAGTTGATGTCACTTCTTTCAAACAATGTTTAGACATTATATACAACTTAACTTCTAATTTATATATATGATGGAAAAACATAGGTATCTTACTGGTTATAATCTGCGAGGCACACTTCCGGATTTCAGTTCCATGAATGCACTTGAAATCATGTGAGACACATAAAATCCTCAAAAAATGTTGTTTCATCTGATATTTTCAAACCTTGGCTTTCTATTTATAAATTAAACTTCTGTAAATTGCAGTTATGTGAACAACAATACCATAGAAGGCCCAATTCCTGATTTCCTTGGTCTTCTTCCAAATCTCAAAACATTGTAAGTTTCATTCTTATACACATAATGTTTCAACAAATGCAAAACATGCTTTGAACTCTATCCATTGAAAAGTAAATTTTTCCAATTCTTTGTGCAGGAATTTGTCTTATAACAGGTTCAATGGTTCCATACCAACATCTCTTGAGAATAAAAACATTGAACTTGAGTAAGTCCATTTTCTTATGCTTTTTTGACAGTGAGCAGCTAAAATAGAATGCAACTTCTTTGTGTTTTTTCAATACCATTTTTCAAACAATTTTTTTTTATTGTTCATATATATACAATAGAATTCATCTGTTTTTATTAAGAATTTTTCACCCTAAAAAGGAGTACAAACAGAATATATGTATAACCCCATATAATAGAAAGGAGAATCTATCATAACTAAAAATAATATAAAAGGAGAAAAAAACAAGATTTGTTATAAAAAAATAATTATGCTAATACTCCACTTTAAGTTGGACGAAAAATGTCACAAAAATCCAATTTGAATATAAAATTGTCAAAAACTATATGATGAAGAGGTTTAGTAAAAACATCGACAAGATAGTTGGAAGACAAAACAGGAAAAAGATGAGCTAATGAAATACAAGATTATGAGTTAAGTAAATAACAGACTGATTGTTATATTAGACTACAGTAGGACCCAATGAAACATGGAGATTACGAAAAAGATAATGTAACCATTGAATCTCACAAGTGAGACTGACTAATGCTCAATATTCTGCTTCGGAGGATGAACGAGAGAGAATAGATTGCTTCTTGGATTTGCGGAAAATCAAAGAACAAAGAAAAACACAAAATTCAGTGATTGAGCGGCGAGTGTCCAAACAACAAACTCAGTTCGAATCAACAAAAGTAAAAAGACGAATATCAGCAGAGGCAGAGAAAAATAACCCTTTGTTAGGTGAACCTTTTAAGTATCTAAGAACCCGGATGACAGCTTTATAATGAACATATATAGAGAGATTGAACCATGAATTAACTAAGCTACTGGACAGAAAATGTAATGTCAGTGCGCGTAAGTGTGAGGTATAACAATTTACCAACTAATCTACGATAAGCAGCAGAATCGAAATACAGTTGTCCATGATTAACCAAAAGTTTAGTAAAAGGATCAGAAGAAGTGGTAGTGGGTTTGAAACCAAGTAAATCACTATCATCAAGAAATTTAAGAGTATGTTTACTTCGATTTGTGTGAATATCGGACTTGAATTGTGTAATTTTTAATCCCAAAAAATAATGAAGAACACCAATATCTTTAATATTGAATTTAGTATTAAAGACATATTTGATAAAATTAATTTTATCTATATTATCATCAGCTAAAATAATGTCATTCATGTAAACTAATAAAGTTATGAAAAAAAGGGAAAGTAATCCTAACAAACAAAATTTGATCAACAAAATATTATTTATATTTGAAAAATAAAAGAGTAATAAAAAGAATACTGTGTTTTGTTAGCATTTACTAATTAGTATATAGTAGTGTACATTTTCTGACTTCCATTTCATAATTTCAGTACAACAAATTATTGCCTCTCGGGAATGAATTGTCAACCTCTAAGTGATTCTCCAAATACGCTTATTCCATCTCAACCTTCAGAACGTGGCGCAGGAAATGAACCTTTGAAAGGTGGAAGTGCGAAGATCATTAACAATCTAAACATAGCATTAGTAGCTATGCAAACTCTGTTGCCACTGGTGTTACTACTTAATAGTGCTATGTATTTTTAGGTCCATCGTCCATGCAATTGTTGGTATTATTAGTTAATGTACTTGTTTGTTATAAATATATTGTATCCCTTCGTCACTATGAATGAAGAAATATTAGTTTTATCATTTTTAGTCCTAGAGATAGAATAATTACCCTTCTCCTTATTTTTTTGATCATATAAAACTGATTCTCATACACAAATTAGCAAAACTTCATACAGCAGCAACGCACATATTCTGTTTATTTGTTTTCTTTTTCTACAAGATATACAAAAAAAATCTTACCAAGGAAGCCATGGGTCCGTGGCTGTACTCATGAGTCATGTGTGACTTTGAGATATAGCGTTAGAAGGTCCAAAACCACTTTGAGATGCCCTAGTTTATGAAATTCATAATTTCACCTGCTTCATCCATAATGACCATTTAACAGCTTCTAAAAATTTATTTACCATTTCTTCGCACTGTAGTGATAAGATTGCTGTAGGTTTTCTTATCAGGTTGAATTCCACCTTTGCTCATTTCCTTGATCAAATATATATGTTAAATTATTTTAATTTAATATTGACTTGTAAGATGACTACAAAAATCAGAAAAGAATATTCTACCTAATTCTATATATTCGAGAAAATCATTAAAGAAATTAAGAGAAAGAAAAACATCAATAACTATTAAAGAGAATATTTTTAAGTATTTCAAAATAGATCTAGATAACTTTTTAAACCCTTCTAACATTTCAACCATTCATGCAAATCCCATATGCCTTGGCCATGAACTATAGCTGCAAAAATAAGGTCTGAATCTTCACTCTTTCAATTCTGTAACATTAATTAATCTTTGTTCTCCATATATATTGATCATAGTGTTGTATGTGTAGTGGCCAGAGGCTCAATTTGAGTCCTTCATCTGTTGCAATACGATCTAAATACCTCCATTTGACCATTTTTCCCGGAAATGTACCATTGAATTGTATACTTCAAGTGAAACTGAAATTGAATACTGACATCCACCATCTTCCACATCATCCAGATCTTACAAACAGCTTCATCATCTCCATATTAAGATTCCAGCTTAATCAATGTAAACATGTTGGAAGAACTGGACTTGTACCCAACCTTTGAGTTCTTTATAATATCTCGTGATGTATACTTAGTTATCCGCTCTACCTCAACCTTAAATCATGGATACGTTAGTTGTTAGAAGAGTTGAAATCCCGATGGAAATAAGACAATTTCAGTAACATAAAGATAAACCTACAGAACCTTAGAATTTTAGGTCGAAGATATATTCTTTTTACATTATTCAGTCTTGGCTCTTGCAATTACTTTGTTGCATTTCCAATAAATATCATCCAAATCTATTATTGGCAAAATACTTTATTCATATCATTATGTAAAATGATATTATTAGTTTACTTCCTTTATCAAATTTTAAATTAATAGCAAATACAGTTGAAGTGAAAAGTAATCTCAATTTTATTTAAAGGTTATTATTAAAAAAAAATTTTACATTTGTATATTAACTGATTGAATATAGTTCAGAATAATTTTTAAATTACAACTTTTTATTTTATAAAATTAAGGATATCAAATATTTTTAACTAACACTAATATTTCTAGCGTGAAATTAAGTATAAACTTTAAGAAAATTTCATATAAATGACATAATATTTTCAAAATATCATATAAATAATAAGTATTAATTTGTAAAAGTAGTTTGGTATTAAATATGTAAATGATTCATTTAAGACATTTATTTTTATCATTTTGATCTCTATAATTTTTTTTTCCATATGTATATATAACAAAAAGATTTCTTTCTACTTTTATTTCTTAATCCTGAAGTAAATAATTTTTTTTAATATCTCCAAAAGTAATTTAAGATTATTGATTTCATATGTAAATAATAATAATAATAAAAAATCTTATCATTTCTGTCTCTTTTCATTTAACGTTAAAGACTTGTTCACGAAATTCTATATATCTTTTATCTCAAAGATATTAATTTATTTTAATAATTTATATATAATAATATGATAAGTTAATTTCATAAAAGAATATGCATGTGTTAAGAGATTAGTCCTTGATTTTCAGTGAAAAATATGCATAATTCAAACTAAGAATGATTGAAATATTTTGATGCATATACATCTTATTTATCAAACACATGGACGGTTGAGGTATTTATCAAGTCTTAACCTCCCATCAAATGGGTTGTTGGCAACATAACATTGATGAATCCATGTCATGAGATGCATAAAACAGAGACACATTTAGATGACATTTTGCTGTTACTAGGTGTGATTTCAAGCGTCACCATCCCAAAGCTCTTCCAAGGTATTGTAAGGTCCATTTTCTGACACAAAGCTTATTCCACTATACATCCTATGCTGTGGAATGTGGCTGAATTTCTGTGTTTCCTCCTGCCTCAGTTCCCACTCAAATATGTCGAGGTTTTCTTTCATTCTCTCCTTGTTGAAGCTTCTCACAATCACACTTGCTCCTTGCTCGTAGACCCATCTTAGTGCAATCTGCATCACAACGCCATTGCCCCAACTCAATATACTTATAATTTTATATATTTTCAACCATCAACTATACTAACATAAACTTGCACCCATACATCGTCATTTCAGTTAAAAAACATTATATGGTCACAAAAGTAGAGTTGTAATGTGTGGATAGTTTAAGTCTGAGATAGTGAGAGAACCTGAGCCATGCTCTTCTGTCTTGCACAAGCGATTTCCTTAAGGATTGGGCTCTCCATTACGGCATTTGTACCACAAAAACTTTTGTAAGATCCCAGTGGTGACCATGCACTCACATGAATTCCCTTATGCTTGCAAAATTCTGTGAGTTTCCCCTGCTGCCACGATGGGCTCATTTCCACCTAAAACCAATGGAAAGGAATCGACATCATTAACAACTGTTTCGTCACTGTCCAAATATCAATCTGCATGCAGTTGCTAAATCTTCATACCTGATTGACAGCAGGAGGGATGGTAGCATTTTCCAAGAGCTGGCTGAGCTTTTTGATGCCAAAGTTGCTGACACCAATAGACTTTACTAACCCCAATCTGTAACACTCTTCCATAGCTTCCCATATTCCTTTCATGTCAAAGGAGGGCATCACATTCTCCTTTAATATATCAGCAGGCCCTTTGGCTTCAGGTTTCAGCCTCACAGGCCAATGAATCAAATAGAGATCTACATACTCCAACCCCAACTTCCTAAACAGTTTCAGGGAAATTTACATAACATCCAACAAGGGAAACAAACTCTAGAAGAAGATACTAAGATTAGGTTTAAAAAGTATGTTGTAACACTTAAAACAATAGTTTTCAGATATAAAAATTAAAAAGTAACCAACTGAGTGGTTAAACCTCCTGTATACTTACTGCAGTGAGGTCTTGAGAGCTGGGACAACAAGGTCAGGGTGAGCATCACTTGTCCATAGTTTTGAAGTGATGAATACTTCATCTCTGCTCTTTACAAGGCCTAGCTCCAAAGCCTTTTCCACAGCTTTGCCTAGAGGCTCCTCACTTCCATACAATGCAGCAGTATCAAAGTGTCTGTAGCCAACCTCAAAGGCATCAATAAATATGGAGGTGAGAGTTTCATCTGGTGGACGAGGAATTGATGCGGTTCCAAGGCCTATCACTGGCATCTTTTGCCCTGAGTTTAGCATCACTTCTGGGATTCTTCTTGCTTCCATATTTTCTGTTGGGTTTGACTTAATGAATGTTGAAATGTTGCACACAATAACACTGGTGGTCATCACAATATAGTAGACTAAAACATGAAGATAACTAAGGACAAAACATTGAAGAAGTTCTTTTATCTTTGCTGTCAAGTTCTCTAATCAAATGATGCTGCAATGATTTTCTTGTGACAAAAGTCCAAATTAAAAAAAAAAAGAAAAAGAAACTCATGTCACCAATTTGGTTAGAGAAGTTGATAATATATTTAATTAATTATTTTCATATTTATAAAAAAATTAAATAAATTTTGATTGGATTACAAATTTGACAAATTATTAAATTTAACTATAGAAAAATTTAGAAGATAAAAAATTATAAATATACAAATAATTCAAAATATATTTGGAAACGTGTCCCGAT
Source organism: Sphenostylis stenocarpa (assembly GCA_963425845.1). NCBI lineage: Eukaryota > Viridiplantae > Streptophyta > Magnoliopsida > Fabales > Fabaceae > Sphenostylis > Sphenostylis stenocarpa. Next base: position 68,616,678 of record OY731401.1, on the reverse strand, counting down.
ATCACTAGGAAAATTCGTCTCTGCGCACACTCTATCTTAGCTCTAAACAATTTCAAACCACAAAAACAAATAAAAGATTGGATAAGGAAGTGCCACAAAATGAAAAAAAAAAAAAAATGGATAGAATGATGCTTACTGGATAGTGGTCTTGGGAGTTTACAGAAGATGTGGTGAGCATTAGTGTTCCATAACTTTGACGATGTAAATCGATAACTGATTCCAAATAAGATTGACTTTTAGGTTTCGAATATGTTAATTAAAGAAAATTAGGAATTAAAATTAAAATAGGGAAAAACTTAGATAAAGAAAAACTCAATTTGATACGCTTAAGAGTGATCACTATACACGAATTGATATACACGAATTGACATATTCTTGAAAAGACGAAAGATGGGAGAAAAAATCTAATAAAGAATTATTCGAACCTTGATTTAGGGTTTGAAATAATTAAGTTCAGTTAATTAAGAATTGATAAATTCTCGATAAGATAGAAGATATGCAACATAAAAAATCATAGTAGATAATTATTCTCACTTATATTTAGGGTTTAAAATCAATTAAAAACAGAAAATTAAAAATTAAAATAAAATAGAGAAAAACTTAAATAAAAAAAGACATTACAAACAAAATTTGATAAGCTAAGAATGATCACTTCAAAAATTGATAAATTCATGATAAGATGAAAGATATAAAAAAGAATCATAGTAGAAAAATATTTTCACCTTAATAAAGATAATCTGTTGACTCTTTCCTGAATTTAACAGTTATAAATATAAATTTAGGATTTCTTAGGGTTTGACTTTGTAATTAAATAAAAGAAAAACAAAACTTAAAGAAATATATATAAAATCAATTGACTCAAATGGTGAATTAATCAAATTTTAAATTAATAGTTTTAGGTTTGAATCTCACTTCCATTAAAAAAAATATATTTTTATTTTATTTCCTCCACCCCATAATTTCTTTCTGTATCTCTATAATTATATTAAATCTCATTTTACCCTTATACTTATCTTCATCTTCAGAATACATTATGGATTAACCTTTTCGGAATATCCATTCTGAAATTTGTTTCGGAACACCTAATTCAAAATGTATTTTCAGATTGACTTTTGCGAAAACACATTTTGAAATACTCAGTCCGGAATGCATTTCTGGAATTCAACCTTATTTTTATGACATTTTTCATATTGAGCATTTTGAGTCAATTTGTGCAATTTGAGTAAAAAACATATAATTCTTTCATAATATTAATTATTAATTTATTTTTAATTGTTAGAAAAAGGTCTTCAAGGTGATAAAAAAAATAGTCAAAGGATAGAGTTGCACAAGTTGTACATAAACGGAAGAAGAAGGGAAAGTAAAAAATAAAATTATAACAAGAGTATTTTAGAAATTTGATTTCAGTACGGTAAGTGTGTTATGCTGTTATCAAACTATGCATAATCTCTTTAGGGAGCACATCATTTGATAACTCTTTATTTTAACTCTTTATTATAAACCAAGTGGTTATGATTAAAAAAATGCACATGACTTTTTAAAATGATTATGTGACCACTAACCAACTTTTATTTGACCATCTATATATGGTTGTATGATCCAAAATTTATTGTTCTCATTCTTAGTCTCCTCATAATAAAAACATATGTCACTTGATATACAGATAGATATAGAAGATCTAAACGTTGCCATGTGTTATTTTAACTCAGTATTTACACTTTTGTCTGTGTTTCCTTTTGTCAATTTAGTGGAAGGTTTGTTACAACTGCAGTTGGCATTTGAAGTGCTTGTGGAGTGGAGTGGTGACCATTATCTACCATATCCATATAACTGGGATTGGATACAATGCAGTTCTAATGTCAAACCTAGAGTAACTGCATTGTAAGTTGATGTCACTTCTTTCAAACAATGTTTAGACATTATATACAACTTAACTTCTAATTTATATATATGATGGAAAAACATAGGTATCTTACTGGTTATAATCTGCGAGGCACACTTCCGGATTTCAGTTCCATGAATGCACTTGAAATCATGTGAGACACATAAAATCCTCAAAATATGTTGTTTCATCTGATATTTTCAAACCTTGGCTTTCTATTTATAAATTAAACTTCTGTGAATTGCAGTTATGTGAACAACAATACCATAGAAGGCCCAATTCCTGATTTCCTTGGTCTTCTTCCTAATCTCAGAACATTGTATGTTTCATTCTTATACACATAATGTTTCAACAAATGCAACCCATGCTTTGAACTCTATCCATTGAAAACTATATTTTTCCAATTCTTTGTGCAGGAATTTGTCTTATAACAGATTCAATGGTTCCATACCAACATCTCTTGAGAATAAAAACATTGAACTTGAGTAAGTCGATTTTCGTATGCTTTTTTTGATAGTGAGCAGCTAAAATAGAATGCAACTGTGATTTTTCAAAATCATTTTTCAAACAACTTTTCTTTTATTGTTCATATATGTTAGATGAAATTTATCTATTTTTATTACAAATTTCTCACCCTAAAAAGAGTATAAACAGGGTATATGTATAACCCCGTAGAACATAAAAAAAAAAGAATTTATCATAACTAAAAATAATACAAAAGAGAAAAAGTAAAATTTGTTATAGAAAAATAATTATGTTAATACTTCTCCTCAAGTTAGATGGTAGATGTCACAAAAACCCAACTTGGATATAAAATTATCAAAAAATGTATGATAAAAAGATTTAGTAAAAATATTCGTAAGCTGGTTGAATGACAAAATAGGAAAAAGATGAACCAGATCTTGTTGAATTTTCTCACAAATCACTTGATAATCGATCTCGATGTGTTTAGTGTGCTCATAAAATACATGATTATGAGCTAAGTAAATAGCAGACTGATTGTCACAATAGAATGTAGTAGGATCCAATGAAACATGAAGAGATAATGTAACCATTGAATCTCACAAGTGAGACTGACTAATGTTTGATATTTTGCTTTGAAAGATGAATGATAGACAGGTTGCTTCTTGAATTTCCTGGAAATCAAGGAAGAACCAAGAAAAACACAAAATCTGGTGATCGAGCAGCGAGTGTCCAAACAACAGGCTTAGTCCGAATCAACAAAAGCAAAAAGACGAATGTCAGCAGAGGCAGAGAAAAATAACCCTTGAGCAGGTGAACCTTTTAAGTATCTAAGAACCCAGATGAAAGTTTTATAAAGAACATCAAAATGTTGAGTCATGAATTGACTAAGTTGTTGGATAGAAAAGGCAATATCAGGGCGCGTAAGTGTGAGATATAACAATTTACTGACTAATCTGCGATAAGCAGTAGTATCGAAATATGGTTGTTCATGATTAGCTTGAAGTTTAGTAGATGGATCAAAAGGAGTGGTAGCAGGTTTGAAACCAGGTAAACCATTATCAAGAAGTTTAAGAGTGTATGTACGTTGTTGGTTCATGTGAATGTCGGACTTGGACCGTACAATTTCTAATCCCAAAAATTAACGAAAAACACCAAGATCTTTAATCTTGAATTTAGTATCTAAGACACATTTGAATTCGTCTATATCATCACTAGCTAAGACAATATCATTCACGTAAACTAATAAAGCTGTGAAAGAAGTGGAAGTAACATTGACAAAACAAAGATCGACCAGCGAAAGATTTTTGTAGTTGAGAAATAAAAGAGTGGTAGAAAGAATAATGTGACATTACTTGTTGGTTTGCTTGAGTCTATATAATGACTTGTGAAGTTTGTAAACCTGAGAAGAACCCGTTGGAAGCAAACCAGGTGGAGGGACCATATAGACTTCCTCATGAAGCTCTCCATGAAGAAAGACATTATTCACATCAACCTAGTACAGAAACCACCTTTTAACTGATGTTATAGCTAGAAGAACACGGACAATGGTGATCTAGACAATCGACGAGAATGTGTCAAAATAATTCACTCTCTCTAACTGAGTGTAGCCCTTGGCCACTAAGCGGGCTTTGTATCTATCAACAATATCATATGCATGATATTTAACTTTGTAAACCCAGTTACAACCAATGAGACTCTTTCTAATGGGGATAGGTTCATATCACTTTCCTTGTGGGAGATCAACAATAGACCAGATATTATTTTGCTGTAAAAACTGTAACTCAATATTCATAGCCTATTGCTAATAATACAATTTAGATGCTTGGGAGAAAGTAGTAAGTTCAGAAATATTAGTAATAGCAAAACAAAAAATTTTATAAGAGGAATTGCATTTGGAATAATCAAGAACTGAGGATAAAGAATGCAAACAAGTACCCTTAAGAGAATGTGTAGAACTGCTAGAAGTAATTGCGAAATGACAATGAAAATCTATTAGATAAGAGGGTGATCAGGTGGAGTGTCTAATATGTGGAGAAGAAAATGTAAGAGAGCTAAGGTTCTAGTTCGAATTTATAGTAGATGAAATGTTTGTAGCAGAAGGGTGATGAATAGGCTCGAACAATGATAATGTATTTGAAGAAAAGATATAAATGGAATGTCTGTAGCAGAAGGGTGATAAATAGGCTCACACAAGGATAAAATATTTGCAGGAGAGGATATATATGGAATTTATGTAGCAGAAGGGTGATGAATAGGCTCAGACACAGATAAGGTATTTGCAGGAGAGAATATATCAGATAATAGAGGAAAAAAAGAAGAAGTTGAGAAAGGAGTGGTGAAGGAATGAAAAAGAAACATAGTTTCATAAAGAATGACATTTTTTGAAAGAAACATTTGATGGGTATGGAGGTCATACATAACATAGTCTTTAGTACCTTCCCTATATCCCAAGCAAAGAGTTTTGCTGGCGCGGGACTGAAATATAGTTATGTGATTTTGAAGCGTAGTGGTACAAGCAAGACAACCAAAAATCTTTAAATGAATCATGCTAGGTGGTTTATCATATAACACTGCATAAGGGCATTTAAAATGCAATAATGGAGTAGACAATTTATTAATGACATGAACAACTTGTTGAACAACATAAGGCCAAAATATGTGAGGTAGTTGAGCTTGGTAAAACAATGTTCGACCTACATTTAAAAGATGTTGATGTTTGTGTTCAACAACATTATTTTGTTGAGACGTTTCAACACAAGTTCTTTAATGAAGAATTCCTTTGGATAAAAAAAATTAGTTAATAAAAATTCTACTTCATTGTCACTTCAAAAATATTTGAGTTTAGTATGAAATTGAGTTTCAATCAATGAAATGAAATATATTAAATGTGTGTGGGTTTTAGATTTGGATTTCATAAATTTAATCCAGGTAAAACATGAGTAATCATCAACTAAAGTGAGAAAATATTTGTAACCGTAATTAGAAGGTACAGAATATGGTGCCCATATGTCTCCATGAATAATGTCAAAAATTTTGTATGACTGTGTTTCACTACTATGATGAGACAACTTGTATTGTTTAGCAAAATGACAAATGTCACAAGGAGAGAGATTTATAGAGTAAGGGATAAAAGGATATTATTGAGAAAGAATACGAAAAATAGAGTCAGAGACAAGACCTAATCTATGATGCCAACGAGAAGTATCTTTGGGTTTGCTAGTAGTGGTATGAACAAAAACATACATTCCTTGGTGCAAGCTAGCCGAATCACTCATCCTCTGAGAGGTTTGCTGCAAAATAACATAAGAGTTAGATTAAAAAAGGAGATGATAGTGCAAGATTTGGATCAATTTTTGAACAGAAACCATATTTATATGAAAATTGGAAACGAAAAGAATATTATGAAGAATTAAGGAATCTAACGACATAACAATACCAGATATAGAAGTGAAAACTTGGACAACATTTGACAAAGTAATGAAAATAGATAAAATAGATTTATGAGAGACAAAACTATAAAAATCAAAAGTGATATGATCAGTAAAACCTGTATCCAGAAGTAATTGAGGAGATGTTTTACCTGAAAGAATGGAAAGAGTTTTAGGAACAGTGGAAGAAGAATTAATCGAAGGAGTGAACACCGAAGTTATTGTATGCGCAAGAGATTTGGATTGTTGCAAAAGAGTTAGAATGTTATGATACTGCTCTTTAGTAAATTTAGGCAGTGACCATGAGATCTCGTGAAGATTGGAGACGTTGGTAATAATAGAGTCAGATGGAAAAGCACCAGAGGCGGAATTATTGGCTATGCGATTTTTATATCCTAGTGGAAAACCATGTTTGAAATAACACATACCCATTGTGTGATTTGTGTGCGTTCATAATAAGTGCATAATTTATTACTATGGAAACTTCTTCCTCCATTATTTCTACCACGACCTCTTAGAAAGAAATTACCTCTGCCTTGTCCTTTATAGAAAGGATTTGAGTTAGAAATATCATCATTCTTGGACTGTAAATTCGGAGAAGTAGTAACAACTAAGGTTTGTGAATTAAGAATAGTCTTGTTGGATTAAAAACTTTGGTAATTTCGGGAAGATGATCGATTAACATAATTTGAGATTATACGGAGACATACTAATCATTGCGGTCTTTCAAAATTCGAATGGCATAATCTTGTTGCTTATAGCGTCAAACAGAATTAAGAACATCACAAGAACATTTGATAGTACATGTGCAATTAACAAAATGACAAAAACTATCGATTTCCTCCTAAAAAGTATGTAATTCTGTGTGTAAAATTCAGTTATAGAAAGAGTACCTTAGTGTAATTTGTATATATTTTCCTGTAAATCTGTAATACGAAAAATATCTCATTGATTAAAGAGATGGTACAAATCTTGCCAAAAGTTGGAAGTATGTTTGATCCAGAGAATGGGTTTAAGAATGGTTTCATGCATCCATCGTTAGATCCAAGAAATAACCATTGTGTTACAACGATCTCAAAGTTCGTGAAGAAGGTTGATTAATGGTTGTTCGGAGAGATTGTCATTGACAAATTTCAGCTTATTCTTGTATTTGAACGCAAGTTTCATGACGCGGGTTCAGGCGTGAAAATTCTTGTCATCCAACAAAATGGAGACAAGAACGAGAATAGAGTTTTTGTTGGAAGGAAGAAAGAATAGATTTGAGATATTAGTAGAAAAGTCATTATAGGGTTTTCTTTGATTAACATATTCTCATCCTAAAAAGGAGTATATATATATATATATATATATATATATATATATATATATATATATATATATATATATTTATATATAACCCATGGAAAAAAAAAGAAAAAATTTATCATAACTAAAAATAATATAAATAGAAAAAACAGGATTTGTTATTGAAAAACAATTATCCTAATATTTTCTTCCTTGTAATATATAGCAGTGTACATTTTCTGAATTCTATTCCCTGATTTCAGTACAACAAATAATTGTCTCTAGGGAATGAATTGTCAACCTCTAAGTGATTCTCCAAACATGCTTATTCCATCTCAACCTTGAGGACATGTTGCAGGAAATGAACCTTTGAAAGGTGGAAGTGCGAAGATCATTATCAATCTAAACATAGCATTCATAGTAGCTATGAAAACTCTGTTGCCACTGGTGTTACTAATTAATAGTACTAAGCACTTTTAGGTCCATGCAATTATTGGTATTACTAATGAACTTGTTTGTTCTAAATATATTGTATCCCTTCGCCACTATGAATAAAGAAATATTAATTTTATCTCTTTTAGTCCTAGAATTAGGAGTAGAGATAGAATAATTATTCTTCTCCTTATTTTTTGTATATCACATAAAACTGATTCTCATACAGAAATTAGCAAAACTTCATACAGCAGCAACGCACATATTCTGTTTATTTGTTTTCTTTTTCTGCAAGATATACAAAAATATATTACTCATGTATGACTTTTAAGGTCAAATTATTCTTCAAAGATCGAGCGTTAGAAGTCCAAAACCACTTTGAGATGTGCCATAGTTTATGGAATTCATAATTTCACCTGCTTCATCCACAATGACCATTTAACTGCTTCTAAAAATTTATCATTTCTTCGCACTGTAGTGATATGATCGCTGTATGTTTTCTTATCAGGTTGTAATCCACCTTTTCTCATTTCCTTGATCAAATATATATGTTAATTTATTTAAATTTAATATTAACTTATAAGATGACTAAAAAAATATCAGAAAAGAATATCCTAACCCTTCTAACATTTCAACCATTCATGCAATCCCATATGCCTTGTCAATGAATTATAGCTGCAAAAATCAGGTCTGAATTTTCACTCTTTCAATTCTGTAACCGCGTTATCTACTTCATTAATTCATCCTTGTTCTCCATAGATATTGATCATAGTGTTGTATGTGTATTGGTCAGAGGCGCAATTTTAGTCCTTCATCTGTTGCAATACAATCTAAATGCCTCCATTTTTCCCGTGAACATCTATCATTGAATTGTATACTTCAAGTGAAACTGAAAACCCACCAAGTTTCATTTTCTGAACTGTCAATGACATGTTGAAGTCTTTATTTTTTTCCATATGCAACTTTGATTGTATTGTCAATGGCATTAAATTTAATTGTGCCAGGTGCAAACTACGAAAAATATGCATAATTAAGGTTGAAATATTTTGATGCATATAGATCCTATTTACTTAGTCTTGGGCAAGTTAATAATAACACGATAACAAATGGACGGTGAGATATTTATCAAGTCTTAACCTCCCATCAAATGGGTTGTTGGCAAATTGATGGATCCATGCCATGATATGCATAAAACTGAGACACATTTAGATGACATTTTGCTGTTACTAGGAGTGATTTCAAGCGTCACCATCCCAAAGCTCTTCCAAGGTCTTGTAAGGTCCATTTTCTGATACAAAGCTTATTCCACTATACATCCTATGCTGTGGAATGTGGCTGAATTTCTGTGATTCCTCGTGCCTCAGTTCCCACTCAAATATGTCAAGGTTTTCTTTCATTCTCTCCTTGTTGAAGCTTCTCACAATCACACTTGCTCCTTGCTCGTAGACCCATCTTAGTGCAATCTGCATCACCACGCCATTGCCCCGACTCAATATACTTATAAATTTATCTATTTTCAACCATCAACTATACTAACATAAACTTACACTCACAGATCGTCATTTCAGTTAAAAAAACATTATATGGTCACAAAAGTAGAGTTGTAATGCGTGGATAGTTTAAGTCTGAGATGGTAAGAGAACCTGAGCCTTGCTCTTCTGTCTTGCATAAGCGATTTCCTTAAGGATTGGGCTATCTATTACTGCATTTGTACCAAAAAAACTTTTGTAAGATCCCAGTGGTGACCATGCACTCACATGAATTCCTTTCTGCTTGCAAAATTCTGTGAGTTTCCCCTGCAGCCACGATGGGCTCATTTCCACCTAAAACCAATGGAAAGGAATCGACATCATTAACAACTGTTTCATCACTGTCCAAATATCAATCTGCATGCAGTTGCTAAATCTTCATACCTGATTGACAGCAGGAGGGATGGTAGCATTTTCCAAGAGCTGGCTGAGCTTTTTGATGCCAAAGTTGCTGACACCAATAGACTTTACTAACCCCAATCTGTAACACTCTTCCATAGCTTCCCATATTCCTTTCATGTCAAAGGAGGGCATCACATTCTCCTTTAATATATCAGCAGGCACTTTGGCTTCAGGTTTCAGCCTCACAGGCCAATGAATCAAATAGAGATCTACATAATCCAACCCCAACTTCCTAAACAGTTTCAGGAAAATTTACATAACATGCAACAAGGGAAACAAACTCTATAAGAAGATACTAAGATTAGGTTTAAAGAGTATGTTTTAATACTTAAAACAATATCTTTCAGATATAAAAATTAAAAAGTAACCAAATGAGTGGTTAAACCTCCTGTATACTTACTGCAGTGAGGTCTTGAGAGCTGGGACAACAAGGTCAGGGTGAGCATCACTTGTCCATAGTTTTGAAGTGATGAATACTTCATCTCTGCTCTTTACAAGGCCTAGCTCCAAAGCCTTTTCCACAGCTTTGCCTAGAGGCTCCTCACTTCCATACAATGCAGCAGTATCAAAGTGTCTGTAGCCAACCTCAAAGGCATCAATAAATATGGAGGTGAGAGTTTCATCTGGTGGACGAGGAATTGATGCGGTTCCAAGGCCTATCACTGGCATCTTTTGCCCTGAGTTTAGTATCACTTCTGGGATTCTTTTTGCTTCCATATTTTCTGTTGGGTTTGACGTGATGAATGTTAAAATGTTATCATAGAACATGAGAAAGAGTTAATTGTAAGCCTTTTGAAGAAAACTAGAAACATTATCTTGGATGGACTGGTCCACACGAATACAAACACATTAAAATAACTGATTTCCCCCTTACCATCCTTTTTTGTTTTTTGTTTTTGTCGATTCTTGATAGCTCCAAATCCAAACCTTTTATTCCTTAAATAAGTCACGCACTATGATAAATTGCCTTAAGTAACATGATGTGAAATTAGTTATTATGTATGTACGTGGATTATCCTGCTATTAAATTTCAAACTCTAAAATGAGATGAGTAAAAAAGAAAAAGTTAAACTAAAGTGTTGATTAATCTTATCAAATAGTGTTTAGATTGACCTTTAATGGTATTTTAATGAATTAAGAAGGAAGGTCTAAACGAAAACCAACAGTTTTTACTTTTGCTTAAATGTGAAAGTAAAAAATTGAAAATAATTCAAATTTATCAGTACAGCTGTTGCTGATTATTCCTGCAGGCCTAGTTCGCTATCAAGTATGTGAAAGTTTTGTTTCTTCCTCTCCTTGAAGCTTCACACTTTACCACTTGTCATCACAATATAGGAGACTAAAACATGACAGATAACTAAGGACAAAACATTGAAGAAGTTCTTTTATCTTTGCCGTCAAGTTGTCTAATGAAATGATGCTGCAATGATTTTCTTGTGACAAAAGTCCAAATTAAAAAAAAAAAAAACTCATGTCACCAATTTGGTTAGAGAAGTTATTCATAATATATTTGATTAATTATTTTAATATTTATCAGAAAAAATTAAATAAATTCATAATTGTATATATAATATTTTGATTAGATTACAAATTTAACATATTATTAAATTTAAATATAAAAAAATTAGAATTACCAAAATTATAAATATACAAGTTAAAAAATTCGTCTCTGCGCACACTCTGTGTTGGCTTTCTAAACAATTTCAAACCTCAAAAACAAATAAAAGATTGGATAAGAGAGGATTAAAATGATGCTTACAGGAGTGGTGTTGAGAGTTGGGAGAAGATGTGGTGAGCATTAGTGTTCCATAACTTTGATGTAAATGAACACTTCTCCACATTCTTTACAAGGCCTTGATTTAAAGCCTTTATACAGCTAGGCCTATAGGTTCTTCTGTATTCAAGTAAAAGAAAAATAACAGAGATAATGAGCAGAAGAGAATTCTTGAATTAGGAAAACTGTAACAATACATTGAAATGTACAAGAGAAGCTGAGATATATATAACCAGTTGGTAACTAATAAAACTAACTTTCTTACAGATTTCAGTTATTACAACTATTATCTCCTCAAGCCGAGGATGAAAAAATATTGATCAAACTCAGCTTGGAACAGAAATGTGTGAAAACGCAAGAAAATATTCTGGATGGTTTCTCTGGTTATTTTCAGATCCATATTGCTCCTGAGGATCAAGAGAAAACCACATTCACCTGCCCCTTTGGCACTTTTGCCTATAGGAGAATGCCTTTTGGCCTATGCAATGCCCTTGGTACCTTCCAGCGATGTATGCTTAGTATCTTTTCAGATTTCCTTGAAAATTGTATAGAGGTGTTTATGGATGATTTCACTGTGTATGGATCCTCGTTTGATGCATGCTTAGATAATTTGGATAGAGTGCTTAATAGATGCATTGAAACTAATCTTGTTCTGAATTTTGAAAAATGTCACTTCATGGTAGAACAGGGTATAGTTTTAGGGCATATCATTTCTAGTAAGGGCATAGAAGTGGATCCTGCAAAAATCTCTGTTATTTCACAATTGCCTTACCCCTCTTGCGTGCGAGAGGTTCGATCTTTTCTTGGCCATGCGGGTTTCTACAGGCGGTTCATTAGAGACTTCGAGTAAGAAGGCCCTTCCACTATCCAATCTGCTTAGAAAGATATTGAATTTGATTTTGATGACAGGTGCAAAAAGGCATTTGATCGCCTCAAGGAAGCATTGACCACCACTCCTATCATTCGGGCACCTGATCGGACGAGTCCCATTTGAGTTGATGTGTGATGCATCTAATTATGCATTGGGGGTCGTCCTAACACGAAGAGTTGATAAGTCTGCCTCGGGTAATATATTATGCTTCCAGGACTTTAGATGCTTGCCCAAGCAAACTATACCACCACCGAGAAAGAGCTTCTTGCCATTGTGTTTGCTCTTGATAAATTCGAGATCATATTTGCTTGGTTCTCGTGTTATTGTGTTCACCGATCATGCGGCTTTGAAATACCTACTAAAGAAGGCTGAGTCAAAGCCTCGATTGATTAGGTGGATGCTCGGCTCCAAGAATTTGATTTGGAGATCCATGATAGGAGTGGAGCACAAAATTTGGTCGCGAGACCATTTGAGCGAGAATAGAGAGGTGTGCTTGATGATGCTTCACCAATCCGGGATGACTTTCCCGACGAGGGTTTGTTTGCACTTTACGCTTCTTTTCCAACACCTTGGTTTGCAAACATTGTTAATTATCTTGTAGCTTCGTTTTTCCTCCCTTAGCATCCAGAGCTCAATGTGATAAACTTAAGAGCGATGCTAAGTATTATATTTGGGATGACCGTATTTGTGGAAGTTGTGCGGTGATCGGGTTACCAGGAGATGCATTCCGAGACCATGAGATTGACTCGGTCCTGCAATTTTGTCATTCTTACGCAGCCGGTGGTCATCTTGGCATTCGAGAGGACAGCTCGCAAGGTGCTTGGCTGTGGTTTCTATTGGCCCACCATCTTCAAGGATGCGTTGAGAATTTGCGGCACTTGTGAGCGGTGTCGAGAGAGCGGGAGGGTCCCTTACATGGAGACGACGAGATGCCCCGACAACCCATGTTGTTTTGTGAGGTGTTTGATGTTTGGGGTATCGATTTCATGGGTCCCTTCCTGTTTCTTTTGGTTTTTATTATATTCTCCTTGCTTGTTGATTATGTTTCAAAATGGGTGGAAGCCAAAGCCACCAAGACTAATGATGCTCGGGTTGTTGTGGATTTTGTTAGATCTAACATCTTTTGCAGATTTGGAGTACCCAGAGCCATTGTTAGTGATCAAGGCACCCATTTACGTAATAGGTCCATGCAAGCCTTGCTCAAGAAGTATGGGGTTGTTCACAAAATCTCTACACCTTACCACCCCCAAACTAATGGGCAAGCTGAAATCTCAAACAGGGAAATCAAGAGGATTTTAGAGAAGATTGTCCAGCCTAACAGAAAGGATTGGAGCAACAAATTGGAGGATGCTCTTTGGGCGCATAGGACGGCTTACAAGGCACCTATAGGGATGTCTCCCTATCGGGTTGTCTTTGGTAAACCATGCCACCTACCGGTGGAGATAGAGCACCGAGCATATTGGGCTGTGAAATCATGCAACTTCTCACTTGATGAAGGCTGGAGAGGAGAGGAAGCTACGAGATAAATGAATTGGATGAGATCCGTTTGGAAGCTTATGAGAACTCCATGTTCTACAAAGAGAAAACTAAGAGATTTCATGATAGCTCCATAGCTAGGAAGGAGTTCTTTGTTGGTCAACAAGTACTATTGTACAATACCAGATTGGGTCTCATGGGTGGTAAGTTGCGTTCAAAGTGGATTGGACCTTTTATTGTTACAAATGTTTATCCTTATGGTGCAGTTGAAATTAAAAGTGAATCCACAGAAAAGAGCTTCAAGGTTAATGGCCATCGGCTGAAACCATTCCTCGACAATCCTTCTCTAGTGGATGTAGTTGTGGAGGAGATATCCTCGATTGATCCCACTTACCTTCCACCATGACTTAGGGAGTTTTTCTTTTTCCTTCTCTTTACTTTTACTGCACTTGTCCAATTGGTGATTTGATTGCTTGACTAGATGTTATGCTACATTGGGACAATTTGTAGTTTAAGTGTGGGGGAGACTGTTCTTTGTTTTCTTTGTTTAGGATTTTTAGTTTTCTTTGTATTTCAGGTTCGTGTTTTGTGTACAATTTGCATGTTTCTTTTGGATCTCTGGGTTTTGTTTAGGTTTTGGGCACTTTCTTCACTCTTATGCTTTTTGGATCTCTGGGTTTTGGGTTTTGGATCTCTGGAGTTGCTTTATGCTTTTTGGATTGAAATCCCTGTTTTTCTCTGCTTGTCAAATTGGTTACGATGTTTGAGAGGCTGAATTGAAGGCGACAATCTTACCCTTTGTGAGGAATTGAGCCACTACCTTTCTTTCTTGAGTGTTATGCCTCTTGATTGCTTGCGCAGTAGCCTTGGCTTGACTCGATTGATACTTCTTGATTCACATGCATGTTTGGAGATGATTAAGGCATTTTTGTTCTGATTAGCCTCTAGCCAAATGAGCTTACCTTGAATTAATTCCTTTGATAGCCCCTTTGAGCCTATGTTTCCCTTTATTTCTTTTGAAGCTCATTAAAAGCCTTAAGTGAAAAACCATGATTACCTTAACCTTAGGGATTTTTGGAGCTTTGGAATTGTTTTGGGAATAAGTGTGGGGGTGCATTTTGTATTTCATTGGATGATGTATTGGCTAGTTGGTTATCTCTGCTATATAGTTTTTGTGTTTTCCTTTCTTAAAAAAAAAAAAAAAAAAAAAAAAGGAAGAAAAAAAAAAGATATATATATATATATATATATATATATATATATATATATATATATATATATATAAAAAGGAAAGTTGTGGTTGAGGTAAAGGCGGTAGTGGAGGTTTGATATTAGAGGTTTTGGGCATGCATCTTGTGCTTATTTTTTACTTATTCCCCATTGCTCCTCTAGTTCCTCCGGTTCACAGCTACTTATCCTATATGATATCCTCTACCTTGTCCCTACCCCCACTACAACCTAAAAAGACCTTTTGATCTTTTTATGCATGTGCGTTGGGTGTTGAGTTTAGAGGCTTGTCAAGTCTATCTGTTGTTTGCTTTTCTTGAGTATTTTGAGAGTATACAGTAGCCTAAACACATGAGAGATACAATGCATCTTGTGAGATTTTGTCACTTTGATTCACCTTTTGACCTGATTGACCTCTTGCCAGGTTTTGAAATGCTTGGATGATTTCCATGAGTATCTGGTTCCTCTGACTCTTTGTGTGTAGGATGTTGTCTACTCCTTTCTTTTCCCAAGATTCATTAAGGATTGTGTAAATTTGTTTGTGTTTTGTGTGTCTTCTTGTTCTTGCTCCTTTTTGTTATGTCACTCTCTTCGATGTCTTTGGAATTGCTCCTTGCTTTGCTTCTTGATTTTGCCAGGAGTGCAAAAGGCTAAGTGTGGGGGAATTTGATGAGTCATTATTTTCCCGCATTTTCTTATCTTTATATACTTATCTTAATTGGTGCATTGTGTTTAATTGTCTATTATTAGTGCATTTTCATTGATTGGGCTTCATTGGGATAATAATTTAGATTTTAATCTATTTGATCTAATTTTTACTCATTATTAATTTTAGGACAGTTTTAAGTAATTTTGGACTTGAAAAGTTGGGCCAAATGTCATATTTTATTTTATACGGGTACTGACATTAGTTTATTGTTTTATTTATCATTTTTTCTACAGATCTCCAAATAACATAATTCTAAAATAATTATAAACTAGACACATTGAGCTTTCCACAGGATCCAAAATCATTCAATTCGGAGCTAAATTGGATTTTACATAAATTATCCAAAACGGGTCAAGCGCACCAGGCCGGCCCAATGGACATGCTTCAGTAATTTAAGTCTCCTAAATTCATTAGAGCTCCGAAAATAGTAGAAACGGTGGCGTTTTAAAGCTAGCTCAAAAGGCTTTCGTTGGAGACCAAAATCGCTTAATTTGGATAAGTATTGAAAATACTGCACGTGTTTGAAGTTCATGGACCTGCACTGAAGCCAATTTATGATGTGTTTCATGGACTAGTTGAGCCCAAAACCTCGATTAAGATTAGGGTTAGGGTTATTTATATAAGAGAGGCACATCACACGAAAAGAAGACATCAACACACAAGAACTAGGCAGCCACCACACTTCCGTCTTTCATCTTCTGCAATTTACATTCAAGTTTGTTACTCTTCTGTCATTATTTTTAAATTCTTGTTTCAATTTTAATTATGTTTCTTCTATTGCGTTTTCAACTTTCTATGGATAGCTAAATCTTTGTATTGATTTTCTGAGAAGAATGCAAGTAGATCTTTGAGGTTTTGTTCTTCAATTTCATATTGTTTGTTCTCTTAACTCTTCATCTTCTAATCTCAGTATTGAATTATAATCTGTTTATGCTTAATAAACCGAAACTTATATCACAGTTTGCTTAATTCTGTGTTAGATATGAGATTATGTGATGTATGCAATGCTTAATTGTATAAGGATAATTTGGGGTTAATCTTCGCTTAGTTGGTTAATTTCATGTTGGAATAAGGGTTAAGGAAAATTTGGGATTAATCTTTGCTTAGTTGGTTAATTTCATATTGGAACAAGGGTTAAAGCTAAATTGAGATTAATCTTCGCTTAGTTGATTAATTTTGGATTAGAAGAGACCTTGGTTAAAATATCTACAGTTTGGTCAGCAGAAGCTACTTGAAGAAGTTTTTCATCAAGCCAAAATATCTGCAGTTTTGTCAGTAGAAGCTATATTCAATATATGTTGGTGCTTCCACTCAACTTTGATTTCCTAAATGTTGAATGTAATGCCGCAATAGCTGCAGAAGTGGATGTTTAGGACCTATTCTTTAGAATAGTACTGATTCTATTTTTATCAGTTTAGAAAATATATTCAAAATAACCGTTGGGTTATACCTAAAAATAAGATATATTTTTGTTTTGTATTTGTTTTATTTTAAACTCTATTTAAAGAGTAAAATAAACCACAGTATTTCATCTTCCGTAAAATATATCTTCTGTTTCTACAATTTCTACAAATTGGTATCAGAGCGCATCATCTTGAGGGATCTGTGAGTGAAAGAAATCAAAATGGAAACAGAAACAACACACATAATATCACCACCAATTTTTGATCGTGAGGAGTACGGTCTATGGGCTGCAAGGATGACTGTCCATCTTTGTTGGAAGAGTGCTTCAGGACTGAAACATGTCCACGTATTTTTTTAAGTTGATTATGTCAAAGTTTGTTCCTGTTTTTTAGGAAGTAGTTTTCCATGTTTTGTAATCATGGAGAAAGTTTAGGATCGTGTTGTTAGTGGTCAGTTATTTTTAGGCTTTAAATATTGCAATGTTTCTGATATTGAAAAATGAATTATTCAGTTCTTTGCCTAAAAAACCAACAATTGGTATCAGAGCTTTCTTCTTAAGGGATCTGTGAGTAAGTGTGTGAGGTTGCTGTGTCATGGACGTAGAAGCAAGTTCCAGTTACTCTTCAATTTCTCCACCGGTGTTTGATGGAGACAACTACCAGGTTTGGGCAGTTCGTATGGAGGCATATATGGAAGCTTTGGATATTTGGGAAGCAGTGGAAGAGGATTATGAAATTCCTGCTCTCCCAAACAATCCTACCATGGCGCAGATCAAATTGCAGAAGGAGAAGAAGACAAGGAAATCCAAGGCAAAGGCATGTTTGTTCGCTGCAGTCTCATCTACTATCTTCACTAGGATTATGACACTGAAATCAGCATATGAGATATGGAATTATCTCAAGTCAGAGTACGAGGGAGATGAAAGAATCAAAGGAATGCGTGTGCTAAACTTGATTCGAGAATTTGAGTTGCAGAAGATGAAGGAAACAGAATCAATTAAAGAGTATTCTGATAGGTTATTGGACATTGCAAACCGAATCAGATTACTTGGTTCTGCGTTCGAGGACTCAAGAATTGTTCAAAAAATTCTTGTAACAGTGCCTAAAAAATTTGAGGCATCTATTTCAGCCTTGGAAAATACCAAGGATCTGAGTCAAATCACTCTTGCAGAGGTTCTCAATGCTTTGCAAGCACAGGAGCAAAGAAGAGTCATGAGACAAGAAGGTGCTATTGAAGGAGCCTTGCCAGCCAAGCATCATGAGAATGCAAGGAACAACAACAAGAAGAAGTTTTTCAAGAAGAATCAAAATTCTATTGGAGAATCTTCAGCCAACAACAAATCAGGAGTCAAGAAGGGATCCTACCCTCCATGTCAACATTGCAATAAAAAGGGTCATCCTCCTTTCAAATGTTGGAGAAGACCAGACGCCAAGTGCACCAAATGTAACCAATTGGGGCATGAAGCTGTAATTTGCAGGAGCAAGAATCAACTACAAGGTGAAGAGGCTAAGATTGTTGACCAAGAGGAAGAGGATCAACTCTTTGTGGCTACTTGTTTTGCAGGTGTTGCATCTGAAGAAAGTTGGCTAATTGACAGTGGCTGCACAAATCACATGACGCATGACAAGGAACTTTTCAAAGAATTGAGGCCCACCAACATCACCAAAGTCAGAATTGGTAATGGTGAATATATTTCAGTTAAAGGAAAGGGAAAAGTTGTTATAACAAGTTGTTCAGGTACAAAACTAATTCATTATGTTCTCTTTGTCCCTGAAATTCAGCAAAACTTGTTAAGTGTTGGTCAACTAATTGGAAGAGGCTTTAAGGTTGTTTTTGAAAACAAATATTGCCTGATTAAAGATGCAGCAAATCAGGATATTTTCAAAGTGAAAATGAAAGGGAAAAGTTTTGCTTTAAATCCATTGGAGGAGGAGCAAACTGCTTTCCCAATCAAAGAAAACATTACAGAAGTGTGGCATAAAAGGCTAGGGCACTACCATCACCAAGGGTTGCTGCAAATGAAGTTCAAGATGATGGCAAATGACCTTCCAGAACTTGATGATCAAATTTCAAGTTGTAAAGCGTGTCAGTTTGGGAAACAGAACAGGAAACCTTTCTCAAAGATGACAGGAAGAGCTATGAGGAAGCTACAATTGATTCACACGGATGTCTCAGGTCCTCAAAGAACACCTTCCCTTAAAGGTAGTCTTTATTACATTGCCTTTATTGACGACTTCACCAGAATGTGCTGGATTTTTTTCCTAAAGTTTAAATCATAAGTAGCTCAAGTTTTTTGGAAGTTCAAGGCAAGAGTTGAGAATGAAAGTGACTGCAAAATTCAAATCTTGAGGTCTGACAACGGAAAGGAGTACACTTCAACAAAATTCAACAAGTTTTGTGAAGAAGCAGGCATTGAGCATCAACTAACAGCCCCGTACACTCCTCATCAAAATGGAGTCAGTGAGAGGAGAAATAGGTTCATCATGGAGATGTCAAGATGTATGTTGCATGAGAAGAATTTGCCAAAAAGGTTCTGGGCAGAGGCAGCAAGTACAACCGTATTTCTTCAAAACAGGCTACCCACAAAGGCAGTAAAGGAAAAAACACCATTTGAGGCATGGTATGGCTATAAACCTTCACTCAAGTTTCTTAGAGTGTTCGGTTGCCTGTGTTTTTCACATATTCCTCAAGTCAAGCGTGATAAACTTGACAAGATGGCTGAACCAGACATCTTCGTGGGCTACAGTTCTTCCTCTAAGGCCTACAAAGTTTATCAGCCTAAAACTGGGAAGCTAATTATCAGTAGAGATGTGTATTTCATAGAAGATGAAGAGTGGAGCTGGAATGATTCAGAAAAAGGAAATCAGACCATGACAGAGTTGAGGTTCAAACTTCCTATTTCAGACACAGAAGAAAACAGAGATGAAAACTGGCATAATGAAGATGTAGATGATGTTCCTATAAGAGGCACTAGACCATTATCTGAGATTTATCCAAGATGCAACATAGTTGTTTGTGAACCTGTAGATTTTGATGCAGCAAAGACGAATCAGCATTGGATGGCTGCAATGGAGGAGGAGTTGTCCATGATTGTGAAAAACAACACTTGGGAGTTGGTTGATCGACCCCAAAACAGGAAGGTGATTGGAGTCAAGTGGGTGTACAGAACCAAGCTTAATGCTGATGGCTCAATCAACAAGCATAAAGCTAGGCTCGTGGTTAAAGGGTATGCTCAAGTGTTTGGTGTGGATTATTCTGATACATTCGCACCAGTAGCAAGACTTGACACCATCAGACTTTTGCTTGCTGTTGCAACACAAAAGAATTGGAAAGTGTATCAGTTAGATGTCAAGTCAGCATTTCTGAATGGTTTTCTGTAGGAGGAGATTTATGTAGAACAACCAGAAGGCTTTGTGAAAAAGGGAGAAGATAAAGTTTTTCTTCTCAAGAAGGCTCTTTATGGATTGAAGCAAGCTCCGAGAGCTTGGTATAGCGAGAATGGATGATCACTTGCTGAATTTGGGGTTTAAGAAAAGCTTATCCGAATCAACCTTGTATGTCAAGCACAATGGTACCGACATTATTATTGTTTCATTGTATGTTGATGACCTATTGGTTACGGGAAACAATACGAGATCATATTCAAAATTTCAAACAGGAGATGATGAAGGTGTTTGAAATGACAGATCTTGGGTTCATGTCCTACTTCCTTGGTATGGAGATTAAGCAAGGGCAAGGTGAAGTCTTCATCTACCAGAAAAAGTATACAAAGGAAATACTAAAGAAGTTTCAGATGGAGGAGTGCAAGGCAGTAAGCACACCAATGAATCAAAAGGAGAAGTTGTGCAAAGAAGATGGTGCTGACAAAGTTGATGAAAGATATTTCAGGAGTTTGATTGGTTGCCTGATGTATCTCACAGCAACAAGGCCTGATATCTTGAATGTTGTAAGTATTTTGTCTCGATTCATGCATTGTGCAAGTGAACTGCATCTCAAGGCTGCAAAAAGAGTGATTCGATATGTCAAAGGCACAAGTAATTTTGGTATTAAGTTCACAAGGAGCATGGAGTTCAAGCTGATTGGTTTTTCTGACAGTGACTGGGGAGGTTCCACTGATGATATGAGGAGCACTTTAGGCTACTGTTTTACTTTTGGATCTGGTGTTTTTTCATGGAGCTCTAAGAAGCAGGAAACAGTGGCGCAATCCACTGCAGAAGCTGAGTTTGTTGCTGCCACAACAGCTGCTAACCAAGCATTGTGGCTGAAAAAAATATTGAATGATCTTAATCGAAGCGGAAGGAAAGCACGCGAGATTCTTGTTGACAACCAAGCTGCCATTGCCATCTCCCACAATCCAGTGTTCCACGGAAAGACCAAGCACTTCAACATCAAGCTTTTCTTCTTGAGGGAAGTGCAGAAAGAAGGAGATGTTGTGCTAATTTATTGCGGAACGAGAGGAACAAGTTGCGACATCTTCACCAAGCCATTGTCAGTGAGCAGATTTGAAGACTTGAGAACAAAACTTGGTGTTTGCAGCTCCTAAAGCAAGGAGGAGTGTTGGAAGAGTGCTTCAGGACTGAAACATGTCCACGTATTTTTTTAAGTTGATTATGTCAAAGTTTGTTCCTATTTTTTAGGAAGTAGTTTTCCATGTTTTGTAATCATGGAGAAAGTTTAGGATCGTGTTGTTAGTGGTCAGTTATTTTTAGGCTTTAAATATTGCAATGTTTCTGATATTGAAAAATGAATTATTCAGTTCTTTGCCTAAAAAACCAACAATCTTGAAGCCCTAGATCTTTCAGAATCGATAGAAGAAGATTATGCAGTTGGTCCACTACCTGAAAATCCTACAGTGGCGCAACTGAAGATTCACAAAGAAAAGAAGACAAGAAAGGTCAAGGCCAAAGCTTGTCTTTTCTCATCCATTTCAAAAATCATATTTACAAGAATTATGAATTTGAATTCTGCGAAGGACATTTGGGACTACCTCAAATCAGAGTATCAGGGTAGTGAACGAACCAAAAGTATGAAGGCACTCAACTTGGGCAGAGAATTTGAGATGCAGAGCATGAAGGAGACGGAAACTATCAAAAGATATGCTGACAAACTATTGAGCATCGCAAACCAAGTACGTATCCTCGGTAACGATTTTCCTGATGAAAGGATAGTACAAAAAATACTTGTCACTGTGCATGAAAAGTATGAATCCAAAATATCAGCATTAGAGGAGTCAAAAAACTTGTCAAAAATCACCCTTGGAGAATTGGTAAATGCTTTACAGGCCCAGGAACAGAGGAGAACGGTGAGACATGAGGAGGAAGAGACAACACCAGGTGCTTTTCATATAAAAGCACAAAACTTAGGAGGAGGCAAAGATAAGAAGAACACCAAATGGAAAAACAGGAAACCAGAAAGTTTCAACAAGCACCAATGTGACACATTTCCACCTTGTCCACACTGTAAAAAAACAAACCACTCTAAAAAAAAATGTTGGTGGAGACCTGACATCAAGTACTGAAAATGTGGCAAGCTGGGGCATGTAGAGCGGATTTACAAATCACCGGAGGAGGCAAAGATGTCCACGGAGCAACAAGAAGATGAGCAACTCTTTGTTGCAACATGCTTTGCTACAAGCAACAGTTCTAGTGATTCATGGTTAATAGACAGTGGTTGTACAAACCATATGTCGAACGACCAAACGCTTTTCAAAGAGCTTGATAAAACCATTGTTTCTAAAGTAAAAATTGGAAATGGTGATTTGATATCAGTCAAAAGAAAAGGAACTATTACTATCGAAAGTTTAACAGGTTTGAAACATATCTCCGATGTCTTATATGTGCCTGACATTGACCAAAATTTTCTTAGTGTGGCACAGCTAGTTGAAAAGGGCTTCAAAGTTATATTTGAAGACAAGTGGTGCTTGATTAAGGATGCAAAAGGCAAAGATGTGTTTAAGGTAAAAATGAAGGCCAAAAGCTATGCTCTAAATCTAATGGAGGAGGAGCAAATAGCTTTTTCAAGCACCTATAACAACATTGAATTATGGCACAAAAGGCTTGGACATTTCCACTTTGCGGGACTTCTATACATGCAGAAACATGACTTGGTTAAAGGTGTAACAATGCTTGAAGACAATATGATAAGCAAATTAGAAGACCATTTCCTCAAACAGCTTGGAGAGCAACACATAAGTTGCAGCTGGTACATACAGATGTTGGAGGACCTCAAAGAGTATAATCTTTGAATGGTAATAAATATTATATTATATTTATTAATGACTATTCAAGATTTTGTTGGATTTATTTCTTTAAGTTCAAGACTGAGGTTGCTAATATATTCTGAAAATATAAAGCATTTGTGGAAAATCAAAGTGGTTGCAGATTATTGACAATAAGATCAGATAATGCAAAAGAATATGTAAATAACACCTTTGACAGATTTTGTGAAGAAACCGACAAAAGCACCGCTACTCCAATGAACCAAAAGGAAAAATTCAGCAAAGATGACGGGACTAATAAGGTTGAAGAGCGTCAATTCAGAAGCCTAATTGGTTGTCCAATGTATCTTACTGCAACCAGGTTTGACATCATGTTTGCAGTAAGTATGCTTTCAAGATTTATGCATTGTGCTAGTGAAGTGCATTTTCAAGCTGCCAAACGGATTGTGAGATATATCAAGGGGACTATAGACTATGGTGTCAAATACACCCACTCTTAAAATTTTCAGTTTTACGGTTATTTTGACAGTGATTGGGGAGGTTCAATTGATGACATGAAAAACACAACAGGTTTGCTGTTTCAGCTTAGGTTCAGGTATGTTTTCATGGAGTTCAAAAAAACAAGATATAGTGGCTCAGAGTACAACTGAGGCAGAATATGTGGCAGCCACTGCAGCAGTAAATCAAGTTATTTGGCTAAGGCGTATACTTGTTGATTTACATATGGAACAAAAGGAGCTTACACAGATTCTTGTTGATAATCAAACAACTATTTCCATTTTAAATAATCCTGTTTTTCATGGCAGGACTAAGCATTTCAAGATCAAGTTGTGTTTTTTGAGGGAAGCACAAAGAGAAGGTGAAGTTAAATTAATTTACTGCAGAACTAAAGATCACGGTGCAGATGTCTTAACAAAAGCTCTTCCAAAATTCAAATTTGAAGCTTTAAGAAATAAACTAGGTGTTTGCAACTATTGAGACAAGGAAGAGATATGTTGAACGTGTGCCGCTAGCTGCAGAAGTGAATGTTTAGGACCTATTCTTTAGGATAGTACTGATTCTGTTTTTATCAGTTTAGAAAATATATTCAAAATAACAGTTGGGTTATGCCTAAAAATAAGATATATTTGTTTTGTATTTGTTTTATTTTAAACTCTATTTAAAGAGTAAAATAAACAACAGTATTTCATCCTCCATAAAATATATCTTCTATTTCTAAAATTTCTACACTAATAGACTACTATCTCCCTATCTGATTTATCTTTTACAACTATTACCTGTGAAGATAGTAGCAGTCTCAAAGTGCAGCCTACGTCAATGGCATCAACCAAAATTGAGGTGAGGGCTTCGTGTGATGGAAGATGTTATGTTGCAGATCACAGGCCTATCAAGAGCATCTTTTTTCCACCCTCAATTTATACCAACTATTGGACTTATTCCATGTTCTCTTTTGTTGGGTCAACCTTCAAGTTCCCCACAATTCACAATTCTCACATGTGTTAACTTTGATACTTGATTTGTGACTATATCAATTATGTCCATGTGTAAGGTTGCTGAGAGGCAAGACCAACCCAATATATTATTATTGTATCATTGGGAGTTTGATTTGTCCTCTATTGTCTAAAGCAAATTGAGAATACATGTTTCTTTGAAGGGGTTGGTTGGGTAAGTATTAAATAGAGTTGGTTAATTTATAAAATATATCTATGCAAATATTCTTTGTTATTTGAGTGTTGTCTTACATGGAGTACAGACAGAAAAATTGAATAATTTACAAGTAAAAAATACACACAAATCTATATTATCTTAAGGTTTTAAAGACGAAGATAAAGATATATTTTCTTATATAATTACTGGTCCCTTAAGTGAATATTGGCCTAATATTATCCCCTCGTAAACATCCTACAGTAGTATCAGAGTTTGCATGGTTCGTCGTAACCGACTTTGTCGAGTGCGAAATTGAGTTATATTCTCGAGTCTCGTTGGTGAACACCAACTGGATTGAAAGAGGAGAGCGTTTTGTAGGAATTTTGTATACCAATTTTTTTCCAAAATGCCCCAAGTAACTAAGCAAAATCCATAAACACTTACACAGAATGCTAGTTCAGGATGGTGGTGAGTGATGATAGCAACATTGCTGCTTTTGGTGGAAAGGATGGAAAGGCAAGTAATAAGAGGAACGCATTGATGATATATATTTGAGACTTGCATTTTCTTTGAATGGAAGAGGCACTACAACCTCACTCCTCTGATAAAATTGTCTCTCTTATTCAACTCCAGGGAACTTGTGAAATGATTACTGAGGGTAGCTAGGTTCTTACATGAAGATAGAGCCAACCATAATGATAATGATAGTACAAGACATGTTAATAATATGGAATTCACATCTTGTTTATTCGCATAATTTATATCCTAAAACCTAGTTTTGAGCCTTGCAGAAATATTCAAACTTTTCCATCCCAAAGTTCTTCCAAGGTCTTGTAAGGCCCATTTTCAGATAGCCACATGTCCCCTGTGTATTGCCTGCGCTGTGGAACCTGACTAATCCTCTCCAGATCCTCTTCACTCAACTCAAAATCAAATATGTCCAGGTTCTGCTTCATCCTCTCCTTGTTGGTGCTTTTAGCCATGGCACTTGACCCTTGTTGGTACGCCCATCTAAGTGCAACCTGAAATGACAGTATCACCATCAATTAATAAAGCATCACTTTCTGTTGGCTGTTAGCAAAAATGTTTTAATAGCAAAACCAAATCAAGAACCATGTTCTCAGCCCCTCGCTTTCGTCAAGGGTAGTTTTGATACTGACCAATTTTACCACTCAACATTTGATAGTAGTGTTGCTATTTACAAAAATCATTCACTACATTCTCTTATATGGACTAAAATTTTTTGAAAATCATAAATTTTGTCAGTCCTATTTCTTAACGAGTCTATTTCATAATTTTGTTAGTTTTTAATAAATTTCAATGGTAAAATATTTGTTAGGAGTGTGTTACAGCATTTACTGCTAGCACTATGTTCTCTTTTTTGTTGTGAGTGATTGATTGCTTTTTTAAGTCACAAACAGGGGCTTGTCTTTCTTCTCAATTTTCTAGAATATGTGAATTATTAAAAGTCACAGTTGATGATTAAGTTGTTCCATTTTTTGCTGAAAGTTTACTTGAGCTATGGACTTCCCTTTCGCCTTTGCTATGTCTTGGAGGATTGGATTCTCCATGACAGCTCCTGAACCCCAAAATATCTTGTAAGCACCGAGAGCTGACCAAGCACTAACATGAATTCCCTTGCTGCCATGATGGGTTCATTTCCACCTGAAAAAACCACAATCAGGAACATAACATGAGTACCAAGAAGTTCAAAACCAACATAATAACTAAGCACCAAACCAAATATATCTCGAGTAGACACATTATGCTACCTGGTTGACTGCAGGAGAAATTGTGGCTATTTCCAAGATTTTGGTGAGTTTTTTGATGCCATAATTGCATATGCCAATAGACTTTGCTAATCCCAAATTGTAGCACTCTTCCATACCTTTCCATGTACCCTCTATATCAAAAGGCAGCAAATCTTCCTTGGAAAAAAACAGTTGGATTCTCAACCTCACTGGCCAATGAATCAGATAGAGATCCACATACCCCATCCCCAGCTTTCTAAACAACACACAAAAAGTGTTTAAGCAACATTAATAGTCAGAAAAGTAAAACTTGCATGCAGTTTTATTCGTACTTTAGACATTGCTCTGCCATTACAATGAGAGTTTTCCTTCGGTTATCTAGATAATAAGGGTCTCTATAAAATATTAACACATATCACCTAAATAAAACTTCAATTCTGATAAGAGAACAGCATAAAAAATATGTATGAAATTCTATCTCAGTTCTATCCCACAAACAATAAAGTGAACAAAAACACTCTATTAAGATCAATTAGGAACAAAGTGAGTGAGTAAGGAGATTATAGGTACTTTAATGTGGTCTTGAGAGCTGGGATAATAAGATCACGGTGTGCATCTGTGTTCCAAGGCTTTGAAGTGATGAAAACTTCATCTCTACTCTTTATGAGGCCTTTCTCCATGGCTTTGGCAACAGCTAAGCCTATGGCTTCCTCTGTTCCATACACAGAGGCAGTGTCAAAATGGCGATAACCAACCTCAATGGCTTCAACATAGATAGAAGCAAGGGTCTCATTTGATGGACAATTCTCAACTGAAGTTCCCATGCCTATAACTGGCATTTTGTGTCCTGAATTCAGCGACAAATCTGGGATTTTCGTTCCTGCCATGTTTCTTCTTTCTTTCTTCCTATCCTTGTTTCTACCTAGGCTACAAATGTGACTAGAATTGGAGATACTATATAGTATCTCTCTTTAAAGGTTCAAGTTTTGTGCTAAAGTTGATTTGATTTGAATGAGGTTGTCTATTATCGTGTTTATAATATATGGAAAGAAAGAATTATTTATAAGATTTTAATTTATATTTTTTGAACCATTATTGTTATGCATGAAAAAAATATATTGATTTCGTAACCACCTATTTTAAAAGTTACAATGGTCTTTTTATATCAGTAATATATAAAAATTAAACTCTTATTTATAAGTTTAATTATATATATATATATATATATATATATATATATATATATATATATATATACTATTAATTATCATCGTGAAAGATCTCTACACATATATCTATTGGAATTTACCTTTTGCTTATGCATGTAATCTTCTTGATTATCTCAATTGATATGACAAAATATTAAATTTCATTGAATATATGTAGAAAGATGTTTTACTTTATACTAATAAGTATAAAATTTTATTTATATTTAATTATCTATGTTTTTGTAAGATTATCGTGTTCATTACATTCAATAAAAATAGTTTTTTAATTAATCTTTTTAATACATAATTAATATATAATTAATATATTTGATTATTCTATTATACATTAATGTTACATTAAAATGGTGATAATTAACATTAAATATATTATTTAAAATATTTTGATAAGTGTATATATTATTTCTCATATTTTTATGATACTTATTTGTAAGTAAATCTCCTATTTTTTAGCATTTAATATAGCTTCCACCACCATTCTTTTTAATAGAGCTTAATCTAATAAACTTTAAAACATTTATTATATAAATAAACTTATTCGAACCCTTTAACTAAAGACAAAGAAGATTATTTATTAGTGTAACTTTTTAGAAAGAACATGACAATTTTAAATCACTGGTTAGAAAAGTAAGTATTTATTTTATATTATTTTCTAATTTTGGATATGATAATTTTGTATTTTAACTTTCTATACCAAATTTTTAAATCTTAACATGAAAATGTTTTGTAGACATGCACTAGGCAATTTATATCCTAAAAAGGATAATTAGAAAAATAGCTAAGTTATAGATATAGAAGTCATTTCTTAATACTTTTATTCAAGTGAAATTATAATTTCAATGATTTTTTTAATATTTGACCACATAAAGTTCCTATCTTTAATTATATCTTATTTTATACTCGCGTCTTTTTATATATAGATATAAGATGAAAACTTAGTTTTATTTTAATTACCCAATATCTTACATTTGAATAATATAGGAAAATAGAAAGTGAACAAGTATTAGTTAGTGCTAATATATTAAAGTGATATGTCGTGAGAATAATTTATTTAAGAGAAAAATATGTATTCGATTTTTATTGTGTACCAAAATTAAGGAAATCAATAATAATTATATTATTATTATTATTATTATTATTATTATTATTATTATTATTATTATTATTATTATTATTATTATTATTATAACCATATTAGTACTCATCTGGTGAAAGTTTATATTGCATGTGATGACCATGTAAGAGAGAGTGATAATATTAGTAGTTTATCAATTTTTCATTTGTTTGATAATATAAAAGTTATGCTAAATAAGAATTGAAATATTATTTAAAACCTTATTTTTTTTAAAAGAAAACTTCTTAAAGAGAATGACACCCTTAAACAGTGCATGTGAGAAAGCAGAAACATCCATGAAATTGATGTCCACTCATTCCCAAAGATCTTCCAGGGTTTTGAAAGGACCAAATTCAGAGACAAAACGTTCACCTTTGAAACCCCTGTGTTGTGGTATTTCCTTTATCTTCTCTGCATCACTCTCACTCAGCTCCCAATCAAATATTTCAATGTTTTGCCTCATTCTCTCACTGTTGAAGCTCTTCACTATTGGAGTTGCACCTTCCTCTATTATCCACCTCAATGCAACCTACAAAAAGAATTGATGTTTTTCATATTTTGGTCTAATCTTGTTTTTAAGTCTTTGTGTAAATACATTTGTTTTAGGTTTTACTTCTTGTAATCTTTTATGATGAAACATGGACTATGATGTTGTATGTTTAATTCACCTGTGCCACACTCTTGTCTTTTTTGACTGCAATATCTTTTAGAATAGGACTGTCCATAACAGCAAGGGAGCCCCACACAGCTCCATTGGCTCCTAGAGGAGACCATGCACTCACGTGAATTCCTTTTTCTTTGCAGAATTTTCTCAGATTTTCCTGTGACCATGCTGCGTTCATCTCCACCTGCAGATGTGGATGCATTTTACACACAACACAGTATATATGCAAAATATTTCAAATGAAATGACCAATATTAATTAAACATATGAATTGTGAAGGTTTTTGATTTACAATTGATCAATGTTGCAAGTAACATGTTAATACCTGGACAAGAGCAGGAGTAATAATAGCATTTTGCATAAGTTCTGAAAGCTTTTTCACCCCAAAATTGCTTACACCAATGGACTTGGCCAAACCCAATTTGGTGCATAGTTCCATGTCTTCCCATATCCCTTTCATGTCCAAAGGAAGAATGTCTTCTTTGCCATACTTGGTCCCTTTTGCTCCTTGTCTCAGCCTCACTGGAAAATGGATTAGGTAAAGATCCACATACTCTAGCCCCAACCTCCTATGAGAATGCAACATTCAAATAATTATACTTTTTTAGTCAAAGAATGAATCTTGCATAAATCACATGTAAGTAACATAAACATTTTGCTCTATTCTTTGATCAAAATTGAAGTTTTATTTCAATAAATTTAAAATTCTGAATTTCAATTAATACAAAATTTAAATAAAAAACTTAAGTTACTCCTCATTTTTATACTTACTTTTATTATCCAACTAATATATCATACTCTTAACACATTTCTTTCCTACTAAAACATTTCTAAATAATCCAACAACAAATGATGTAAAGAATCTAATAATAACCATTTTCATAATAATTTTAATTTAGGTAACTTTCATCCAAAAGGTTAATTTGGAGATAAGGGTTGTCTCCCTCTACATATACTATTGCACTTATATCCATATTTATTGTAAATAGTAAATATAATACAAAAATATAGTTATTATAACTTATAAAATTTTATTTCATTTTCTAAAGTAATCACTAGTTCAATTTTTTCCATTATAACAAAATAGAAACAATTATAACAATCTTAAGAGTAAAATGTAAAAAAATTGGAGACCAAACAATCAATTACAAAAATATATCTCCACACGAAATTCTCCACATTTATTTAAAGCATCATAACACAAAAACAATTAAAATTAATAAGGATAAAATCTTAGAACTTTTCTTACTCATCACAGTCATAAAACCTAAACAATAAATTAAATGTAAAGAATTAAAAAAAAAATGAACAATGTATACATATGTATATATATATATATATATATATATATATATATATATATAATAAAATTACTGTAATGAGCTCGTGAGTGCTGGTAGCACAAGGCCAGGATTAGCTTCAGTGCACCACAGTTTGGTGGTGACAAAAATCTCATTACGGCTTTGAATGAGACCTCGGTCTAGGGCTTGTGCTATGGCTTGGCCAAGAGCTTCCTCAGAACCATAATAAGCTGCTGTGTCAAAATGCCTGTATCCAACTTTGATGGCTTCAATGAATGCAGGGATGAGCACATGGGGTGGTGGTAATGGCACTGTTCCTGTGCCAAAACCCAACATTGGCATCTTCTGCCCTGAGTTTAGCACCACTTCTGGTATTGCCTTTGCCTCCATTGTTCCTGTGAATTCGAATCAAACTCAAACAATTTCAAAACTTAACTTAGAGGAGAAGAGCTCAACTTGTATGAAGAGTTTTTTTTATACTATTCACTTATAATAACACAGTCTCCAAAACTAGACATAATTGAATGGTCCTATGATACTGTTCAACATAAGAAGTAATAGGATGGTCCAATATTAATTATGAATAAACTTCAATCCTACATAGTAAAATTATATATATAAATTAAATGATAGTCAGTTTTACCTTAATTTAATTGATGGTATAAATTATTTATGAAGAACATCTTCTTAGTTTAAATTTTTAATTAATTATCTTCTTAATTTTAATATAATTATATACAAAGTAATTTTAATATAAATATTATGAGAATAAAAATAACATGAAAAGAAGTTGAATTATCTTTTTATACCATTATCACAGTGAATTATAAATATGTTAATCAACCACTTCGTTATCCAATTATTCCTTTTAATTGTGTTTTCAAATAATAATATGAAAATTCTTTATATATAGTCTCTTCGTCCTTTGTACTCACTCTCCAGATATTTTTTATATGGTATCCTCTTTACGCCTTGATTTTCTATTATAAATGAAAATACATGGAGCACTATCAATAACTTTTTTTATCAAGTTTAAATAAATATTTTTATAAATATAATTTTAAAATAAATAACTAACAATTTTATTTCATATTTTATATGATTTTATTTTATTTAAAGGATAAAATAAGTATTTTTAAAATTATACTAATCGAAGATATGTAAATATTTTCTTATATCATGTATGTAAATATTTTCTTATATCATGAACAAAGTGTGAAAGTCAATGAGAAACTTTTCACGTAAAAAGAAGCAATTATGAAAACTAAACATTTCAATTAAATGAATACTCTAAAGTCTTCTTCACTATGAGAATGTAATTAATTATAAGTACTTACAACGAATTATGTATAAATAAGATTATAGTATTAATACAAAAAGAGATATGAAATGTTTTGGGCGTATTTTCTTTATAATAATAATAATAAATAAAATTATCAAAACAAATACAATAACATTTCTTCTTATTTATTTTTCAAATAATTTTTCTTTTCTTTATCATACAATTGTAATAATTATGTCTTTTTTTAAGACAGATTTAAATGTTGATGGAAGCTATATCCCTAGGATGGACGGCATGGGCATAGGGGGACCAATTCTTGCAGAAACTGAAAATCCAACGTGGGCTTACATGCTGTCGGAATTTAGGGCACCAAAAACTTAATTTTTTAATGTGAATGCCTTGAAGTTATCAATGATTTTAAATAGAGGTTTCTTTTCAACATGTGACACTATATGTCAAAGGTAGAGTTTAAGATAAGAGTGTTGTAGAATCAGAAAGATATTGCAAAATCTACTGTGAAGCTTCCTAAGTTTTGGTTACAGTCGCAGAGCACATTTCCAAGCTTTGGTTACAGTCGCAGAGCACATTTCCAAGCTTTGGTTACAGTCGCAGATCATATTTCCTACATCTAGGCCTAGTGCAACAATGTGATAGCTGAATTTCAGGGGCAGGGTTGCACAATGTTGTATATAGGCTATTACATGGAGATGGGTCTCTTATTTATATTTTAGCTATAAATAAATTATTTCATATTGTTGTAAAGATACATGTCACTTTTTTTTTTTTTTCTTCTTTTCTCTTAGTCCTGCATTTATATATTTTTTTAAGAATTTTTTATTAATTTCTGAATTTTTTGAAAAATTTCTATTATATCTGGTGACTTCTATAATATTTCGCAAATAAGTTCTGAAAAACTTGCACAATATTCGAAATAAATTCTTAAAGACAAAGATTTTATACGTAATAGAAATAAAGTTTTTTCGTATGTCAATTATTTTTTACAACCATAAATCTGAATTTTATTTTATCTTCTTGTAGAGAGACTCTTTTGGTTTGTTTCTGAATAATTTTGTTTATACATTACCAAAATGTATAATAATAAAAATAATAAATTTTAAAAATATGTAACAAATTTTAACAATGTGTTCACAAATGTTCATGTGTTAGTGAAGGTTCAACTTTCTTCTTCAGAATGTGAATCCTTGAAATCAAGAAAAACGTTTAGAAGACCTATCCAACTCATTATTTTTATTGTCACCCTAATTCATTCAGATATCATTATTATAATAATTATAAATAAAATTATGTCTAGAATTTTTAAATGTTTGATCATATAAAAATATTACGCTATAAATCAATTATTCAAAACC
Source organism: Sphenostylis stenocarpa (assembly GCA_963425845.1). Taxonomy (NCBI): domain Eukaryota; kingdom Viridiplantae; phylum Streptophyta; class Magnoliopsida; order Fabales; family Fabaceae; genus Sphenostylis; species Sphenostylis stenocarpa. Next base: position 68,583,223 of record OY731401.1, on the reverse strand, counting down.
TTGTTTTTTTTAAAAGGAAACTTCTTAGGAGAATCCATACACATAGTTTTCCACTTTAAACAATGGATATGAGAAATCAAAATCAGCCTTCTTGAAATTGATGTCCACTCATTCCCAAAGATCTTCTATAGTTTTGAAAGGACCAAATTCAGAGACAAAACGGTCACCTTTGAAACCCCTGTGTTGTGGTATTTCCTTTATCTTCTCTGCATCACTCTCACTCAGCTCCCAATCAAATATTTCAATGTTTTGCCTCATTCTCTCACTGTTGAAGCTCTTCACTATTGGAGTTGCACCTTCCTCTATTATCCACCTCAATGCAACCTGCAAAAAGAATTGATGTTTTTCATATTTTGGTCTAATCTTGTTTTTAAGTCTTTGTGTAAATACATTTGTTTTAGGATTTAGTTCTTGTAATCTTTTATGATGAAACATGGACTATGATGTTGTATGTTTAATTCACCTGTGCCACACTCTTGCCTTTTTTGACTGCAATATCTTTTAGAATAGGACTGTCCATAACAGCAAGGGAGCCCCACACAGCTCCATTGGCTCCCAGAGGAGACCATGCACTCACGTGAATTCCTTCTTCTTTGCAGAATTTTCTCAGATTTTCCTGTGACCATGCTGCGTTCATCTCCACCTGCAGATGAGGATGCATTTTACATACAAATGAGGATGCATTTTACATACAACACAGTATACATGCAAAACATTTTAAATGAAATGACCAATATTAATTAAACATATGAATTGTGAAGGTTTTTGATTTACAATTGATCAATGTTGCAAGTAACATGTTAATACCTGGACAAGAGCAGGAGTAACAATAACATTTTGCATAAGTTCTGAAAGCTTTTTCACCCCAAAATTGCTTACACCAATGGACTTGGCCAAACCCATTTTGGAGCATAGTTCCATGTCTTCCCATGTCCCTTTCATGTTCAAAGGAAGAATGTCTTCTTTGCCATACTTGGTTCCTTTGGCTCCTTGTCTCAGCCTCACAGGAAAATGGATTAGATAAAGATCCACATACTCTAGCCCCAACCTCCTATGAGAATGCAACATTCAAATAATTATACATTTTAGTCTAAGGAGAAATCTTGCATCAATCACATCTAATTAACAACTAAACATTTTATGATTTTCCAATCAAAATTGAAATTTATAAATAATCTTTGTAATTCTTGTTTTTCTCTGAATATCAAAAGTTGAGTGAAAAAAATTGTGAGATATTTCTTCATTTAATATATATTATTATCTGGATCATATCACTCCTTATTAATATAACAAGATCTCACACTAGTATAATTTATAACATAATATCAAACATGAAATTTATAGGAACATGTATATATAATCGAATATCAAGTGATTTGATGAACTCATCAACAGTTGTTTGTTTAAATTGACTTTGATACTAATAATATTGACTTAAGTCAATTAATTTCATCATACAAGTTAGTTCATATTGTAAGAATTGTCTCTTATTTACTTATTTTACACTTTAGTCATATAAATAATTGATGATAGAATAATAATCATATATTTTCTTTTAGAAATTAAAATTGACAATGTTCATCAAATAATTAAAAGTTAATTTTGATTGAAAAATGATAACAATTGTGCTTACCACCACCACATACAACTAATCAAATGTAGATATTTTCAAAAGTCAAAATTATAACAATCAAATAAAAGGGTAAGAGAATTACTGTAATGAACTCTTGAGTGCTGGTAGCACAAGACCAGGATTAGCTTCAGTGCACCACAGTTTGGTGGTGACAAAAAGCTCATTACGGCTTTGAATGAGACCTTGATCTAGGGCTTGTGTTATGGCTTGGCCAAGAGGTTCCTCAGAGCCATAATAAGCTGCAGTGTCAAAATGCCTGTAGCCAACTTTGATGGCTTCAATGAATGCAGGGATGAGGACATGAGGTGGTGGTAATGGCACTGTTCCTGTGCCAAAACCTAATCTTGGCATCTTCTGCCCTGAGTTTAGTACCACTTCTGGTATTGCCTTTGCCTCCATTGTTCCTGTGAATTGGAATCAAACACAGACAATTTCAAAAGTTAATTTAAAAAAGAATATGTTTGTATCATTCTTGGCTAATATATACAATACATTGTAACACTGTCTCTAGATGTAAACATAGACAAATGTTCTGATATTACCTTATTAAAAGTGAATGAAACCTAATCTGCGCCAAAAATTTATCTTAAAATAATAAAGGTTTACTCTAATGTTTTGAATTGAGATATCTCAGCACTAATTCATCAAAACAACAAGGTCTTATTGATGGATGAATGACACCACAGTAATTGGTAATATTAAACAGTTTAAAAGAAAGAGGGCGTGTTATTTATAATAATATATATTGAATTAAATTGTTTAATTAATTTAAATAATTTAAACTCGGTTTTAAAGAATGCTTTAATATAAATAGGTAGCATTAAATATCAGGAGTATTGTTTTTCAAAATATATTAATATAAAATCAATGAAACAATTAATTTTTATAGTGTATAAGCGTTACAATTTAAATTAATTAAACGTATTTGGTGTATTTAATAAATAACATTTATTTCTATAGTATAATATAATGGGTTAAATTAGAAATGTTTTATTTATTAATTAATATTTTGTATAGGTAATAAGTACATTAATGTTTATATTGATATATTATATATTTATTTATGGAAACGAATATGAATTGTTTCTTTTTCATTAACTAATACCGCGTATCAATGGATAAAATGTATTGATTTTCCTATTCCGTTCATAAAGAAACACTGTATTTATGAGATTTGATATATACACAATATTAATTAAATATAACATTTAATCATATTAACATTAATTGTATATTAATGAATTATATAAATCATTAATACAACATAAATGTTTATTAAGATTTATATAAATGCTTTAATAATAAATTAATAAATTTTAAGGGATATAAATATATTTTAAGGAATGTATTCATATAATTTTTATTACGAGGAATAATTTTTAATATAATTTTTCAATTTAATTCTTTCAAGTAACGCATTAGAGAACTACCTCTATAAAAGAAAAAGTTGTTTCACAATTTTTTAAATTCCAATTTTTCAAGTAACACATTATAAGTTATAAGACCAGTATTTTTTTATAAATAATTTTTTGTATTATATTAACAAAATATTACTTGAAGAAGATAAGTACTTATAATTTTATTTAATATTGCACAAAAAATTGATATATATACATATATGTGTGTGTATATATATATATACACACATATATATATATACACACATATATATATATATATATATATATATATATATATATGTGTGTGTGTGTGAATAAAAATTATTAAGAAATTATTTTTAATATATTATGGACAAATTACTTTTTATTTATTTTGATTACGTAAAGATAGAAAAATAAATGAGTAATAGTTATTATGTTTATGTTACATATATTATAGTAAATAAACATAAAAATATAAATACATTTAATTATTTTTGGCTAAGATAAAATAATTTAGTGTGACATTTAAAAAAAATAAACTGCATTACTCTCAATAAAAATTATAATTATAATATTAAATTGTATAAGTAAATTATATTCTTAAAAATAGGTATAATGTAGGAAGTAAAACAGTAAATAGAAAAATAAATAATGATACCAAAAACAATAAAAATCAAGATTAATAATTAATCAAAAATAAAAAAAAATGTATAATTAGTTTGTTTATATAAAATAATAAAAAGATTATTTATCTACAAATAATCAAATTATTCTGATTTAAAATATTCTGTATAGTCATAATTATTTCAATTAATATATATTTTTTTAGTTTTAAATTATAATTAATAATAAGAACCAAAGAAATATTAAGTGTCAAGCATCTAAAAAAATAACAAAAATAAAATTGTTAGACTAAAATCACATACAATAATATTTACAAATACTTAAACCATATTTAAAGTAAAAATTTATATAAAAAATAATAATTCTGTTAATCAAACGATTGAATCATAACTTTATATTACTTTGTTAATTTAAAATTATATTAAAAAACAATGAAATGATCGATATTTTCATATACTTAATATATATATATATATATATATATATATATATATATATATATATATATATATATATATATATATATATATATATTCCAAGTTTAATGTATGTGAATGAGATGTAAAAATAATAAGTTTTGAAGGGTTCTTTTGGAAGTGTCAACTACATAGATACTGTATACTGAAATAATTGCTTTGTATCATGTGCTTCAAATGTTTTGGGATCAAGGCATTCACCACCACTATAACAATGAGATCTCTATCCTTATGCAGAGAGAGTGAGATTGTATTAAACAATTAAGAACAATTTCAAAATGAGCAGAAAATTAGAAGAATCAAGTAATGAAACAAAGTATAATTATGATAATTGTTTATAATTTAGTTCAAAACTTAGTACATCAACTTGTTAGCACAACACACTAGATTAGTATATTACTGTGTATTTTTTTTATTTTTTTTTGGAATTTAGACAAAATATATCCTCTGAAGTCACACCTCACCATCCCAAAGATCTTCCAAGGATTTATAGGGTCCATCTTCAGAGATAAATTCTCTTGCTAAGACAGCCCTAAATTGTGGAATTTTCTTGACATTTTCCAAATCAACTTCACTCAGCTTCCAATCAAATATTTGAAGGTTTTCTTTCATTCTTACTTTGTTGAAGCTCTTCACTATTGGAGTGGCCCCTTGTTCAAATATCCATCTCAATGCAATCTACAATACAAACAGTAGAAGCATAAAGTTCCCATGAGCCTGGGATGTTGAAAGACTGTTGAAGAGTAACATGATATGTAATTACACTATTGGTAAAAAAATAGAAGAAACACTTGAAGAGTGATATCATATCATGAATGCAGCACAAGCAATTTTGTACAGCCAAATTTGTTTGAAATCTTCATCCCAACAAGCAAAGAAAACTTAATTTTAGTATTATGTGACTAGGAAGCAATCAAAGACCAGAGAAATTCCAGAAAAGAACTTCACCTGTGCCACACTCTTGCCTTTTGCAATTGCAATGTCTTTTAGGATTGGACTCTCCATCACAGCAAGGGAACCCCAAGAAGCCCCATAAGCTCCCAATGGGGACCACGCACTCACATGAATTCCTTTTTCTTGGCAGAACTTTCTCAGATTTCCCTGCTGCCATGCTACGTTCATTTCAACCTGTATGCAGTATGTTCTTGGACAAATGAGAACGACAAAGCTCTATAGAGATAAATATGGAGTTATATTTCCTAAGGTATTTGCATAAGTAGACCAACTTGTCCAAGAAGATTCAAATTTGTAATTTCAAGTATTAGTTAAGCCTTACCTAATATACCCCTCTGAAATTCTACCATATCTGATAGCTCACTTTCTAAGAGGATATAACATTTTATTAAGTCGAAATATAAATCTTTCATTTAATACAACGAAGAGGACTAAAGACAATCACTTAATAAAATACATGAAGCAGAGATAATGGAGCAGCAAAGAAAAAATAGTGAGTTCATGCAGGTAAAAATGGGATAGATGTGACACTAGTACCTTTAGTTATGTATACATGCCATTGTCCCAAAATTCTACCACATATCTGTCACAGGAGATATTGCGACATTTTCTTAAGTTGAAATATAGATCATTTATTTAATAAACATCCCATTGAGGATTAAAGACCCCTCTCAACAAAATATTAAGTCCAAACCAGCAATTTCTCCATCATTAAAGCAAAATTAAGAAAGCATATTGATAATGCTCACTCATACATAACCGGGAAGATGTGTACCTGATTAACAGCAGGGGTAATAGTTACATTCTGCAGAAGTTCTGAAAGCTTTCTTGCTCCAAAATTGCTGACACCAATAGACTTGGTTAAGCCTAATTTAGAGCAGTCTTCCATGGCTTTCCATGTCCCTTTTATGTCAAAAGGAAGCACATCCCCTTTGGAAATGTTTCCTGCAACTCCCTGTCTCAACCTCACTGGATAATGGATTAGGTAAAGATCCACGTACTCAAGTCCCAACCTCCTATCAGAAGCTTCAAAACCAAACAAGAGTAACAACAATAGAGTCAATTTTGATACAATGTAAGTGGAAAAACTTTACAGTGTTAACAAATTAGAAATCACTCTAAATATGAACTTTTAAAGAAATTATTACAAAAGTCAACCATTTTATCATATATGACAATTCATGATGATTAGAGGACATTGTAGAAAAAACTTTACACTGTATGATGGACTTACTGCAGTGATTTCTTGAGTGCTGGGAGGACAAGGTCAGGATGAGCATCAGAACACCATAGCTTGGTTGTGACAAAAATGTCACGACGATTCTTAATAAGACCTTGGCGTTGTGCTTGTGCCAGAGCTAGACCAAGGGCCTCCTCAGAACCATACAGAGTAGCAGTGTCGAAATGGCGGTAGCCAGCTTCAATGGCAGCAATGAACACTGGGATGAGTTCATCATTTGGTGGGAGGGGTATAGCTGCAGTGCCAAAGCCAAGCATGGGCATGCTGTGGCCAGAGTTTAGTACCACTTCTGCTACTACCTTTGCTTCCATCGAAGTGTATCTACTGTCACCACTGATCTACAAGCTGCCATCAAACAACATCAACAATAACAACAACAACAACAAAGTCTTATCCCAATAGGTGTAACAATAATAATAACAACAACAAAATTCTTATCCTCATAGGTGAAGTCGACAACGTGAATCACACAATTTCAAAATTTAAGGGTGTTTGAAACAACTTCCACAGAACTTATCTGAGTTTATTTTACTATCCAATCACTTCAGGCAGGTGTTTGAATAGCATGTTTGCTTCAGCTTAACTCTAATGAATTAAAAATTCTCACAAAAAGTTAAAAAAAAAAATGGAATCATTTCTTCAAAATAGAAGGAAACTTTAAGAAGTGGCTCGCAACTTATAGCAACCACAAAATCAAAGTTTTGGGAATCACTGCGACCGCAATTGCATCTATATTTTACACATTTGTCCATAATTTTCCATAATATAAAAAACTGCCACAAAACTGAAATCACAACTGTAATTTAAAACCTTGCAATTGCAACTCATCTTAGGATGACACTCAAAATCAAAAAATGTTTCTAGTTTTCATACGATCACTTCATCACTCGACCAAATTTTTAGGACCAAAGAGTTTTTAAATCAAGAACAGTTTTGGCTCAAGCAATGATTGGGTAAATGAAAGGAGATGTATCACAGAGGAATGGAAATAATGAAATATCAAATCAGAAGACATCTGATCCATATTTTGGTATTATTCCATCTCATTACTCCCAAATGGTGGAATAAGAGAGAATAAGTTCTACTAGTTTCTACTGTACTTCAATTTCATTTCATTAATAAAAATAATAAAATATAATTCCATTATATTTAATTTCTTACATTTTATATTCTTCCACTAATCTAAAACATAGGCATAAGAATAAATCAGAATGGAGTTACATAAGTTTAAGAAAAAAAAAACTTGAACAAAGAACTCAAATAGTTTGTTTGAAGAAATAAGGTACCGATCGGAATTGAAGACACTTAAGTTGGTTGGTTTCCTTTTGGAGGTATGAAGAACGGGACGAGAGATTATGGAAAGAGAAAAATCTTCCACCCACTGCAGTACACTTGAAAACGTGGCTCCAAAGTACAATTTTATCCCTACTTTTAAACCACAATAATTATTATTATTATTATTTACAAAATATGGTTATTATGCTAATCTAATCCAGCTAGTTAAGATCGTTATAGTTACATTAATTAATTAAACTAATATGTTCTGGATCCACATGTTTAGAGATTCTAATTTTTTATTCTTATTAAACACTTTGTCCGAGGGTTTATGCTTAAAATGGCAAAATCTTAGGTCCAGTGATACCCATCCGTAAAAAAATTTGGGACATGATAGTTTTAACTTACTCCATCTACACTATCAATTTGGCAATTTGGCAATTTGGCAACTCAAGGCAAGGTGGATGGGATGGGTTGGTAAGATTTTTTTTTAAAATATTTATATATTAAAATTAAAATAGAAAGATTATAATTAAAAATATTATTTTTATTTATATTATTAAAATATGTAAATATATTATAATATTATAATTTAAATTATAAAAATAAATTAATTAATTTAAATTATTAATTATAATTAGTTATTTTAATTCATAAATATATTTTTTTAATTTATCTAAAAAAATATTAATTAATAAATAAAAATTTAAAAATTATTTATATAATTAAAGATATATTTCAAAAAATACATATAAAAAATTTTATATTAAAAAAAATTATTCTCAATCCGTCGGTCTGTATTTAACGTGCAGACTGAGGTATGTGATTCATCCTGATTATGGTAGATCAGTGTATCACATCTCATTTTTTACAAGTCAAAAATGGGATTGGTTAATTTATTTTGTCATTCCTAAATTACGCTTGATTCAATTTATTTTAGTTTTTTTATATCAAATAATTATTTAAATTAAACATAAAAATTAAATATAATTTAGTTTAGTTTGTTTTTAAAATAATATAAAATCTTAACTAATTTAAATTAATTTTTCTTGTTTATTTTGATTTTTTTTAGTTTTCATTATTATAAAATTATTAAATATTTTTTTTAAAATTTAAATATTTTATAATAAAAAATTATCAAATAAAAACACAAGTAAATATTTTTATGACTAGTTTTATATTTATAAATTTAAGTTTTTATATATTTATTAATAAATTACATAGTCCAATAATTATAAATTAATATCATATTTTGATCAACATAAATATATTATAAATAAAATAAAATCATAACATAAAACAATATAAAAAATGTATTGTGTATGTTGATTAGTTTCTTAATTAATTTTAAAAATATAATATTTATTTTAATAGAGTGGTTTTATAAAGATTGATTTTTTATTATTTTCGGTCTAAAATATTAGAATTAATTAATAGATTAATTCTATTATGTAACTCATGTGAAATATAATGATTGACCAAAATGTGATTTAATAAATATATAAGGACATATTGGTTATTATGAGAAGTCATAATAAAATAAGGCTAAAAATAAAATAAAAACTTACAAATTTGATGGGCGTTGGTTAATACGGGGAATTAGGATTTTCTCTCTGGTCCTTCTCACATTAAGTCATCAAAAAAGTGTGATTTGAAAAAAGAAAGGCAAAGAGATAGATTGAGAGAAAAAGTTTGGAAAACAAAGATATTAAAGAAAGCATTCTTATTGGATATCTCTCATGGATTAAGGTTAGTTTTCTTATGATGATTTATGTTAATATACAAGAATCATGAATCTAAAGATCTTGTAGTTTTGTAATGAATTAAAAACATAGGAAAACTACATAATGATTCATATCTGGTATCAGAGTCATTGTTATTAAATTTATGATCCTTTTCTTATAATAGTTTTTTCCAAATTATGATAAACCCTAATTATGAATTTAGGGATTTCTCTATCAAATTAGCATGAACCTTAATTTATCCCCAAAGGAATCCTAGTTAAAAGTTGTAGGGAGTTTATGTTTTTTCAGCTGTAATTGATTTCAAATTGAAATTATAAAATTATGAATATTTGTAATTTGATCAAACAATTTCAAAATCTCATAATTGTTTTACGAATTGAATTGAATTGTTTCCATTGTGTTTAAGTTGCCCATAAAAATTTCAATTGATGACAATTTCACTTTTACATATAATGTAAATTGAAATTATGTATTTCAATTTTATTTATGATACATAATATTTTATTATGTGAATAATGTACATATTTATTAAAATTAATGAAAATTTTTATGAATCTTTAATAGTAATTAAAGATGTTTTTTATTTGAAATTAAGCATGAATAATTCATTTATAGGTTATAATTAAAGTTCATTATTATAAGACATTTCAGGATCATCTAAAAGTTGATTATTAATGAGCATAAATGTAGATAATTTTGTGTGTGTGACTAGTTTTATTTATATACCCAAAGGTGTAAGGTAATTCTAGTGGATGCATATTTTAATAATCATTAATGTTATAAAATGGTTAGCATTATATATTTGTGTATTAGTGGATCTCCCAAAGAAGAACATTAGTATGCATAGAATGATTATTTATGTTTGAATATGTATTTATATTTAATTTTTATGACTCAAGATGTTAATGTTAGGCATGTGATAATTGAAGTATCAGTTTTAGTATCTCAACATTCGCTCACTTTGTCACTATAAGAAAATTGCATATTTTCGATGGATTTTTACCAACGAATTTGTAGCCGTCGGAAAATGAGTCCTTGTCGACGGATATATCTATCGGTAAATCCGTCGGTAAATTAACAATAAATTTCTGACAGGTATATCCGTCGGTAAATTAACAATTATTTACCAATGGAAATATTCGTCGGTAAATTCATCGCAAATTAACAATTAGTTACCGATGGATATATTCGTTGGTAAATTCGTCTCTAAATTAACAATTATTTACAGACGGATATTTCTATCGGTAAATTAACAATTTGTTACCGATAGATATATCCGTCGGTAAAATTATATAATAATTACTTAATATATTCTAATAAATTAATTATTCACCTAATTAAAAAATTAAATATTTTTTATTTAATAATTTAATTTAATCACAATTAGATTAATTTATAATAATTTATTAAATTAAATAATTTTAAAAATAAATATTTAATTATATATAAATATATCAAAATATATAAATATATCAAAATATATTTTTATTTATATATTTACATGTATATACATTTATTTGTATATAAATATAATTTATTTGTAAATTATTATCAAAAATTTCTAGTAGTTTAGTGGTTGGAGTATCGGTCCCTAACTCTAAGGTACTGCACTACAAGAAAAATCTGGAATTACCGACGGACAAAATCCAGTCAATAACAACAAAAATCCGTCGGTAAATACATATTACCGACGGATTAGCGACGGACAAAATTCGATCGGAAATTGTGTTGTCGGTAAATATTACCGAACGGATTAAAATAACCCGTCGGTAATTACCGACGGATATATCCGTCGGAATCACTGTAGGTAATTACAGACGGATTTATCCGTCGAATCTGCTGTAGGTAATTACACGACGATTTATCCGTCGAAACTGCTATAGGTAATTACCGACGGATTTATCCGTCTGAAGCTGCATGAGGTCATTACCGACGGATTTATCCGATCGGAACTCGCTGTAGGTCATTACCGACGGATTTATCCGTCGAAATCAGTCGGTAATATCCAAATTTCTTCCTGAAGCATTTCAATTTTTCAATAAACCATTTTTCCTGCATATCACACATTTTATATCAGGAACGCTACACCAAATCCAGTTCCACTGTTTCAGATCAATAACAACATAAATATAGGACTAAATATAGGACAAATAACCTCAATTGAAATTAAACATAGGAAAAATAATCTCAATTCAAACAAATGACATATAATTCAAACTATTTATAAATAAACTTAACGTGTAAGAGTAACTATGGTTAGAAAGTAGAATAATGTCAAATACAATATTATCCGATAAAATATCTAATAATGGGAATAATCGGAGACTCGTTGTCGTTGTTGTTCGGGTTATCCTGTTGTTCGGGTTGTCCTGTTGTTCGGGTTATCTTCTTCTTGTTGAGGTTGTTGTTGCTGACTATCCTGTTGGCGTTGCTTGAATGAGGGATTGTGCACGGAGGTAGGAATTGAGCGACTGCACCCACAAGTGATTGAAACTCCCGAAATTGGTGCTCTAGTCGCTCATTATGCTCCCTTGTTCGACGAATCTCTTCCCTCGGTTCATTCATCTCTTCAACATTAACGGAGGAGCTGGCTGCTTGAGTCCGATGCTTGAGAATATCGGACCCACCACGATAACAATGACCAAGTTGTCCAGCTCCATATAATCTTCCCTTATTTTTCCCTCCAACGAGTGTCTACCCAACAGCGAGACCTAATAAGATCATCCTCTGCAGAGTCCGTAGGAGTAGACTCGCTTCGCCAACACGAGGAACCAGCGAGATGACCTAGCTTGTGAAAGTCTAGTATGAAATTCCTCCTATTAGTACAAACAAAGAAATGTTGTAATATGATCAACTTTACTTATCATAAAATAAATCAAATGTGAAGAAACTTACATGTGTCTTCCTAGACCTTTCATCAACAAAATGACCTGTATTTTTTTTATATGGAGTCTCATTGGAAGATCTCATCAACAAACATCGATCTCCCAAGCTCTTTTGCACTGCATTACATTGACAAAATAAGAATTATATACAACTTATTTAGCCTTATATAATTCTAAATATATGTTTAAAAGACTTACCATACGCATGGCATGTTCATGTGTGGTGATGGAGCCACCGTGTGTAGGCTTCCCCCTTTCGGATGCTCTGTTCTTTTGGGCCTGCACACATTTGGAACGATATATGGGTGAGCTCCAATGTTCTAGTAACCTGCTCCAAACATGTTCTCCAATCCAATCGGCCTTTGGCCAGCAACTCTTGCATCCCGAAACATCTCACTAAGTCTCGTGAGATGCTTTGGTATGAAAATTCTTCTTTATTTGATTTTCATGTTCCGGTCTCCATTGAACCTTCATCTCGTAAGTAGACATTATTGTACAAATTATATAAAAAAGTACATAAATAAAAAGAAGAAACATGGTGTTAATTATATTAAATATATGAATAAAAAACCTAAGTGTGAAAGAAACATGGTAATTGGTATAATTAAATCTAAATAATCGAGTTATCTAATGTACGTGCTCAAAATATACAAATAGAAACATTAACTATGTTTTTCATTTCCATACTTTTCTTTCCCATTCCCATAATCTCATTTACATGGTCCTCTCGCAACTCTACACAATCATGATGGTCATGGCTCATACTTTTTTCATCATGCTCATAAAATACTGCATTCACATTGAATCTCATTACATTATAGTGCCTAACACCATATCCATAATCTACCCTTAGCATAAGACGCAAATTTTAAAAACCAAATTTAAAATACTGCCACACAAGTTCAATATTAGTAGTTCACACTTGAAACAAATGACTCGCTTTCACTACAAATAAAATGGGTCTGTGTTGAAGAAAAAAAAATGTGTTGTGAGTGTCCATGCATAAAGTATTAGAATGCTCCCATATACATCCCAAGAAAATGCATTTCATGACTCATGCTGAATCACAAGAAGGATATTAATCAAATGATCTCAAGTCTGAAACAAGGAGAGATTTATTTCATGTGCAATCTACCTTGCGCAGTAATAAACTGGAACCCCAAGTACAAATCTTCAATTTCATCTATAATCGAAGAAACTGTTTGGTTCCAAACTATTTTTCTATCAAGTAAAGCATGCATAACCAAGTAAATCAAACTATTTTCTTTGAAACTCTGTCCCATTGCTATAATAGTTTTTTATACTACATAAATCTGTTTGATATTGTTATGCTCATTCCATCACCTTAATTCCATACCGAGAGCGAGAAAAAAAAACTCAAGTAGATTACAACCTATGCTTCTAAAACAAAATCAAACCAATGAGAAACAAAATACATACAAAAAAAACCCTAGCCTCAATAAATCACTGGTTTCGAGTCCTTGAATTAACCATGAAAGAATAGACTTTACCCCCTTAATGGATAGTAAAAGATCAAGGAGGGGACAGGTAAATATTATTCCAAGGCAATTCACGATCAAATTTAAAGAAATGTAAACACTTCAACATCAACAATTCATGAAAAGAAAAAATAATAAGAACTCCCATGTAATGTAAACGTAAACTTTAGTTCATGCTATAAGTAATCCTTCACCACTACCCTACATAATTATCTCAAATATATATAAAGGAAATCAAAACTCTTAATTCATTAAGATTCGTTCATTGTTTGGTTTATAGAGTCTAGATACAATGATGTGGAAGACATGTAGTTCACAATGCTCATAGACTATCCCTAATTAGTCTATAGATTTAACAAAGTTTAGACTAAACCACACATATAGATACTCACGAGAGATGATGATCCAAGTGCCACACTCAAACATACAAAAAAGAGGGATGAAAAAGTCTTGACAGATACATTTCATTTAGGCTAATAACCTATTTCAAGAAAGCTTCCCACATCTCATATGCGAAAGATTCCTCCATACATTCTCGATAAAATCTTAATCACTTTTGTTTAAAATTTTTGTGTTAAAACACACTCTTATTTTCTAGAAAATTAGTTACCTTAAAACGTTGCCGGAAAGACTCCTTATCACTATTAGGAACCACTCCCCATGTCGCCCAAGGTTGAAGGAATTGCTGCTTAATACTCTTTGTAACAGCTTGTGATGCAACCCTAGACGGAAGAAACCTAATTTCAAAGAAAAAGTTATACAATGTATATATAGTCAAAAGAACTAAAACTTAGTTATAATATATATTGATAATTAAATATAAATATTACCCTCGACCATAAGGTTCAATCATGGGTCGATCATGGAGAGCAGGGTCATCTTCTGCAATCTCTGAATCGACATCCCCACTAGACTGTGATGTTCTAACTGCAATCTGTGGGGATGGAATCTGTGTAGGTGGATGTTGTTGCGAGGTGGAAGGACCTGCCATCGTAGCAGGGGATGCTGATGGAGATGAGTTGGGTCCCACAACTAGGGCTGGGGATAAGGTGGGTGTCGGAATCGGGCTGAGGATGGTATAGATGGTACTACATAAGTGGATGGTGTTGTCGGTGGTGTGGGTATAGTAGACACAACGAAGGGGATGGTGCTTGTCGGTGGTGTGGGTATAGTAGGCATAACGAAGGGGATGGTGTAGACCCTACCATAGAGGATGGTGATGGATGAGGTGTAGCAAGTGGAGACGGTATGTCCGTGGGAAGTACCTTCAATACATAACGTGGCCTC
Source organism: Sphenostylis stenocarpa (assembly GCA_963425845.1). Lineage (NCBI taxonomy): Eukaryota > Viridiplantae > Streptophyta > Magnoliopsida > Fabales > Fabaceae > Sphenostylis > Sphenostylis stenocarpa. Next base: position 68,568,223 of record OY731401.1, on the reverse strand, counting down.
TTTTTTTCGCTATTGCTTTCCCTTTATTCCCACCATTGGGTGAAGGTTTAGGTGAGTTAGACCCTCCTGTAGTCATATCTATAGGAAAATAAAATTAGACATAAATAATGATGTAAAAACATATATCAAATTAAGTAAAAACACTTAATAACATTACATATAACAAATCTGGATACAATATGTCCTAGTTATAAAATAAACATTATATGACATAATTGTCCTAATTATGTGGAAAACAAAAGTCTTCTTCTTATTCTTCATCTTCATCATCGTCATCGTCATTCTCATCCTCATCCTCATCCTCATCCTCATCCTCGGTTTCTTCCTCTTGACTTTCCTGATCCTCTTCATCTTGCTCTTCTTCCTCCCCTTGCTCTTCCTCTTCCAACTCTTCAGGATCAATGTCAAAGTCTTGTAAACCAAATATACCTTCAACTTCAATGACTTCATTACCATGTAACATTTCATCTAGTTGGTAAGGGACATCCTCTTCCACACCATCACATTCAATGCGACCTCTTGGTTTTGTTTTGATTGCAACACACCAACCACGTTTATCTATTCGAAATGATGGATATGGGACATAATACACTTGTCTTACATTATGTGCAAGGATAAATGGATCAAATGGTTCATATCTTAAACCCATTCGAATATCTACAATATTATATTTAGGATCTACTTTTGTACCTCTTCTAGATGGATCAAACCATTCACGGTAAAAAAGCACAACTTTTTTGGGATAACTTGAAGAATTGTATTCCAACTCATATATTTTAATAATTATCCCAAAAAAATCATCTTCACCACTTTCTGTCAAACCCTTAACATAAACTCCACTATTTATCGTCTTTTTCCCCTTGTTCCATGCATCTGTATGAAATTTGTATCCATTCACAAAGTATGTGTGCCATTCTTTAACACATCTCATGGGATGATTGGACAAATCTCTTAAGTCTTGATTTCTCATCGTACATGGCTCACTTGTGGATCTACAAATTTAAGAGACATCCAATATTACATTACTATATCTAAAATATATTTAAAATAGAATTATAAGATTCATACTTGCTCCTTGAACCATGTAGGAAAATTTGCATGTATCCGAAGCGAAGCACTGTGATTCGGTTATTTGTTCGACTGCAAGAATGAACTAGCCAATAGTAGAGCATTTCAACGAGTCAATTTGAAAGTCGTAGAAAATTTGACAAAGAAATTGAAAAATAATGTTATTTAAACCTACTCAAGATATGGTTTAACTTCAACGCAATTGATTAATATATGAACATGAGCGGATTTAAATTCGAGCATCGAGTCAACCGGTGACTTAACTCCCGATCTCGAAGGATGACCAACTTGTCGGAAGATTGATAACATTGAAACTTGTGTTTGGCTTTGAAATTCCTTTTCATTTCTGCGTTGTCGTGGTAATAACATGAAGTTGTTGAAATAATGAGAACAAAAATAAGTTGTCTCACGATGTAGGTAAGCTGCACAAATTGATCCTTCAACTTTGGCCTTGTTTTTCATCGATCGTTTTGAATCGCCCATGAATCTAATGAATTAAACAACAATATTATGATTGATAAGTGAAATAAGAATGACATTTAAAAGGCATGGGACAATCATGTTAATACCTTTCAAATGGATACATCCACCTATATTGCACGAGTCCACCAAGCCAAGCTTCATATGCCGGATGAATAGGGAGATGTTCCATTGAATCAAAGAATCCAGGAGGAAATATTCTTTCCAACTTACAAAGAATAATTGGAATATTTTCTTCCATTCTAATTAACACTTCTCTCTTCAATGTTGCAGAGCACAAATCTTTAAAAAAATGACTAATTTCAATAAGAGGATTTAAAACATGTATTGGTAATGCACTAAATGCAATAGGAAGTAAACACTCCATGAATAAATGACAATCATGACTTTTCATGCCATGAATCCTCCCTTTTTGAACATCAACACATCTTGTTAAGTTGGAAGAATAACCATCCGGCATCTTAAGTTCTTTTATCCAATGACAAACTATTTTTGCTTGCTCGAGTACTATATGTGTAGTTTGCTTTAGGCTTTAACATTTTCCCATTAGCTTGTGCCTTCAACTCCAAGTCTCTACGCCTACAATATAAAGCTATATCTTTTCTTGCTTTCTCATTGTCTTTTGTCTTGCCACTTACATTCATCACGAGTGTTGAAAATATTATCAAAGAAATTTTTCTCTATGTGCATAACATCAAGATTGTGTCTCAACAAATTATCTTTCCAATATGGGAGATCCCAAAATATGCTTCTTTTTGTCCAATTATGCCACTCTCCATATCCTTCTATCCTTGTCACACCACATTCAGTTATTTTTGGAAAATCTTTTACTCTTGACCACACTTACGTAGGTGTTAGCCTAGGAGGCGGCCCATCTACTTCAACTTCCCCCTTCGAAAAGCATTAATATTCCTTCTAAAAGGATGATCATTACGTAAGAACCTTCGATGCGAGTCAAACCAACAACTTTTACGGCCATAATTCAATGTAAATGATTTTCTATGCTCCATACAATGTGGACAAGCCAATCTACCATGAGTCCCCCAACCAGATAACATCCCATATGCTTTGGAAAGTCATTAATAGTCCACATCAAAGCTGCCCTCATCATAAAGTTTTGTTTCCTTGAAATATCATATGTGAGAATACCACTCCATAATTTTTTTAAATCATCGATTAAAGGCTCCAAGTAAATGTCAATAGAGGCTTTCGGATTAGATGGACCCGGAATTAGGCAAGTTAAAAACATATATGGCTTTGACATGCACATATCGGGAGGAAGATTATATGGGGTAACAATCACGAGGCCAACAAGAATAAGGTGAAGATGAAGCTTGGATATATGGGTTAAATCCATCAGAACATAATCCAAGTCCGACATTGCGTGGATCAGCGGCGAAAGAAGGATGTTTCCTATCAAAGTACTTCCATGCTTCACCGTCTGATGGATGGCGTAACACACCGAAGTTCTATTGTCATGGTGCCAAGTCATTTGTCCAGCGGTTTGCATTGATGCAAATATTCGTTGTAATCTTGGAATTATAGGCAAGTAAAACATGGCTTTTATTGGGACTGGCTTTTTGTGACTTGTTCCAGTGCTATTGTTGTGATATCTTGGTGTTTGGCAAAATTTACATTCAACTAATGTCGCATCTTTTTTCCATAATCATTGTCGTAGAAAAGCATACACCCATTGACACAACGAGTCAATCCTCTTAGCCTCTAATCCCAATTTTGATACTAATCTCTTAGCATCATAATAAGTTGTGGGCAAACCATCTTTTATAGGTGTGACATCTAACAACATTCGTGTCATAAAGTCTAAGCATTGGTCGGGAATGTTCCAATTTGACTTGCAAGCTAAAAGTCTAACACATATAGACAATTTTGAGTCCCCCGCCCCTTCAAATAAGGGTTTATTTGTTTCGACCAACAAATTATAGAACCTTTGAGTTGCTTCATTTGGTGGCTCTTGTATATTAACCAACTCGGGTCCTTCAAATGAATGATGTTGCAATAGAGAATTGTACATCATCTCTTGCATTGACATAAATTGGTCTTGTTGAGGCATGTGTGCACCACTACTTGAACTATGTACACAATTGTCATCAAAAGTCTCTTCAACATGAGGTATTTGTTCACCATGATCGACCCAAATCCAGTAGTTTTTTTGAACCCTTGCTTGTAAAGGTGAACTTTGACGATTTCATCCTTCAAAATCTTTGTACAGTCGCATTTAGCGCATGGACATCTAATCCCTCCATCACGTTCATAATGCTCATATTGTCGTCGTTGTTCCGATAAACTCTTCAACCCCTATAACAAAAGACTCTTTCAAACCTCTTCTACCACTATAACATCTATCATACATCCAATTGCGATTGAAAGAAATACCATCCATGTTCCGTAATATTGAAGAGAATAAGATCAATTGAAGGAATTGTTTGAAAGAAATCGACCATTAGATTTTGATTCAACTATCTTTCAAATAGAGTGAAAAGACTCAACTAAAACTTTTATATTTTCTAAAAGTTGATACAAATGAAATTTCCTATAGACTTCAGACAAATAGTGAAATTGCACTTCACATCAATTGAAACAAAATCCAATCTAAACATTGGATTCAACATAATAATATTAAGCTACTTTTATGTTGTCAAATCCAATTTAATGTGAATTGAATAACTACAATTATATAAAAGGAAGAATGAACAAGGTTAAATCAAGAAATGTCAATATTCATGAATTGAACTCACCTCAGGACAAATAAATCCCCTTTCAAAAATCGAGTATGGATAATCCTGCAGCTTGAGGAGCCTTTGTTTGGTGTCCGATTTGCCAAGACTTAACCTGCAATGATGACGTTTTAATAACATTTTTAGAATATGAAAGAAACAAAAGGAGTTATGTCATACGGAAAGCTATCACAGTTACAGCGAAAATATGACGAAGATGGAAGAGTGATAAGGAATTGAGAGAGATTGAGGAACTGAAAAAGTATCCACAATGACTGTAATGGAGAACAGAAAAAAAGTGGCAAACTAAATAAAAGAAAATTTAACAATTATCTAACTTGATTTCTTCATTTTCTTTTACATACATCACTTTAGTATTTAACGATAGAACAATAAACTTTTACATCAAACAAACAGAACAGTCATTTGAGGAGCTAAATTTTACGAGACTCATAGATGTGGGTCAATTTCTCTTGATTTCCATTATCATAGATCTTAGCTCTCCCTTTCGATGATATTTAATAGTACAATCTCTTTTCTTTTTCATTTATTGTGGGGATATATCAACTTGTTTCATAACGGTAACAAAAGCTGTGCGGACTAAATTATGATAGAATTGTGAAGTTTGAACTACTACACTTTTTGAAAGAAAGGGTTACGTTTTAATTATTAATTTAACTTTAAGCCTAATAGTTAATGCTTAAGTTAACACTTCGATTTTTCGGATAAACACGAATCTTAAACTACTTTGAAAGAAATACTTCCTACCAATTTTGGTGATTTACTGCACATTTATCGAGTACATCAAACCAGTTTATTTGATTCTTCTATTTAAGTCTACATGATTGACCATCATTAAGGTATTAAAACTCACTACATTATCTACCTAGAACTTCTCGAATCCTGCTTACATCTTCAAGTATCAAACTCTGACACATAGTTCACCTTAATGCACATGTATGTTTCTACCTTTGCATTGACACTTAAATTTAAGGACTCATAATGCTCTTAAAATTCTGCAGAAATCTCCTATGTTTATCATACTTTTAACTACACCTCCACATGGGTATTATCCAACAACAATATGTTTCTACCTTTGCATTGTCAATTAAATAGGGACTCATAAATCTCATGAAGTTATAGCATAGTCTCGTATGTTTTTCATATTTTCGCCCACACCTCCACATGGATATATACGAAATAACAAATAGTGATACAACCCGTTGGAAACAAGCTGTCATCATTTTCAATTTGAATCATTCTCAATTATTCATGACCTTGTTTATGTAGTGTTTCTAACATCCAAAGACACCGAAATTTCTTGTAAAACTTGTCCTAAACAAATATTGATTCCTAAACGAGCGACACTGTCGCACATAGAGACCTAAGGTTAATTGAACCCATTATCATTTCAACACGACCATCAACACATGGATAAAATCATGCCATCAAATGCAGTTGAACAGAAAAACAAAAATAGGATACCAAAGGCACTCCTTGAAACAACTACCAAACATTTCACTTTGAAACAAAAATCCCACATTCCTCACTCACAAAACTCCCAAACATTTTCCAGGTACAATAGCATCTTCAAGCCGTAAAGAAACTCGAGCTTCATAAATTTATCATGCCAACTAATATATATCGATTGCTGATATCAATACAAATAGTAGCAAATAAACCACAAGAAGTTAAATGAGAAGACTACAAGAATTAAGTATCTTAATTTCAGAAGTTCAATTCATTTTACTTTCTTATTTTCTTGCGAGAAAATGGTCTAAACAAGAACCTATGCAAAGAGACAAGATGGAAGGAAATGCACGAAAGTGGAATAAACTATCGCAAATCATAATAGAATAAATCCTCCACTCCATTGCTTGAAAAATTCCTGGATAAATTATCATTACCTCTAATTTAAAAGTTCTAAAATATTATTTTACTCCAATAACAGTTTCAGTCCTATAGCTCTATATCTAGGCATATACAAAAGAAACATCGAGATTACATAATGTATGAAGCATCAAACAAAGAAATTCTAAATATTGGATACACAATATTAAGCATAGATGCGTAAAGTTTCCTTCTTCGAAACTTGTTACAATGATTCACAAAGAAGACAGGTACCCAGTAGAATTTAGACCAAAAGGAATCAATCAACTTTGGAACAAGGAAATAAATCTTCCAGGTGTTATATACACAAAATTAACAAAGCTCAAGTGTAACCATCAACATTTATATCTACCGTATTAAACTTTAGGATAAAGTGGAAGAATTATATGAGCCTAAAAAATAAGCTAATAACAGGACATAAAAAACATATACATACTCTTTGTTGTCAAGCTTCACCTCAGTTCCCCATACTCCGGCAAAAGAACAAGTATCGCCTTCGTTAACGACCCACTGGAATTAGCTTCCCATCCTTACTCGTGAATGCCAGGTCCAACAAGCAATAACTTTTCCGAATTCAGCTAAATCAAACATGAAGAAATACATCAACTCGAGCAAACCAAGAATATCATAGAAATACATCAACTTTTCCGAATTTAAGGATTTCATTCAATAAACTTTGTGTGATCATTCCCCTGTTCATATTTGATTTCCATCAAGCACCACTCAGAATTGGGATATCATTTCACCTTTCGGAACTACTCGTCAAAACATGTTTAAGCATTTTAACTGCAAGAAGACAACAAATGTTTGAACTTGAATGTCTTTCTTATTCTGTTTTATTTGGGAAAAGGAGGGTCATAAATTCTTCCCTTGGCTTCTGAAGAAAACAACCTTAAATTTTCACTACGAGAATCATTCCAATTCATTTATCTAAGCGCATTGATCAAATTTTCAGCATAAATAAGGAAATTCATGAGTTGGAGAAAATCAAAACAATACAAAATTAAAAACCATAACCAAGCAAAGGAAGGTACAAAACCTGCAACGAATTGGGGTGCAACAGCGAGTGGTGGTTCGCGGTGGTTGGTTGGGGCTCACGAATTGGGGTGCAATAGCCACTTCTCGGGGATGTGTTGCCTGCTGGTGATGGGCTGGAGGTGGTTATTGTGCGCGGATCTAGGGTTCGGGATGAGTGGAACAGCAGAAATCAATGGGATCGAGAAAGGAATGGGAGTGGTGTTGGATGGTGGTTCGAAGGTGCGCGGTGGTTGGCGTGGTGGTGAAGGACCGGTGAGGTAATGACCATTTCCAATGAAGGGGTCGCAAATCCAATTAGGGCGCAACTGGTAATGGTGGTTTGCGGTGGTTGGTTGGGGCTCACAATAGCCACTATTGGGGACGTGTTGGCTGCAAGGTGATGGCTGGAGGTGGCTGTGGCGCGCGGATGTAGGGTTGAGGATGAATGGGAGAGGAGAAGTGGATGAGATCAATAAAGGAATGGGAGTGTTGTTGGATGGTGGTTCGAAGGTGCGCGGTGGTTGGCGTGATGGCGGAGGACCGGTGAGGTAATGACCGGTTGCAATGAGAGGGTCACAAATCAAATTGGGGCGCAATTGGTAGTGATGGTTCGCGGGGGTTGGTTAGGGCTCACAATAGGCACTAGTGGAGACGTGTTGGGCTGTCGGTGATGACTGGAAGTGGTTGTGTCTGCGCAGATCTAGGCTTGAGGATGAGTGGGAGAGGAGAAGCGAATGAGATGTAGAAAGGGATGGGAGTGGTGCTGGTCGTGCGGGCTTAAAGGTGATATAATTAAGTGTTAATTTACCGACGGATATATCCGTCGGTAATTAATTCTTCATTTACCGACGGATATATCCGTCGGTAAGACCAAATTCTACAATTTTATTATATCCGTCGGTAATTTCCGTCGGTAATCATTAATTTTCCGACGTCTGAATATCCGTCGGTAATTTCCGTCGGTAATCATTAATTTTCCGACGTCTACATATCCGTCGGTAAATATCCGTCAGTAATAAATTATTTTCTTGTAGTGTGGGTTTGAGTTCGAATCTTGCTAATGACAATTCTATTAATAATTCAAAGTTATAAAAATATAATGGAGAGAAATAAATAATAAAAATATAAAGGGGTGTAGGATATTCTTTTAATTTTGGGAATGGTTGTTTCAATTTGTTTAAGTGTATTTGTATGATTGGATCTAGTACACCTGCTTACTTGTAAGAAAGAATGCAAATATTAGTAAAGAATGAAATCCTTCCAGATTGTTTTAAGTTTTACTTATCTGAATATATGTGGATTGTATTAAAGGCAAACACACTCAACTTCTTGAAATCATACACACTAATATATGTGATCCATTTGATGTAAATTCTTTTAAGTTTAGGAATGGTTGTTTCAATTTGTTTAAGCGTATTTGTATGGTTGGATCTGGTACACTTTATGATGGTTTATATAAATTGAATTTGGCTAATTTATATGTTGAAACTCATAACCTTGCATCACAATATTGGTACTAAACGTAGTTTAGTAGATGAACGATCTGCTTACTTGTAAGAAAGAATGCAAAGATTAGTAAAAAATGAAATCTTTCCAGATTGTTTTAAGTTTTACTGATCTGAATATATGTGGATTGTATTAAAGACAAACACACTTAACTTCTTGAAATCATACACACTAATATATGTGATCAATTTGATGTAAATTCTTTTAATAAAAAGAAGTATTTTATCACCTTCATTGACGATTTCTCGTGTTATAAATATGTTTATTTACTACATGAGAAATCTCAAGTAGTGAATGACTTTGAAGTTTATATAAATGAAGTAAAGAGACAATTAGATAGAAAGGTGAAAATTGTCACGTCAGATAGAGGTGGTGAGTATTATGAAAGATATGATGAAAGTGGATAACACCCTGGTCCGTTAGCTAAGTTCCTTGTGAAACGTGATATTTGTGTTCAATACACAATGTCAAGCACACCGCAAAAAAATGATATTTCTAGAAGGCGTAATCAAACCTTAATGGATATGGTTAGGAACATGTTAAGTAATTCATGTTTACCTGTATCGTTGTGAATGTATGTTTTAAAGACTATCATGTATTTATTGAGCAAGGTTCCTAGTAAAGTTGTTCAAAAGACTCCTTTTGAGTTATGAACAAGTAGAAAACTTAGTTTGAGACACATACATGTTTGGGGTTGTCAGGTAGAAATAAGAATTTACAATCCGTAAGAAAAGAAATTGGATGCAAGAACAAAAAATGGATGGATATTTCATTGGTTATCCAGAAAAATCAAAAGGGTATATGTTTTGTTATCCGACCCATAATACAAAAATTGTTAAAACTAAAAATATTCGATTCATTGAAAATGATGAAATCAGTGGGAGTGAAGCTTCACAAAATGTGGAGATTAAGGAAGTTAGAGTATAAGGGTTAATGAAGCTTACTATAACTAATACATCTTCTTCAAGAGTTGTTGTTCCATATATTGTAAAACCACACGATAATAAAGAAAAACAACAAATTAATAATTACAAGATTAACAATGAGTCGATAATAGAATAATCATAAGAAATAATATTAAAAAGATCTCATAAAGAAAGAAAGTTTGTTATTTCGAATGATTATGTGGCTTATCTATAAGAGTCAGAAAATGACTTCAGTATTAATAATGACTCATTTTCATTTTCAGAAGTCATTCATGGTGATAATTCTGATAAATTATTAGATGCTATGAAAAATGAGCTTAAATCAATGGCACATAATGGTGTATGGGATCTTATGAAATTGCTAAAAGGATGCAAGAGTGTTGGGTATAAATAGGTGTTTAAGGAAAATACTATTGATTGGTGTATATATCTGAAGATCAATAGGAGCAATTTTATATTTTTGATTCTATATGTTGATGATATCTTGTTTGCGACTAATAATCTTAATCTATTAAGTGAGACTAAAAATATTCTCTCTAACAACTTTGAAATGAAATATATAGGTGAGACATATTATGTGATAGGAATAGAAATATTTTATGATAGATCACAAGGATAATTAGGTTTGTCTCAGAAAACAAATATTAATAAAGTTTTAAAAAGATTCAAAATGGATAAATGTTTAACATCTCTCGTTCCAATACAGAAAGGAGACAAATTTAGTTTTATGCAATGTCCAAAGAATGATTTGAAATGGTAATAGATGGAAACTCATATGCATCTGTTGTTGGGAGTTTGATATATGTCCAAACATGTACGAGACCATATATTAGCTCTACAGTTGGTATGTTAGGTAGATACTAGAGTAATCCTAAACTGGATCATTGGAAAGCTGCAAAAAAAGTTTTAAGATACTTATAAGGAACAAGAAATCACATGGCTTACTTATAGGAAATCTGATTACCTTGAAGTGATTGGATATACAAATTCAGATTTTGTTGGTTGTATGCATATACGAAAGTCTACATTTGATTGTGTATCTTTTAGCCAGAGGAGTGATCTCATGAAAAAGTGTGAAGCAATCCGTCATTGTTGCACCCACCATGGAAGCTGAATTTGTGGCATGCTTTGAGGCTACAGTTGAAGCTAATCGGTTGTGAAATTTTATTTTAGGACTTGGAGTAGTCAACAGCATTACCAAGCCGCTAAAAATTTATTGTAATAATTTTGTTGTAGCAGTCTTCTTTTCTAAAAATGACAAGTATTTCAAATGTGTTAAACATATGGAATTAAAATACTTTGTTGTTTGTTGTTAAAGAAGAAATTCATAAATGAAGAGTGTCAATAGAACATATTAACATTAATCTTACGATTGCTGATCTTTTAACAAAAGGATTACCGCCCAAGTTGTTTGGTAACCATGTAGTGAATATGGACACGATGTTTACTAGTGAATGTTGAATGTTAATATTATTATTAATGTTTATATGACACTCTAAGATCTTTAATGTATAAGTTTCTAGAATTTATATCTTCTTCTTTATTTATATGCATGCAAATTATGATGAAGAAAACAAATTATATTATTATTATTATTGAAAATGATATTATATAACCCATTATGAATTTTTCATTATAAAGTCCTATTAAGAAGAAAGAGATAATATAATACTACATAAAAGGTACATGGAAGGGATTGAATGACATGTAAACGTCATGACTCTTATTATAATTTTATCTTTAATTATGAATAATGATAAAATCAATTTATATAAGGTCTTTTAATGCGCATTATGGCTCACAAGTCTTTTTGGGAGATGAATGGGATCGTGCCCCCCCAAAGTTTTATAACTCCCATGTAATTTATGATTTTGACCCCCCAAACTTAATGAACATTTAATATATTTACTTGTTTATTTACAATTTTATCCTCTCAGTCTCTCCTCAATTTTGTAACTCTCATATAATTTATAATTTTGTCCCCCTCAAACTTAATGATCATTTAATATATTTAAGTATATATCTACAATTTTATCTTTTCACCATTTCATCTTCTTTCTTTCTTTTATATTTATTTATTATTTATTAATAATATATTATGTGGCCCCCTCAAGATCAATGATCAAGATCAAGATCGGTCACCGATGGTTCATGTGAAATATAATGATGGACCCAAATATGATTTAATAAATATACAATGACTTATTTGTTATTATGAGAAGTCATAATAAAATAGGAATAAAACTAAAATAAAAATTTGATGGACGTTGGTTAATAAAAATGATTAGTGTTCTATCTCTCGGCCGGAAAGTTCTTCTCACAATAAGTTATCGAGAAAAGTGTGATAGGAAAAAAGGTAGGTAAAGAGATAAATCGAAAAAAAAAGATTAAAAAATAAAGACATTGAAAAATGCATTCTCATCGAATATCTCTCTTGAATCAAAAGTAATCTTCTTATCATGATTTATGTTATTATTTGAAAATCATAAATATAAAAGATTATGTAAAATAATTTTCTATATTAAATTGAGAACATATGGAAATTACAAAATGATTTATATAAAATTGATGAAAAAAATGAAAAAGTATATTTATTTTTTAAAATTATTTAATTTAAAATTATTTTTTATTTTATTTTTTTTAGTTTTGTACCTGTACCCATATATAATAAGTTTTTTTTTGTTAACTTTTTATAACAATAATCTCATACTAACATAATTTTTCAGAGTTTAAATTTTATCTATTCTCAATATTATAATTATATTTTCATGTGTCAGATTTTATAATCTGTTTTTACAAATTAATTTTAGATTTGTGCGAAACAATTTAACGAGAGGGGGAAGATGGTTAGCGCGGTTTCATTAACTTTTTTACTTAATTTTATTTTTTTTAGTTGGATTATATATTTTATTAGACCCCGATATATTATTATTACTTTTATTAGTATCATCACGAAGTTTTAGAATATGCAAAACATTCAGTGTAATTTTTTAAAATTATGAAAAACTATTTATCTGTTTTAAACTCTTCTTACTTCTCCCATCTTATAAAAAAAATTGTTACACTTATTTTATAGATTATATTTGGTGAATAAATCGATAACAAAAAATATAATTCGTTTGAAAATGTTAGTAATATGATAACGTAGAAACTAGAAAAAAAAATCTTAACTCTTTTATTAGCTTTTAAAAACAATTTTAATAATTTTTAAAAAATTTTAAAAAATATTGGAGAAAGAAAGTTTGATAATTTTATTTAAAAAATATTTTAAACAAAAAAATGATAATCATGATTAATAAAATGTCACAACAAAAATTAAATACGAATATGATATTTTCAAGTAAAAACTAATTCATACACAATAATTGTCAATAAAAACAGAAAATATATTTTATTTATTTTTAATTTATATATATATATATATATATATATATAACAAGTTTATTAATTTTTAAAAACAAAAAACAAAATTATGTATTGTATTAAACCAAATTGCTAAACAAATAAGTGTTGTTGCGAAAATTTACGATGCCTTGTAGAATTTATTCATATGCATGCGATAATATACAATTGAAGACACAAATAATGTTTTGTGTATTGCGGAAAAGAAATAAAAAAAGGTGTGAAGAGAGAAAGTTGATGAAGCAAGAAGGTAGGGTTTAATAGAAGGTGGGTTGCTTTGTGTTTCGATTATTGGAGGAAATGAAAGAAACGATGGCCATGGAGAGGAAGGAGACGAGAAGAAAAGCAGAAGCAACGAAGCCTCGAATGAAAACCTTGCTGTATACGGACTTGTAACCATCCACATCGTGTACACGCTTGTCGATGAACTTTTTTAATTCCACAGACATTGCAAAACCAGCACCAATGCCTGTTCCCAGAACAAGACTGGTCACCTACAATTCACATCCATATCAATTTCAAATTCTTTCAATCTTTCTATATTTAATGGACTTTCACTTAGGGCATGTAACTTAGTTCAATATTCATATCCTACTGGTCTTTCATTCGGATTTTAATGGGGATTCATTGCTGAGAGAAACTACTGATCATACCTTAACTCACATAAGAGATTTACATTTTTATATTTGATTGTTTATCAACCTCTTCTGTCGTATCGCATAGTATATGGAAAATGGAAGCTGCACTATGCAATATGCACACGTAATTGCAGCAACAGCCACCACAAAGCTGCACATTTTACACATCAGAAGCTTTGGTCATTTTCACTAAATTATTTCCAATTTGCCAAACATAAAAATTGAAGTTTTTTAAGAGCAAATTATACCTGTATGTATCGAAATCTTGATATTTGACCACTGCACCATTTTCAAATGTGTAGGAGTTAGTAACCAGCAAGGCCAAAGTTGCAGACGAAGTAGCAAGAGCAACCATCCTCAGCACAAGCATCGAGTTAGCCACACGTTTCGTCACCATTTTTACTTCAATCAAACAAATATCCACCTCTTTAATTTTCCCACCTACACCTTCTCTCGTCTTTCTTACATTCTTCCATCACCCTTTTATACACAAATCAATCAAAGACTCTTCTGTTTCTCTCCCTATTCTCTCTCGTTAACCCCAATACTGAGCCATTTATTTTATTCTGCAAAACCTTGTCTTTTATGTTTGGATCTTCCACACTTCTATGACAACCGGCAACACAATCAATCACCCTTTTGCGAATTTCCATCTGGATTATAGTCTCTCGTCTAAACAAATATATAGACATGTCTTTTCTCAGAAGATTCCAAGGAAATTGGAAGCATGTGAGAATGTATTCTTCTTGGAAAAATTAAGATTTAAGGAAATTGTGGAAATATTCCATTTGTTTGTTGGATCCGAAATTTAGGTTTCGATACTTCCCATAATATAAGTCCTATGTATATGTTTGAGAGCTGTGCTGGTCCAAAATGCCCTTAAATTGGATTGGTCTGTTTAATCTATTATAGGATTCTGCTAATGATGTTGAATTTGACAATGGCTTAGGTTTACACACTTTCAGTAACAAACAAATTAAGTGCAATTTTCTATTAACAGAGGCAACGTTTAGTTAAATCTATTGAGATGCCAATGGATTTTGGAAGTATTTGTGTCTTTAATTATTTTAAATTATGTAATAATACATTTACTACGTGTAATTTTGGGAAAAGGAAATATTTATTTTCTTAAAATAAAATAAATATTTATAATTTTAGATTTTCAGAAAACTTTATCACATGTTTCCTTAGCGTTAAATATATTCGTTCAGTTTCTGCATAAGACTCGATTAACATATTTTAAGAAGTTAATTAGTTTAGGTAATAAAATTAAATTTGTATAAATTTATATGTTCTTTTTAAGAATATTAATCTTAATATTCTAAAAGATATTTTATTTGCTTTTAACTATTTTTATTTGTAATTAAAAATTCAATATTTTCTTTTCAATTTCATGCATTGATGTTTCTTTTAGTCTTAAATCTTTATTGAAATTTGATTCACATAAAATTCTTAATGTATAAGTTTAACTTCTTGTAAAATTAGAAAGTTGATTTTGCTGTCAAGTTTGGTTTAGACGAATAGAACGTTGAATTGAGATTTTAATTTAACTGTCTTCAATTTCAAGTTGAAAATAAAACGTTAGTCTCAAAAGAAAATCAGTAACTAGTAATTTTTTGTTTACATAAAAAATAATATAAAATATTCAGTTTTTCATAATTAATATTTCTCTTGGAGAATTAAACTGATAAAATTTAGTAAATTTTTTTTTCATGCAGGAAGTTCAAATCTAAAATTACTCGAGTTAGTAATTTTGTAATACACAAATTTTAGAGAAATATATTTTTGCCAGAATTAAAAGTAAAAAAATTATGCAGTAGACTAAAACACTCGAATTGAAATAATACACAAACAACTAACACATCTCCACCATCAATAATATAATAAATGAAATCCACTTTTACAAATGATTATTGAATAAGTATGTTAAATGATGTACAAATACTTTATATTTTTGAGCATGGTGAAGACAGAAAGACATGAACTACCCTTATTCAGAAGGTGATGAGTTACTTCAAGTGATGATGGAAAACAAAATGACTTAACTAAAAATTCCTTTGCTTCGGTTTCGATTGATGGAGGAAATGAGAGAAACAATGATCATAGAAAGGGCTGCAACAAGGAGAATAGCAGAAGCCACAATTCCTCTAACAAAAAACTTGTCATATGTCTTCCTTGTAGGGTCACTCTTTGAGGTACCCACAGAGTCAAATATGTCATCAAACAACTTCTTAAATTCCATAGACACTCCAAACCCAACACCAACTCCTGTGGCCAGAAGCACACAAATTACCTGCATTTTCATACACCTTAGTTTCATTCAATTTGGATATTTACATGTTATCATTTTACTCAAACTGTTGAGGCTATTGAAAAATAAGAAAATGGTAGGACCTTGTCTCCAAAGAAGTCAAATTCGGGCAAGAATCCATTGCGTATCAACCTCTTCTGCTGTACTGCATAATATATGGCAAATGGTAGCTGCAGAATACAATATGCACCACCAATTATTGCAACCACAGCTTCATACCTGCAATTTTCACATAAACATGGCACCAATGTATGTGACATATACTATGCAGTACAAATCAATTAGAGTTTATTTTTTAAGCTTTTTTATAGTGTAATTCTGCATGCAAAACATTCAATTGAAAGTTACCTTATCAGGCATTGATTATGAATGACATCATATAAAGTAACTTTAGTTTAGTATTATAACCACACCAAAATTTAGAATCCTTAATATGTCATCTTAGTTTAAATACTTGTCCTGAGTGAACCAGGTGTTTTATACTAGTAATTGAGCTAAACACCCTTCAAAATTTAATTCTGACAATGATAGTCAATGGAAGAAAAATGATATCTGAATGTTTAAAGTTTATAACAATTGTTACAGTGTATATATTGATCATGAATGAATGATAGTAGACATGAACACTAGCTTTGGTGGTTTCTTACCGGTATGAATTGAAATCTTGAAATCTAAGCTTTGATCCATCATCAAATTTGACCTTGTTAGTAAATAGCAATACCACAGTCACAACTGAGGCTGCAAGAGCAACAATCCGAAGAAAAAGCATCGAGTTGGCCACAGCTTTGGACACCATGCTTGCTTCAAATAAGCTCTTTCCCAACACTATTTTTACAATCTTCTGCACTAAATAAACTCCTTTTATATGCAAAATAATAACCAAGACTTTGGTTAATTTCTCTGTCTTTCCTCGTTAGCTCCAATGGCTTTTGTTTTTATCTACAAAACAGCATTTTTTTTTTCAATCTTCTCACAATTGCCCTTGATCGTTTGGATGAATTTTAGACCAGAGAACAATGCCAGCAATAATACATAGTTCCATAATTTGGAATTGTCTTTCATAGGACTCTGCCAAACATTTGAAACTCACAAAGACTTTGGTTTGAAATCTATGTTCTTCACTATGGCCGGCTTCATGCGGCAAGCAATTATTATAATTCCAAAGACCCAACTTAGGATGTATACCCAAAAACAAACAAAAAAAGATAATATTCTAATTCACTACAACTATTTCATAACCCATACATTTTATGATATTGTAAAAACTATCTAATTTATTTCATATCTCCCAAAAAAAATGAAGTGAAGACAACACGGGTGTTTTGAGCATATAAATATAGGTGTAATGAGTAAAAGAAAGGTGTAAATAGCATTGGTTTAAGCTTAATTGAGCCAAGCCCAAATGATGAGCATAATTGGGATTTTCTTTCTACACCCCCATAAATTCTTACACACCTTTAATTCATTAAGGGACGGGCTTTTTAGATTCTGTAAAGCCCATTTCTAAAAGAATAAGAGATCTCCAAAAGAAAGCAAAAATCTGGAAAATGGGCTCAAACCATGAATGGGCCATCTGAAAAACCAAGAATCCAACAACCACTAAGCAAGTAATGAAATGGAAAATGATGAAAAAGATAAAAAGCAATTGGAACAAAACATTTACGAGCAAAAAAACACAAAGAATTTCATATTCTGAAAACTCTTCTGTACATTGTTTTGTAGGAACCTAATTGAAGATAAGCTCTTGGGTAGAACACAATATTATATTTTATGTTGGTCATTAGAGATATAAATGAGCACCAATTTTCGTGATAAATAATCCAAAATTAAAAAAAGTATGTTTGAGATTACAGAGATGTAATTATTAAGAGGAGAAGTTGTTAGCATTAATTCAATCTGAAATTAAAGTGGTTTTACATGAAAGTTACATCGCTTAACCTAAATGCCTTTATGCGCCTAATAATTTTATGCTTTTCTAGAATATGCATTTGCCAATATATCACAACATTTGGTTGTATTAATTCATTGAGTTAGTTATATTACTTTCTATGTAAGCATTGCTTAACAAGTGTATAAGATGACCCAATTCCAAGCATTGTGGCATCCACTAACTTGTGTTTATATTATTAATTTTAAGCAACATGAGACACCATTTTTCTTTCTATATTGAGTATGGCTACAATCACAACAAACTCAAGTTGGATATAAAAATCTTGGCAAACAAATTAATGCATAACATTTGTGACTTCCCTATCCTCATTTGTATACTTTTATTATTATTATTATTATTATTCACTCCAAAATATAAAAGCACTTCAAAACAATGGGTAGAAAAACAAATTCTGATTTGGGAATCAATAGTAAAATTATTTGTTTATGTAAATGAGTTTTTTAAAAATAAAACAAAATAACTTATATATTAATTTATATTGTCTAATTAAGGAAAAATAAAAGTTTAGTTGAAAGGTCTTATAGTTTACATTTGAATTAAAATAAAAATCTTAGATATTTATATATTTAATCATAAAACATTAGATAATAATTTTTAAAATGTTATATTTAATTATGCAATAAGTTACATCTATCATATACTTTTGCATTGATTAAAGTATAAAGCATTTTGCGTATACAAATTAAACTCATGAAAAGAAATACTACCCTACCATATGAGTGAGACATGAAAAAGTCATGTTATTTAAGTTTTGAAAAGTGTAAATAGATTATATGAACAAGCTATAGAGTATACAATTTCTCAATATAATATATACTTGGACTTAATATAATGAAAACACGTATGACATGAACAAATTGAAAAGGGTTAGATAGAATAAGAAAAAATAGGTAATAAAGAAAAGAAGAAGATGCATCTGTTTTAAAAGGTGAAACCCTATTTGGATGAGAAGAGAGGGTAATGTTAATTTTACACAGTAGGAAAAAGTAATTAGTGCATAATTTGAAGATGGGTTTTGTTTTGTAAAAGCATGGGAGTTTTTTTATGTTTGGGATTTGATGCTTTGACTTTTGGACTAGCACAAGCAAACTGCTCTTTTTGGATTTAAAGATAGGTATCCCCCACTCACATGGTTTGTTTCATGAGTTATCACTATTCAAGTTGCAAGAGAAAATTCTCATGGAGGGTTGTGGATCAAAAGAGATGCCTAAAATTTAACAAGGGACCCAACACCCAATATGATTATTATTATTATTGTTATTATTAGGGTTTGTTGGCTAAACTTTTTTTCCTCCTACATTATACAACTTTACCATATCAACACTTCTAAAAATCATATTTACACACACCACAACAAATTCATGGAACCTTTAGATCCTTCTCTGCAAAGCATATGTCAATTCATGGAAGCCTTTTGTGTTGTAAATAACACCTTCGTTATCTTTATTCTTTCCCTTGTGTGTGACATGTTACCACTTATAACTTCTTTTTCGTTACTTTTTGTTTGTTTTACTTTCCCAAAATGCTTTGAGACCCTAGAAAACACGGAAACTCCATGCACTAGGGTTGCCACCTCACGCTTCATGCAAACCCCCCTCTCGTTCCTTGGTGCACCCTTGGGTGATCATAAGCCCATACTTTTAGGGCTTTTGTCTTTCATGTGAGATGATCCAGAGCCACCATCATGCTTGAAGGTGATGGAGAGGCACATGGAAACTAAAAGGTCTTCTTCCCACAAAAGAGTACACATTACAACCAAAAAGAAAAAGAGAAAAGGGATGAAAAGAAGATAGAAAATAAAATAACATCAAATTTTATTATTATTTTTTTTTTCATTTTTCAAAAGTTTCAAACACCCCACGCTCCCATGTCCTACTAGATAATGCTCCTCCTCAGCACTCTCATTCATGATCTTATTTATTTCTCCTCGTTGGGAAGAATAAAGGAATCAAACACTACCCTGTCCCTGAGTTGGGTGTATGGGTATGTGTTATAGAGACACTTAGATAGTGAAAGGGAGAGAAGGAAAAAAAAAAAAAAAAAAAGATAAGAACACTGCATAGATCGATTAATGTAAGGGCATAAAAGAATCTCGTAGACCAAAACCAAACCATAGTACGAAAAATCCAAGTAGAGGCTAACGTTTTTAACACAAGTGACAAATTAATATTTCCAAGGAATTCACTGGAATTTCATCTCTGTGTGTCACTTTCTATTTGACATATTAGAGTGGAGAAAGAAAAAAAATTATGAAATGATTTCTATGTTCTTATCTAATTGCAATTTGCAAGTTATATACAACCCCCCCTTTGTGTTTGAGTAGTTATTTTCATGATTGTATTCTTAAACACTGGCCCTCATTATTGTTGCTGCCACAAAGATGCATGATTTTTTAAAATTTGCTACCAATGGTTTTCTCTGGATAAAAAGTTGAATCATGTGCTCATCACAGCTGCATCGTCCCACCATTATTCCTCAATAGTAAATACCCTTCCACAAATTTAAAGGAAGACAAGAATATTACCCTAGTTTCATTTTAGGTTTCTTCTCCAATACTTTTTCATTCTTATTTTGTGCTTCACTGTTCAATTGGAAAACAACGATACCATCTTCTTTAATTCTTTTCCATACAACAGTTAAAAAAAAAAAAAAACATGTTATGTTCACACTTATGTAAAAAAGACAGAGTAATTTAAGTAGAACAAAGATGTTCTACTAAGCAAAATTTAAGGCTTAAAAGGATAATGATTTTTTTTTCTTTTATAAGAAATAAAATTATGGGTAAAATATATTCTTGATCTTTGAAATTATTTTAAAATGATTGTGTTTTCTCCATTAAACACTTTTGTTTATTTCTTACACACTTATTAAAAATAATATGGTTTTAGTCTTTGATTGGCACAATAATTTTGCTGTCAACAATATTCATCAATCCAAAAACTCTTTTTTTTCACCATGGAGGAATTATTAGGTCGACTTTTTATAATAACTGTTTTCCATTCACTTTATATTAAATTTTTTAAAATATAATTTTTTTTTCCAGAAATAGAGAATACAAGTCATTTACTAAAAAAAAAATTAGAATATATATCATGAAATTTTCCATAATTGGTTCAACCTTAGTTGTCTAATAATAGAAACTAATGTGAGTTCAAATATTAACCGTACAATTCATTGTATTAACATTTGATAATGATAATGCATAACAATTTTCTTTATTTTAATAGCCTTTTTTAGATACTAAACTATTCTAATGTAAAGCACAGCAATAAAAAAGAGAGAGAAAAAAAAATTAAGTGCCTTTTATTTTATTTTATGTTATTTTATTTACGTTGACTGGGAACATGAGATAAAAATAATTCAGAAGCACTAATGACAAAATAAGTGTTTATAGTTTATAGTTTAATAAACAAAGTATAAACAAGTCTCTTTTTTATGCTTTAGATAATTAAGTTAGATATCTGATTATGATTATCTTAATTAATTCTTGATGAATACTAGCTTCTGTCACTGTCACACTTCCATGGAAAGAGAATTATCATTATTTTATGTCCACTTAATTACACATCCGTGGAATATTGATTAAAACGCTTTAGGTAGCTATCCATTAGATACATGTGCATGGATCAATTATTAATTTATTTATTTTTTTTGTTGATCAATGATTAGACACTTATAATTTCATATAGAGGAGACGTTTTATCTAAAGAAAAATTCTGTGTTTACATTTTATAATTATAAAAAATTGTTTAACTAATAATATTTATAATATTACAAGGGGAAACCAATAAAAAAATTTAAAAAAAAGTGTGTTGAAGAAAAATATACATAATGAAAAATGTTGATAAGAGGCACAAATCAGAAGCAGGAATTAATTGATGATTATTATTAAGACATAGACAAGAAGTAAATGGCCATTGTAGCAAACATCTCACACCCTCTTCACCACCTTGTCATAGGGTTTATGATACGATGATGAACAAGATATGTTTGTCTTGTGCAGAGTGATTAAAAGATCCAAGATTATTGTGTGGAATTCAGAGAAGTCTCTTATATTTGTCCATACATATTTCAAACAACTAAATGAAACAAAAAAAGAGGATAGCATTGGGTAATTATTATCAAACCATGAAACATGAGAAGACAAGTGGCTTCAAATCAGGACATCCTCACAAGACACAAACAATGATATAATACACACAGCATAAATATAATAATCTGTTGGGTATTTTAATTATATATAAAAAAAATTATAATATCATCTTTAACTTTAAAATTTTAAATATTTATTTTTTATAAATTATTCAACTTTTTATTTATTTATTTTAGCATAGAATTCCAAGTTTGCATAAACAGTTATTTAAAAAAAATTTGAAAAAAAAAAAAAACCTATTAGAGGCCCCTCTTCCCCTCATTGAGACAAAGACAATTTAAGAATATATAATACATTGAAAAGATCTCACCCCCACTCATATTCATTGTGAACCCCACCACACCCTTTATTTCTACCCATTCATTTTCTGGCCATTATGATCATTTCAACCCCATTGATAATGACTGGTCAAAACTTGATTGATCACCTAAAGAAAGCTAGAATACATATACATGCAATCAAAAGGTAAAATCTAAAGAAAATTGATCATGCATGTCTCCCTTTTTTTTCTTTCTTTCTTTTTTTTTTTCCTCATGAAGGTCATCAGTCTCTTCATCACTCAATTTTATTTTTTTCTTGATAATAAGCAATAACATTACCATTATGATTCCTCGATGCTTCTTTCATTACCGGAAATGGTGACTTGCCTCGTAAACAAAGTTCAAAGTCAAAAAGCTTTTCCCTACATGGAGTGTATAGAGGCCCACTTTATTTCCCATTTCAATTTAACAATGAAAAACTATACATATAATAATGTTCATCTTTAACTTTTCTTTTTCGAATTTCCAAAAGAAACAATTAATAATATAGTTTTAAAGTTGTATTTTTTGTGTTCTATTTTAAAGAATCTTATATAATGTTATCTCGTATATGTTTATAGGTTTTTTTTTTGTTGGTGAAGAATGTCGTGGGTGGATGAAGAAGGAGTAGTTATAATGAGAATTTATATTTATCTTGGTGTGGAAAATTGAATATTTGAAAAGGGTATTATTAAGGGAAAAAAAGATACTATATAATATATATAAGATGCTTTGTTTCATCGTAATCTCACGTCAATTTCAAATATAATAATAGTGTTAATATCGAGTTGATTAGATGGTGGAGTGCTATGGCTTGGGAAACGAGATTATATATACCAAGTTGATTCATTCATTCATTTATTCATTCATTCTTTGGGATTCTTTATGATTAGACCATATTGTCTTTCTCATTCAAAAGTAGTAGTGTAGCTAGATACCTAATGACCTAATTCTGCTAATTACTTCAAAGCAAATTCTTCAAAATTCATGATGATGTCTTTTCCAATTATTTCAGTCACCAAACTCGTCACCAATATTGCTGTGGATAGAATCATGCATTATATTATTTTATTTGTTTTATTCTCACGACATTCACCTTGATTGATTGCTGCATTAGCTATTTTCAACTATCAACTCCTAAGTGTATATTCTATCCAAAAAATATATTCATTAATATCTTTATAACTATAGTAATTTCACTTTATTCGTTCTTTAAATACAATTTATATATTCGTTAACTATTTTCTTTAACGTTAATTAGTTTTAAATAAAATTTATATATTCGTTATTTATTTAAACAAATATCTTATTTTAGGTTCAATATGTATCAAATGAATTATTATATTATAAAATAAAATAATATAAATAAAGTGAGTTGCCAAATTCGAACAAATAAATCAGCATCGTCATGCATGGAAAATTAAAGGGAAAAGAATTTTATTGTAGAAGGATATATCATATTCGTCGAAAGTCAAAAACGTAATTTTCTTTCCGGGTAATATAATGAGGTTTTAATTTCGTACAATAGTTTATTTTTATATTGTTCGGAATTGAATCATAATTAAAATTCTTGAAAAATACCTAATTTTTTATAAATAAAATAATAATAATAATAATAATACATAATTCTGAGAACTCCTCTAAGTTCAGCCATGTTTTATGTTTTAAAAATATTCATAAGAACACCTAAAAAAATTACATATCCGAGAGTTCTACATATTTAGAGAAATATAAACTAACGTCTATATAATACAAATCATCTTTATTAATGAATAAAATAAAAGAAATTAAATAAACAAGAAACATTTATTTGTTTATGGAAATGTGTTAATTAAGACAAGAGGTTCGAGATTTAGATTCCTTAATCCCTGGCTTAAGTATAGATTACTACTTTATTTAAAGGATAAATAAAAACAAATGATAGAGAAAATATATATCTTATTTTGTGAAAAATTTAGTTCTATTTTCTTAAATGGTATTTTTCTCTTATTTACGAAAAACAAATAATTTATTCATATTTATTAAAAAGGTTGTTTAGTTAGTAATTAATATTACATTTTAGGGAAGAGCTTGTATTATAAATTATTATGAATATATTATAAATACAGTAAATCGTTATTAAATGAATACTTCATTGATCAAAATTTCTATTCATAAAACAAAGTTGATTTCCATCTTCCAAATACATAATACGATATGATAGTTGCAAAAGAACACTTCCAAACTTTGTGTTTCTCTTTCGTGGTTAACAATATTTGATTTTTAACAAAAGTAAAGTCGGATTGTACCATGTGCAGTAATTTTCTTCATGTATATGAAGATAACACTTGTTGGTCCTCTCATTAAATTTGATTTCATATACTGTTTCTCAGTGTAAATGCAAACATAAGCAAGAGTTACAAGGTTTACAATTTAGTGATAAAAAATGTCATAGCTACATTGACTGTTTATAATGTTCTAATATACTACACATAACTCAGGTACTTGTGTTGTATTTATCTTCAGAAGCTTGGGAATATAATATAAATTCCAAACAAGTGAAGCTAGCTAGAAACTTCAAACCCAAATCTAGGGTCCCTCCAATATTAGGTTTTTGGTCTATGACTCTATGGTCTCTTTAGGGTCCCCTCAAACCTGCTACTAGCCCAAGAATTGCACTTCATCTACCATCTCAGACTCATGGACACCAAGTTTATCTGCATGTGTGATTGTTTCGTGACTTTTGTTTTATGATTAAATTAGGTATCTATTTTTATGCAACAAAATATAATAAATAATTGTCTTAGCTAAGTTTAGAATATAAGTTAGATGACATATTTAAAATAACTCATTATTCAGTACTGTCTTTACAGATAGATTTTTAAGTAATCTAAATGATATTGATCTGAGTGATGGTGATATGGATGATGATAATGATCCCATTGATTGTAATATCCATATTGGAATAAGCTCACTCACGCGATTAACCGAAACGTACATAAAAGAGATTATGATTTTGACAGGTGATAAAGCACAATTTTTTTTCCTTCATTGAGTATCTGTTTTACTTGTCCACTTTGAATTTGATCTAACCAAATGAATTATGAGGAAAATGTTTAGTTCATAGGTTATCTCCACGTTAATTATCATAACTATTTTTGTTCATATGAAGGATATATGTTATCAGAAAATTATGTATGCATGTTCACGACGAAATCTTATCAAAAAAATACCAATTAAATATGCACTGTTAAGAAGAATTTTATATAATCATTCTAAATAGAATGAGAAATGCTATATATTTATGATGCTTTTGTGGTGTCACCAAACAATTCGAATATATTGATCTTAACAGTAACTCTTCTTATTTTACACGAATGAGTTCTGTTTGGTTGTGAAAAGAGTGAGTTATAATTAAAAAAAAAAAACATTTAAGCTAGTACGAGGATATAAATATAAAAATATATTTAAAAGAGAAAAAACAGTTTTATTTCTTATTTAACATGATTATAATTAAATAATGAAATTCTATATTTTAATATATCAACCCTAAAATTAAAGATTATATCCACTTATCTATTATAATATGATCATATATTTAATGGATGATTATATCTTTAATTGACTTGATGAGATTTTTCAATATATTTTAAAAAAGAATTTTTTTATTATGAGTAATCAATGTTGATCTAATAACTATAATGAATTAAGCTATTATCAAGTATTAATATTCTAGTATTCTTAAAACTGATTAATATTTGATTCAGCTGGCACCGATGCTTATCGTCATTACTTTTTATCAAAAAAAAGAAGTTTATGACTAATAGACCTTCTACCTTCACGCATTGCTTCGTCCATGGCAAAAAAATTTCATGTGGGAGCTGGACGGTGTCTCATTTATATATTATAATATTATTATATTTTTAATCATTATTATTATAATAAGTACGTGGAGTTGAATATATTATGACGTATGATTAATAAAAGACCATACCTGTGAATATGATTTTGTTAGGTGATGATGATATAGCAAAGTGGTTTGGGTGGCAACATGTGGCCACCATTAGTTTGGCATGCGAGACACTCATACATCTTTTGATACGGCAAGACAAAAGAAAGAGACCAATAAAACTAGAACAAAAAGAAGAAGACATTGAGTCCATTATTAACTCAAATTATCCACAAATAATAACTTGTTACATTACGTAGCCATGTTATTCACTGTCTACCTCCAATCCAACTTCGCAACAAACACATATATTATCCAAAACAAAAACCTCACCTTCATCAAAGTATTTAGATATCATGTATGTATATAATATGTGTGCAACGTGAGGCAATCATTTATTCAACTTATTACTTGCTACAAAACTTTAACTAGGTAAAAAAAATGCATTGTATAATAAAGTGTTGATTTTTTAATTAGATTTTAATATTTGAAAAAAAAAATTGATTTTGGATTGAAATATTTTAAAAAAAAAAAAATAGTGGAGTTGGGTTTATGTGGAAGAGAAAAAGGGAAATGGAGAGGGCCACTGGCACACCCTGTCTTCAAAGATATTGATGTCGGTAACGCACTCTGCACTCCCACGTGTGCTACAAAATGTGTCTCTACGTTTGTGAATATTATAATTATAAAGTATTTACACCATTATGCTATGTTTGCATTTTCGTTTTCTTCTGCCTTCCAAAATCAAAATTTTACTTTTTAATATATAATCACTTTATGCAATTCTTATACACTTTATATTTATATGTTGTAAAAAAAATATACATATGTATAAATCCTACTATATACAATGACTTGTATAACACATCAAATTATTTTTTAATTAATATTTTAAAAATAGAAAAAAAAACTTAAACTTCCCTATTTCAAAAAGAATTATCTTCGAATTTAAACTATTTTTTTATTATATATTCTTAGCCTATTGATTAATAGAAGTTTCAATTACAACTTTATATAGAAAAGAGAATTATTTACTTCAAGAATAAAAAATAGATTTTTTTTTATTTTCATTATTAATTTTTAATAATTAATAGTCTTAAATAGTAATTCATTTTAATTAAAATATATTAAATAAATATTATAGTAGAAATAAAATAAATAAAAAACAAGTTTTTAATTATTACTTTTATAATAAATAGATTTTTTTCCCTTAAAATTTATGTAATATGTCTTTTTAAATAATATGAATTTTTTAAAATATGAATATGTTTGAACAATTTTTCTTTATAAAAAAAACTAAAATTAATCTATACATAAATTAAGAAAAAGAATTTAGAGAAATCATATGAAGGTTTTTATAAATTAGTTTATTTTAATTAACTTATCAATAAGCTTTTTTTTTCTTTTATATTTTTTTAGAGAATTTGTTTGACTTCACAAAATGTTTATATAAAAATGTGTTTTGAGTTTCTATCCTGAGATTAATAATAATAAAAAAAGAAAGGAATTAAATATCATCTTAAGAACATATATGTAGTGAAGTTGTATTTACTTACATATCTAAAGATGAACCCGTATTTGTGAAGTAATCAAATGAGAGATCGTTAATTTTTTATTCAAATTTGATTCAAACCAAATATTTGATTCAAACCAAATATTAGTCCATAATATTTGATTCAAACCAAATATTAGTCCATGTTGAAGGGAAATATATGAAATGGCTAAAACAACTAAAAGTCAAATTTAAAAAAAAAAAAAATATATATATATATATATATATATATATATATATATATATATATATATATATATATATATATATATATATATATATATATATATATATTCTAAAGTGTCACGTGTTCAAAACAAAAGGTTTGATATACAACTTTTTATTTAAAGTAAGAAAAAGGAAAGTTTCTCCCAACTTTTGTTCAGACTCGCTTACTTACGGTTGAAATATTAAGATTTATTTATTTTTATATATGTTATTTCATTCAAGTAAATCTCAAATTAAACTTGATAAAAAAATATTATTCCCTCTAAAAATAAATTTGTTATGGTCCTACGTTCTCTTATAATAATACTATTATTTATCTTAAAATTTTTATTTATTATGATTTTATTTTTAAAAAATATTTTAATAGATTAAAAGAAGAGAATATATATAATTATTTTTTTAAAATTTAAGTGATGCGAGACCGACTGAAAATACATGTCAACGTCGTAATTTTATTATAATAGATATGCATTATTGGTGTAGTCTTTTGAGCAAAACTTCACTAAGATTCTAGATATATTATGACAAAATTTACATTTATATCTTAATCACACTAAATTTGCAACGCAGAACAGAACTTTCATCTACAAGCTTTAAATATTGGTGAGAAAACTTTGATTCAACCATTTCATAAATACGAATTGCTATGATAAACCTATGATTTATGTTACTTATAATGCGGGAATACAAATTGAAATTGTTGAATTGTTTGATGCACTAACAATTAATATAAGAAAACAAAAAGCAAAAAAAAAACCTTGAACAATGTTCACCCTCAATCTAGGGTAAGAAGTTGTTGTCAAAATCATTGTCAGTGGGCGGCCAACAGACACGGCCCTTAGTTTTGGCTTGTCTTAATGCATCCTTCCATGTCTTCTTCCATGGCTATTCATCACTATCTCCAACATCTTCTTCTATAATTACACTGTTTATCATACTCCCTACAAGATTCTATCTTCTCAAATACTCATCACCAAAAATAATCACTCATTTTCTTTTTCAACTAATATGCTGTTTTCATTCCCATCCATGAATTACTTCTAGTAGTTTTTTAATTCCTACATACTCTACTTGAGGAAAAACCTTTTCTAACTGTGATTTTACTAAAGTGTTTCCAAATCTCAGGAGTTTTATCAGAAAATTATAAAATATAATCAGATATGTTTGACTATTTTATATTTATATATAGTTTATAGAAACTCTCCTATCTCTCAGCTTACCAATGAGACAAAGAATACCTTCCTGAAAACTTAATATATTTGAGGTTAAGACATGCTTAATTTTAAAATGAAACATTATATAATTAAACACAGTGCTTAGATACAAAGATGTATGATGACTTTAAACGAGGCTGTGTAAGATTTTGTTATCGATGCAAGAGCATATGATTATGCATACAGAAACACAAAATTTGAGTATTTAAATATTAATTGCAGTGGATGGTAGTGAGAAGATGGATGATATATAGATTTTGGATTAAGAAGAAGAAGAAGAAGAAGAAGGGTGTGTTTGTTTGTATATAAGTATATGGTGTGTGTATGATAGAGGCCTACAAATACAAACAAATACATAAAGGACAAATAAGCATCAGGGAACAGTGAAAACTGTGGTAAGGGCACCCAACAACTCTGCGTACCCATGACCAAATTATTAAGCAGACAAAGATACCATTATTCACCCAACATTCATACCTTCTCCATATCCCAATATCTCATCCAATGCACAATCATATCGTCTCACTTTCTTTTTTTAATTCCTTTCTCAACCCAACCTACCTCACTTTCCTGTTATTTTATTCATGTGATCCAGTGTGTGAGAGTGTGAGTGTGCATGTGGTATGTATAGGAGGGCACACACAGTTTTATGAAGAGAATCAATTCATTAATAATCTCAAAATCTGCACACACTACAGTTGTCAAATTCTTTGCAAGACCACATCGATTACGAGGTCCAAGTGGTGGATTTTGTTGCAGAAATGAGTGAACCAATAAATACTTCAAAGGAGAATACTATATTATTTTAGAAGACCAACAAACATTATAAAATGATTGTTTTAAAATTAAGAATCACAGTGAGAATACTCACCCAATCTTTCAACTTGATTCAATAGTTAATTAATGTGACCTGTGAAACCAATGGAAGCTAATAACTACGATGGATAAAGATGAATTATGAAAGATTCTGTAACTGTGTCGCAATGAATAAAGTGTATATAGGATGGTGGCATATTTATGTTATGATGCCATGAGAGAAATTATTCTGGTAACTTTTTCCACTGGATCCTATTTTTATAGGGATGTCACATTCCAAAGGTGATGACTAGTTAGGTAAAAACTTTTTCAATTCCATAATTCCAAATTTTTAACACTTATTTACTTGGATCTCAAACCCCTTCTAATGTGAACACTTATTTATTTAGAAATAATCACAATTTATGTGAAAATTGGATACATTCTTTTGCATGAACTCAATATAAAAATGAGATTTAATCGAGTTAAAAATGTTTTGAAATGATTACCACTTTCGTTTTGACAATCAGCTTCTTCTTTTTTTCATAGTGATTAGAATTTTTAATTATCAATATCAAAGCTTTTATTTCAAATTTTGCATCTAGTAAATATTATTGTCTTCTAATATTCAATAATGCATTTATAAAATTAAAAAAAAACAATACATTTTATGAAATTAAGGAAGAGGGTAAAGATATATGTTAAAATTAGCTCCTAATATATGTTTTTAAACTCTGAAATATGGAGAAAAAGTTAATTGTCTACTTTAATCCTAACTACATTATTGATCACTTGATTAATAAGAACGAAACATCATCATTAATTATTTAAATTAAACCAAATTAAATCAATCAACTCAAATCTGAGTGAAGCCACATTATAAAAATAAAATAGTATTCTCAATTCAAATTATATATATATATATATATATATATATATATATATATATATAATTACAAAATAAATAAGGTATATCTTAACAATTAGTGGTTACGTATCCCCTAATTACATTATTTATTTTAAATTTAAATAATACATTTGATGATTAAATAAAAAGGATAATAAAGATAAAATTAACTAATGAAAATTTAAAATCTATAATTACTTTAACATATATGTTTCATTTAAACACTAAAATTTATATAAATATATAACGGATAACTTCATTGAAATTTTATTATTTTAAATATTACAATGACAATTTTATAAATATTAAAAAAAATACATCAAATAGAACAATTTATATAATATATAGTATATTACATTGATTACAATAAAATCGATATAATTTATTTATTTATTTCTAGTCTTCCTTGTTATGAAGCTTTAATTAAAACTAAGAAAAGATTATTTGGCGGGATGAATGTTGAAGAAGCTTAGTAGAACCCCATATTAGAAGGGTAGAATAGAAAGAGAGGGTCTTGTCACTCCATGAAAGTCCTACCATGTTCACAAAATATGACCTTTTAAGGAAGGTATAGATGGGTTCTACCAAAAGCAAGAAACAAAATTTGGCCAAACATATTATGATTTAATTTATTTTTCTATAACCATGATTATCTAATGTATAAAACAAGTGTGTTGTAATTTCAGATCTCCTATCATGTTTGATATTATTTTATTTGATTCACATGACATTTCCTATATACGTTCTCTTTCTTCGAAAATTGAGATGAATTTTTTATTTTAGATATTTTCTTATGTTGTTCTAAAGCTTCTATTTCATGACTGTTTGAGTGGTGGGGTTGTGAGACTCTCATGTTCAATCAGATATTTGTAATATAATATTACATTTTGAAATTTTCGTTTATTTAGAATATTTTGATTAGTTTATATCTTATAACATGTATTTTAAAATAGGCATTTTTTTTATTTGTTCCTAATCAATAAGTCATCTTTTATCTAGTTGAAATTATAATATGTTAATATAAAAATAATTTAAGAAAAAAATATTTTTAAAATTTAAGTTACATTTATAAAATTAATTTTAATTTTAAGTATAATTATTTGATAAATTATAATACATATTTTAATAAAATATTTTTATTTTTATTTTTATATAAAAATAATATTTTTTTATAAGACAAGTCATTTTATAAATTTATAAGTTGTATAATTTTTCGGATTCATAACATATATTAATGAAAATATTTCATATGGGAACACATGTTACAGTAATAATACATAATTAATTTATTTTATTATTCTATTATAATCAATATTAAATAAATATAATTTATTCTTTAAAATATTTTAGAATTATATATAATATTAATTTATTATTTATAAATAATTTTGTATTTATTTAAATATTTTTTATTATTTTTTTATGATTTAAATAAAGGAGTGTTTTTACCCACACATCTTTTTCTTTATCTATTTTTCAACAAAAACTCAATATATCTTAAAAGAATAGTCATTCAGATCGATTTTGATGACTTGGACTTAATAAAATGATTTATTATTGTAATTTTTTTCTAATAACAAATTGGGTTAGTCTAAATTAATAAAATACTAAAATTTGTTTAATTCACCTTATATAAAAAATTATGTTTTTATGACTATTTTTTTAGTTTATGAATATGTTCTCAACTCAAACTTATTTTAACATCCTAGACTTTGATCAATATTTAAGATTCAAGACGATTTGAATTAGTGTAATAAATTTATTATTTATATTTAATATTTTTTTAAATCATGATCGAGGTCTTATAAAAAAAATTGTATAAAATCATATTTGAAAATTTTCCGTCAAAACACTTATAAATTTATAGGTATGTAATCTTCATAAATATTAATATAACCATATATTTTTATTAAATATATCATTTAACATATTTTATATTTTAATTTTAATTTTACCATGCTACACACGCATAATATACTAAAAAAACAAAAAAAAAATTAGTTATTGTGAATAATATTACCTTGCCGTTGTATTAATTTGTGGATATATATATATATATATATATATATATATATATATATATATATATATATATATATATATATATATATATATATATTACCTTCGAAGAGTGAAAACTAATTACCCATATATAGTTTAATTGTTAATTAACAATTTGATACGAATTAATACAATTACTTATAACAACTATAATATGTGGAACATTCGTAATTTGTCTTTGTTTTAGTATAATTTGGAGTATAAAAAGCAGAGAATGAGTATCCTTGACGTCTTAGTGCATGTAAAATATTATTGTAATTTTGTACGTTAATTAATTAAGTACTTCATAATGAAAAAAAAAATTAAGTATCTTTTAACCTTTTTCATTCGATTAATGAATGCATATATTTAATTCAGCCATCATTGTTCAGTGCCTTAATTCTGAATCGTGGTTGATACGAGTTTGAAGTACACCAGGATAATACTTAACTTAAAGAAAGGTCCTCAAAAGCAATTAGGTTTCATGAATTTAATCCCTAATAAAAAAATAAATATATTTAAACTAATTTATAAATTGGTCCTTTTGATAACCTCAAATCCATTATGATAAGAATATTAGGTTAGAGAAATAGATAATTATATATAGTTGAATAACTCTCCTCTTGCTTAATATAATGAATCTCAAACACAGTAATTTTCACAATTATTAAATAATCAATGCTTAGTTTATGGAAGAGTGTGAATGGACACATATGATCACAAACACAAAAGAGGATACATAGGTGGATCAACTTTCACTTATGCTAAACAAGTTTCTTTCACTAATTAATTTATCATTTAATGTTGTTTAATACATTATAATAATTTCACTTCTATCTAAGGCTGCGGATCACAATCATAAATTAATGGTCGCTGCAAACCACAAAACTACTTTAACAAAAGAATTTATTATTTCCTTCCGCCCAATCCGTTTTTGTTTTCTTCCTTCACAATATAATAAATAAATTATATTGATTTTGGTAAACTCCAAATTAATAAGATAAGTTGTTAACAAAGAGTGAAAATAAATTACTATTTTGGTTTAAATTTTTTAATCGAAAATTAACTGTATGTTGTTTTAAAATAATCGAATTTTAATTAAATTAAAATAAAATTAAAAAATTTAGAATAAAATTGATAAAATCAAGAAAAATAATTGAATGTGTAGATCGAATTAATTTTAAAAAATTAATAATATTTTTTTCCATAAAAATTTGTAGTTTTATTTTTATTTTATATTAATAAGTTAATTTTAAATAATAGTTATTTTATTAGATTTTCATCTTATTTTAATAATTATTCATTTATATTCTCTAATATATCTTATATTTATAATTTTTATTATAAGTTAAAGTTATAATTAATTTTTGTTATTTTTGTTTGTTTTATAAAAAATATTATTACTAATAAACTTATTAAATTTAGTTAAATTTATTAAACTTTTTAAACTCATAATCTATGTTTTCATTATTCAAAGAGAAATATAATTTTAAAAACATTATTAAATTATAATATTTTATGAATTATTTTAATTTAAATATTAATAATGAAAAAAAAACTCCTTCCTAATAAAAAATATAAAATTGACACATGTAGAAAGACATGGGGTGATTTATGTTAATGATGTTTCCTTCATTAACTTGAAGACAAGTAAAATTATTTGATAAGGTGGTAAGAAGAATAAATTAATGGGGTTTTTTTTTTATGTTGATGACCCCATCTCACTCCTTTAGTTTAAAAGCATAGTGTCATACTCATACGTATGAAAGAGATGAGATATTTGTTCATGGTGTGTGCATAGAATAATGATAAAAAAAAAAAAAAAGAATATGGAAAAGCAAAGCTGCTAAAGTTGGTTTAAGCATTCAACATGATGCGATTAGGATTCTCAAACACATGCAACTTACTTAAGACCTTGTCCTTTGCAATCATCTTTCCCAAGTGTTCAGGATCTGAATCCAACCTTACTTTCTATTAACCTAATTAATTAATACACACTTATCTCTATTATATTGCTTAACTTTAGCTTACCAAACAATAATTAAAAAATTTAACAAAACAAGGTTTACTATACATCAACTAATCACATCTCTCCCTCTAAAATTATTCACATCTTTCAATATCTACCTTTTTATTTTCCTCTTCATTAATTTTCTTTTTCAATCACGTTATTATACTTAAATATGTAACTCAACTCCATAAACAAATTTATAAAATAGGGTTTATATCTCACTTATATCTTATAATTTAATATGTCTTGATTAATGTGAGATATACCTTTTTAAATGTTAAAAGATAATTCCACAAGTATTCTATTACATATAATTCGTTTATTGTATTTTATGTCATGGGCACCACACAAAAATTTATCTCTCTTTTTTTTAAAATAATTTTAATACTCCCCGTTGATCAATTAATAACTATATTCTGATGGAAATATCTCTGCAATTCGTGATATTAGTTTGAAAGTATATTCTTAAGTGAAAACTAATTCTCTTGATTATTACTTACCATTTCCATAATTATTTATTAAAAAAATTCATGGATTTTCCAAAATTGAAAACTTCACTTTAAATTCATTTTAAATGATTTTTTTTAATTAGAAAAAGTTCAAACAATGTAAAATATCTAATAATATAGATTATAGTTAAAGTATAATTATTAGTATCTGTTTTATGAGTTTAAAAAAAATACTATTAATTATATTATATATATATATATATATATATATATATATCCTTTTGAAGAGGCCTAAAGTCATTACTTTAATGGTGTTCATCATGTAATGTTCCATAAATTTATATATATTATTTAGAAACAAAACTTTAGCATGTGTGATGTAATTAAGGTTTTTAGGTGTTTTTTAATTTGAGGACATGGATTTTTGTCCTTCCTTGATAGTACAGTAAAGGTAATTATTTTATTTTCATAGAACGTGACCACTTTACTCTGTAAAATTTTATTTTCTTAATTAAATTAATGAAACTTTTTTTCTTTATTTTAAGTAATACAACTTACTTAAGAAGTTACCATGGGAAACAGCGAAAGAACATATTCCATTTCACCGTGATTTTTTTTTTTTTTGGTCAACATATATATATTAAATTATTATACGAAATATCTTTTGACCATGATTTTATATTTTTTATATATTTAAAAGTTATTTTGTTGAGGATGTTGTTAGGTGATAAATAGTAAATAAGAAAGAGATAATGATGAGAAGAAGAGAGAAAAAATAGTAAAAATGATGGTGAAATAAAGAGTGAGAGAAGGAAGAAGGAAAGGGACCCACTGCTTTTGGCCCCGGCAGCCACCAAACAGAACACAAGCCCTTATTTTTTGGCTTCCCACTCCTTTTTTTTTTTCATTTCATCCTCTTCGATCAGATCCACTCTAACCTCCCTCCACTGCCCCATCACCACCGTCCATTCACCCTCATCCATTCATTCATCTTCCCCTGCTTTTCCCTTCACAACTTGTCCTTTTAAATACTCTAATTTCATTAAATAACACATTCAACACTCTCCTGCACCTTCTCCTTAACAACATCAAATCCTTTCCTACGTTAAAAGCTGCAAAATCACTTTCACAAAACGTGACTAATCATTTCTACACGTTCATCCTCACCATAATCTATCCTTAATCTACTCTCTACTCTACCAAGTTTCTCCTCTCCCACCTTTTCAGAATCACTTTTTTAACTTGAGTCAAGACACAATACACTAGTGGTATATATTCAAATCACTTTAAAAATA
Source organism: Sphenostylis stenocarpa (assembly GCA_963425845.1). NCBI lineage: Eukaryota > Viridiplantae > Streptophyta > Magnoliopsida > Fabales > Fabaceae > Sphenostylis > Sphenostylis stenocarpa. The sequence continues at coordinate 68,531,428 of OY731401.1, read as the reverse complement.
CAATTTTTATGTCAATTATTAAACAAGAATAATTTTTTGTCAGAGAACTGAAACAAAATTTCCAACACAAATAATACAGGTTTAAATGAATAAAATATTGGGATAGGAAATAGCATACAGATTCTTTCATAATGGGAAAAGAAAATTCAAACATTCATAATTAATAATTGAAAATAGACTGGGCTATGCGTACTTGGTAGAAGGATAGGACAAAAGTAGAATTTGGTCATTCACTATTCAGTATTTTAGTTCATTTTTTGTTCTCTGCGTTTTAGGATGAAAAAAAAGGTATAAAATTATTAGTTCAATGAAAATGACCCTTCATATTATATATTTCCATTTTTAAATTTATCTATATTTTTATAGTTTTTTTCACTTTAGTAAAAAAAATCTCTAAATCATTTTAAATTATATTTTCTATACTTCAATTTATTATTGTTAGTTGTCTAGTTAAAGTTAACAACTTTCCATTTTTTTAATGTAAAACAAAATTATTTATATCTTTTAAAATTTAAAATTTTTACTTTTCATTCCTAAAAATAATGAATTTCAGTTTAGAAATTTCTAATTTTTTTTCATCTTTTTTAAATATACTCTACAATAAGAATATTTATTTTAGGATTGAAAACAATTTTAAAATTAGATTGAGTGATATAAAATAATTTATATTCACTTTAATCTTTTTAATTCATCATGATAAAGTTATGAAAAAAATCAAAATAAGTTTTAAAGAAAAAGAAATATAAGTCGAATGTAAGTTATATATATATAAATAAAAGTTTGTACTATTTTCTTTTTCTTTATCTCATTTATTTAAACTAAAATAAAGGAAATCAAAATGTGAGGGAAATTTTTTGTTTAAACAGAGAAAAGTTTTATAAAACTCTACTTCATTAATTAAACCACCTTTGGTCTATCTTAAAAAAAATAACCAATTTTTCGAATTATTTCGTATGTAAGCTTTCAAATTGTTTTCCGAAAGTTGCCCTAATTCACGAGGCATAATATCTTTCTATTTTTTTATATCAAAAAGCATATGCATTTTATTTTATTTTATTATGTTGTTTTGTTGTTCATATAAAACACACCAATATGTATATGAATCATTGGGTTGCGCCGTCGACGCATATTATACTTGTTTTATTTCACATAAATGATGCTTTGCGACATAACATAATCGTCATAATTTAGAGTATATATATATATATATATATATATATATATATATATATATATATATATATATATATATATATATATATATATATATAAACATAAATGTTAAAAATGTTACTATATATATATTTTTTTTAAAGTGTTGAATCCCACACTGTACTCATTACAGAAATGAAATAAAATTGTTTTGTTTTGTTTTGTTTTGTAATGGCCCTAAATTAAATGTACTTTATTTAATGATTTTGTTCTTGATTTGTGTTTCTTTCTTGTGTTCTGAGGATGATTGAAAAGTGGGGTTCTTGAGATTAAGAAGAGGGAGCTCTTGAGCAATGCACATGGTGTCAGATATATTCACACGAATGTTGGTGAATGTATGCAACAAACACAAACTTCATTGCAACAATTATTTCTGAGTTAAAAATTTAATCTTGGCGGCTATTAATTAACCTCTTTTGTTTCTGGGACTTCCATTGATTTTCCCACAATATGCAAACAAATATTTTGGAGTTTATTTTCCCAATGGGACAAACAAGGTAAAAAGGTAACAGTGATGTAATAGAAATTTCTCCAATGAGACAACAAAGGCAACTCCTTCTTCATCTTCAAGCTTTTTTCTCCACAAATACATTTCACCATTTTTTAATATATAATACATACAATGCAAAAGTTTTAGTCTTTCTAGTACTTACAATAATGGCATTAATTGGGGTTTCCATTTTCTCCATATTTCTCACTGTTCATGCCATTGCTTAGATTTCAAGAAAACTTCAACATAATGTCACTACAAATATATTATCCACAAAATTCATTTTGTATTATTGGCATTATTTTTCTTTGCATAATTAACCACCTTTCTTTAATAAAAACTAAGTAATTTTTTTATTATAAACACTAGGAATTATATATAACTAGAATGTTATCATGATAATTTTTTTATAATATCTATTCTAGCTTAGCCACTATTAAATCTTTTATGTTTGGAATCAAATTTGAAGATAAAAAAATGTGAAATTACTTCATATATTGCTTGAAGAAGTTTTTTTTTTTTTTTTTTTTTTTACACTTGTGATGAAATTTGAAACAAATTGTAGTTTTTTTTTTCTATATTAAATATATACTATGATCATATATGTATGCAGGAACACAAGCACAAAGCATTTTTGTTTTTGAACAAAATCACTAGCAACTTTGGTTGGCGTAAAATTAAAGTTAATTTCAACCTTCAAGAAAAGCTACTCAAAATGTATGCATTTGGCTTCATTTGGATCAAACTCAACACGTTCTTATATGAATATGATGAAGGCACAGTTGAAAGGTTAGTGTATTTAAATATAATGATTGTACAACTATCGTTTTGGCATAATGTATATAAAATATACACCACATATACACATCAAAGTAATATATGTTTTTGAAGTTAATTAAGATAAATTTAACTAATATTAAATTTTAACTCAAAATCAATTAATAAAGATTCTGCATATAAATTCTTCTTCACATTTCTCTTAATTAATAATAAACTGATGAAATATGAGATGTTATGATAATTTTATTAATCATTATTTATTATAATGGATATTTTATAGTGGGTTTGAATTTTGAAGAGGGTTGAAAATGTGAAGAAGGTGATGAGGTAGAAGAGAGAATGTTGCCAAATTTAACCCGGGACTGTTAAGTTGATGCTCCCATTTTACCAAAAAGCAAAGCATCTTGAGCAGAAAAAATTATGACCCCCATTGACTACATTGCCCCTTGAAGGTGACTTCACATCTTCATTATCACCTTTATAAAAGCTGTTCCAGTGAAATTAATTAGAGTTCCTGCACACTTACGAGTATGGGTACTATCGTCTATAAAACATACATATATATCTGCATCTTCTTCTCCCTCCATCTTCGTCTCAATTAAGGATCAACATATTAAATTCTCATAATTTATATCTCAATGAGTTGGCACTGTGACAAAAAAAGCTTACACATAAATGATATATATATTCATAACTTTAATTCACACAACAACCTTCATTTATGCTACTACAAATACATCAATGAATTAGTCAAGAAATGTAGTTGTGAGAAACACAAATTTATACTAACAATTTCTAAAATTTACAAATACGTTTTTCTGTTAATAATTTTATTTTTTTTAGCATTATGGGTATCCTCTGATTTTTAACTAATTGTTTTGTTGTTTAACAATTTTTTACATGCAATGAAAATTTCTATTCTTATTTAATGTTTATCATTAATTGAAACTTATATGTACAAATTCACAAGTTGCATGATTATGAAGTAATTGATTTTAAGTTTTATATATATATATATATATATATATATATATATATATATATATATAAATGTTGCTGATCTTCACTTCTTGAACACACTATATATATAAAAAACTGAAAAATCATTATTAAATTAGGGTAATAATTATATAACAGGGATTACAATGTGTGTGTGATGTGAGAGAGAGAGAGAGGGAGAGTGACAGAATAGGAAGCTTACGTGTGTATTGGGGGGCTTGGCCTGTATTTATGCATGCAAAGCAAAAAAATTTACTGTGTGAGGAAATTATGAGGGTTTTGTTTCCTTGTGGGGATATTTCTTTTTCTCTAATGGAGCCCATTGAGCTGCTTGTGGGATCAAGTTTCGAGCATTGTGATTGGGTCTCACACACACTCTCTTTTTGAAAGTTTATTAAGGAGGGCTATTACAGACAATCCCTGCTGAAGATGAGGGTTGGAAGCAAGGAAAGAAAGGAAGAGAGGAACCCAGAGAGAGAGAAATAAAAAGCATTCACATAGAAAGAAAGAAAGAAAGAAAGCTGATGCAAAAGCTGAAAGTTTAAAAGCAAGTTAAAAGAAAGCTGAGGAAACCGAAAGGAAGAAGAAAAAAAGAAAAAGACCCTTTTATTTTCCCTTCTCTCTTCCTCTATCTATGTCCTCCTCCTAGACCTTCTGTACCTGTTTCATCTCTCTCTCTCTCTCTCTCTCTCTCTCTCTCTCTCTCTCTCTCTCTCTCTCTCTCTTCTATTCTCTCTCTACTCACCCCAATGATCTCTTCTTTCTCTTCTTCCATCTTACTTAATTCTATCACCAACATAGCCTCAGACACAAACATAGCCACTCCTTGCTTCTCTTCTTAGGCCTTATTATCATATATACAACATATTATAACCACATCATCAAAGCACTTCCCATAGAGTGTACCATGTTAGCCAATAACTTATCTCCATCGTCAGTTCCCACTTCTGAGCCTTTTCCCTGCACTGAAAATGGCACTGCCACCAATAAAAGGAAGAGAAGGCCCGCAGGAACACCAGGTGCACAATTATCATCCATTTTTGCCATCAAATCTAGTCCCTCACTCTTCACTTTATTCACTTTTATCAATTTCATGAAAACCAAAACCTTCCATTCGAAGAATATATTATATATTTGTTTCTTTTCAAATAACACCAAATCCAAACTATTTTGATGTTTTGAGTAATATAGTTGATTGTGTGAATACTAACAGTTTCCTTGATATCTGTCTCTCTGAAAGAAGATATATATATATATATATATATATATATATATATATATATATATATATATATATATATATATATATCTGATATATTTTATACCTGATGGTAATTGATCATGGTTTGTTGCATATATGCAGATCCAGATGCAGAGGTGGTGTCCCTCTCGCCAAAGACTTTGTTGGAATCGGATCGTTATGTGTGTGAGATCTGCAACCAGGGGTTCCAGAGGGACCAGAACCTTCAGATGCATAGGAGGAGGCACAAGGTGCCATGGAAGCTGTTGAAGAGGGAGACACCAGTGGTGAGAAAGAGAGTGTTTGTGTGTCCTGAACCAACTTGCTTGCACCATGACCCTTGTCATGCCTTGGGTGATCTTGTTGGGATAAAGAAGCATTTCAGGAGGAAGCACAGCAATCACAAGCAATGGGTCTGTGAAAGATGCTCCAAAGGCTATGCAGTGCAGTCTGATTACAAAGCACATCTCAAAACGTGTGGCACCCGGGGCCACTCCTGTGATTGTGGCCGCGTTTTCTCAAGGTTGGTTTATGCTTATCATTAAGTTATCTTACTGATTCATTATCAAATGTATGTGTCTCATATATCAACATTTGTTTTATTTGTTTTGCTTTGCATAATTCACAAAATGGTTTTCACAATTTGATAATTAATATGTGAAAGAAAAAATGGATCTATCTATGACTATTAAAATTGGGGTGGTGGGATTAATTTTGATTGCCCTTTCTCCTCAATCTCTCTCTCTCTCTCTCTCTCTAGCTATTTCATGTGCTACACAAGGTTTCTTTTTGTTTTCTACTTTCACCATTTTTGAATCTCGTGATTATGTATCAAATGAGCAGAACTTGCGAGGGTTCTTGTTTTACTTGGGATTTGACTTGAAAAAAGTGAAATATATTTTTTGGAATGGAATGTAAAGTGAACAACGGGGGTGGAAAAACTAAAGGTTGATAATTAAAAAGAAAAGAAAAGAAAAGAAAATATTTGACTGATGGAACCTCAATCCAAATTTTTATTTATTTTACACGAGCTACCACTGTTCATTGACAGTTGGGGTAACACGGTTTCCAATGCTCCGTTTTTCCGTTGGTCGCATACATAATAGCTGTTGTGTGTTGGCTTCAAAATCCTTCTACAATTGCATTCCAACACCTTGAAGCATCTTTTGTGTTTTGTGTATCATTCATGCCATTAACATGTTGCATTTTCTTCAATCACTACACTGCATCATAAATCTAAGAAATGGCATGAATTCTTGACTTTCTTTTGTCCTTTATTTAGTGGAAGCTGGAACCTCTTTCCCCACAATTCTTAAAGACCTTTTTCAACCACCTTTATGTCCACTTTTTCCTTTGTCTCCTTTTCTTTCTTCCTTTGCATGTTTTTTCTATAACTCTATATAATGCTCATTTCACACCCACAAACAAGAATCATTAGGCAAAACCCTTTTGAGTGGTTCAATGCTAATAGCAACACTAACAAATGGTTGTATATATTCTTTCTCATCTCATAGGGTGGAGAGTTTCATTGAGCACCAAGATGCTTGCAACATGGGGAGGCTCAGGCCAGAATCTCAGCCACTTCAACCATCTGCATGCCTTTCTAGAACAGCCTCAAGCCCAAGTCCTTCAAGCGAAACCAATTTCAGCACAACTCCTTGGCCAACAAGAATGATAATACCAAAGCCAACAGAACCACCCACAATTTTCATGAATAACCCTACTGCTGCTATCACCACTGCTGAAACCTCATCCAAGAACAACAAACTCCATCCCAACTTGGATCTCCAACTCTCAACTCCCACCACCACCAACAACAACAACACATCAAATGTTGGAAACCCCATTGATGCTGCAATATCCACCTCACTATCACCTAAGAGGGATCATCATGAGAACCATTCAACCCATTTGCAACTCTCAATTGGGTCATCAGATGTGAGTGAGAAAAATGAATCGAACAGGAACTCATCAGAGAAGAGCAGCAACAGCAACAATGAGAAGCAGTCCAGCATGGCCTTGTTGAGGGTTCAAGAGCAAGCAAGGGAACACTTGAGGATTGCCATGGCTGACAAAGCATATGCTGAGGAAGCAAGGAAACAAGCCAAGAGGCAGATTGAACTTGCGGAACAAGAGTTCACAAACGCCAAGAGGATAAGACAACAAGCACATGCCGAACTCGACAAGGCCTACGCCTTGAAAGAACATGCAATGAAGCAAATCAACTCCACCATGCTCCAAATCACTTGCCACGCTTGCAAGCAACAATTCCAAGCTCGAAATGCAACCCCCGACGAGAATTCCTTGGTGTTGAGCTACGTGTCTTCTGCTATAACCACAGAAGGAGGAGAAGTAGAAAACGATAATGGAAAAGGTCATGGCAAAGAGAACTAACTCTACTTAGAGAGAGATAATCATCTTCACCAACATCAACTTTCTCTCTAAACTTTATTCTGTATTTTATTTTTCTATGTCCTCCTTTATGGGTTAATACTTAATACCCTTTTTTTCAATGCAACGCCAATATCTTTGTGAATTGGTATACCAAGTGAAGTGAAGGTGAGTGATGTTGATTATGTAAGTGGGATTATAATAGTGCACGGGATGGAGAAATTAAAGAGTGTAATTCTTCGTGTAACTTGCAGTTTATTGTGCCATGTTATTTGTTAATTAAATTTGGTATAAATGCAGACTATGATAAAAGGGTTTCACGCTGGTTTAATTACATGATTATGTTTCTATTTTTATTTTTTTAGCTATTAATTACTATTTAATATCTTCCGTGGCGTAATGATTGTGGCGTGTGCGTGCGTAGGTATAATAATGTACATATAACATATATATAATTGTATATATACACACATTGTACTTATAAAATATATATAGGCTGTGTGTGTAATAATATACATATACGTAGTGGTTATTATAGGTTTTCTTGCTTTGCTTGCAGCATTGCAATGAATACGGGGTCAGGGCGAACACTGAAAATTTCCTACCCTAAAGTTTTGGTTGTTTTGGATTTTGTGTTTGGACTATGTGTAGATCTTTGTTGGGTAGGGCAGAAAACGGAGAACACTGTTTGATGAGCATTAAAGAAGTGTACTGACAAAAATAAAAAGGGAGACCAAATGCTTCAGAGAGAAAATGAATACAAGGGCAGTGTCATAGTCATTGCTCAATGCTCACTCTCACTCATACATAACATGCATACATATATATCCATATAGAGAGAGAGAGAGAGAGTGTCCTTCCTTTTGGGCTGTGCAACTATTCTGGCGACTTATAAATGTGAATGAAAAGCAGCTTGCATGTTTTTCAGTGCCACTGTTGTAAGGGGTTAATGACAGTGCAGGGACTCAGTCGTCCCTCTCAAAGGCACACAGACACAAACAAACTCTATTCATGATGATCACCTTCACGTCTCTTGCATAAGAATCAGAGCCAAGTGGGCGCAGCACAGCAGAATTAAGGCAGAACCAGAACCACCAGCATCTTTCCATATATGCAGAGACCATTCAAACCCTTCCCACTTTCAAAGCAATTGCCTATGCTGTCAAAATATAACCAACCCAAAAAAATTCCAAAACCAAAAAAACTTAAAAAGACAACACATTGTGTCACATTCACATACACTCCAGTTCTTTGTAACCCAGCATATCCCCATAACTGTCAAAAATTTCAAACTAGTGAGGTCCTTTAATAAGTTTATCTTTTTTTCAACAGATATTAATTCTTACACTTCGTTAACTTTTGTTTATATATTTTATAGAAACATGGTTACAGGTTATCTATATCACATTATCGCCATCTCAATGCACGCAATCTAGTATTATTAAGATTTCTTTAAAAAGTTGACTTTTCTTAAAGGAAATTATTTTATACAAACTTGACAAATACATCTTTAATCATATATATTAATTTATTAAGTATGATTATCTGTGAACCATAAACTGAGTTAACAGATTCGAGCTAGCAGTGTGTTGTGGATCTGCAAGATATGATGCTATGCTATATATATATACATGTCAGTATATATATATATATATATATATATATATATATATATATATATATATATATATATATTTGTTACTAGAACCGATACAAAAAGATGTTGAAAAGCCAAAGTCATGAAGCTAGCTTAAAGGGTGGTGTATTAATTTGTTTATTTTGTTCTGGTAGTGTAGCTTTTTCCTTTTCCCCTTGGACCACGTGCTTCTTCTTCTCCTGCGATTATGTAATTGCTTGCTAGCCTCAGCATACATATCAGTCTCCACTATTACCTGCTGGTGCACAAAATTGCTGTACAATTATTATGAAAGTGGAAGGTTGCAGTGTCTCACTGGCTGAGGGGACCTAGTGTAAGTTGCCTGGCTCCCTTCACATTAAGTCTTCTAGTGGGTGGGTTGAGTTCGATTTTCAAACCCTTTTTGTTATATCAACCAACTGATTCTTCCCATTCTTGTACGGATAAATTAGGAAATGAAAAAAAAATTGAGGGTTAATTATCATGTTATATTTGAGTTCTGTAACTCAAGAAATGTTTTTCCTTTTCAAAATTCATTGTCAAAGTAGGTTTAAAACAGTTCCGAACATGTACTCAGTGGAAGAGTTTGTTCTCATACTATGATGATTTTATGAAGCATTGCTCTGTCATAAGTGTGTGGATTTATATTGCAGATTTAACTGTGTTGTGATTGACTAAATTAGAGGAAATTACAAACCTGTGCCATGGTAGTTGTAGGCTTAAAACTAATGTGCAAACTCAAAAATCTCAGTAATGCAACTACAATTGAAGTTGTAGTTCGTAATTTAAAAGCATGGCTAAGTATGAAAAAAGAAAAAAAAAATATACTGTTAGTGGGGGTTCTACTTTTGATGCTTGACACTACTTCAGAAATCATCATTTCATATACATACATGGTGGGGGTATTTCATATTTTTACAAAAAAAAAATGTGTTAAATGTTAAAAGTTTCGATTTTATTTTAGAAAAATAGAGATTTCCTTCATGTTTATATAAACTCTCTTAACTGATTAGTTTACAGTGTAGCTAATAATATTAAACTTGTTAAACAGTTTGTGCTATTTTGTCAAAATTACTCCTAAGATTGTTGGAATTTATTATTTCCTCTTTTTCAAGCAATAAATTTCATGTATTTAATCAGTATTTTTTTATATAATTTTATAGTGTTTATAGTATTATTTATTGACTATAAAAATTTCAAGGAAATTACATTTTGATGAAAAAAAAAAGTTATGAAATAGACAATATGTGAATAACTTGTAATTAAAAAGTGACAAAATTTTTTTTTTTTTTAAAAAGGTTTTTTTATGAAGGGAGAGTAGTACTTTTTATCAAAAGAAAAAAAAAAAGATAGATGTGCTTCATTAAAAGATTAACCGCAAATGATATATTATATACCTCCTATATATCTTTTTTAGTACATAGAAATATGAGTTTCTATATAGTGAAAAAAAAAAACTATTCCTTGATTATAAATGGGTATAGTAGTAGCACATATTAAAAATTAACATTTGAACATATAGTATAGACATGTTTAACATACAAACAAAAACAAAAGTAGAGTGTAGGCTCTTTGGTATTGGGATGCAATCAATAATGCATATGGAATTGCCAAAATAACAAAACATATATGGTATGCTAGAGGTCCTTACCAAATATAAAATTCAAATCATAAAAGAGAGGAAAAGGGAAAGAAAAACTATTGAAGCAAGATTAATTGAGTGCTATATATGTACAAACCCACCACATATATAAAACCTACTTTGGTTTTTATTTTATTTTCCATTTTTTCATTTTCTAGCTTATCAATCATTGCATGGTTTGATAGTCACAATGAACTATTCTTCTATTCTTAAACAACAAGCTTCTTGACAAATTTGGGAGATTGATTTTATATGCGAAAGTGGCATGTTTTGAGAATTTTTATTATTTTTGGTTTTGACAAGTCTTCGTATGATTGAGCTTAGAGGATAAAGATGTAGTGAAGAAGAAGAACAATGAGCATTTTACAAGGACCTCACCAAGATATAATGGAAGGGAAAAAGAGGGTAAAAATAAGAAAAAGAAGGAAAAAGACCCCTCCATAGATACAGCTTTGGTGCACCAAAATTGTCCTGGCTTCACATTGACATAACCCCGTAAAAGAAGGATACCCTATTGCATTTGAAGCAAAAACCCTTCACACACACTCCTAATAGAAAATATGCATCAACTAGTCACGTAAAAAATCATTCTTAAAATTATATGTTTTTACCAAGTGTATGATTGGTATGTTTTCTTATAAGTAATCAAATTTTCACTTTGGCTTAGATTGTACATATAAAAACCCTTTTTTAAGGTAACACTTTTGTGACCACTTAAAACAACAGTTCAAATGTTTTAGTTGGAGATTTTTATTATTGTTGGGAGATATATAACAATAGTTATTCAATCTTGTTGGAAAAGTTTTCAGGAACACTTAATCAAATCATTTCCTAAATTAGTTTAAACTACCATCTATTGCAGTTGAGTTATGCATCATTCTAGTACTTTTTTTATTTATTATTACCATTGAAATATTCAAACCTATTTTTATATATAAATAATGAAGATTGTGAAATAAATATATGAAACTTTTAATTCACATCTTTAATAAAGTCTATCAAACTAGAAAAATGATATTTTGACTCGTTACGAAAGACCAACAAAATAATAAGTAAAAAAAAAAAAGTTTAACTTTTTTTACCGTGAACTAGAATAACAATTATTTAAACATACACATTAATTGTATAAGAAGAAGAATAAATTATCTAATAAATACTTATAATGAATCTGTAAATAACAATTACACAACAATTTGCTTTTAACTTGAACAAAATAATTCATTATCAAAGTGTTAAGAATTAACCAAGTTGTTCACCTCTTTTAATAAATATTTTTATACACTTATTATGGTATGAAACTTCAGAGACTAGTTACGTTAAGTTCAATATTATTATAATTTATGTATATAATTTTATCTCTACAACATTATCATATTTTAGGTTAAAAAAATTGGTTCTTGTGATTTTTTATTTGATTTTAATCCTTTTTTTTTCATTTTGAATTCCTTTGAAAAATATGATAAATACTAAAAGCAAGTATACATATTGCAAGGACAAATAAATTACACGAAAAAAAATAACAAGGATCAAAATGAAACAAAAAAGGACAGGATATAAAAAAAATCAATCAATTTTTTAGATATTAAAAATAAAATATGACTATATATTTTAGAAAAAAAAAACTTATTATCATTCATCAACCAAAACACACCAAGTATTGAATCATATGAGAACTATTTTTAACCACAATTTTTATAATAAATAAATAAACAAAATACCTCTATATGCAATACCTAAATTAATCGTAAAATATGGTTTTGGTTCTTCTATTTTGTTGGTTCAAATTTAATCCTTTAAACTATTTTTTCCCGTTTAGTTCTTCAAATTTTGAAATAAACCATTATGATCCTCCAAGTGGTTTAAATAACATTTTATAGAGGGACATGAACTAGTATAGATAATGTTTGAAGGACTCAAAATATTGTACATTACAGATTTAGAATAACCAAACTAGATATAATTTTTAATATACGCTAAAAAAGATGAATGTAAAACAAAATTATATTTTATTTATTTATAAATAAATCAATATGCAACGTCAGTAAAAAGATTTTTAGTATCTATGAAAAAGAATAGTTTTTCTCGTCAATTTATATCCAACTTCACATCAATAAGTGTACCTGTGCTTAATTTTGGAAAGATCCACGTATTAAATATAAACTTTTACGATAATAAAAAAACTATTTATTTCATGTTTTGATGACAATTTTTGAATTATTTAATAATAAAAAAACATTGCAATCTTTCTTTACTATAACTTGTACATAACATAAGATATCTCTACATGTGTTGTAGGGATAAGAATAGGGAACTATTTGTTACTTGTTTCAAAGTTTGATGAAGAAAGGACCAAGAGAAGAATCTCCCTAGATTTGAAAGGTAAGAATTGTGAATGTATTATGACCCTTGACTTGTATGCAAAAGTGTTGGAATGATTAAGAAAACAGGGGGAAAAAAAAATTAAAGGATGAGAAGAAGGACAAACATAAAGCTAGGTTTGGTTATTTGGATCTAGACATGTGATTATCGTGTTTAGTTATATGTCTTTTTAAATAACCAAACTTCTAAATTAAAGAACCCACATAACAATTAGGGTTTTTTTTTCCGAGTATAGATCTAATTTTCCATCAAGATATTTTATTTTATGTTAAATTAATGGCAAGATGAACAAAGAAAAAAAAAAGTTGTTCAATGAATCAGAACAAGGCATTGGTTGAGAAAGTTATTGTGACTTTTAGAATTAGATATTCTTGTCTAATATAAGTGGGGGATTGTATTAATTTTAATGTATCTTTCTTTATCCTCTTGTTAGTTTGAGAATATGAACAATCCGATGAAGATAAATTCATTGAATATTTCCCTTTTCCATCATCACTCAATTCTGAAAGAAGAAAATGATTTAAAGGAAAAGAAAATGTATATCAATCAATCCCATTCTTCTCTTTGTAAATTATGAAGGATCCGAAAACAAATAAGGATTTAGTAGCCGATGGTGAAGTGCACTCACTTTCTTGCCCATTTTTTCCACTCCATCCAAAAAGCCTCAGCTGAATGCTAGAGTTGTGGCTTTTGTGAGAAAAAGGGAGAAAAGTGTTGTGTCTCGAGCAGTTTAGCCGGTAAGTGTAAGATCAAGTGGGCCTCCAAAATTTTCACTTTAAGGAGAAAAAGAGAGAAAGAAGGGAAGAAAATGAAAACCAATCAAATTCAGTTAAACAACAACATACACTGGAATGGAATAAATTTCAGTGGTTGGTGATCAGATAAGTCTTCAAAATGGTTGGTTTCATGAGGTAAAGTTTCAATCTCTGTTCCCATGGAATCATTAGGGTTCTTTTCTTTTCATATATATATACATATATAACAAACATATTCTCTAACCAACAACTAAATGAAAATTCTTTTGAATTATAATGGTCATTCAAATTTCAATTTTTTTTGGCACACTCTATTGAAAAAAAAAATTAAAAGAAAATTGTGGTGGTGAGTTTTAGGGTTTAGGGAATCTGAACAATTTTGATGTGTGATTGTGTTTTGAGGAAAAGAGATGAGGCCCAAATCGAAAAATGATCCAAGTCAATAATTAACCAGAAACACACATACTATTCATGGGTCCATGGTTTTGAAGGAAGGTGCAAAGGATTCCATACTCAAAGTCATCATTGTAACTGGACCTACTTCATTCAAGTGCTTTCGTACACATTTCCATTCCAATCAGGCCTACATTTGTAAGACAATTCCATGGGTTTTCATGACCCAAAAATCAATGTGGTCCAAACTTTGCTCATTACAAAGTAAAAGGGGACTGGGTAATATATTTTTTTCTTTTTCTTCAGAATACCATTTTCCTGCACAATCACAGTGATAGATGAAAATATACCATATAGCATTTGAAAGTTTTTCTTCAAAAAAAAATGTTTTTTATTTACAAGACCCTTATTGAAAATACCCAATAACACTTGTGACAACATAAGATGATGCTAAAGGAAGAACGTTAGAACAAAGCATAACAAATACACACACGAAGGTAAGATGTTCTGTTTTACGTTTAGTTGTGTTCTGCCTCTTTTCTTTCTTTTGCTTAGTGTAAGAGGGTAGAAAGTTTGATTGAACTTGGTGGCTTGGACCATGAAACAAAAAACTAGCCCTCATTAGATTTTGGGCTTCATGAGTCCAGTAGAAATTTCTAACACCAAAAACAAATTGTTAAGCTTCGTACTCAATGGTGAACTGGTTCTGAAGTGAAGACAATGTCAAACTGGTTCATACTAAATACAGTACTATAATGTTTTGAATTAACTAAAGAACATCATATTTATCTGCAACAACAACAACAACAACGTGAGCCAGGGGTTCCATTTGTCTTGCTGTATGTTCATAAAGTTATCTACTGTGTCACTGTCTTATCATAGCCACGCTGCAAAAAGTGATAAGAAGTTGTACAACCTTATTCACCACGGCACTTTTATGCATGAAAAAATAACAAATTTGGTATAAAATACACCATAAGCAATTGTTTTTACAATAATAACTCTTAAAGTGAGAGTGTAGAAGTTAGGCACAATGCAAATTAACTTTTCAGAATAAAAAATAAATATTACGAGCTGTGTATAAATAAGATCACATTCAATCAAGATTTAGAGCTAAAGAAAAGAACGTGTTATTTGTTTTTGTATCATTCTTTCTATAATCACCTACTTGATAAGTTTATTATATTAGACGCAAAGTCTTATTTATACAAATATAAATCTTATTAAAAACAAATATTAAGACATTAAAAATATTTCATTTTAAGGTTTTGAATAACAGGGTGAGGATAAGTAAAATCTTATTATTAAAAATAAAAGTAAAATATGTTTTTTATAATATTTATAATAAATATTAATATTTAATATAAATAAGTGAGATGTATATTCATTCATATGTTAGCTTTAAATTTTATTTAATAATATATATATATATATAAAGAAAATAAAAATATAATAAATATCAAATATTAATATTTTAGTTATAATTACTTAAATTAAAATAATAATATAATATATTTTTCTTTTATTTTAAACAATATAAAACTATTTTAATATATAATTTAAATAAAAAATAATAAAACATATATTTTCAACCTATAATAATATATTAATATAAATTTAACTATTTTTTTAATGTTGATTATAAACTTAATATAGTAATTAATATCGTATGAAGATGACATAAAATATTTTAATTATATTAAATACATATATTTATCATAATATTAATATAAAAATAATATTTTATTCTAAAAATAAATACTACGACATTTAAATATAGCATAAAGATTATTTTATTTAAAGATTGTAAAAAAAATTAAAACAATATATTATTAATAAATAATAAAAAAATAGGAAAATATAAAAAAAAATTAAAAACCTTAAATTATAAATATATAAAAATATATATTTAATGATATTAAATTTAAAGAGTGAAAATGATAGATATACATTTAACTTAAAAATTTTACGAATCATGAGTCTTTCACCTCTCAATAAGTTATGCTACTACTAAAATATATATACATCTTTCTTTGAAGGTTGTAATGGTAGACATGTTAAAGTTTTTGTAGCATTATCCATGGAGCAAGGGTAATTACAAGGTACAAGGTTGAGTTTCAACCTTTAGTAAATTTGTGTTATCATTGAAGATGTTGGAGAATCTGAATGATAAAAATGTTTTTGTTCAACATATATATATAAGGACAAATAGGAAAGTCACAATACGATAAACAGTGGAAAAAAACACATTGAACTGAAGTTTGAGAGAGTACTAGAAGGAGATGGAAGTTCAGTGACCTGTGGAGGTGTATTCAGAATTAAAGTGTGTTTTAAGTTTTATATTGAATAAAAATAAATACTTTTGAGAAAAATAATAAAATATTATCTGAGTATAATTTTTTAAAATAAATATTATTTTCTATAAAAGTATAATTAGTGCAGGGTGATTTATTAAAAGTATTAATAGAGTTTAAAATACTTCAGAAAATATTTTTAAATTTGGACTAATATTCTTCTCTAAAAAGTTTTACTAAAATCCAACTATTTAGCGCTTTTAAGATGATAAAATAATTCCTGAAAAAATAATAAGAAAAAAATAAAGTACAATATTTAATAAATAATTAGCAAATTATCCGGTGTAATCAGTTCGCATTATTATAATATTAAAAAGATGAAATAATAATCAGCTATTCATTTTTAATAATACTTAATTCAAACGTTAATTTCTAGGTAGGGTGTGAATTTGTTTGTTTTTTATTTCACATATTTAAATTTCAGAAAATTATTAAGAATATTTTTTTAAAAGCAAAACATTTAATGAGAAAAAAGTTATTACATTTAAAATATTGAATCATTGAAAAACTTTAGCAAGTTTAAATATTTAATACAATTTCTTAATAAACATTCTGAAATGCTTATGAAGAGAAATAATTCATGTTAAAACAAAAAGTTAAGCATTGACTTTTTCATGTGAGTTGGATTTTCTTTTTGAGTAATGTTTGGTGTGTTTGTTTCTGTGAAAAAGAAGAAAGAAAAAGTAAAAAGGAAAAATTATGATGTCGGAAAAAGAACCAAACTGAGGTGTTACAGAAAACATCACAAAAATAAAATCTTTGCATATTAGGCGAGATTTCCGGTAACAAGAGATACTTATTTTTTTCTATTTAAAAAAAGAGATTTTTTAATCTCAATTTAAATAAAAAATATTTTATTATACCTACTTTTTTTCACTGCTTTTCTTTAGCATCTAAACAAAACGCTAGGTCAATTATTGTATAATTACACTTTTGATGTAAATAAAATAGAAAGTTAAGGTTAATATTTAAATGATTTTATTAGTTCAAATCCAATAATTAAAGTTAATAAGATTTAATTTTAAAAGTTAATTTATTATATAATAAATTAAAGTTAATTTATTATATTAATTGGTTAAAGATCATTATAAATATAATTTTAAGATAACTATCATAAAAATTAACCTTTAACTCATGTTTTTTATTTTTCTACTTTATATATTTAGTGAATTTAGAATAATTAAATGTGAAAAATGCAATGAGGTTAAGAAACCCAACCCAATGCTGTATTTTTTCTGTGCTAGCCCAGCCTGTTGCCAGTGGGTCAAACATCAATGGAATGTTTTGGGATAAAAATCTCATAAAATAAAAATTCATTTGAAATTATGATAATTAAATAAAAGCAAATTTTCATTTTCATTTCAATTTCCACAAAATAAAAACATTACCAAAAATACTAAATGTTTATCCCCACTAGTTTATTTCTTTTGAGAATTCCAATTTTGTGTTTTATTAAACGGATATAAGATAAACTAATGTTACAAAAAAAAAACATATACTCTATATATTCTAATTGCCTTAGAATTCATTCATAATTAGGTTTTTAATTCCAATTGATAAAAACTAATGCACAACTTGCATATTACAATTATATTTTTCAATAATTGTTTGGTATTATAATAAAATGGAAATTTGACTTATCATGGTCATGTGAATAACATAAAGTGTACCAAAATAGAAAAACAAAGAAACACATTTAAAATGGGGCAATTTGCAGAAGAAGTGGAAAGTGGTGTGCAGCCAAGTCAATAATTATTTATGCTGTGCTGACTGAGTATTGGTCTAAGCAATTTGCACATTTTGCATTTGAATACAATATTTAAAATATTACTTTAATATTAGAATCTCATAAAAAGTTTTTATTTTTATTTATTTTTGTTTAATTTAATGCTAAGATTGGATTTTAAGATGGCGTGCAGACATTTTTGTTCCTTTGCTCTCTTCATTTTCCATCCGTAGACGCCAAGAACCCTAACAGGTACTGCTCCCTTCTCCCTCTGCTCAAACATTCTCTTACCCTCTTATTTTTTCTTCAAATCATCACATGGGTTCACAGCAAAATCACTTTTTACTCCCATTTTCCCACTTCCATTTAAATCTTAGGTTTTGTTGATCTGTTTAGTTTTTATCACAAAGATCTGACTTTGTTGCTCTTTTTTTATACTAAAATGGATCTTGGATTAAAACCCAGAAGCTGGAATCTTTGGAGTATGAGATTTTGCATGTGTGCATAATGGGATTTGTGTAATTTATCCCCTATTCTGGTTTGACTTTATTTGAGCTGAAACGACGGTGAGTTTTTGAGTCAGACAGTTGCATTCTGCTGTTGTTGTGTAGTTTTTTTTTTTTTTTTCTCTGTTTCCCCTATTAAATGTGTTCTGAATTGTGTGATTTGTTAGGAGAGTGCAATGGACTTGGATAACTTGTGAGGATATTTAACGTAGTACATACTCACTACATTGTGTTCCTGCAATTAGTTTCATCATTTGGTGTTGTGATGGATGGTGATAATGGTCTTAACATCCGTAATTGGGGTTACTATGAACCCGCCACGTCGTTTAAGAGCCACCTGGGGCTGCAGCTGATGTCATCCATGCCAGAAAAGCCTTTAATAGGAGGGCGTAATGCTTCGGTTTTATCTGGAAGTAATGGGGCATTTCACCATAGGGACATTGGTATGCCCCAAGCTTCATACCCTATGGAGTACATGAGGGATGCTTGGATTAGTAGTCAGAGAGATAAGTATATGAATATGATACCTACAAATCATAACTATGGTGGTCTTCCAGAGACTTCTTCAGCACATCAAATTCAAATGATTCCACCACCGGAATTGCCAAAGGAAGAAAGGCCAGTGGAAGAGGAACCTGTTGTTGAGAAGGCAACTGGTGGCGCTCGTAAGAAAAGACAGGGTCCCAAAGTACCCAAATCTCCCAAGGCTAAGAAGTCCAAGAGGGGGCCTCGTGTGCCAAAGAATGAGAATGCTCCCACAGTTCAACGCACCAGGGTTCCAAAGAAAACTACTGAAATTGTAATAAATGGAATTGACATGGACATTTCTAGTATTCCAATTCCTGTTTGTTCATGCACTGGAGCATCTCAACAGTGTTACAGATGGGGCTCTGGTGGTTGGCAGTCTGCATGTTGCACAACAGGAATGTCAGTGTATCCTTTGCCTATGAGTACCAAGCGGCGTGGTGCTAGGATAGCTGGAAGGAAAATGAGTATAGGAGCATTTAAAAAAGTTTTAGAGAAACTTGCAGCCGAGGGTTATAACTTTTCTAATCCAATTGATTTGAGGACTTATTGGGCAAAACATGGCACCAACAAGTTTGTCACTATTAGGTAGGTCTACTCTATCGTCAACTAGCTTCACATTCCATTCAGCCTGTTTGTGATGTATATATATGTGTATTTGGCCAGAGACTGGGGCTTCTTAGGTGGTTTGTAGTACAAGAATTTTCAAGGTCACAAGACATTTCCTGTTCTTTTCTAACACTTTCTATGTTGTTATCATCACTTCTTTGGATTCAGTGCATGGGCATTCAATCTTTTGGCTGGTGGGTTGGTCCTGATAGGGAACTAGCTGATAGCATCTTGTTTTATTGATATTTTTAGAAGTAAAATTTAATCCGTTCATGAAATTACTGTTGTTTGAATGTTATTCCCAACTCTTTTTTACTTCCAACTAATTATGTGAATTCAGTTGTTTAGTGTTGTATAAATCCATACCTAGTTAGAATGTGCCTATTTTAATGGCCTGTGAAAGCTAGGCTGTACTTGAAAACACTGCACAGTGTAATATATTGCAAAGTGTTTTGAGGTCTGGTTCCATGACTGATTCAGCTGGTTTTTGAAGAAATTTACAGGTTTGAAGTGTTAAAAGCAATATTTAGTGTTTTTTCAAAATATATTTCCTTTTACTGTTTTTCATTCTAAAATGAATGACAATGCTCTACTTCCAAGCATTTCTAGTTCAACAATTTGATTGCTAAATCATTTATACTATTTTGTGGTAGATGCAGTTCAGTTCTTAGAGAATCAGGTTTATCAAGCAGGTTTATGCATATCTAATTATAGAATAAAAAATAAAATTTAAGAAATTCATGGCTTGTATTAGTTAGTCAAAATAATTTTTATGCATTGCTTCATGCTCTTTGCAAAGTTGTTGAGTTCCAACTAAAAGTATGAATAAAGTTGTGACCTGTTACATGAAGAAGTAAAGAGTAATTATTATGTAGCTCTGGGTTGTTACTAAACCAGAAAAATAAGAAATTGCAGGTTGACATTGTTTCTCAAATAGGAAGGTGAGAAATAGTGCAGGGTAATAAACAGGCTGAATGATAGAGTAGACAAGTGAAGAATTTTACATGTTGCTGTGGATAGATATTTATGGTATTATATTAGCATCTTCTACTTAACTAGCTGGTGATTGTTATGTATGCCAATGTTATGTGTTTTCTTTGCTTCTTTATCGTGGTATACAAGTTGGGATAATGTGCACCTTTGACGAGTGACATGAACGTCTTGAATTCTTGTTTGGAATTGTATTTACTGATTATTATTATTATTATGACAAAGTTGACCACTGATTATGAGGTATATTTCTCTAGTTTTGAATTGTTTACTAGAAATTGACTACTTAAGGGCTAGTTTTATTTAGGGTAAATAGTCACTTTAGCATTTGAAACTATAATTTACTGACACTTTAGTTTTGTCATTAAAAATCCCCTATGTAACACACTTTTTGTCATTTTGCTATTTGGCTTAACTATCATCTTAGTTCTTGGAAGTAACCATTTACTATCATTTAAGTATGGGAAATTGCTTTTAAAACATCAAGTAAGTTCTACTAATATAGTAAACAGTGGTTAAATTCAAGACTAAAATGACATTGACAATATATGGTAAAATTCAATAACTAAAATGACAGTTAGTGATAAAGCTTATGGATTAATAAGATAGTAAGTGATAATGTTAAGGAACCAACATGTGATCAAGTGCAAAAGCTTAGTGATAAAAATGATAGTAAATGTAGCACATGGAGAAAAATTCAAGCACCCTTCACCATCTCTTTCTTCCCATACCAAAAACCAAAACACATCATGGAAACAGAATAATCTAATGACCAAGATGCATGATAAGATTTTGTTTGGAGGTATAAAAGATTTTGTGTGGAACACATGGGACCAAGTCAATTTAATGACACATAATAGTGGTACCACCATCAACCACTTTATAAGATGGTGCACCCTAAACATAGCCTTTTTTTTAACTAAGTTATTTTCAAAAATAGCAGTGAATTACCGACTGAAATAACAGATTGAAGCCAGAAAGGACTGTGCTTTTTCCTCTATAAATTCGTGGAAAGGGTTTCTATTTTGTAGAATATAAAAAAGAATGGAAAGTTATTGTTTGTATTGTGCAGAAGCAATCTTTTTTGGCAGCATAAAATAAGTTAGGGGAAAAGAGAAAAGAAAGAAAATAAAGGAAATTTGAGATGGTTTATATAATGATATAATGTCTCGATTAGACCGATATGTAATATAAAATAATCATATTTTCTTCCTCTATAGTCACGTTATGTTGATTTCGTCAAAGAATTTAGCACCATGTTTTTTTTTTCATTTGCAAGACTAATAAAAGCCCAATCTTCGTTACTT
Source organism: Sphenostylis stenocarpa (assembly GCA_963425845.1). Lineage (NCBI taxonomy): Eukaryota > Viridiplantae > Streptophyta > Magnoliopsida > Fabales > Fabaceae > Sphenostylis > Sphenostylis stenocarpa. The sequence goes on along the minus strand of OY731401.1, from coordinate 68,509,494 downwards.
TTGGGCCTCTAACTTTTATAGAAGTTCCAACACAAAATTTTGTCTAAAACCAAGAGGTTGAAAATAATTTTAAATTTTGAAAAAAGCGAGTTATATAAGTTTCCAAACAAGTTTAGGTTTAACTTTATGAATTAATTTTAAAACATAATAGTACTAGTATTTAAGACAACAACAATGTGAGACATAGTTTTCATTTATGTCTTTGAATTTTGTAAAGTTATCTGTTATGTCACTGTCTTATTTAAGTCATATCACTAATAATATTAAATACTACTTTTCGTTCAACAAAATATCAACAAACATACTCTATGTATTATATCCTATAAAATAGACCAAATTAATATCATTAACTCAATCAGCATAAATGCATTTCTTCATATAAAAGTATATTTGATATAAATATTTCCTATTGTCTCCAAAAAGCGAAATAATAATTTGTGTAGTGTTATAAACATATAATATCAAAACAAATTATTTTTTTTAATATTTAATAAGATGTATTATTACTAATTGCATACTATACATTAACTTAATTTATGTGTTTAATTATTCAATAATGAGAGAAATAAAATTTGACCAGTCAACTCCTTTTTGCACGTTGAACATTCATTGTCAAATTTAATGAGTAATAAATTCTTTTATATTTACTGTACATAGTGTACTACCAAAAATATATATAAACATGTCCAGAAATAAAAAATATTTCTTTATTAAATTAAAAGTATATATTTTATTAAAATATCAATATTATTCACGACTTATTTTTTAAGTAGTTTAGAAGCATTCCTCACAAGCAAAATCAATTCCATGATTTCACATTGTCCTCAGTAAAAATGTTTATAAATAAAACAATTTCAATAGATATAATTTATAAAGTCATAATTATTATAAAAATTAATAAATTTATCATACACGTTAAAAAAATATTAACATAACGTATTCTTTTTAAATACATTACTTGACATTGCTTGAGATTATTAAAAATACAAATTTTTTTCTTTTCTTATGAGTATTGTATTGATTAATCAAACCAAGCAACACAAGTTCATTGTTTTGATGTTAAAACCAGTTCAGCATTATTGTTTGATTCTATGAAACTGAAAAAATCAACCACTTGGAGCTTATATAAAAAATAGTATTTTGTATTAGAATCTTATAAATGATTTTTTTTTTTTTAAGATTAATATTAGATATTAAGATGGCGTGCAGACCAGTGTCTTCTCCTTTGCTCTCTATTTTCCATTCGTAGACGCCAAGAACCCTAACAGGTACTGCTCTCTTCTACCTCTACTCAAATATTTCCTTATCCTCTTATTTTTCTTTCAAATCTAATAATGGGTTAACATCAAAATATATATTTTTGTTCTCATTTCCTCATTTTCATTTTGATCTTAGATTTTTGTTGATCTGTTTAGTTTCCACTCAAAGATCTGATTTTTTCCCCCACTTTTTTCATGGTAAAATGGGTCTTAGATCAAAACCCAGAAGCTGAAATATTTAGGGCACGAGGTTTTGCATTTCTACATTGGTACCCCTTTTCTGGTTTGACTTTATTTGAACTCAAATAAAGGTCAGTTTTTAGGTCAGTCAAATTGCATTCTGTTTGTTGCAGTTTCTTTTTCTTTTGTTCTATTTTTGGTACTAAACTTTGTGTGTTTTGAATTGTGTTGGTTTGTTAGGAGACTGCAATGGACTTGGATAACTTGTGAGGATATTTAACATAGTGTACATTCACTACATTGTGTAACTGCAATTAGTTTCAACATTTGGTGTTGTGATGGATGGTGATAATGGTCTTAACATCCGTAATTGGGGTTATTATGAGCCGGCCACATCGTTTAAGAGCCACCTTGGGCTGCAGCTGATGTCATCCATGCCGGAAAAGCCTATAATAGGAGGGCGCAATGCTGCGGTCTTATCTGCCACTAATGGGGCATTTCACCATAGGGACATTGGTATGCCCCAAGCTCCATACCCTATGGAGTACATGAGGGATGCTTGGATTAGTAGTCAGAGAGACAAGTATATGAATATGATACCTACTAATCATAACTACGGTGGTATTCCAGAGACATCTTCAGCACATCAAATTCAAATGATTCAAGCGCCGACATTGCCGAAGGAAGAAAAGCCAGTGGAAGAAGCTCCTGTTGTTGAGAAGGCAAATGGAACTCGTAAGAAGAGACAGGGACCAAAGGTTCCCAAATCTCCCAAGGCTAAGAAGCCAAAGAGGGGCCCTCGTGTGCCAAAGGATGAGAATGCTCCCTCAGTTCAACGTTCAAGGGTTTCAAAGAAAACTACTGAAATCGTAATAAATGGGATTGATATGGATATTTCTAGTATTCCGATTCCTGTTTGTTCATGCACTGGAGCACCTCAACAATGTTACAGATGGGGCTCTGGTGGTTGGCAGTCTGCATGTTGCACAACAGGAATGTCAGTGTATCCCTTGCCTATGAGTACGAAGCGGCGTGGTGCTAGGATAGCAGGAAGGAAAATGAGTATAGGAGCATTTAAGAAAGTTTTAGAGAAACTTGCAGCCGAGGGTTATAACTTTTCTAATCCGATTGATTTGAGGACTTATTGGGCAAAACATGGCACCAACAAGTTTGTCACTATCAGGTAGGTCTACCCTATGGTCATCTGGCCTGTGATGTCTTTTAGCCTGTTTGTGATGTATATAGATGTGTTTTTGGCCAGAGACAAAGACTTCTTAGGTGGTTTGTAGCACAAGAATTTTCAAAGTCATTAGACATCTTGTTTTCTCTTCTATCTCTTTCCTTGATAGTATCTTACTCTGTTGGATTTAGTACATGGGAATTCATCTTTTGGTTGGTTGGTTGGTTGGTTCAGACAGGGAACTAGATGATGAGATCTTTTATGAATATTTAGCAGGATAATTTTATCTGTTCATAAACCTGCTGGTGATTGAGCATTATTTCCTACTCTTTTTAACTTGCTACTAGATGTTTTGCTTCAATTGTTCAACATGCGACCAAGCTCTGTCGTGTAAAACCATAGTTAAAATATGCCTACTGTTCATGACCTGTGACAGCTGGGTTGAACTGGAAAACACCACACAATGCATTAAATGGTAATTTGTTTCTAGATGGTCTGATTCAATAGAAGCTTCATCTTGTTTAAGAAAGTGGTGAAAACAGTATTTAATGTTTTAACCAGAATATTTTTCTTCTTTACTGCATTTCTTTCAAAGTACTTGCATCCAAGCATTGTTCTTTTGAACGATTGTGATAAGGACCTTGGTAGAACAATACCGCAAAAACTAGCCATTGTAGTTGGAGTGTTTAAGGCCTTTTAACCCCATTCCTGAATTTCATTTCCAATGTGGGACTCAAGTCTTATACCTTGCAATTGGACCCTAACAATTTGATTGCCGAATCGCTTTAAATTCCTGATAGGTACAGTTCAGTTTTTAGAGAAACAGGTTTGTTGAACACTGTCTGTAAGATGGTTGTCATAGTGATGGTAAATAAATCAAATACTGGCTTCTATGTGTTAAATTTGAATTGTAATTAAGTTCATGCTTTATTCTTTTTTTTTTTTAAATTGTTGTATAGAATAGAATAGTAAAATTAGTGTCTACTAGAAGTCAAAATAAATATTGTGTAATCTATAAATGTAAAATTTGATGTAGAGGTACATTATCTCGCTTTTGGTTTATTATTAGTAAACCAGAAAAATGAGAACTTGCAGGTTGACGTGGTTTCTCAAATAGGAAGGTATATGGCTGGGTTAAAAGGGAATGAAAAGTTGCAGCAGATAGTAGATTGGTGAGGGATGTATGTGGCTTTCTGTTTGTAGACTGTTACGTTAGTAATATGTTGCTGTGCATATTTTCTAGTGTTCAGTGTTTTTGTGGCATGTTCAAACGTTACTACTTGACAATTTGCTGCGTACTCTTTTGGTCTTTGACTGGGAATCCTCGCTAGCAAAGCTGTGAGATTAACCCTTCAGCCAGGGTTGGTGGTTAGGTGCCTCCCCTGGAGGGTTTGACCCTATGATTTGAACCCATGACAGATCAGGTAAAGTTTCCTGGATTATAAATCCACTTTTATTTTGACTAACTACTCTTGGATGATGATTGTTGTTTGGTAATGTCATTTGTTTTCTTTGCTGATATATAGGTATAATAAGTTGAAAATTAAGATGATCTTGTTCATCTATAGATTTAAAGATAATTATTATGAATTTGAAGACATATGATAAGTTATATTTTACTAGATTTTTGTACCATCTGAAGTGAAAACTGAAGGCCTAGTTTATTTGTATCTTCTTTTGTCTTTTGGTGAAACCAAGAAGGGTTGAACTGAGTTCCCAATATCCCTGGTTTTATTTCTCTACAGATTGATTAATGTTGTGTCTGGTTAAGGAGTTCTAAGAGGATAATTCATTGTTTTAGAGAATGTCAAATGTTTTGTGGTGAAGCATGTTATGTGGATGAGAAATTTAAGAAATTGTAATTGTAGAAATTTATAATATTATTTTAGTTATTTAAATTTATAGAATTTTAAATTTAACCAACATAATAAGAATGTAAAAATTCTCCATACTCTTCTCTTATCTATCTCTCATTTATATCTCTCCTGTCACTCCTAATCTCTCTCCATTATTTCTTCTCTTTCTCTCCTCTCTTGTGCCTCTTATTTTTCTCTATCTTCACTCTTTTTCTTTTCTTCCTTCTATTTCTCCTTTCTCTCTCTTCTTTCTATTAAAATTGATGAAAAAATTGTCAATGTTTATATTTTTGAACTGTTTTTATGTTTAAAATTTCTCGATGTTTATTATTTTCATAAAGTTTAATATTGATATTTTAATTTTTGTTAAACATTTTTTTTTGCATATTGTAGAAATTAAATTACTCTATTCAAATGAAGAATTTGCAATTTAAGTAATTTGAACTGATTTACTGAAACAAAATGTTTAAAAATAAAAGAAATTTAAATAAAAACAATTTCAAAATTTCTTAAATTTTTAAATTTTCCATCTGAAAACAACCTAAAAGTTCTTTTTATTAAATGGAAAATAATTGTTTCTATTATTTGTAAAAGGGGTGTGTAGATTGCTACTTTTGCTGGGGGAAAAGCCACGAGTTCCATATGATCATTGAGGCTATATTTAGATTGATGGAAAGGGATGGACTGCAATGAAATTTGGTTTCTTTGTTTGAAATAAAATTTGATGTGATGCAATCCATTCCAAACACACCCTTAAGAAAATTGATTGGCTGAATGGGTGTAGTAGGTGAAGATATTTGAGGCTATAACTTGCTTTAAGCAATATGATAGTTGAAGGTTGAAAATTGAACCTTAGAGGAAAAGCTGTTTTCAAATATTTGTCACTGCATAATTGCTGTAAACACTGAAAATATTGAGTTTTGTTTTCTGGGGGGTGTTCTAAATTAATCTGTAATATATGCATTACGTACATGCTTACAGGAACTTGTTATAATTTTTTGTTTTATAAAAACAAAAAAATCCAATATATATTCTGAAAACATCAAATAAAAATTAAAATATAAAGCACATATTTGGTACTTTGCTGGAATTGCTTCAGTCATCAAAAGTGCAATCTATTTATGCCATAATGTGAATGTTGAAATCCACCTTTCTGTGCACTTTATTACTTTAATCAGTGACGCTATTGTCTCTGTCATGACATTGGCAATGAATGATGGTCACACAGTATGGGATTTTTTATTTTTCTTTAATCTATGTTCTTGATTCAAATTCATTTGTTAAAGTCATAGAAGAGTGACAACAATTGACTTGTGATCTTGCCATGTTTTATCTGAAGCAACAATATTGAGTTTGAAAAGTGAAGGTTTCATCAGTTGCAACATGCACGTTGGATGGTGATGAACAACTTATGCACAACACAAAATTAAGCTAATTATAATGTCCTCGCCATTAATTATTTCATCATTATGTGTTTTTTTTTACGTGTTTTAAGTGTTAATTAAGTGTTATGAAATGCCAGCATAAAAGACATACATGTACATCGAATATTTATGAGAATAACTAATCTGATTATTTCAATAATGAATTAATGGGCCTTGCATTTTGGTTCTTGGGTCATATAGTAACCCTCTTACATTTTCTCCTTCATAAAACTCATACATACTCTATAAACATATTTTAAGCATTAAGGCAATTTTGAGGTGAATTCGTTCGAGATTAATAATGCTTTTTTTTTTTAACAAAAAGACTTATAATGATATTTATTGAAATGATTATACTTGTAGCTTTTTATATGCAAAATAATTCATTAAATTATTCAAGTTGAAGTTATACACATAGTTACTTTTGAAATAGCCAATTCATCAAAAAGCTAAATTTAGTGAAAATGAATATGTTAACATACAATCTATTTAATTAGAATTATTGATTATTTAATTTAAGTGTGAGAGAGTAATAATAAAAAAAAAAACTAGAGGTCGTATAAAAAATGTATCTTTGAACATTTTAGGATGTAAATTAATTTATTAAATTATTTAAAGTTGAAGATGCTTGACTTTTGATATTACAATTGGATTGACTTGGAAATATATGTTAAAAATAGATGGTTTTTGAATTAAAATGAACAATTAATTAATATTTAAAAGGGCGAGAATAAGAAAAAAAAGTAGGATATCTTATAAAATATTAATAGTGCAAAATCATTTTTATGAACTTGAACTTGAGTTGGCATTGCAAGGTCAAGAATTAATACAGGTCACAAAGATTGTGTTAGTAGGAAGTGAAGTGTTCAAGTAATAATTTAAAGAATGCAACTTAAAAATTGTAAACTGTACTTGATGAATACGAGACCATAATTAATACTTGTCTGGCTTGTAGAGATGCATGAACCCTAAAGGATCTTATTACATATGACTTACAACAATGATAACCCAATGTTTACAGACTCTGCCAGAGAACGTGTTTGATTCTGTAAGCATTATCAAAGACTAGTTCTGCCTTTTCCAACCAATTTGAGTCAAATGTCCCTCAAGAACATGACACTTTGCTACTTTTTTACATCAATAACTTATTTTCATGGAACTTATTATGGCCCTACAATATTAAATTTAAGAGCTTATAATTAGCATCCAAATATATTTTACTTAATTCAAGTGTGAGTTCGGGTTTTATATTAAATAAAAGTTTAACAATTAAGTAACATAATGAAAAAGATCTATAAAACTCAGTTAAAACGTGTATCAACTTATAACTCCTCTTAATTCTTAACACTCTTATTCTTATCTTTTGTGTGTGTTCTTGAAGCTGTTTACTTAAAATATGAGTTAAGTCAAGTTTAGGGTTAGATGCATGCAACCAATGGGTAAAATACTTTAAGCACATGCACACATGCAATTGAACCATGACAAAACATTATTGTTTAATGCAAAATGAGACATAAACATAAACCACAAACCACAAACATTGTTGATTTGTTTATTGAAGACAGTATATGTCCAAGTGAAAGGTTTCTGGATTAAACTCTAACTTTATTTGTGATGAACATCAAATAAAAGGTAAGGTAGAAGAAAGAAAGCTTTGACTATATCTCATCATACTATAAACATGGAATAAAGTGATACTGTATTTGATTAACTTATCCCATTTTCTTTGCTTTCGTTTTTTTTAGTATAATATAACCAAAATGTGACACCACTCTTTAATCTTATATTCTCTTCCATTCATCCTTTTTATTTGTTTAAAAAACACTGAATTAATTTGGTCATGGATTCTTTAATTGTATGATTTTGAATTATTGTGAAGCAGATGAAATAACAACTCTTGCATCACTTACAAGGTTACAGCAAAGCATGTATCCCGAACAAGTTATATTCACAGTACTTAGAAGATATAATTAGGAAGAGAATAATGTAGTTTAATACACAATAAGGAGCATGTTTAAGGTAGAAGGGACACTTGGATAATATTCTAATTCCCTTAATCTGAGTGAAGAACAGAAACCTTGGCAGGTTCATGAACTTGGATTTGGAAACTGTCCACATAGTTTGACCACATTACAGTTGAAACATGGTGGACAAGGAAATATTCGTATGGTTGCCATGCACCATGGTTGTCCCTAAGCTTCCCTAGAAGCTAGGGTTAGCTAGGTTATCTCTCATTAGCCAATAGCAGAAGCTTTTATATACATGTCTAAAAGTCTAGAAAGTTCAGACAAAATATTGTATAATTATAGCTTCTTCTGCACATGGCAATGACAACTTATGATTTTGTAAAAAAATAAACACCCCAACAATCAATGATCTATATAATTATGGTCTAAGATGGTGTTTGGTGGCAATACACATTTTCTGTAAATATTTTACAATGCTGTTAAATTAGAGCTAAATGAGTTCATCACTGGTTTAAACTCAATCATTCTTAGTGGTAGAATGAAAAGATACTCTCATTAATACTAAGTAAGGCATTAATTAAGATCATCCTTCTTAAAAGTCATGAGAGGTGCTAAAAAATTTCAGCTATTCAAGATCATAGAATGGAGGTCCACCAAATATTCAAGTCTCTCCCATACAATAATATTAATATATACATCATTTAATCATTTATTTGATATAAATTAATTTGAATTTTATGAAAATTAGATAAAATATTTTAATATACTAAACACAAATATTTATTATAATTGTTATATAAAAAAATATGTTAATTTTATCCTTAAAATTTAAAATAATAAACAAATATATTTTAAGTAAATAAATCATATTATAACTTTTTTTTCTAATTGTGGAGAAACGAAAAGGAAAACAAAATTCGAAATTTCCTTTAATGAAACAATCTTACAATGCAATATTTCTTTGAATATTTTAAATATAATTTATTTTGCTTTGGAATCAAAAGTTTAGTCAAAATTCGACAAATTTATCAAGAGACAAAATTTTCAAAATAAATTCCTTAACCCCAAAAAAAATGAAAGATTGTGTAATTTTGAAGATAGAAAATGCAATTAAACATAAAAGAAACAATTATTATATTTTCAGCTTTTCCATGAAACTTTGGAAAAAAAATAAATTATAAATATTAGAATCATGTAGCAACATAATTAGGAAAGCAGTGAATCATGATTTCTGCCACAATCATGGTAGCAAATTAGAGCAGCTTTTTTTCCTTTCTTTCTAAGCCACAAATTCAAACCACCCTTTCACTTTTCCTTTTTGCAATCTTTGTTACCTTATAGCGTATGTATCTCTCAATTTCTAACTTTGTTTTAACTATCGATTTCACTTACTATATATATATGTGAAGTGAAAGGTTAAAACTTTACAAAAAGATAAAACTTCATTTACCCTCTCAAATAATATAAAAGGAGTAGAAGGGCGAGGTTATATAAAAAAGTTTCAATATAAATATTGATTCCATTGAATATATTTTGAATTTTTATATGGAAACTTTTCATATAAAATAAGGGTCACTTATTTTTGTTTGTGAATTTACTTGTATTTTTTCTGGGAATGAAAAAGTGAGAATAATGAGAGAAAAGAGAGAGACATTTTGGTTGCAGCCTTAACCAAAAAGAGGGAAACAGAGGAAGGCAATGGAGCACCAAAAGTGGGATCTAGCTATGACTAGCTTTGTAGGAAGGGTCACATACTACAGTGACTGCACACTGAATGCACAAAAGGAAACAAAGCTATATGCTTCCCAGAACACACCCAAACATTATCATTATTTTCCGACACATCATCTGAATTTCATTCATCCTCTGCACTCTCAATTTCCGACCCACCTTTTTTATCATTCATCACCACAATGTGTTGCACTCTCAAACACACAATTTCTTCTTCAAGTTTTCTCAACTCCAATCGCCTAATAATTCATCCCTCCCTCCCTCCCTACCTCGCTTGGAAGTGGAGATAAAATGATGGTCATCAATAATCATCTTCAATCTAATCCACATGTCTGACAAAAATGTTTGTGCTGTGTGGACAAGCATATATTCTATTGAGTTGTGTTTGTGTGAGAGGTTCCAAAGACTTAGTTGTTGTTGTTGTTGTATGGGCATTTTTTGACCCTAACATGGGACATATATCCAATCTGTCAGCCAAAGTATATGGATACTGATAAATACAACACAACACTACACACCACCATAACTAAAACCTCCATGTGCATGTCTCTGCACTTCTTTATCCCCATCTTTTGCCTCTCTCATTCATCACGCGTCCTTGTCCCAACACTTCTCCTCTCTCTTTCGTTCCCACTTTCTTCTTCAATTTAAAGTAGACACACATCATTTTTCTGCTTTTACATCTCAAAATCATCGTTCTTTTATCTTCCAGTACTAATTGAAAATTATCTTATTAATAAATAAAATAATAATCAACAAAACAATTAATAAAAACTCTGAAATCGAAGACAAAATTACAACCATTATTTAATAATAATCAAAAAATAATACTGTAAATTTTTTTACAATATATAAACTACTCTTTTATATTTTTTATTACTATCACTCATTTTATTATTTATCTAAATATATTATTTTATTAAAATAATATTATTTTTATCAATCCAATAAATATTTATTAATTTTAATAGAGTTCATTTTTTTTATGTAAGCTTCTCATTCCACCTTAGATCTCACAACAAAAGTTAATCATCAATAAAATCATATGCATTATTAAAATATTAATTTATAAAACAATATTTTAGTAATGACGAATAATATATATGATATTCATGTTTTAAAATATTACTTTTATGAAGTGTGTGGACGAAACTTATTATGTATATATAAAATAAAAAAGTTATGCTGAGGTTGAAGATGAAGATTTTATAATTTGAAATTCAACAAACGAAAACGTTTCTTAACAATTTGAAGTTATAGAGTTTGGGTCATTTTGATCTGATGAAGAGTGTTCTTACTTTTTGTTGTTGGTAAGAATTTATAGGCTTTTGTGAAATGAGTCTATTCAACTTTAAAGTTGGGTTTGGATTACATTTGTCTGTTAATACTTTTAAACTATATTTTTCAAATTAATTATAACTCATTTTATAATTAAATTAATACCTTCTAAACTAATATGATAATAATTTTTTTTGTCTTGCTAAATTTTTTCAATTTTCATTCAATTATTTACATATTTATCTTAACAAATTTATTAACTTTTTTCAAAGAATTTACAAAAGTGAATTATTGGCCCACACCGTTTACGGGGCCACTGGGCTTTCTTCTTATTCGGTTGGACAAAAAAGCCCCTGTCAGTGATTGAAAATGACCATTAGGGGACTGACTTAGGGGTTCTATATTTACAAAAAACATTGCCTTCTTTTTCAAAACCCAAAAACAGTTTTTTTTAATATATATATATATATATATATATATATATATATATATATATATATATATATATATATATATATATATATATATATATATATATATATGATATCAGTAATTTGAATGAGCATTTGATTCCTTAGTAGATACATGCATGTGTCTCCACATCTTTCAAAATAATTGTTGTTATCTCTCATTTTTTATATAACAAATAAAAACATTAATTTATTAAAACTAACGAAAATACTTAATTAATTAATAATTAGTAATTTATATTATTAAAATACTCATAGCATTATATATATGGGATTTTTGTAGTGAGTATATTTAATATTTTTTTTATAAACGAGAACGTCATATATATATATATATATATATATATATATATATATATATATATATATATTCACTCTATGACTTATTATTTTTAGGTCAATAAATATATCTACTTATATGAAATACGAATACATGCAATAAATTTTATAAGAAATTAAAAATATAAACGAAAATTAACAATAAGTATATCTAAAATAATTCTTTCTAAATCAAAAAAATACATTTATTTATAGACAAAATTTAACTGTATTTTCTACAAGCTTCAATACTAAAAAGTTATTAGTATAATATTTTATTTTTTCTAAGTTTCAAGACAAAGTTGTGATGGAATTAATGTATCATAATGCCCAATGAATTGAATCAGAAGTACAATTTTACTTCCATAGATCAACTTGAAAATTACTTTTTTTTTTTCTGTTCCCTACGCCAATGTACCCTAATTTTTGAAGTGAAGTTTAAACATTTTTGCGTGTTGTGTTTTTAGTTTACCTTGATGTAATGTTATGTTTGGGTATATATTGTCCTTTGAACACTTTAGGTACATGTTGGATACATTAAGGTGATATTGCCTAGTTGTATAGGACGCTAGCATGTCCACACAACGGGGAACACTGTAAATATCCTCTCCAACCATGTCCATTCCGGTCATTCTCCCACCACCTTCTTCATCCTACACACACCAGATAAATATTCAACCCTCTACCCTTTCACACACACCAAAAACACAACTACAACAACATGGAAAACTCTTCATCGTCATCTTCAAACTCAGTCTATCGAGAGTGTCTCCGCAACCATGCAGCGAGCCTCGGCAGCTACGCGACAGATGGTTGCGGAGAGTTCACTCTCGATGACGTCTCTTCTCCCTCTCTCCAATGTGCGGCCTGTGGCTGCCACCGGAACTTTCATCGCAAGATTGCGGTGGAAGGAATGGTGGGTGGAGGGAGCGGGGACATGATGGAGTACTCGGGAGGGGACGTGGGAAGGATGGAGGTGGGGGAGAGGAGCAGCAGGAAGAGGTTCAGGACGAAGTTCAGTGCCGAGCAGAAGGAGAAGATGCTGGGGTTTGCAGAGAAGCTGGGGTGGAAGCTGCAGAGGAAGGAGGTGGATGATGAGATTGAGAGGTTTTGTAAAAGTGTTGGAGTGACTAGACAGGTTTTCAAGGTGTGGATGCATAACCATAAGAACAACTCTAATTCTTCTAACTCTTCTGCTAATCTCTCTTCTCTCACTCAGTGAACTTTCTTTCTGTAGTTAACACCATAATTAGGGCTTTTGACTCTCCAAAATATGAACTCAAAGTGTTTTCACAAGGTTCATCCTTTCAACATGTTACACATTACTACCTCTTGAAGGGTTTGTTTTGAGGTTAATTTTCAGAAATTAATGAGCGTTAGAAGGGAGAGGATAAAGAGGTATAGCTGAGAGAAGAGAGAGAGAGAGAGAGAGAGATGGGAGGAAGAGATGTATCTTATTATTGCTTTATTTTTTTACATTTTCTTTCTTTTTTTCTTTAAGTTGAGGCTTGAATGTAATAATTTTGTAATTTATTTGTTGCATGTGTTAGTATAAATTTGTTTGTTTTTTCTTTTGAGTTTTTTTCTTTTTTACTTGATATAAGAGAAGATTAATTAATGTATGTGAAGTAACACATTGGTAGAATCTTCAATTTATTTTAGTTATGACTTAGATTTGATTTTCAGATATTTATGTTTGACTTATATTAGTATACATGTAAATTTTCCTAATAAATTCTGAAATTAGTAGTTTTCTCTTACCTTATCAAAGTTGTCTTTTCTCTTGATATAATGTTTTGTTTCTCATAAAAATGCCCCTTTTATATCTTTAATTTCATATTATATTATCACTTAATTATTATTTTTAAATTACAATTTAATCTTATTTTATTTCTTAACATTTTTCATGACACATCATTCCTTTTTTATTTTTCAGAAATTTAAGGAACCAACAAAATGTATAAAAATAAAAAATTTTGATAGTAAAATACGTGAAAAAGTAAATTAAATTAAAGTTTATGAAATAACTATATCATTGAATAACAAAATGATTAATTAAGTTTATATATTTTGTTGTGTTATATGGAGATGATAAAGTAGTAATAATACTCAAGATTAATTCTTAGATATTGAAATAATAAAAGCCCTAAAAGTAAAGAAAAAAAAAAGATTACCATTTTCTAGTTTGGTTTTGGTTGACATGATTTTTGTCAGGCTATAGAAGGACCGACCAAGTTAGTTAATTTCGATGTTAGTGTAATTAATTTACTACCAAATTTGTCTCTTTCATTATTCACCAAAATATTATCTATTATTGTTGTAGCATCTACAAGGAAAAGTATTATTATTATTTTTTCAATTATAAAACAATACATGAACATAAAATAGGAATTTAGTTTTAAAATTAGTATTAGTGATTATATATAATATTTATATATAAAGTGAGAAAAGAACCAAATTATTATACATGAGTAACTTTTACCAAATATTATTATTATTATTATTATTATTATTATTATTATTATTATTATTATTATTATTATTATTATTATTACCTTGTTTAATATCTGTCAATTTTATAATTTTTTTCAGTCTTATTGTTTGATTGAAATTTTCTTCCCATCAAATGTTTAAGTCACTCAATCTGAGTCCCGTCTTTGATGATGGGCACGACGAAACGCAAACAATACATAAAGAAATGTCATTACACAGGGATGGATAAATAATAAATTTTATACTGATTGAAAATAATCTGATATTATATGCATTTTTTAAATATTAATAATTTAAGCGTGTGTTTAAAATTATATATTAGATAAAAATAAAAAGTTTGAATAATTTATAAATAAAAGATTTATAATTTAATGTTTTAGTATTTTAAATTAAAGGTAATATTATATTTTTGTTATTAAGAGTTTTTTTTATTGTCTAGTTATCTCGAAATTATCCAACAAAAATATAAATAATTTTATCATTTATTTAATTTTACTAAATTTTAGCAGGAATAATCAAGAAAATTTTAATCAATAAACTTTTTTATTATTGAGAATTTTTTTAGTTAGCTCCTCAAAATTATTGACATAAACATATTAAAATATAAATAATTTTATCAATTATTAAATTTTATTAAAATTTAATAATCAAAATAATTTTAATCAATATTATTTTTTTATCAAAAATATTGAGGGTGTATATTAAGTTATACGATTAAGATTACAATATATTCTATTTATGAATAATAGTGTTTGATATTCTAATTTATTATAAATTTTTTTTTTAATATTTTAGTAGCTTGGTATTTTTTCAAGAAAAACAGATATAATAAATCCAGTCTTTCACTAAGATTTTGATTTCGAATAACTGTCTTCAATTCAAGTTGATTATCGCCTCTTTCATGAGACAATTGAGAGAAAATAATATATATAAATTATTTTTTATTATTATGAGAATATATTTTTATAATAAGTTCTTGGAAAAAAAATATAATAATAAATAAGTTGAGATAAATTTGGTGACTATATTATATAAATAAAAATTCTGATAATTAAGTAAGTGTAAAACAAATGGAAATAGTATATGGACTTGTCTCTAGAAGAATAAATTAATATTATATATATATTATTAATTTTATGTAAAATTGTGATTTTATATTTTTTTTAATTTGATAAAACAATAATAAATGAAATAATAGAATAATTGTTGGAGAATCAATAAATGGATAAACTAAGTATAACTTATATATTCTTCTGTACCTCAATAAATATAGGAACTTGCATATAACATTCAAGTACAAGATTATATAAGAAATATCTTATTTGGCTCTCTCTCTTTAACCTTTATATATATATATATATATATATATATATATATATATATATATATATTATATGAGTTTTGACGCATATAAATGGAGTATAAAATAATTTTACCTTAAAATTTTATAAATATAATTGAAGTGAGAGAAACTTTCCATTTATAAAATGGATTTTAAAGATAAACTATCTAATTAAAAAGTTATTAAAGTGTGAATATTTGGAAAATGATTTCCTTAATTCTTGAAAATTATGTTTTCATAAACTAATTTTTTTAAAGATAATAATTTCTGGGAACAGATGGTTCACAAGTGTTGTTAAAAAGTTTTTTCACATGTTAATTTAAATTTCCAATTTCTTATGAGAATGTTTTCACTACATATATATCTATGAATGGAGGACAACATATGAGAATGTTTTCATTTTCATCCCTTAATATTCTAGTTATCAGAAAAGAAAAGAAAAGAAAAGAAAAGAAAAGAAAAGAAAAGAAAAAAAGGTTGGTATTATAGAGTTCTGCACCTTGAAGCAACCAAGCAGTGAATGAATTGAAGGCAATGATTGGATCTCTTAACAGTGGCATTCAGTGTTGATGAGATTCATAATAAGAAGGGTAGGACTTAATGTCAGATGGATAGGTGGTGGTGGTGGTAAAGAATCTTTTGCAGAACATGGACCACATACTGACCCTCATGAATTCAATTTTTACCTTCGTTTCTACGCAAATCCAAAAACAAATTCAAAGGGATCTTCATGTCCCTTCTTCAACAAGAAATCAAGTTAGAATTACAAGTTAAAGGTTAATGGCTCCCACCCTTACAACTTAAGCTCACACCCATATGAAACCTATTTGCATAACTAGGGTTCTTTTTAGGGTTTTCTAATCAGCTGAGATGTATTCAATCACCCATATGATGGAAATTGAGATGATCTTGTTTTGGATGATGATGAGTGTGTAAAAGGCAAAAGGGTGTGAAGAAAAAAGTGAAATTGAACCATTTGCATGGCTAGAATCCATAGACAAGACCACAGTTTAGGTGAAACCACCTGGCATGTTGGCAGTACTGAGGTGGTAGTTTTGTAGTTAGGGACAACAGAAAAGACAGCACATGCACTCCCAAATTGCAACCTAACCACAAGATGTTGAGAGGTTAATCCTCACTTTATATATAAGCCAACTTCCACTACTGCCACACATTCATCTTTTTCTAATGGAGTTTTCTGCAAAGAGAGTATCCTGTATCATCATCTTTAATAACTTGTGCTTTGCTTTTGTTGAACTTTTAGTGACCAATGTAAGTTGTATATATGTTGTTGTCAGGGCAACACTAAATTTTGAACTTTCCTCATATAAAGGGAAATATATAAATTATTTTCTTGAGCTGTTATTTTTGTTCCCACTATTTTAGATTTAAATCCTCTTTTTATGTTTTCATGAATTAAAAACAAATGTGCATTTGCTATTACCACTTTTATTTTGTTACACAAATCCAATTATCTTTATCAAACAGTTGACTATTTATGAAAAAAAAAAAAAAAACATTATCTCTAACATGTGTGAGAAAATAATCTTTGCTATTACCAAAACATAATGGTAAAGAAAAAAGTGCATGCATTTTCAAAAGAAAAATCAATTCACTGCTAAAATTGAAAGAAAAAAATTGTTACATTTAGTGTAAGGGAAGAACAATATGAGAGCAATAAAAGAGTGATTGATTAGAGTTAAGGATGGATTTTCAAACAGAGAATAAATATTATGTATATGTATGCTTGAAAAAATGTTATGTTATATTTTTATTGTTACAAATTTATGTACACTATACTCAAAACTTCCAGATCCATTGTTAGTTGCATTTTACCCTTTTTTTTTTTTATTAATGTAACCAAAATATTTAAATATTTTGAATGAGAAATTTTCAGATTTCAAAACAATTTAAATTTAATTTGCTTTCGATTAAATTTATTTTATTTTTCTAAAATATCTGAAGTTTAATTTTAGTCCCTTTAAATTTGTGTCTGGTGTTTCCCCTTATAATTTTAAAATATATCAATTTTAATCTTTTTGAACTTATCTAAACCAGTATTTTGTCCTCCATAAATAAAGGACTCTCTAAACTACTTAAAAGACAAAAATAAAAATGAATTTATGAATTAGAAGAATTAAAAACAGATCAATTTTTGAAGAGACTAAAATTAAACTTCTCATTTATAAAATATTAAAGTTGATAATATATAACTAGAAGACTTGTAGTTATAATAAGAATATGATTTGATAAATAATTAAAATTTGTGAATAAATAGTGTAACACAGTAATTAATGTGGTATGATTTAATATTATATTATTATTTGTTTAAACTGATTTTAGAAAAAATAATAATAATCACTTACTATGATTTTTAATACATTTGGGTAAACTTATTTAGTAATATAGGTAAAAAAATAATTTTTAGAAGCAATTTGAATTTGTTTCTTATAAAATAAAAATAAAAGATGTAGTAGGAGAGAGTAAACTTTCTTAAAAACACAAGTGAAAATTTATAAAAGAATCACTTATAATGTGGTGAATGTTTTAAAGATTTATATGAGATTAGTTATAACACTTACAACATTAAGTTAAACAGTGACTTTAAAACTTTAATATTAAACTTTATTTTTTAGATAAAATACTTAAATCTATAACGCATTGCAAACAAAATTAAGATAAATAATCATTAGTGAATTTTTTAAATAATATTATTCACTTAAATTTCCTTTATATCTGTAAAAAAAAAGTACTACACCAATTGTCTCATGATATGAAAGCTGGCAGAACCCAAGCTAAAAACACTTTATCCTTTTTAGGAAGAGTTCGAATATTTTGTGCTGTGAAATGAAACATAATAGAATAGAACATATACCCATTACTAACATGAACAATCCTACATAATTTTTTTATTATTAGCATGGTGTTTTGCCTAGCAAATTGGATTCCCATTTGAAGATGAATAAAAGATGTTCCGTTTAGGTTGAAGAGGTTAAGTTTTGAAACTAGTATCTGAAAATTGGGTGGATATAGAATGATAAGAAAACAGAGTAGGTTTGTTTGCAGGGTATGAGTTGTTGAAGTAGAGGCAGTGAGAGAAGCACATGCATGCAGGAACTCACAGCCCACTATCCGAAATGGCCAGGTTGACAAGATAACGACGCATCTATCACTATATTTACTTTTCCTCATTTTCCGACAAAAAAATAAGGAGATCAAGGTTAAGAATCAAAATTTCGATTCTGTAACTAGGGAATTCTGTAGATTGATGACCTAGTTCTTACCAAATGCCTATATGTAAATTATTCGTTTCCACTTGAAGGCATGCTGTGAAGGGGTAGAAAAAACAGTAATATTAAAATGTGATCCTGTCAAACACCTTAATAATATGGTGCTGTATTCTTAATAGCAGATAAAGTGACAAAAATGAATAAAGGAAAGCAAGCACTAAGATTACAATAATGAGATCATTTTGAGATGGATATTATTGTCGATTGTATAACAATGAAGTTCAAAATTTACATCCACTTTAAAATTTGGAGCATATAAAGATGACCGAGTGAGTGACAGACAGATAGACAGACAAGGGCTCTCTCAGCTTTATGCAAAAAGGACATAAGCGGAGAGCCTAAATGGTTGGTTACAGGAGTACAAAATTCGTAACAAAACTTGGCTGTATCCGCACAACACGAGATTGGAAGAAGAGTGGCTTAGCTCTGGTATTTCGCCCTCACAGCTAAGGCCGCAGCTCTGTACCATGTCGCTGCAGCCATAGCACCGGGATCAGGAACTGTTGAAAGAATCTCTCCAGAAATGTATGTTGAACGCCCAGCCTGCATATGCATTGCCACCCCATCAGTTCCACTTCACAAGAGGAGCACTTACATACACAGATAATGCAGGCCATTTTCTAACATTTTTTCATTTTCATACCAACAAATACAGGTATCATATTTACATCACTGTACTTATTATTATAGTGATGTAAAAAACCATGGAGATATCTTCGCCCCTTAAGGACTCACCTGTGCTTGCATGTCTACAGTTGACTCAGCTCCAGCCAATGCAGCTTCAGAGGAGAGAACAAAAGCGGTGCAAGGATCCTCGCCAGAATTTAATTTCTGTAAAGCCAAATATCATTGTAAGTAAAAGTAAATAAATTCACTAAAAAAATGAAAGGAAATGAATAGATATTACCTCTTCAAGAACCGACGATGCTGGAATAAGGGCATCTAACAATGTTCTATAACCAGCACTAGCACCCCCATATTTACTTACAGCAGCAATGGAAGCTTCAAGTGCCTCAGCCCCTGAATCAACAAAAGACTCATGAGGAATGGAAAGTCCAATAAAAAAGGGTTAAAAGGAAAAAATATCATAAAGTTCTAGTTGCAAGTAGCTTGACTTGGAGAATGTTCTCACATTGTTTTGATGTAACACCAGAATGGGAGCTTGCTTTCAGATGTGAATGTGCTGCCTTAAAAAAGATTGTATATCTGAAAAATAAAATTAATTAGTGAGTTTACAACAGTCAGATAGCATAAATGATTTAACTTTAAAGGAGGCATATTACATGATCCCACTTGTTCCTCCCATGGATCTTCCGATTGATGAACCAATTTCACCAACAGTTTCAGCAGCATCATTTAGAGGGTAACTAAACAAAAAATAGTAATCTAGGTCAGACTGCTATCACAAACCAAATTGAGATTTTTCAGCAATCACCTTTTGCAGTTCCTCAAGAACATTAACACTTGCAATGCAATGAAGAAAAACATTACAAACAATCCATTAATCGAATACAAAGGTAAATAAAACTAAACAAAAATATGAGGCTAAGCAATGCAACGCAGAGCATAACTTACTTTTTGATGTCCTCAAGAATTGCTTTTGCACCTCTAGACATCTGCAGAAGAAAAACCAGACACCAAGTAAGACACATGTTACATCAACAATTAAAAAAAAAATGTTTTGAGGATAAGACTCACAGTTGATCCACAGTCACCATCACCAACTTTACCATCCCATTCGTTTAGATTTTCTTTAATATTTATAATTGCATTTGCAGCAGCTTCAATGGCTACCTCAAGAATTTGGCCTTGCTCATTTAGTTGTTGTGGTTGACTTCGTGGCTTATGTAAAGCAAATATGGAAACCAAATTTAACAAATTATATTAAGACACAAGAAAACTTAAGGAAAAATAAGAAACGGGAAAGCTAACTAACAACCAGTACTTATTTTAAGCATCATTTTTTACAATCACAATCACAGACATGTCAAAAGGGAAAAACACTCTCCACAGCAGCAAGCATGAATAAGCTTAGTTGTGCATAACAGCATAATTCACATACTAAATTTTTAATAATTTTTTTCATACATACTACATCAATTTACACTCGAATAGTTTTGTACTGATTACACGACTAGTAGGGGGGTTCACTTTAACTAGATTGACCTAAAGCCAACAACTAAACTAAGAATTTGATTGGATGCAGTAATAGTCTTGATTCTTGGTAACTTGGTAATACTTAACGCAATAAATTAACATTAGTGCAAAATTGATAGTTGATAATCTAAATGTCCACTATATACAGGAAGCATTGCAGCTTTTTAAAAATATAGTGTGAACAGGGGAGATGAAGAAAACATAATTTGGAGAATGGTGGCAGAATGAATCTATAGATAGCTAACACAAAGAACACAATGCCCAGGTGGTGCTGGGCTTCTAGAAAGAAGTTCATAAATTGATGGTGGAAGAGAAAGGGATTTAAATAGATGAATTAGAACTGCTGCATTAAAAATAAAGAAAAATCGAAATTGTTATGAAAACTGTTCTGTGAGCTAGATTGTCCTTTAATGATGGGCACATTAATTAAACGTCTGACATTGAGGGACTTATAGTGGGTCAGCAACAAGAAAGGTCTAGAATTCAGTACTCCTCCAATTGCTCTCCAACATGCTTGGATGGTGATGATGCCCTCTCTTTGGAAACTAACAGATACCTGTCAATACTTAATTTTGCTATCTCCTGAAACAAGGCTCAATTCAGTGAAAGAAAGAGGACTAAAAGGTTTTTCAAGAGGCCACCAAGTTGGCCATGTAATCCATCCAACACTCCATCCTGTAAAATGAAGGTGGCATGAACAGCAATTCCACAATCACAAATTAAATCCTCCAATAACCCAGTACGCCAGACCAATTATAATGGAAAGTCTAGCCTTGATGGGTATTATTTGTCATCTATAAGGAATGAACATTGGACTAGATATTCATCATTTGTCATTTATAAATCGCTTGAAAACAAATCGAAAATAAAAATAAAAAGCCCACCTATTTAGAATAAAAATGTCACTTGCAGGGGAAGCTATTTGAATGTGATTCCAAATTAAAAGGTTGCAAAGAAGTTTACAATGACAAAAGAAGTTAAACAGACCAAGAATAAAATGAAAAGGATGAGTTGACAGAGGATCCAGATGCAAGGAGACTTTCTAAATACTAATCTCATTATCAAAAAGGATTTATGAAAGGTAGTATGAAATATTTCAGTTTGTATGAGAAAATTTTCAATTTTAAAATATTAACAACTTTGCCATTAAAGAAAATTCAAAAAATACTTTCTTCTCCGTATTTGATTGTTACAAGGAGAGAAGAGAAACTAAAAAGCAAAACACATTTTAATAGTTCTAATTGTTTAGTTTTTAAAATCTAAAAAATACATCAGTTTTTAAAACTATGTTAATAAACAATTACCAAACAAGTTTTTTAGTTTTTAAACACCAAAATACTCAAAACTGTTTTTAAAAACAATAAACAAACAAGCCCTAAATATCCCGGGGCTCAACTTATTTCTTCTAGAATAAACTATGCAAATGGTAGGACTTTCTTGTTGCTGACCCAATATATATATATATATATATATATATATATATATATATATATATATATATATATATATATATATATATATATCCCTTAATGTCAGTCTTTGAATTATGAACCCTATCATATAATGTAAGTGTAGCTCCAATTTTATGACTTTACAAGTATTGCAAGCTGTGTAAAAAAAAAAAATTATTAAACCAACAAATAGATGATCTGCAGCTAACCATACAGAGCTAACAAAGCTAGTACGAAATATAACATAAAATCAAATGCTAGGCCAATTTCAACAGCTAAAACATAAAAACTACCACATAATCCAATCAGATAATGTCTTTAGGAATTCATATGATACTTTTTCATAGGCTTCTTGTTATAATATAAATTTGTACTTACTATTTTCTTAGACAAATGTCATAGAATAAAAAATGATATCTAATTTCCATGGATGTACCTCATCAGTCTTTGCTGATCGAGACGCAGAGATTGGAACAGGAATCTTAGCAGGTGGGTGATTTCCTAAACAAAATAACTCCAAAATCAATCAATGAACAATTAATTTACTCCAATCAACATTACAGTTGAATGAACATTTTGAAGCTAAAACCTTGTTACTATAAAAGTACAGATACAACTGAAAATTTTCCATGTAATAAAAGTGATTGATAAAAACAACTAAAGCAAATTACCAACCATCAGCAGCAACAGGCCAATATGGAGCTTTGGTTGGAGCATCTAATCGTTGAAGAATAGCAGGATCAGCCTTCATGATAGAAATTGAGAAACCTAGAAAAAAAAAAATGAAATAATGCTAATCAGAAATGATTATCGAATCACAAAGAGCAGTCCGACATTGGCTGTGATAACAAACCTGCCATATCAAGAGAAGTCATAAATGACCCAGTATAAACTCTATCAACAGCCAGTCCATGCTCTAGCTGTAATTTTGGAACTGTTTTTCCAGCTGTAATCATTAGTTCCATGGTGGGAGTGCCACCTAACCTGTGCATATGAAGAATCATATAAAATGTTGTAAATAAATATTCTACTTAAAAGACAAAATATCTGCTTTAAAAAATCCCAAACATAAGAACAATAAAATAATTGAAAGCATTTTCAGATATGTATTTGAAACTCTAGATTATAGGATGTGAGTTAGGAAGGTCTAAACTATTTGAAAAGTAAAATTATGCAATAAAAACATGTATATTCAAAAAGAATTTGCAAATGCAGAAGATTTGGACCATTGAAGGAGGCTAAAATCCTTCAAAAAAAATGCACAAAGAAAACGCTAGAATGATAGAAGAATTGTAGATGCTATCTAAATAAAAGGCAATGTAATTTCAATTTGAAAACACCTCGGATTAGACAACTTTTTCAATGAAACCTCTTTGGAGGTAAGCAAAAGCTGTTGTTTTTTTCATATTTCTACAATAAGATCTATGAAACACACAACTTCAGTTCTCAGGCAAAGATAATATCCGTGAGCGTACCCATTGACCATGAGAACCACTCTTTCTCCTCGAGTTATTGGAAC
Organism: Sphenostylis stenocarpa; assembly: GCA_963425845.1. Taxonomy (NCBI): domain Eukaryota; kingdom Viridiplantae; phylum Streptophyta; class Magnoliopsida; order Fabales; family Fabaceae; genus Sphenostylis; species Sphenostylis stenocarpa. The sequence goes on along the minus strand of OY731401.1, from coordinate 68,485,579 downwards.
ATAGTTTGTTTCCTGCAAACATTACCAATTAAATGTTGGTGACCCATTTCACTAGAATGATAATGACACCCCCTACAAGGACACAAATAGTTACATACTTAAAACAGACCCATTGAAGGAAGAGTAAATTGATAAGATGCAATTTTGGGATCAATCAGTATTATTCCCACCCAATCTTTTTCCTGTCTAGGAAAATATTGTAGTCAAATTTTACCATACAAAAAAGTCCATTTGCATCTTCATGCTACTTAGGGAATGGCTCTTTCATGGGTTTTCTTAGTTCAACCTTTGTAGGACAGAGGGTTCAATTATTTGAATATATTTCCCAATTTTATTTCAATGCTCATTATTTACTTTTTGACTCAAATCAGAGAAAAATGTCTAACCAGTGTATTTATACTAATCTATGCCAACATAAGTTCACTATCTTGTTTATAATAATCTATACTAACATAAGTTCACAAAATATAGTTGGGTCCCTACAGAGTGTCTCCAATGTATAAATAAACCATAAACTAAAGCTTAGGCTCTCATACTAGAAGGTGGCTTCTATTGGAATAGAAAATTAGAAAATATAGAATAGAACGTTAGGAATTTTTTTATGTGGAATACAGAGGAGAAAAAAATGAACTTAATACGCTAAAATTCTTTAGTCTCAGTTGAGTATCATAAATAGAATGGTCCTAGTACAGTCAAAGGCTGAGCATCAAAAGTTCATTTGTCACACATGACAACTATTGCAATTTTGCAATGTGTTTGTACATTTTCGAAGGGCATTTCACTCCCAATTAAGTATCATAATCCATAAAGAGCTTTCCATGCAATTTTAAGGCATACCGTCGACAATATTTGTTGCAGAACATGAGAAACCACCACATTTACAGGCTGAATATCAGCCACTGCTGCACCAGCTTCTCCATGCTGTAAAATAATAGGGCATTCAATGAGCATAGTTTATAACTTAAATGAGAAAAGATCCTAGCAAGAAAAGACTTCAAGCATTAAGGAAATAAAAGGGTTTATTTCTGGTTATAAAACATAGATGACAGATCCTTCTTACCGCAAAATATTCTGAGTTTTATACTTATTATTGTTGAGGGTGCATTGAACTAAAGAAACTTACAATTCCAAGACCAAGTTCCATCTTTCCTGGGCCCAAACGATCTGATGTAACTTGACCAGGAATTGTGCAAACACTCAAAGCAACACCCATTGTTCCCACTATTTCAGATGCATGTTTAGCTTCTGCAGCAACATCATCAAGAGAATGACCAGCAGCAGCAGCAGCTCCTGCAACCTGGCTCAGTCAAAATAAAAATAACATTAAATATGTAGATAAATAAGAAAATAACACAATAAATACTATTTTTGTAATAATTATATTATAATGATGAATTCAAGAAATGAAATTTACATTAATACACACCAGATAATCCCTTCATATGTTTGTATGAAAAGGTGTGGTTAGAGCATTTATATGATTGGCAACGGAATGCTGAAAGAAAATAAGTGACTTCATGTATTAACCTTATGAACCAGAATAGTCCCGGCCAAACCTCTTCTTCCAGCAATGCCTCGAGGCGGAGGTAGGGCACAATCATCCCCAACAATTACAGTCTGCATAGAAAAAATACATGTCATACTTTATCTACATATTAAATGTTTAATTATTTGAAGTGCAATGAGAAAACAGTAGCCAGCTTGACATACCTCTACTTTATAACCTTCAGATTTTGCTAGCTCGGCAGCCAAACCAAAGTTCAAACGATCACCAGTATAGTTCTATCAACACCCAAATTCGAACACTATGAATCCAGAAACAAAAGCAAATCCTAATGACTCATCATGAACTGACCATACTAGTGCAAAGCCACACTATCTTATATGTTGATTTCACTTGTTTTCAAGTATTTAAAAAAAAAAAATAGTCAAGTATTATAATAAAAAGAAACTTTATTTAAAAATAAATCACCATTTATTATCTTAACCACAGCAGATGACATTTTCCATATGTAGGACACCTAATATGCATACTGACCTGAATGACCAATGCAAAATACTGTAAGATGGCAGAATGCTAAAGAAAAAAAATAAAAACAAATAATACCTTTACAATCAAAAGACATCCCTTAGAACCCGTTACAGCTCGTATTCCCTAAATTTAAAGTCATAATAATAGGAGCATCAGAAGTAGAAAAAACCACTATGCTTATAACTGAAAGGGTGATGTACATTTCAATTCTAATACTATGAAGGAAGCATACAGCTAGAATTGAATCAACGGGTGGAGAGGAAAATATATCTCCACAAACTGCTGCTGTAAGCATTCCTTCTCCCACAAATCCAGCATGGGCAGGCTCATGCCCACTTCCTCCTCCTGCAGGGTAAATTATAGACGTAGAAAATTTTCTCAGTAAAACCTATGCAATTATAGTGAACAAATAAAGTTTCATTTTATATGTCTCGTAGAATGAAATATTCTGTTTCCACACACCATTTCCTATATCTTATATTCTAACCTCTTGCAACTTATTTTTGTCAAATTGATTATCAAAATTGACACAATAATTCCTGCAATTCAAGCAGAATACTAGTGACACACCACCTTAAAAAATGAACTGAAAATGAATGGTCACACACCTGATATGACTGCAACTTTATCATACGTTGCAGCTGAAACATCTGCCCGTAGCACAACCTTCACCTACATTCAATCAAAAAAATACCTTCAGCAACTCTCACACTAAAATAAAATTTATACATGCACCTCCACAAAGTCGTATAATCACCAGAGGAAAGCCATCTAAATACTGCAGTCCAGGATAAGTCTCCACAAGACCTTCAATGAACTCAGTCACAACATCTGCAATCACATTTAAAACAAAAACAAAAATTAACAAATTATTCAATTTTAAAGAAGACACATTTTCTCTGCTATACAGATAGATACATGCACACATGAATAAATAAATAAATCTATATATATTGACTAGTTAATGCACAGTCTCTAAGAGGAAAAAATTACACAATCATAAATGCAGTGCAACCAAGGTAAATACAAAAGAATAAAAAATTCTAGATGGGAATCTAACTCTCACACTGGACAGTACTCTTCGAACTAGTACAGCTATTAGTATAAAATCACCATAATCAATTCTACAAAGTTTCCCATCAAATCGTGCAACTCCAGTGGCAATTTCCGTAAGTCAAAGACTAATGTTAAAACATTTGAAATAGGAAAAAAAAAAGTCAACAAAATGCACAGAAAGCAAACAGTTAAAAAAATCTGAGAGCACGGTTCGGACAGAAACCGTGCTGCCAGAGATTGCTGCCAGAGATTGAGAACGGACCAATAGTGGATGGCAAGAGTCAAAAAGGAAGGGCGAATTTGGCAGAGAGGGAAAATTGAGCGGAGAGCAAGGGAGAGATAGTGGAAGGAGAGAGAGGAAGAAACACACTCACCATTGGGGTCGTCGATGAGCTTCTTGGTCGGAAATGCCATGGCGAGACGGTGTCAGAGGAAGGCAATTGAAGAGGAGAACGACCGAGACGGAAAACCCTAGAAATGGTTTTGCATGAAACAGTTGTGAGAAGAGAGAGAGTGAGAGGGAAGAAGAGTTGTTGTTGTTGTGTCCTTGTTGGTTTGGTGGAGGTGTGGGTGTGGCTCTTTATATACTACGCAGAGAGGGAGTTGATAGTTAACTTCTTCGTGCACGGAAAATAAAAAAATTAAATTAAATAATAAGAATAAAAAGATCTTCCTTTATCCAAATCTCCATTTTCAATTCTCCTTCCCTTCCTTCACCCTAATCATTAGTATGTCATTTTTTCATTTACTAATTTTTAGTTTTTCATTCCATCACAAACTATTATTAATTATATCTTAGAATTTGAATTTTTTTCATCATCAATACTAATTTAATAGACTTTTATTATAATAAGATGTATTATTTTCTTAAACTTTTAAGATGAAATTCACAAATCATGTTTTTATTCAATACATGCAACTAAACTCACACCACACTAGATTTCCGATTATATTTTTCTTCTAAAATAATAAAAATTATATGAAAAAATCAATCAATAAATAAATACATGTCTTTTGTTTGTTTTACGTGAAGAAATATATAATCATGGTTAAGTAATTCAATAGTGTAACTTAATCCATAAAAAGTAGTAACTTAGTAAATTAAACATACTTTGTGATTTTTTTAAGATATTTTTAAAGAAGTCACTAGTTAATTATATTATTATTAAACACGCTTATAGATATTTATTTAGAGTTCAAATCATTAATCATACTATTATTTAACTCAAGTATTAGTTATAAGTATTTATTATTATTATTAGGTTTCATTAAAAAACTTTTACTTTTACTTTTCAATTTTGATTTGATTTGATTTTTTTATTTATTTTAATATATATATAATTAAAAATAATATGTATAATGAACAAAATTGAAATATAAAGATTAAAAAATAAAATTTATTAAACTAAGTAAATAAATAATTCTTATCATTGTAAAAAAAAAAGTTTGTTTATTTTTTATCATTATTAATTTTAACTAGTTTTTTTATGTGTATTTCGTGTACGTGTTTTTATCATCCTAATAGTGCTAGAGATTAGAAATAGTTTAAAGGGTAAAATGAGAATAAAATTTTAAAACAGAAACTCTAGGAAACATTTTATTCTTATTTTTATTTATTATTATTATTATTATTATTATTATTATTAAAATTTAAAACTAAAATTAGAATAATTCATAATTGATATAAACTATCCACATTCTTTTTCAAATGACTCAAATATATTATTAAGTTAATAAAAAATAAAAAGCAAGATTTTATTAAAAATACCTAGTAACTTTTTATGAAAATAAATCAATAATAAAATCTAAAATTTGCTTACCTAACCAATAAGTGAGTCAACCATGATACTAATTTTCTAATATACATGTGTTTCATTTCGTTTTAAAAAACAGTTTATTTTTATTCATCATTTAATTTGTTTATTTATTACAATAATCCATTTAATATTTTTTATATTTTTGGAATATTTTAATTTAATAAACATCCACATCGAAATAATGATGTGTATTTCTCCCCTAAATAGTGTTTTTCACTTCGTATTATCCGTCTTTGTTGTTGCACTCACCGGCCATGGAATCCAAGACTCCCCAACGATGCCGTTCAAGCAGTGTCATCCACAACCAGACGATTATCAGAGAGAAGAGGCCGAAACGCAGCGAGGTGCGTGGTTTAAGCTCTTACCCGCTTAGTGATCCTTTTTTTTTTATTCATCCTGAACGAAACCTAAACCATTGTTATTTTCTTGGTTCCATTTTTTCAGGTACTTGCCAAGAAGAAAACGGTTGAAGAACTCATCAAAACAGCATGTGCCCAAAAGGATCACCTGGCACCCTTTCCAGGGTTTCGTCATTTCCACGCCAAGGGTAACGTTTTGGATTTGTTAGATGTTATTTGATCAAACCAATTAGGTTATTTTGCAGGAGATTGAACTATCACTTGCAAGACTAATGTGACAACTTTGTAGATTGTCATTACCCAAATGATGTTTTACACTTATGTTATTCATACAACATGAAAAAAACTATATGTCATTACCAAAAGATTTTAGTTTTTTCTCTTTCTTACTTGTATAATTTGTTGCATGAGTTATTGTACAAATACCATTTCTCAATAATTATTAGATGAGTGAGATTGTGGTCACAACGAACTTGGTAACTAGCGAAGTTTTCCAATTAATTCAAATTCATGTTTGGATTAATTTGTTTGATGCTCTTATAATATACCAGCTTCCCCAGAAATTTAAACAAGACTGAACTTGCACTAATTACAATAACATGAGATGAGTCAATGAAAGAGGTGTTTGTAATTGATGATAATGTTGATTTTTGGGTTTGGATTTTTTGTTGTTGTTCTAAGAGCCTATTTTAACATGATTTTTAGGTCTCTCTTTGTGTTTGAAGTCAGGACATGGCAATAAACTTACCTCACCTGTTAAGAATTATATTCAGAGTCTCCTTAAGGTAGAAAGAATACTAGAACTTTAGAATGTGTGTGTGTGTTTATACTATAATGCAAAGGAGAATCTGTTATTTCCCCCCTACTGTTCAGGTGGTTTTTGTTCTGTTAAAAGATGCACTGAGTGAATTCAGTGAAAGAGAGAGAAGATTAATTTATTATTGAAACTCTGAGTTTTGTTTTTGTTTATTTATGGTGTCATTGACATGAAAATATGTCTTTTTTTTGGGTTTGCAGTTGGTTTTGTAAGTTATTGAATGAGCTTATGAAAATGTCTGATTTGCATATTCCCAAAACTGCAGCTAAACATGGAAGGACCTTATGGATCTGAGTGGCCAGAGGAAGAAAAGGTGAAGCGCAAAGAAATGATTTCTCCTGAAGCACATTATGTATTTGTGCATGAGGTAGCCAATTCAAATGCTGATGAGACGGCAACAATGTTGACTGCAGCAGAGACTTCAACATGTTCTCTGGAAAATAGTGGCCCCTTTGTTGGATTTGTACAGTATCGCTTTGTGTTAGAGGAAGAGATACCAGTGCTTTATGTGTATGAATTACAGCTTGAACCTCATGTTCAGGGGAAGGGACTAGGAAAGTTTTTAATGCAACTTATAGAGTTTATAGCGCAAAAGGTAATCTCAGTTGTTTTTCACATCTTACTCTGAAATGATGAAAATTGATAAGTGGTGCTGCATTGGAAAGGAAACAGCTTTTAAGCTGGGAAAAGATAATGGCCTAGTCAACATTATGATCATTGAAGAAACAGTTTATTTACTTTTATTATTAATGTACAGTGTTCATGATTTCCATTTGGAAAGTATACCCCTCAATAGGATGTCTTGTACAAGTTTTATGTTCATTGAACGTGGTCTCTTATATATTGTTTTCTTTGTTTTAATGTCTCTTATAGAACTGTATGGGCGCTGTCATGCTGACTGTTCAAAAGGCAAATGTGTTGGCTGTGAATTTCTATATAAGTAAGCTAAGGTAACATTTTCACTTATATATGCTGCTATCATCATGTCCTGTTTGATGAGAATGAAAGGGAAGAAAGAATTTCCCATCACCATTTGCTCCTGTTCTGATAGCCTTACTAATTTTATATCAACCTAAGACATTGATTCCATGGTAAACATATTTCTGTCTACTTTTGAGCAAGCATACTAGGAAAAACTTGACTTTGAAAGTCCTATTTTCTTAGTATTGTTGCAAAATGGCATTCGGATGCAGAGGGTCGGGAGGGGCAAACAGTGTTAAATCCTTTTGAAAGATGTAACTTATAATGCTTGAACATATATTGAAAAGAGTGATTGGAAAGCCCAAACCTCAATGTTAAAGAGAGGGTGAGTTATTTATTCAAAATCACGGGAAATTTGCATATAGCTATGTTTCATGCTGTGAACATTATATAAGCCCGGTTTGGATATACTTTTCAACATGCACTTATAGGAAAAAAAAAAAAGAAAATGAATCAAGAACGTAAAATGAGTCAAACCTTTCTCATAAGTTGAAAACAACTTATGTACCCCTTGTTTACAATCTCCCTCATTTATTTTCTCAATATGTTAACGTGTATAAATTAATTTTAACTTTTGAGGGAAATTTGATTTATTTTGCCTCCTTAATTCATGTTATTTCTTCTCCTATAAGTACGTATGGAGAAGTTCATCTAAACTACATTATAACTGTATGCTAATTTGCACAAATCCATGACATGTCAGTTGCTTGTGTCATTCTAATTTATAATTTGGCGATTATTATCTTATTTGTTATTTGTGGTGATTAATTATGAAGATATGGTTATTACAGCTTTCGCAGCATGTTAAAAACTAGTGGATTTCCAAGTCTTACAACTGTCTATTCTATGGTTTTGAACTTTCTTATAGATGACCTTATTTGGTTTTATCATAGATGACGTCTTAGTTACTTTCGACATTTTGCTAATTGCCTGTATCCCTCCCTTTTGGTTTTTGTTGTGTTCAATGATGAAACATTTCTGTTACAGATACGTCATATCAGCTACTTCACCTTCAAAAATCAATCCAATGGTATATAGATTTTTCTTTTCCCTTTTCCTGTTATCTTGTGAAAACTTTCTGCTATTAAATCCTGTTTTCCCCTTAAATGCAGATGAAGAAGAGTTATGAAATTCTTTGTAAAGCATTTAGTGATGAAGCTAAAATTATTTTAGAGGTAAAGCACCAACTCAGGGATCTGTCTGTTTGAATTTCTGAAAAAAGTCCCACTAATCTTCATAAAACACCTTTCGTTATGACCAATTTTATATAAATCAATCGGATTTAAGGTTTTTAACATCATAGATTTTGGACTGAATTTCGCAAAACTCATTCTGTCCTTCCCCAGTTAGCTCCATGTATATAAGTCATGTTCTTAAAATTCTACAATTTTAAGCAATTAAATTTCTGTCATAAATTTTTAGAATTCAATTTCTTTTAAAAAAATCTATCTAAAAAAAATTCCAGTAAGGTTTTTATCGCCATGACATTTTTATGCTTCACATTCTACACTGTCTAGATGATCTCCCAGGAACTGTGTGGTTGTTAACATTTGTCTGATCATGGTCTTACCATACATGTGCCAGCATGATGGTTGCTTAATCAGAGCAGATTTTCTTTTTCTCTTGGAAGGGAGGGGATTAGCCTATATTAGTTGAATTGAACTTCTCTGATTGATTGCATACCATATGTAAGCATGTGCTTCATTTAATTGACAATACCATGATATACTAATAATTGCTAGTATAAGCTGTTTTTGAAATACTTTAATACCTAGCATGCTGTTCTTTCTCTCCAGCAGAAAGATAATTTGATAGTGCTCCCATTGTCCGATTTTCCTTAGACCTTCACTTTGTTGAAACACAAACATTAACCTCGTTTTGTTTTCTTTTCCGTATACATCTCAAATTCATCATTTTTACTTATACAGCCTCCTTTGTTGTTTCCAGGATGGAGAACAGGAGTTGGTGCAGTTGGACAAAGATGACTCAAGTTATTAGTCCCATTTTCATAGGCTCTTGTACCAATTGAGAGACCTTCTTTATTGGGTTCTTTTTTTTGTTTGTTTCTTCTTCTTTTGCCTGTCCATTTAGAAGAATTTTCTTTTGTCACCATTGTAGACGCCAGCACCTCAAGATTTAGAAAATTATTTTTCTCTGAAAGGATTTCTATTAAAAGAAACTAAGAAGAAAAACACTTTCCATACCATGACATTAATTTAAAAACCAACATTGAGAAGCTACTACCAAAATATTCTATAAATTTACCTTTGCATAATTTTTCATAATAAGCAAATTTATTTTATGATTTATTTTCATTTTACTTTTTCTTAAAAATAATTTTAGATAAATTTATCCAATTATACTCAAATGAGTCCAACTCATCCATGACCAAAATGTTAATGACTAACATAAGGATGTTGGAACACAAATCATTACCTGCCAAAGTGAAGGCATCTGCTGACAATAAATTTATTGGTAAATAAAAGCCAAATGGTGTATGACGGGGCTGCTTGCTGTGTTATAGGAAAATTTGATTCTTTAGGATAATGTTTTTATTTTTATCATTGCCCTTTTAGTATTTTGAGTTGTATGTGGCAGATATATATTGGGAAATGTAACACGACAGAATCCATTAATCAACAAGAATATCAAATGTACTTTGCTTTTGCTTTGTGCCTTTTACATTTCATCGCAATTCTCAGCGCTTAAACACTAATGGAAAATCTGGGAGCCCTTTAATGTGCCAGACCTTTTCATGCAAGCTAAGATGCATTGTATATTTGATGCCCCACTTTTGATTTGGAAACGATATCCAAATGCTCTGCAGCATCTTTTCAGTTAGGAAAACTTTATGCATTTTGTATTTATTTAACTTTATTTTTGTCAATCTTAGCCCAAGTAATTTTTACTCAATCTTGGCATAAGTAGTGTAACTTCGCATGTGACCTAAGTAATTTCAACTTGCCGTTACATTTTTTTAATTATTCTCTACTAGAGTAAATTTAACTTGAATTCGGTTTTAGTAATTTCAACTGGATTTTGATTTTTTTTTTTTTAATTTAGCCTCGATTAAAATAATTTTATCTTATTTTTGTTATTCTTTATTTAGGTTGACCTGGACTGATGCATCATCACCAGGTCATCTTTGTTGTAACCTTAATTTGATTATTTTTTTATTGGGTTTTATTAAAATAATTTTAGTTTAGCTTAAATAAGTAAATTTTTACCTAAGGATTGTGTCTTCTTTTGATTTATTTTGTTCATGTCATATTTCATTTATTTTTCTATATTGTTTTTTTTTATTAATTAATGTTTTAATCCACACATATAACTTTTAATCTATGACAAGAAAATTATAGATCAATTATGATTAATCTCCAAAAAAAATTTTAATTAGTTTAAACTTAACATCTTTAACTCTTGATTAAGATTTCTTTGACTTAATTAAGTTATAATATATTTTGTTAAATCTCAAGTAAGACACATTTCAAATGGTTTCCACCATCTAATCTTTTGGATGGTCTTAATTGAACTTATTTTATTTATATACTGATCAAAATATTTTTCAACTAATCTTGGTCAAGTGATATTTTTGTGGTGATAACAAATTTGAATAAAGACTTCTCTTAACATATTTTAACCTCACCATTTTTTTCTTAACCACAATTATAATAATTTTCAACAACACATAGATTTTTTTTTTTATCAAATGTCGACCAAACATATATTTTAACAGAGTTATAATGAGACTTTTTTTATTTAAAATTGACCAAAACATGTTTAATTTTGTATTTATTATATCTAATAAAAAATTCTTTAATAATAAATAATTTGTAACATTTTTTATTTATCACAAAAATAAAATTCTATAACTTTTACAAGTTTACATTTAGGTAAAATTGAAAATATTAAAATTTTTTAAATTATAAAATTTCAATTTAAAATAAATTAATATTAGTTGAAATGATATATATATATATATATATATATATATATATATATATATATATATATATATATATATATATATATATATATATATATAATCATACTTGTAAGATAGGTTATATAAGACTTCTCTTGATATCCTTTTTTATTAAGGACAACTAATACAGACAACACAACTTCAATTAATAAAATGCATGATAATGAAGTAATAGTAAAATATTGTATTTTAAAGTAGGTTAGAGTTACAACTATATAATCTTATTTATAAGAATTTAGAAAATTTTAGAATATTACCATTATCATCAAGGAAATTAAGCTTTCTTGTTTGGGTTAACGTATGGGCGCAATGTGGCAGTTATCATTAGTTTTATATATATATATATATATATATATATATATATATATATATATATATATATATATATATATATATATATATATATATATATATATATGTATATATATGTATATATATATATGTATATATATATATATATATATATATATATATATATATATATATATATATATATATATATATATATATGTATATGTATATATATATATATATATATGTATATATATATATATATATATAAACTAAGAAATATTTAAAAAAAAATCTGAAATGAGGCTTGACTAAGAAATGAATGTCAAAACCAACGTTTAGATTGTTTATTATCTCAAGTTCTCACTTTTTGTATGGATGTGACAAATAAATCAAATATTAAAATTTAAGGAATAAATAATAAACACAAAATAAATATTTGAAGTATAAATAAGATTGAGAGATTATTTGGATTTTGTTTCTATCTATATTAAAAATATATTTTTGTAGATGACAAAATGGACTACCTATAATATGACGAGGACGGATTAATGTTTTCAGTTCATCAGCCACTTTGACCTATCTTGCAAGTATGTCAACTCGTTGGACCAGTCTACAACCCGTTTAATTAAAATTTTTTTTTATGATATTGTTAATCATAAAGATAATATATAAAATTAAAAATTGTAAAAAAAGAATTAAAAAAGTTTTATTCTTACTTTTTATAGAAAACATCCTCCTTCCTAAAACACAAGTTTCTATGTCTTCTTCTTATTGTTTATTATCTTCTCTTTATTCATCATACATACGAATTATTCTTATCATTATGACTTGAATTAAGATATAAGAATTACTAAGATAAAACAATGTGAAATTTTATCAAATAAAAAATATGGGTATTTAAATTTTTTAATATAAAAAATATAAATTTTACAAGTTTTGATGTTATATATATATATATATATATTATTTATTATTATATAACTTTTATTATTATTCTAAATTATAATTTCTTAAATAATATATTAAATTATATTAATAATTTAATATATATATATATATATATATATATTAAATTATTGATACACAAATAATAATTTCATTATTAAATTTATTAAAAATTTTAATTTTATTAAAATTATGACGGGAGAGACCAATATTTACAAACGAGTTATGAATATAGCGAGTAAGTCCATCCTATCCTATTTTTGGAGAATTAAAGATGAAATCGTGTTTGATTCCTATTTTATAAATAATCCATAAAAAAAAATTTTTATAAGGAAACCTCTTTTTCACTTATGACATTTTTATCTAATCTCACTCCATATAAGAAAGAGTATTTTTTTTTTAAATTGAATAACATAAATTTGTTTGAATGAATCAAAATTCATTTACTCCACTTAAAGGTTTCAAAGCATTGAAGATACGAAGAATCATCATTATTATATTAACTTAAATATATATATATATATATATATATATATATATATATATATATATATATTCTAATACAAACTATTATTCTCATTTTTTTAATGACAAGATGATTTAAAAAAATAATCAAATCTCTTATTTGTACGAACGTAAAAAGTTTGACCTAATCTTAGATTAAAAAATTAGTAGAAATCCACATGCGTCACACTCATCTTAGAATTTACTGATACGCAATTAACATATATGATTAAAAGGTAGTCATTAACGTTAAAACATATATGTTATAATACGTGACTTATAAATAGATCATAATTTTTTTTATCAATCATTTTATATTCATTCAAAGACTTTTGTATGATATCTGAATTCTCATTTTATTATATTAAATTAAAGTATCAAATCGTCTTTATAAATGAACTTCTTTTTTTTCAACTATTAGCCAAGTTTGATTGTTCAATAAATAATAAGATGACAATAATTCATATCAACTTCCCCAAACTTATTTATTATTGGAATTTTTAAAAATAAACTTGATTTTAATCAAAATAACTCAAGCTAAGAAAATTATTTTATTTATATTATCTTAAACTCAACCTTAATCAAAATGTTAAAAAATTCGTCAAATTATTAAAATCTAATAAATTATATTTAATTTATTTTTAATTATTTTTATTTTTATAATATATATATATATATATATATATATATATATATATCTTAATTTACACAAATTAAAATAATATAATAAATATTTTTGATATAATAATCTATACTAACTTTAATTCTCTTCTGATACACAACTCTTTTAATTTTAATTTCAATCTAATGTGATTTTTTATTAACAAGTTACTTAACTTATAAATATTATATTTTTCTTCATCATTTCATATTTTTTTACTATTAGTAAATAATAAATAATTTGTTAAGAATAGTTATTATATAAAAATCATAAATAATAATTAACAAAAAATTTTTATTCTTATATATTTATAATTTTTTTCTCTCAATTTTAACAAAATATTTATAATTTTATCTTCTTTATTTTTTTTATCTATTAGTAATATATTATTTATTTTTCAAAATCAATGATGAAAATCCGTAGTTAAATAGTAATTATCATTATTTAATTAATATAAATGACTATAAGAAATGGTTTGGTTCTAAAGAATAAATATGTTAATGGACTTTCAATTTCAGAATCGTGGCGGCAGGGGCCAGACGACGGCGTCTACTGGTTTCTCTTCCCTCCTTCCCTACTTTGAAACACAAGCTCGCCTACTTGCGCCCGATGGTTGGGAACAAGTCACGTTAGAGCCAAATATGAAGACAGCGCTACGGCTATCTTCCTTCACGCGCCTTCTTCACACAAGTTCTCCCCCACGCGCCACCGCGTTCAACAGAATCCTCGCCTCCCTGGCCAGGGCGAAGCGCTTCCCGGCCGCGATTTCCCTCTGCGCCCAAACGGAGTCCCGCAGGAGCTTCATCCCCTGCCACGTCACCCTCACCATTCTCATCAACTGCTTATGCCAAGTTGGCAAAGTCGCTCTCGCCTTCTCCGTCTTCGGGAAACTCCTCAAGCGCGGCCTTCCCTACGACGTCGTCACTCTCAACACCTTAATCAAAGGCCTCTGCCTCGACGGTGTCGTTTCGTCGGCGCTCGAATTTCACGACGAAATGGTTGCGGAGGGGTTCGAGTTCACCGAAATTACCTACGGAACGTTAATTAAGGGACTCTGCGATATAGGGAAAACAGAAGCCGCTGTTAGATTGTTGAGAATGATGCAAGATTGTGTTGTTAATGTTAAACCTAATGTTTTTATCTATAGTAGAATTATCGAGGCTTTGTGTAAGGAAGGACGTCTGAATGAGGCGTGTGAGTGGTTTTATGAAATGATTCGTAACAATGTTGAGCCTAATGTGTTCACTTACAGGCCTCTTGTGAGAGCGTTGTGTGTCGCCGGCCGTTTAGACGAGGCCGTTAGGATGGTGGAGGGGATGATTTGTAACGGTCTGTACATTGATGTTTATGTGTTTAGTGTTTTGATTGATGCGCTGTGTAAGAATGGGATGATGGTGGAAGCACGGGAGGTGTTTGACGAAATGATTAAGCGGGGTTGTGAGGTTAATGTTGTTACATGCTCGGCCTTAATGGCGGGGTATTGTTTGAAGAACGAAGTGGATGAGGCGAGGAGGTTGTTTGACGCGGTTGTGCGATGGCCGGATGTTTGGAGTTATAATGTTTTGATTAATGGGTATTGCAAGGTTAGGAGATTGGATGATGCAATGAAGTTGTTTGATGAAATGTGTGTGAAGGGCGTGGTTCCAAATCTTGTGACTTATAATTTGTTGGTTGATGCTTTTTGTAAATGTGGGATGGTGGTGTTTGCGTGGAAGGTTGTTAAGGCAATGTGTGAGAGTGGTGTGGCGCCAGATGTTGTTTCTTACAGTATCTTGTTGGATGGTTTGTGCAAGATACAACGTCTTGATCTGGCAATTGCGATGTTTAACCAGATGTTGAAGAGGGGTGTGGCACTTGATGTTTGGAGTTATAGTATATTGATTGATGGCTGTTGCAAGAATAATAGGATAGGTGAGGCCATGAATTTCTTGAAAGAAATGTATTTAAGGAATTTGGTTCCTCATATTGTGACTTTCACTTCTCTTATTGATGGGTTGTGCAAATCTGGGAGATTGTTGTCTGCGTGGAGGCTTCTGAATGAGTTGCAGGATAATGGTCCACCCCCTGATATTATTGCTTACAGTACATTGTTGATCGCTTTATGCAAAAGTGAACATCTTGACCAAGCAATTTTATTGTTTAACCAAATGATTAGGAAGGGTTTGGCACCTGATGTTTGGAGTTATACTATCTTGATTAATGGACTATGCAAGAGTGAAAGGATAGATGAAGCCATTAATCTCTTAAAAGAAATGCATCTAAAAAATTTGGTTCCTGATACCATAACTTACATTTGTCTTGTTGATGGCTTGTGCAGATCTGGGAGAATCTCCTATGTGTGGAAGCTTCTTCATGAGATACATGGCAATGCTCCACCACCTGATGTGGTCAATTACATTGATGCTCTTTGCACATATATGCATCTTCGTAGCTTTAATACCTGACGCATAACTTTAAATTGCATTGCTAAATGCTGCACAGAATTTTCCAAGCATCTTTTAATTGAAGGATGTTGGTCACATGTCCAAAAGTATACCAGTGTGATGAATGGACTTTGTGTGACGAGAGATTGTGCGATGAACAAAGAGCTTGCTTTAAAAGCTGGGAAATTTCTTACTCTTCTGAGATCCATAAGAGGAATTTCTACATGAAGCGTCTCTGGATAGAGGCCTTGTTAGATGATACAATAAGGTCAGTTATTTTAGTTTTAATTTCAATTATACTTAATAATGTTGAATTTGAATTTGTTTGAATATTTGGCGAATCACATGTTTCCTTTGGGCAGAGAAATTGAAGCACAATGGTAAAATTGTTTCTGTTTAAGTTTGTTTTAACTTTTAATTTGTTGTCATTGCTAGACTAGCCATTTTAATGTTACATGACTTTGATCCTTCCTCATTTCCATTGTATTCCTGATATACCCGCAGAGAGTGTTTATGCAATCTGAATGGTTTTGTAAATAACCTAATAATACCACAAGCAATGTAGAACTTGACATTGCTGTACTGCATGCAGTTCGTGAACAAAATCATTTCCACATTTTGACTCCCTTCATGTTTGCAGTTTCTGAACAAAATCATGTTATGTTTTGCAGGGACTAATCAATAAGAAAGCCTTTGAAGAACTCATCAAAGTCGGATCAGCTTGCTTCTTTCCTCACCATCGCAATTTCCGTAGAAATCATATCTGTTTTGAAGTGAAAGATATGTTAATAGCGTTTTAAATATAAAGATGGAAGAACACGTGCTGCTATCAGATGGCTCAAGAAAATGAAAGAAAGATGTTGCAATTTAGATGTTACAGCTTATAGAACAATTATTGACCGTCCTTTGGGAGGATAGGTAGGCATGTGAGGCTTTGGATTTGTGCTTGGAAATGACTGGTAAAGGCATTCGACCTAATCTTGCCACTTACACTTCCTTAATTCATGGACTTTGTGACTTTAGTAGATGGAAGGAGGGTTCGGATTTATGGTTGGAAATGACTGGTAAAGGCACTCAACCTAATCTTTTCCCGTATAATTCCCTATGTCATGGCTTTCATGACGCTAGATGGAAAGAGCTGCAATTGGGTAACGTGTTCAGAAAGGGAATCATGCCAGATGTGCAAACTTTCAGTGTTGTAGCTGACAAATTTTGCTCTGGGGGGGGGGGGGGACCCTGATGTATTATTCATCTGTACATCAATTATTAATGTTCAATGTTTACAAAATCAAATGAAGACACTGCAAAGCATCAGAAATAACCTTAAAACCAATTGGATGAAGGGAAAATTTCCAACAAATATACAATCCACATCCCAAAAACTGAGGCAAGTGATTTAAGATTTCTCAACCCCTCCCCTAAATAGATGCCTCTCGAAACAAGTATGTTATGATAGGCAATTAGCAAGATG
The DNA here is from genome assembly GCA_963425845.1 of Sphenostylis stenocarpa. Taxonomy (NCBI): domain Eukaryota; kingdom Viridiplantae; phylum Streptophyta; class Magnoliopsida; order Fabales; family Fabaceae; genus Sphenostylis; species Sphenostylis stenocarpa. The sequence continues at coordinate 68,468,234 of OY731401.1, read as the reverse complement.
AATTATAGATTTTGACATCATGTAAGAATTCATTTGAAAGATTAGTTGACATAAAATGAAATTGTACAATCGAATCCAAAAATTGAGTAGATGATAGAAGACTTTTCAACAAAAAGTATTTGATGATTTATAAGGTTTACTTACCAAATGTTGTAACTTATAATTCATTAATCCATCTCTTTGATGAAATGATTTATAATGGACTTAATCCGGATGTTGTCACTTCAAGCACTCTGTGGGGGGGGGGGTACAAAGGTGGAAAACCAGTAGACGGAAATAACTTTTTTTGCAATGCGCAGACATGACCAACTTCCTGATCTCCAAACTTACGCCATTACATTGGATGGCCCATTCAAGTGATATTTCTATGCTGAGGCTATATCATTGTTTAGGGATTTGGAGAAGATGAATTTGGATCTTAATATTGTAATTTATGGCATTATGCTCAATGGAATGTGCAATTTTGGAAAGCTAAGTGCTGCACTGTGGAACTCTTTTCTTCTCTGCCTGCTGAAGGTTTGAAAACTGATGTTGTTACCTATATGACATTGATTAATGGTCTTGCAAAAAAGGACTATCGATGCTCCTCCTGAAGACTAACTAACGAATATGGAAAAGAGTGGTTGTCCCCCTAATGAGCACACTTGTGATGTCTTTGTCCAGGGATTGCTGCAAAAATATGACATTTCAAGATCAGCAAAATACCTTCAACTAATGAAAGGCAAAGGATTTCGTACAAATGATACCACCACAAAAGTTTTAATTAGATGCTTCTTGGATACACTACTACAAAATATACTTTCTACGTCGTTATTTAACGTCAGTTATAGTTGAGACGACGTAGAAAGTACTTTCCACGTCGGTTCTCAGATGAACCGACGTTGAAATTGAATATTAAACACATTCTACGTCGGTTCTTAGTCAACCGACGTAGAAAGTACTTTCTACGTCGGTTCCCATATGAACCGACGTTGAAAGTCTTTTTTTATTTTATTTTTTACTTACTGATAGCGGTTATAAGGGAACCGCTATCTAATATACACTTTAGATAGCGGTTCCCTTATAACCGTTATCTAATATGCACTTTAGATAACGGTTCCCTTATAACCGCTATCTAATATACACTTTAGATAGCGGTTATAAGGGAACCGCTATTATATCCTCTCAATTATGATCGATCATTTCAAGTTATGATCAATCAGAATCTAATTTCGCTCGAGCGAGGGTAGTGTCGCTCAAGCAAAATACAACCCGAGAATGCTAATTTTGTGCAGGGGGCGTTTTGCTCGAGCGAGAAGGGTGTCGCTCAAGCGAGATACATTTTAGATAGCGGTTAACCTGGAACCGCTATTATATTGTTTCAATTATGATCGATCAGAATGTAGTTATGGCCGATCAGAACTATTTTAATTGATTAAATCTCGTTTCAATCGATTAAAACAATTTACTGCAGACGTTTTAATCGATTAAAACTTATTTTTATCAGTTAAAATTACTTGAAAAGTGTCACGAGAAAGTTTTGCGAGTATTTCAATCGATTGAATCGCGAAACAATCGATTAAATCAACTTAGAAGATTTTTTGTAAAGTGTTTTAATTGATATAAACGTTGTCGTATCAGTTAAAACAAATATGTTAAAGAATCAAGAACGTATTAATGGATTAAAAGAAGTTTTAACAGATTAAAACTGCACTTTTAACAGATTAAAAGAATCTTTTAACAGATTAATTAAACCAGCGAGTTTTGAAAATCTTCTATAAAAACAGTTTGGCTTGAACTTTTTTAACATACATTGAATATATCATCTTTTACACATCCTTGAGCAATCAATCAATCGCTAATTGCGACTGAATTAAAGTGGGGGTTGACTCGAGGTTAGAGTTCGACGTCACTAGGGTATGCGTTAGGGTTCGAGCTCCGTCTGGGTTTGCGTTGGGTTTCACGAGCATGACAATTGGGTTTGGCTTGACATTGGGGTTCGATGTCGCCAGAGTTGGGGTTCGGCCTCGAGTTCGTCGAGGTTGAGGCTGGGGTTGAGATTCAAAGTTACTATTTGACATTTTTCTAGTAGTGAAATTTACACGGATATATATTTATTTGTATATAAATATAATTTATTTGTAAGTTATTATCAAAAAATTCAAGTAGTTTAGTGGTTGGAGTATCGACCTCCAACTCTAAAGTATTGGGTTCGAATCCTGCCAATGACAATTCTCTTAAAAATTAAAAAACTTCTAAAAAATATAATATAAAGAGATGGAGGACCTAATAAAAATATAATATGAAGAGAGGGAGACTTCTAGATAAATAAAAGGGGGTAAAGGGGTTGTAAATAAATAAAAATTTATAAACTTTCAACGTCGCTCGATACAACGTTGGTTATTAAACCGACGTTGAAAGCTTTATTTGTAGTAGTAATAATAAAGAAAGTAGTTGCATTTGCTGTGTTCTTGATGAAGTATGTTTGAGTATATATAACCTTGTGTATTCAAAATATCGAGGCCAACCCGTTAGTAGAGTTTGGCTCTGTACACGGGGTTTGATACAAGTCATTTTTTCATTTGTCAGCCATATGTAATATTACAGTGGACAATATTTGCATGACAATTAGTATTATCGGAGTAATATATAGTTATTCCAAAAAATACTATCTTTTGATTCCTAACTTTTCCGATGCTTGGATGGGAGGAACATCACACAAACTCCCAATTTCAGTCTCAATTTAGCTCGTGAGATGTAATTGTAACCGACTCTTCTACCATGTTTTGCATTTAATGGTTAAAAGATTACTGCTTTAGTGTCATATTTTACATGAATGTGACTACTCGAACATTGTTAGACTATGAGGGAGGTAAGACCATGGAACCTTCAAATTTTCCTTTGATACTGACCGTCTATCTTTTAAGTTATTGTTATTTAATAATTTATGCAGTTTCATCAAATGGCTTAAGCTTGATGTATTAAGAAATATTAACTGATGAGGTTTTTGGGTTGGATGAATTTTAAACATAGAACACAGGAATATTGAATTTGAAATCCTAATACCAGTTTCAAGTATTTGTTCATATTACAAACAGGCCAAATTTCTATGCTTTGCATCAGCAGTTTCTTCTTTTCTTCCTCCAAAAAACATTGAGCAACTATTTCTCGGGCTTCTTATGAATTCTCTAATACAAAAAGCCAAAAATAAACCAAAAAATAATACGTCCCAAAGAATTCAGTTACCATATGCATGTCTTCCTAGGATCTTAAAAGGCTAAAACCTCATTTGAGAAATGGTACAATGAGAGCTGAAATCTGTTGGACGAAATGCCTTTGTTGTAATATTTTGGATCATGTTCATTTCCCTGCCACCCAGATGTCTGCTGTGAACATTGCTCGTACAGGTCTATGATCAGACAGTCTTGACTCACTCCTGTTGTATTGGATTTGCCTCATTCCCTTCCCAAACCATATTATTCTATCGCACCTGCAATACCATCTTGTTGTTAGAGGATCCCATTCTTGCTTATAGTTCATGTAAAAGATTTGAAGTGGGACTTTGGTCATCGCCTTGTCCTAAAAGAACATAGCAGTGTTATGTCATGGAAAAGTAATAACATGGCTCGCTAAAGGAAGTTCATGTTCTCAAGGGAGCTGAGAATCATCCAAATTGTTTATGTATGCTTACCATGCTGGAGAACGCCCCTTTTTGCTTGAATGCTGCTGATCACAGCCTAGATAATCTTTAGAGTTTGGGCGATATTTGTATGTAGGTGGAAACTCTATAGCTCCTTCATGCCAACCTTGGAACACACTGCCATCCATGAGCTCCACCTTGAGCTATACAAAATTTGCATGGAGTTTAAAATCTTGAACTCAAAACACTGCAGTGACTTATTAATAATGAAAACCTTTGCCTTAAACGGGTTTTAATTTTGAACTTAAAGAATAATGGTAACTAACCTTAGAATTTAGACTAAGACCTCACTAAACCCTACAAAATTGATATGTAAGTAATTGCAAATATATCCTAGATTTGTTATTTGGTTAATTAACTGGAAATATGATCAATATACAAGACTTTTACCAACTTTAGAATTTGGGCTGGGGTTAACTCCACAAAACCAACTTCTAATTATTTTGAGAATATTTCTAATTCACGTGGGATTTCAATATTAGCTTATCCAAAATATAGCCATGCAAGAAGTAACATCAGCTTTACCTGATCATGCTTCAACAAGGTTTCCCACTCTCTTCTCTTGATCAATGATTGTGTTGCAGAGTCTGGCATATAAATCCTGTAGTTCAAGTCACCTAGCCAGACTATTCGGCTGCATAGAACCAGGTACCCATTTTAGATGAAGTTCTATTGAATGTGTTCAACTTATATAGTGGACTATACACAATTACACAGACTATACTTTGAATAGTGGAATGGATTACGTATCCAAAACTAGCTAAATATTGTTCAATCAAAAACCAAAGTTTGAGGAACTTGAAATAGTTACATATCTAATATAAAATGATAGTATGTATATCACCTTGTTGAAAAAAAAAAAAACGAAACTTATTCCTTCAACTTAAGATAATTTCCTACAATATACACAATTTAGTAGTGTACACTTACTCATGATCAATAATCTTTTGAGGCTTATCATGCAGAGGGCCAGAGGGGAAGATTGTCCTGGACAAAATGTTCGTTGCATTAACGTTTCTTTGTCTTCGGTCTGCTTCTTTCCCACCAGATGCTAGATGACTACATACAAAGCAGAAGCTTGTTGCATGCAAGAAAAATCTGATTGATACTGAACCCTGTATTTTAAGATCAATTAAAGAACTAAGAATTCATGTAAAGTTTCAAAACTACCATTTAAATTCTCAAACACGTATTTATTTAGTTAAAAACAAAAACATGGGTTCTATTTCTATATAACAAGTCAAACCAAACCTTGTTTCCTAGGCAACCCATGATTCCACAACCAACAGATGAGACACTTAAGTGCCTAATTTTTTGATAGAGGGCACATCGAACCCAAATGGTAATGAACATTCCCACCATTTGCTTGCTTATGATGCACTGGAAATCTTGTCCATGTTCTCCATCGGCACAAATATGTTCCTTCAAAGGATGTATCTTTTGTGATTCAGCTATTTTATCTCCCTCAACCACCTTTGCTGCTGTCCTATTGTTAAGGGCTGCTCCAATTAGAGAATTCCATTTCGTAGAAACTTTTCTGTTTCCTGGACCTAATACGTTAGCTGCATTTAGAGGTACAATTTCTTGGAACCTGGTTTATCACACATAATGAAATGATAGGAATCCAACAGTTTAGTTTCTATGCAGTTGACTCTCCCATGATATTTTAATTAACAGTAGAAAATGATTACCCCAGAACATAAATATCTGCTGAATTATTTTCAGTATCAAGCCAGTCTTTCATGTCCAAGTTCTTGGGTGGTGTAATGCCTCCAATATTCCAGGAACCAACAAAGATCCTTGTGCACGTTAATATCCAAATCAGAGTTGCATTCAGGGTGATAGAATATCCCCAGAAAAGGATTAAAGTGACAGAGAACAATTTTTCAAGAATTTATACTATTTTGACCTCATACTTTTTGGTTTCATGATAGAAGCATCTTCTTGAGTATGCAGATGCTTGATTCAAACTAGGAGTTTCCATTCTGGCCTCTGATGAATTCTGGTTTTCTCCTTTGAAGCTAACATTTTTTAGTATCTTTCTCATGATCTTACTCTCCTTCAGCTTGAAGCCCTGCATGATCTTTGAATGAAATATGTTATATACTAATCAAGCAAAATAGAGAGGGGGAGACACACTGAAGGAAACATGGGAAGAAAAAGAGATACCTACTTCCTGCACTCTTTATATGATGTTCTAGCCAATGGTTTTTTACAACAACTCTACCAAAATATAGAAGTGGCATATCAAACCAGAGAAAAATAAGAAAAGAAATAAACTGCATCAAATATCAAGAGAAGGGGTTATTATGGGAGTAGGAAGGGGATTTATAAGCATGCAGCTTAATTAGTCAAATTGGTTATGGACAAATTCTAGCCATGATTGTCATTAAACCTAAACCTAGACCTAGCTATTTGCATAGGTTTTTTGAGGGATACTTATGTTTGGCGTTTGAATGGAATTGTTGGTCGTTTTCATTGCACTCCTTTCAACTCTAACCATGTGCAACCATAAACATTCTTTTCTTCAAACTTAATTCATTTTAATCATTTTAAGGGACAAAACCATTTCAATATATCTACCATGAAGCTTAGTTAAAAGCTTCCGATGTTATGCCCTAAACCATCATATATTAAGCCATTATTCTACGCTCTAAAAATGACACAACGCTGCATGCATCCTTATCAATAAAAACATAAATTAAAGCACAAAATCCAAATTCATTGAATCGAAGCAAGAATTGATTCCTTTTGCATTAGAAAATGTGAAATAAATATGTATATGACCAAGTATTTTTTACAAACTTTTCTATGAAGATTTTCAAAGAAAATAAATAAACTAAACTTCTTCAAGAATTAAAACTAGTTTATAAACAGGTTAAACATAAAATAAATAAAAAAAGGTATACGAAAGAGTTTTTACAAATTAACTTACATATATTTTAATTTTAGTTATAAAATTTTATTTCATCTTATAAAAAGTCTTAGAGAAATTTATTCAAACAAATTTAAACAAGAAAACAAAATGGAAGAGGTTTTCCTTTCATTTGGTTAAATGTTAAAAATGAAATAATATATATAATCATTTGACATAATTCAATATCTAGTATGAAATTGATCCGAATTTATAGGGTTTTTTATGTGTATTTATGATATGTGAAATATATTTCAGGATATACTCTATTTATATATAGAGTAAAAATATTACAAAATATCAAATATTAATAATGTTTGAATTAAAATAATAACTTAATATCTTTTTATCTTATCTTAAAAGATAATAAAATAATATTCTCAATATTTTTTCTTACTTTAACATTTATTTATTTAAATTTGATATTTTTTTACTTGAATTTTTTTTTGTACTTGTCATCTTCCTTCTTATGTGAGATTATATTTTTATTCAAATTCACTTTCTTCGTCAAAGTATTTCTTTGTTTATCAACTTCATTTTCTTTGTTTCTTTCAAATTTTATAGTAGTACCGTTGACCCTTTGATCCTTAACATCAAGTTCTTTCAAGAAATATTCATCATATTTTTTCTTTGACTTTTCTTTTATATCCTCGTCTATAGTAAACCCTTTTCTCATCAAATCTAAAATGAAAATTTTTTCCTTTCATGTGAACTTTAAATATTTTCAAGTTATTTGTATTTTTAATCATACAAAGTTGTGTCATCTTATAACGTTTCTCCAATAATTGAACAACATTTAATAAATTATGATTAATATAAAAATATATAAAACATCAAAAATTAATTTGATACCTGAATTACTTTTAACTACAATTATTCTTGTACCTTTCACTTCCATTTGTTCTCCATTACCAATTTTCACTTTAGAAATAACATATTTGTTGAACTCTTTGAAAAATTCTCAATCATAAGTCATGTGATTTGTATAACCATTGTCTACAAGCTAATAGGTGAATTTGTTAATTATAGAACATACTAACGCAAGAAGAAATTTTCCTTTTACTTCATCATCTATAACCTTAACGACTTTTGTTAGTTATGATTTGCATATATTTTATATATGTCCAAATTGATCACATTTATCACATCAAGTCTCCAACACTTATTGTGTGGGTGATTATTTTTCTTGCAATAAAGACAGACAGTAAAAACACTTAATTTGATACCTTTATTGTTCTTAGCTTGGAGAGAACTTTCGCCATGATCTGATAAAGAACCTTCAATAGTAACATAATTTCTTCTTATCAATCTCTCGTTGTTTTTGCGCTTATAAAACATGTAATACTTCTATCAAAATAATATTAGACAAATCTTTTATATTTTCTAATGAGATAATAAAAACTTCATATCTCTCTGCACAATTACAATCATTTTCTCAATTATTTTAGAATAAGAAAATTCATACTATTATAAAATAAGAAAATTCTTACTATTATAAAATAAAAAAAATTCATTGTTTAATAATTTTATGTTATTAACAATATACGAAATTTGTTTGAAAAATATTATCACGTCAAATTCTCAATAAATGTGCTGCATGCACTGTTTTGAAAATACCGGTCATTTTAATTAGTTTAATGGAGAATTGAATTAAAAATAAGTTATTTTTAAATAATTAGATTTTAATTAAATTAAGATAAAATTAAAAAAAGTAAAACAAAATTAATAAAATTGGATAAATTTTTAAATCGAACTAATTTAAAAAAAATATGATCCATTTTTTAATATAATTTTTCATAAAAAATTAATATATTTTAATTTTTTTATATTAATTACATTAACTTTAAATAATAATTATTTTATTATATATTTATCTTATTTTATCAATTAATTATCTTATACATTTTAATATATTTTATATTTATAAATTTTAGTAGTGATAATCTTTATTATTTTTTTATATATAAAAATTGTTACTAATAAATTTATTATATTAAAAAAATATTATTTTATTAAATCAAACAAATACATCTAAATTTGTAAATCCTGAATCATATTGGTTAAAATGTTTAACTGAATAGGGTTCACGGGTTTTCATTTTTTGAGAACTAAGATGATTGCTTTGACATGGTTGATGTGATAAGTATGATTCCTTGAAGTGGATTATTCCTCACAATATTTAATCCTTTTATACTATAAAAATGTTGCAAGATATACAAGTGTCAAATTTAGGTCGCATTAAGATATTTATTATTAAAAAATGCGAGAAATGATTGAAGTGTGGCAGAGGATTTTGTTCTTAATTCATACAAAGACAAAAGGGTAAAAGCATTGGACGGTGGGGAATGAATGACTCATTCACGCAAACCCTTTATAAACCCTAGGCTTCAATTATATATAGATTCTATGAACTTTCTTCATCATTTTATCACTATGTCATACCTTCTTATTTATCATTGTACTATATGGGAGTAAATGTAAGAGAAACACTGTTGATCCATCACCTTGTTGGTAACATGTCTACTCAATAACTGAATAATCTTGATCAATTAGATAACTAAAACACAATTTTTCCAGTTTAAGTGCAACATCATGATATGTTTAGGGTTTAGGGTAGGTGTCCATGGTCATGTAATTTTATCATAATTCAGCAATAATAATGCCCAACTTAAGCTGTACAATAACATATCCATGTAGGTAATACCAGGCCTAGGAGCTATAGATGCCACACATTTTTTAATCTATGCATAGAGCTCACCCTTATCTTAATTTCTTCTACTCTAGTCTATAGCTATGTAGCTTTTAGGTTTCATCCTATTAAGAAATATTCATTCTCCTAACAATCAAGCAGAGGAAAAGCTTTCAATAAAAAAATTATAAAATCAATTCATTTTCATTTTTCCTCATCTCATCTACTGTGTTTCTTCCCTTTGTCAGGTATTTTTTTAGATCTTCTGAAAATAATATGTTGCTTAATTATGAATAGGGTTTTGTAGTCATATGAACTGACTTTTCCCTTCTTTCGTCTTATACAAGTGTTTATGTTGTTTTTATATGTAAAATATATTTTGTGGAAGAACTTCCTATATCTAAATAAATGAGAATAATGCTCTTTTTTTTTTTTTTTATCTAAGTAAGATTTTAAAATTTTAAAGAAAAATTATGTCATGAATGACTTTCACACACCTGATCTAACTTTTATAAACATTCCCTTATCTTATATTTTTAATAACACTTTCTTATCTTACATTTTAATAAAAGAGACTTACCTTTCTTATTTTTCCAAAATTTAAATATGTATTTTTCTAAAAAAAATTATTAAAAATAAAGTTACAGATATTTAAACGAATACTTTTAGCTGTCTCAAATCAAAGAAAGCTCTAGTTTACTTAGCTTTGCATGATAAGCAAGGTTGTAACAGGTGGTCGTCTACTCCGAATTCGCAGCTAATGGTTAATGAGTAGATCAGAATTAGAACTTCAAAAGTTACATCTGGGCTTAATTTAATTAAATGATGGACCGATCGAGTAAGTACAATTCAAGAACTTTAGTCACTTGGCAGTTTTGAATTTTCACTTATGGATAAATTTAATAACAAATAATGCGAAGCTCATCTTCATAACTTGCATGCAATTATATGGGCCTTTTTCTTCTATGAAAGAGGGGGCAGTCGAACCCACAACTAAACATACAGGAGAGCATTCAGCCACAATGAGTGAAAATACTTAACACAAATTGAGAGTACATGTTACATTCTTACGTAAAAAATCCCTGATTAATATTTGAGATTACTCATACCTCCTCTCCTATCCTATCCTTCGCTTTTGAAGGACAAAACTGTAATAATTAAGTAGGTTCCACACAAAAATAAAAAAAATGTAAACAAGAACCTTAAGATATTAAGCTACAAATATGTATCAGAGATCGTATGGCCCTGCAGCCATGCCTACTACCCTGTGCGCCTTCAACCCACAAGACCATACATGGAAGGAAAACTGAGCCATAACGATCAAGGACGCAAGACCTAAGAAGAATCAAATTACTGTGTCCAAGGTCGTTATCGACGTCCTCTTCTGCCGTTCCCTCGTTTCCCTCTCCCCTGACCACGAAACACTGGTCTGTGGGGCTTAAGCCCCAAGGACTGTACTCCCCTCTTTTTCCTGTGTGGCATCTCTTTATCATCATCTTCCTTGTACTTAGCTTTACTTCTCGAGGTGAAAGTGATTTCCCGTGATCCTCCTGCACCCTGCTTAACACCATTTGGAACACGAGAAGATTGTTGGTCATGTTTGAGAGTTGCCACTCTGTCTCCAATAGGAAGTGACTCCTCCCCTACAAATGATTTTTGGCTCCAGAATGCCTCTGCATGCTGCTCATTCTTAATTTCATACATTCTGCATTTATGTAAAAATGCATCAGTAATTAAGAATTAAAAGTTATAGAACAAAATAACTACGTATTTCATACACATGTAGCTAATAACTTACGAAATTTCTGATAAAGAATCGTCATTAATTATAAAAAGAAAACCATCAAAAAATTCACATAAAGGAAAAGAAACTTTAAAAAACATTAGTAACAGATTCTCACCTAGGAACCCGAGATTTGTCTTTCACTCCATTAGCAGGTTCATCATGTGATGATGTTGATGCATCAGAATCACTTAGACTTTGATCATCATCCGACAGGACAGGTTCGAAATGTTCTTTTAACAAGGATGTTTGCTTCTTAGAACCCATGGGATGTAAAGCTAGATATTCTTGTGAGGAATCCTTAATCTCAAAATCCTGAAACCGAACAAGAAGTAATAACTGTAAGAAAGAGAATCTGTCTCGAACAAAGAAAAGGCAGTCATAAGTCATAACAAATTACATGGATCCTCCAAATTTACCATTACATGCATTCAAATACTTAATGTTGCAATTGAATTTGAAATTTGTGGTTAGGAATTCTTGTATAGATAAATTTACATTGAGCATCCACTATAAATTTAAAATGATATGCTTAGCTGGGGTGGAAAAACAGTCCAACAATGATTTATCTGTGGGCCAAATTTTGATGTATCGTTAATCAACAAGGACACTAAATTCCATTGAGGATGGTGGGAAGTTACAATGTTTTAATGTAGCCAGCTATGATATGTAGATATGTATCTTGAAAATAGTTAGAATAAAAGGGCTGCGGTGAGAGGATAAAATCATTAAAAAGACTAAAAACAACTGCCATATTTCATATTACAGTACCTTATCCGTAAATATTGCTTTAAATCGTTCATCTTCAAGATCTTGCATGCTAATACCCTTCTTTTTCTTGGATGCCCTTTTAGTTTCATCATCAGCATCTCTCTTCTCATTTTCAGCTTCTTCACTTTCTAGGAGGCGAGCTGCAAGGGCCCGATTAACCTTGGGCAACTTTTTCCTGACCTGCAAGGAGAATGAAGGAGGCACAGCAGGATTATAAATGTTTTAGTCATCCTTCCTATGTAATGCATGAATATAAAAACTAAAATGATCGGATAAGGAATCAATTTTACCGTGATTCGTGAGGCACGCTCAGCTTCCATCTTTTCTCGCTTTTGCTGTTCAATATAAGCTTCATATTCAAAAGGATCCGCCAGCGCTTTTGCCTACAAAAATAATTTATGCATCATGTAATAGGACAAAAAATAATCCAGGTCTAGCAACATCTAAGAAGAATAACTACAATATAAAGATGATTTCTGCTATTATCATAACCAATCAGGATAAATATACATAATTAGAGTGAGACCATGCAAAGTACAACTAAGCCGAGGATCTGATATTCTCCAAAACAGAAAAAGTAAAACACCAAATGAAGGGAATAAAATGAGAAAAAATATGTAGTTTTTTTGCATACCAAAATAGAGTTTACTTCATTGAAATAGCTATGGGCAAAGTACAAATCAGAAATACTGCTCTATCCAAAATTAAATTTAAGGGCCAAGAGAAACCCTTGAAAAATGAGAATCTCCCCTCAACCAAAAGCACCATGGGCATAAACCTCATACTGACAATTATGCATCTTTTTTTCTACCAAAAGCACCTGGTCAAACCATAGTGGCCTTTGAACACAACAAATTATTCCACAGGAAATAAGCCAATTTACAATGTAAAATTAAATATGGCTTACAGGAATAAATTGACACAATAAAGGCAAGAAAAGGATCTCCAACATGAATATTTGTAAGTTCTTAGATGTTTTGACAGATAAGATGCTTGATTGTTCATCTCTTATTCCATTAAGCTAATAACTTACATGGTTTTTCTCTACCAACATAATACGATAAAATTTTTCATAAAAAAACTGAATAGAAAACATTATTTTAGGCTCTTGGGAAAACAAGGATAACAGCATTATTTTAATAACTCGAGAAATACATGTAAACAAGAAAATACACCAAAGACAACCCACCTTTTTGTATAATGCATGATTAATAAAGAAACCATGCATGTAAGCTCTAAGTAGATTGGTGCCAATCAGGTTGGTCAAATTTAACCTCTCAAGCTCCTCCTTTGTCAAAAATTTGTAATGATCATAAATAGTTGTTTGTCCATCCATGTCTAGCTCCTCCTGTAACAATGGTATAATGTCACAACAAAGATAACTGAAACAAAAATCCAATAATGAAAATAATAAGAACATACAGTGAAATTCTCTAGGGAAGAACACCACTTAGGTGCAGGTCCAAGCGATGGTATGAAGTAAGATGGTATTTGACTACTGTCCAAGGCCAGCAAGATCAAACCACTCCCAGGAAATGTACACACATCATTTATTGTTCCTGTTGTTGGTTCAATGCTGGTCAAGCCTTCTCCCTGGGAGCAAATATCAATCAAAACAACTCATGCTGATGAAAAATACAATCTACACGCAGTTATTACCTAAATGTTTGGCAATACTGAGGTCATCCAAATGAAAGATGTATGCATGTACAATTTATTTTATGTATTGCAAAAACATTATCAATAAAAGTCCTTTAGTGATGATTTGCAAATGAACCACAATATGAAGGTAACAAGTACAAAATAAATATATATTAAATCTCATCCATTTACTATGAAGAGATTTTTGTCCATTTATCTATAGTATAACCAAATACATCTTAGCAAAATTTGCTGAAAAAAACACCTTAAGAACATGTTTTTAAAGTCTAACATCTTTTAACAACTGTCTCCAAAACAGAGAATGTTGTGGATGTCCAACATGTAGAAATTGAATTCATGAATTATTGACCATTTTTTCTCTCAGGTATGCTACTACTGAATGACCCAAAACTAATTAAAACGAACACTACACATCACAATATTATGAATGAAGACAAGCATGAACAAGGAGCACTGATCAATTTGAAAAAAAAAATGACTATTAATCTTTAATCTGACATATGAAAGTAGGAACCACAAGTTGTATACCGTTTCAGGATCCCATATCCTAACAACATGACTGTCACTGGTAATCAACATTGGTTGTTCATAGTTAAGAGTGCGATGCCACTTAATATCCAATATCGAACTGCCATACCTGTAAGACAATTTTTAATCAACCATTGATTAAATATATAATTATTTTTAATAAAAAGGTAAATTTCTCAAATCAGAATGTCAACTTACATATGATCCTGTATCCGTACAGGATGTGATGAGCGGAGATCATAGATGAGAACCTGCATATGTAATAATAAATGTATAAAATATCTATGTTCAAGGGGGAAGAAACGCATGGAAATTTTGTTTAGAAAGTAAAATTGTGTCCACACAAGGAAATTTTTTTCTTCTAGAAGAAATAAACATTCTCCTAATAAAAAGCATTTAGAAAAAAAAAAAAAAAATCTACCCCATCCTCTACACTGCCACAAGAAATATATCCCATTTCCATTTTGTGTACCTTCTTTAAATTAGCTATGTTTACCGAGAGGTCTTGTAATTTTCAAAAAAATAATCATGTAAAAGGTAATGAGTTAGTTATCTTCTGACTTTATGAATTCTGTACATATCTTTGGACTTTGTAGACTTTCTACCTTTAAAATCCAACTGAATTTTGGGCCCAGTCATAAACCTCCTGATAGAGATATCAAACCATTCTTTGACCTCCAATTAACAACTTAAGCTTTTGTGAGACTTAGTCCTTCACATGGTATCAAAGTCAGATGTGATGAAATGGTCAAGATTTTGAACCTTGCTTCCCCCATTGCTCATAACTAAATTAAATTTCGGTAAAAGGTACAGTTCACTTATGCATTGTCCTCGCCTCAAACTCAGTAGGCTGTTGCATATTACAAGGTAGCTTCGAGCCATACACTTTCATAATTTGAGTTTATACTATATCCATAATTCTTTTTTTTTTTTTTGAGCAATGTTTCTTCAAAAGAATGGCGGATTTTTTTTTCTTTTTTTCTAACATTTTTCCTTATTCTATTTTGCCACTGAAGTGTGTATGGAGTAACATCTATGTTGTCAAAATCCTTTCCAGATATATAAAACCATTCACGGAACTCCAGTTAATAACTTCACCTTTGGTAACATTGCCCAACTTATGAATCAAGCTTGTCTTGTCTTAAAAGTATACATCCATATATGCAAAACCACAATGGTGGGATGAAGACAAGCTTTCCTTAAAATTCTATATAACAACAGACATGCTAATTGTTCAATTCAATCAAAAAGAGGGTGATGTAGGTACTACAAAACATGCCACCGCAGTTCTAATAATGACACAAATCACACAACCTATGATGTGAATAGCATCATACCTTTCCTGCACTACTTCCAACAGCCATTAAGAAACCACCATCTTCATCAAACTCCAACGCAGTGACCTCCTACAAATATGGAAAGTTAAGGATAAAGATCTGAATTATACAACGAAATGTACAAAAGAAGTCTATAGCCTCAATTTTGATTATGATATGAACAAAGTGGAAAAGATAAATGTTTCCTGCCCATTTGAAACTTATGTGAGTATATAGATGGGTAACAGGTCACATATATGAGATTGTAATACATAATATTTGCCTTAGAACAACAGCTTCAGCACATCAAATATAAAAATTCTTGACATATTCTCACAATATTGTTATGCCTTGAAATAGGCAACTGGAGAGAGAAGAATTGCTACCTGGTCCCCATCACCACTAGGTCCAACCGCGTCAATTCGACCAACTGAAGATCTCACCCGCATGTCAAAGCATTCCACAGCACCATCTTCACCACCACAGGCAACTAATCCATGAATCTTGCTAAAATTTAGACAAAATTTACGTTCCAGTGATTTAATACAAATAGCAAGGTATGTATATAAAATGTATAAAGCTTTAATAATTAAAGAAAATAAAACAGGGTAAACCAGCATTCAAGTTTCAGTAATTACCTTCTACAAACTACATTCAATGCAGGGGACTGTGTGCTAAGTGAGGAGAGAAATCGACCCTGACAAGTAAGAAAATATGAGCTTCCCATTTTCAGCATTTCTTCATTCCAAAACTCAACCAATAGAAAAACTAGGTATCTACGTGCTACTAAAGATGCTACCAAAACAGAGAGCTGTAAGATAAACACCTGCTCTAAGTTTATTCTGTACAAATCTGGGGATGACGCAGCACAAAGCAAGTCACAAGACCAGCCGTCATAGGTAATATCTCTCCCCATCCTACCAAATGACAACAATAAACATCCATTTTACAGCACAAATCACACTTTAAACTCTAAAAGGAATCAATACACAAAAAACCTAGAGAAGAAACCTTGGAATCCGCAAACTGTAGTGCTTTCCATATTTCGCATGCAGATAAACAGAGCGATCAGCACATAAAAAAGCAAGTTTTGAATAGTCATCTGTCAGAACCTACACCGGCAAAAACACAGTTATCTCAACCAACCAATCCCTCGCCAAAGATTGATCACAATCTTCAACAAAAAGTAAGGGTTAACTAATGTAAACATAAACATAATGAAGCACAACATTTACTGGAATATAACACAAAGTAAAGGTTAACTAATGTAAACATAAACATAATGAAGCACAACATTTACTGGAATATAAACCTAACTTTTTATTTCAATTGAAGCTATATTGTTACCTCTCAACAAACCAATCCCTCCATAAAAACTGCTTACAATTTACAAACACAGAAAATATAGATGAATGTAAAAATAAATAAAAAGAAGCACAACAAATACTGAAACATAAACCTAGCTTTCTATTTTAATCCTACGCAGTTTCCTCCGCCATCCAATCCCTATGTAGTAATTATCGCATTCAATTTACAAGCACAGAGAAAATATTAACATAATTAATATAATAATATGAGGAATAACAATTACTGGAAAATAAATCTATCTCTTTCTACGTCAAATGAAGCCATGCAGTAACAGTTAGTTACCTCAACCAACAACGTAAACATATATAAAATGAAGCCTCAACCTAACTTCTTTATTTCAATTAAAGCTAGCAGTCCCTCTGTAAGAGATGGCTTACAATTTCCAAACGCAGAAAAACTATTAACGAAATTAATTAAATATAATTGAAATGAGGTTCACTTAAAAACTATTGGAACATATAAACCTAACTTTTTCAATTAATTTCAAACGAAATCGGCTTCATATTTCAGTACCTCAAAATCAACTATCTCGGAATCCAGGTGGCGTTCGAACTTTAACCCTAGCTCCCTCACCTCGTACACCTTAACTTGCGGCGGATAGATGCCGGAAGCTATGATGTACTCACCGTCGGGAGTGGCCTTAATTTTGGTGGTGGCGGTGGCGAAGCGTAAGTCCTCGATCAGTTGCAGGTTCTGCGTATAACCTGAGAGAAGCGCGTAGAGAAAAATAAGAAGAAGAAGAATGAATGAATGAGAAAGGTTACAGAGAGAGAATTACTTTTAACGTTGCGATGAGAGTTCTGTTTCTTAGAAGGGAGCCAGGAAGCGCGGGAGGGTTGCTGCGATGCTATCGTGTACATCTTAACGCCGTTAATTGACGTCGACTTCATGCCGCCGTCACGAGTCGCCATTGTTGGTTACTGTGATTGCTTGCTTTGGAGTTCCGTTGAATTGAATAGTGTGAACGAAGGGCTACGACAAAGAGTGAAGAGAGGAGGTCCCAACGGCGTCGTCGCACACAGAGGCTGCAAAGAAGAGGGAGTGAGGGTTTTTAAGTGTCGCACACAACACAATTTCCGTGTTTTTTTTTTTTTTCGTTTTTTCTCCTTCTTATAACAATTTCTTTTATTAAACTTTATTTTTACTAGAAAAAATATTTTTCAATAGATTTTCTTATTCTCTATTAAACAGTAAAATATTTTCTATTTACTTTCCCTCATTATCTTCTTTTCACTTGTGCTTTTTTCAACGAAAAATTATAACAGAAAGGTTTTATGTTTACAAAAATTGTTCTGAAATTGATATGAAGTTTAACGAAAGATGTGTATTGTATTTAATAATTTGAAAAATAATATAAAAATGTTTGATTTTTTTTGTTAAGTTTAATTTTTTTAATTAACATAATAAAATTATTTATTTCTAAAAAAATGATATATTTTCTCTAAAAATAAGAGATAAGAACTATTTTTTATCTTTATTGTTTATATTTTAATAATCTAATAATCAAAATAAATTAATACTTTAGAATATTAAATTATAATGATAAAGATAAAAAACAAATCTTTATTTTTAGTTTCTTATATATTATTCAATTAAAGGAATATAAAACTTTAATAGATTTTTATTTCTATCAATTTTTAAATAATGTATTTTTCCTTTATAAAACAAATTGCTTCCATTTTTTTTTCTTTCTATGTTACCCATCCAATTCAAATAAAATATTACTTCTATTTTCAAACCTATCAACAAAAAGAAGTGGAAAGAAACTTCATTTTAGATATGTTTCATTGCTTAGTACTTCATTGTTTATAATTAGATAGTGCAAGTCATTATAATGCAGAAATCTATCAAATTTGAACCGTGAGGTAGGTATTTCCTCTCCTTCTTCAACCTCTAAATAATGCAGAAATATAAATGTCTCATGTTTCTGAATTTCTGAAGCTCCTGCATGCCTAACACGTAAATTTGTGGGATTACTAAATTTGAATGTTTTCTTGATCTATCTGCAAAGGCTTCTGATGTATGATTTCACCAATTTGATCCAATCACATTGTGCAAGATCAGAAATTCTAATCTCCAAGTTATTACAGCTATGCAACAAGAGTACAACTTCAAAACAGTTCCCCTAAGATTCCAATCATTCCACAGAAAAGTCATGCTTGAAAATGACTTGGACTTTAGCCATAATCTTATTGTTCTTTGCGTTTTCCTTTATTTAAGGAGGATCTCTTATCCTAACAACTCTCTGTAATCATCTTCACTCTATCTAAATGAACTTCTCCTTATGTATATTAAAACCAACTTCTGATTAGTGAAACGTGTTCTGTTTGCTGTGAAAGCAATTAGCATCAAGCAATTATCCTAACCAGAAGATATTTCAAGAATTCGATACCCTTTTCTATCAATTATCTTCACAAATCCAAACTTTGCTAAATTGTATATATGTTAAAATCGTTGCTATTCTTGATGATTGTCTTGTCTTTAGCAGTAATGTTGCTAAGCACGACCATAATAAATGTTTTAGAATTCTAAGCATAACCCTAAACATTCAATTCTAGATTATGAAAGTTACTAAACAGTATTAATGCTTAATTAGAGGATTGAGTTATTGGTCCTCTCTTCAGAAATCCATTTTCTTTTCCACTATCTGCATCACTCAGTTTACCTTGATGCCTATTTCCACCCTTGTCATAAAAACAATAGCAACAAACAGTATATGCTTTCAATCTAATTAAAGTTATTTCTTTTGTAATTTTTCTTGCAGAATCTATTGTGAAGTTCTTGAATGGCCATTTAGTGATCAAGATTCAACAAGGGTTGAGTGACATGAAACATGACTTCTTTTTGACTTTAAGAAGATGCTCTATATCATTTTAGAAATATGTGTAACCTCTTTTTGGTTTGAGCTGATCCATTCTTGTTTTCATTATTATAAGAAAACTATAAATCTTCACAATGATGAGTGCGTAAGTGTCAGATTTTGAGTCAAACCTCTGTTCTGATAGATGAAATAATGCTCTATCAGTTCATTTCATCCCTATGTTATGAAGTTTTTTTATTTGATTATATGTTGGAACAAGATTGATGATGTTGTCACTCCAAGGGAAACGAATAAAGAATGCGTGTTGGACTATATTATTAGAGAAAAGAATTTAAATACGATGAACATGTTCTTTTCACAACAATTGATAATGTGAAACATATAAATATCGAATAAAAGTTAAAAAAATCAAATTAATAAAAAAATTTCAATTATTTCGTGTAAGAATGAAAATTCGTCCAATATCTGTTTGAAATCTGTTTAAAACTTTAACTAATCTTAATTTTATTCTTAAAAAATATTTTAATAGAATAAGAGTGAAAAATATATATAAATTGTTCTTGATTTCTACTTTTAAACTTAATCTTAATTTTATTCTTAAAAAATATATTAATAGAATAAGAGTAAAACATATATATAAATTATTTTTGACCTAAATTTAAAATTACCTAAATATAATCTAATCAATCATTAAAAAATACAAGTCAATAATATTTTATTAATTTATTTTTTTTATAAGTAAAATGTAAACACATGCACAATGAATATGATTTTATGGATGATAAGATGAAAAAGGTGTATATACATGCTATAAAGTAAAGAATAAATTTGGGTTTAGCATGTATATATTTTGTCGCTATTTCTACAACTAAATTCATGTGATGCAATGCAATGAATGTCTCCATCCATTCATGTCAAAACGGGCTTTGCAAACGCACTTTAGGAGGGTACTTCATATACTTCTTCTAATCCTGTTATTAATTCCATCCAAAATTATATTTTTAAGGATTTAGATTTTAGAAATTAGATGTGTTTTGAATTGTTTTATATTTTTAATTAATACTTATATGCTAAAATGAATATGTTAAATAAATAAATAATATTTTTATTATTTCATGATATTACATTATATTTATATCTTTATTTTAATTTTAAATTGTTCAATCCTATAATTTAATTATATATATTTTTATCGGATCTTATTTCATGTATTATTATATTAATTCTGTCAAACCGTTTTAACCCATTGAAAAGAATTAAAAAAATATATTAATTTACAAATAAATTTAACAGAAAATAATATTTAAAAATTAAATTAATGAAGTAAAAAAATAATTTTATGTTGTGATTGTGGATTTTTTTTTAAAAATTGACAAACTTTTATCATTCAAAATGATTATAATTGTTTATTTGATATAGTTTAATTAAATAAATAATCATATGAAAATTTTGAGATGAAAGAATAAAATAAAATAAAAAGATAAAATTGTTTCTATTCATATTTTACAAATATCCTTAGCTTACCCTCTTTTATGTGTCCTATGATTCGGACCCAACCCTCCATTGGAGGAATTAAGGGACCTTGTGGCCTCCATCAAGTTGCTAGGCTAAATCATAGACGGTAGCAAGAAAGTCAAAAATGGAATGAAAAAGGAAGAAAAAGAAACTGAAAAACAGAAATGCATGTTTGATGTGTTTGGAGGAGAAAGCAAAACCCACCAGTTATTTTCATGGATTGATAAAGGTGAAAAGATTAGTTCCAATGGAGGCTATGCCCTACACCACCTTTTATTTTTCCATTGCTGTCAAAAGATGTTGGAAATAAATGCTTTCTTTTTTCTTCTTTATCTTTTTCTAGTCTTCAATCATAGTGCAATTGATTGCAAAATCATTTTTTCTCACCACACTCTTTTCTTCTTCTTCTTCATGCGTGTTGGTGTCCATATTAATTGCTTCGGAATTCGCACCCTCTTCTCATTCTGCCCACTCTCCTCTGGCTTTATTTGCATAACCAAACAAGAATTAACCAAAATATATTGAAGTTTTAGATTTCTTTTATTTATATAAGTAATATATATATATATATATATATATATAAATTAAGAAAAGAATTTAATATTATAATGAATATTGTTTTAGCAGTTATATTTATTCAACATAAAAATGATAATTTTTTCCCACATTTAAGATCAATTAAATATATTATATGTTTTAAAAATCTAATTTATTATAATTTTTTTCTTAAAAAATATTTCATAAATTAAGAGATAAAATATATATAAACTATTTTATTTTTATTTTTAAATAATGTGAATTTGATGAACTTGCTTGATATATAAAATAAAATTAGATGAACTTCTTTCAATTTAAAGATGAATTTTATATTTATATTAGAATTCAAAGAAATAAATATACTATAAGAAAATCGCGTATTACCGATCGGATATTTATCGATCGATTTAAATCTGCCAGACAATAATTATTACCAACGTAAATTATCGAGGGATATAAAATATTTGTGGAATTTGATTTTACCGACGGATATATCCGTCGGTAATTTACAGATGAATTTACCGACAGATATATCTGCATGTAAATTAACAATTAGTAAATATTCACCTAATTAAAAAATTAAATATATTTTTATTTTATAATTTAATTTAATCATAATTAGATTAATTTATAATAATTTCTTAAATTAAATAATTTAAAAAGTATATATTTAATTATATATAAATATATATAAAAATATATAAAATAAAAATATATAAATATAATTTATTTGTAAATTATTATTAAAAAATTTTGGTAGTTTAGTGGTTGGAGTATCAACTTCTAACTCTAAGGTACTAGTTTAGAATCCTGCCAATAACAATTCTCTTAATCTCATAATAATTAAAGGTTTTAAAAATGTAATAGGGAAAATTAATAAATACTAAAAATATTCTTGTAGTATACCGTATGTATTCGATAGTTTTATCATTTAGAGTCTTCTTATAAGGAAAATCGAAAAGTGAAAAATAATTATTATAAAAAATAAAAGCTACACATTTTTAGAAAATGATATAATTTTATAATTATACCTCAATCTATGAAATATTGAAAAAAAAATTAAATATGTTACTTTAAAAAATATTATTCATAAAAAACCAGTTAATAATTAAATAAATAATTTTATAATTATACAAATATTTTATTTATTTATGATTCTATAAATGAATTTTTTTCTTTATTTTTAAGCTATTTATTTTAATGAATAGATATATTTCCAATTTTATTTCATTGTTTTATTTTTTTCTTTTCTTTCATTTTCTTTCTTAATATTATTTTTCTCCTCATCGAACAAACATAGGAAATTTATAACACATGTGTTCTCATAAGAAATTATTATAATTCTCTCTCTCTTCTTTCTTTCTTTTTTCATAAATTTTTTCTTTGTACTTATTTATCTTCCATTAAAAGTTCTTTTAAAAATGTTACGTAAAAGTAGAATGGTCCTTAAAAATTACAAATCTTAGGACATCATAAGATTCAATCATAGAAAAATATAATATTATGAGCATCACTCTCGTAAACCAAAACTTTGTTATAAATCCATTTATTCTAAAATAATTATGGCTTTAAAATATATTACAAATATTTCGAAATTTAATAATTCTTCTTTTCTATGAATTATATATTAGATTAACTTTCGTATAAAAATCTATATATGTGTTTTTATGCTGCTAATAAAATATAAAAGAAAAATACAATTTCTTCGTATTAATAAAATATTATTTTTATAATTATTTTGTATTTTTATGAGTTTTATATTATTAAGGATTCAATATTATTGATAATTTATAAATGATATGTTTCTTTGTCATGATCCTGATGGAGTTTAATCGACGAAGGATATGTTCAAACCAGACGTTGAATGCATAATCATTGTGCAATCCATTTCTGGAACTCATCATAGAAAAAAGCATCATATATATCATCTCAGTTTAATGGACATAATATTAATATAAAAAAAAGGTCTACAATAAATAATCAATCAAAATATTCTTGATGTGACTTTTAAAACAAAAAGACTTTACTGTCTGTGCAAATAATTATGAAAAAAAAAATCAAAACCTTTATTTTTTTACTCCATAAATGATAAAATAAGTTTATTTGAATACAATATATATATATATATATATATATATATATATATATATATATAAATCACTAAACATAAAATTTTAACTCTACCAAAATTATTTTGAATCGGATTTTATCAATAAATTGTACCCAGACTCTTCAGTTAAATATTTATTATTTTATTATAATTTAATAATTATGTTTATCAATCAATTTAAAATTATATATAACAATATTTTCACATTTAAGTGAACCATTCAACTAAACATTATTATTTTTCAACCTTGCGTATATATGATTGGATCCATAAATATTTTTAGAATAAGAAATAGTTTATGAAAAAAATGATTTTTAAAAATTATTTCGTATAAATTTTCATTTTAAATTTCATAATAAACTATTTTAAAAAAATATATATATATATATATATATATATATATATATATTATTAAAAGATGTTTGTTGAAACATTGTATTCATATATGTATGCGATATTATTTGGTCTTGTACTATAGAATGCATTATTTTGACAAGTTGTTGGGGGATTAGAAAGGAATATTTGGAAGGATGAAAAGCAATTAAGAAAGTTACAAAGGAATTTGAAATAATAGGGTTTAGAATGACAAATATGTGGAAGCAAACAAACAACCCTTTAGGCCCTCCTTCTCCGTCTCTATGTGTCTCAGTTTCCCTTCACACACATTCAGGTCAATGCCTCCGTTATTCACCATCCAATTCATTACATTGCTTAATCACACTATTTCACCCACCTTTCTTCTTAAAATTAAAATCGTATCAAAATTTAAAATTAAAAAAAAATTATATTTAAATATAATGATAATAAATCTTAATTATAACCTCATAAGACCAGATATTTTATCGTTTTTAAATAAAATAATTAATAATTATAAAACTATTCATATTTTACCAAATTATCCACGTGTATCATCACTAGAGTAGACACGTGTTATATCATAATTTAATTATATTTTTAAACTTGTTGAATTAGTGAAAAAATTGTTATTAGAATTTCTATTTGCGTTTGTTAAGGAGTGTAGCATTTAATTGTAGAGCAGAGTTTAACACAAAGATTGAGAATTAGTTCTTTGTTTTAATTTACACTCACCACAAATATGTGAAAAGACTAATTAAACCCTTACTCAGGGTCCAAAATGTTGTATTTTGTGATATAAATAGAGAGAGACGTAAAGGAACTTTATTTGTTTAATTAGAAATAATTGCATTATTTCTTTTTATAAATTCCATTTACTTTCTTTCATCTTTTAATTATTCTCTAATTGCCACATTTTTATTTCATGCTTCTAACAATATCTTTAGTCATCTTTATCTCAGTAACTTATTTAATCATCATATTTTCGTTTATTTTCTCTAAGTATTGCAGGTTTTTCATTTAATAATCATTATTTTGAGCTACTACTCACTTAATGGATTAAATAAAAATAATAATAATATTTTTTAATCCTTAAAATTTAAGATAAATAATTTTTTAGTCTCGAAAAAAAAAACATATTTTAGTCCTTAAAATTTAGTAAAATATGACTTTAATTTTTAAATACTAAATTTGAAGGAGTAAACACAGGTTTAAAAACCTTATTTATTTAGTCTTACAAATTTACTGTTTAAGGCGTAAAATCATTTTTTTATTCAATTTTAAGGAACTAAAATATATTTTTTTAATTCAAGAGACTAAAATATAAATCACTCTAAATTTTAGAGACTAAAAACATAAGTATAAAAGTAATATAAAATGGTAATTTGATAATTTAAAGTGTATCAAGTTTCAATTTATTCCTCAAATTTTAAAAAAATAATATTAAAAATAGTTTCAATCTTTCATATCTTTTATTTAAAATAAATCCTTATATGTTATTATTGAAATATAATTTAGTTTTTATGATAAAATAAATTTTAATTTATATATATATATAATTGTATTTTAATGATAATAGATAAAAAATTATATTAAAAAAGATGATTTTTTTTCAAAAATAATTTATTTGTTTATTAATTAAATTAAAAATTAAACACAATATTTTTTTTAAATTAAACAATTAAAAAATATTAAATAAAATACTAATTATTTAAAACAACTTTTTATTAAAAGAATCTCAAATAACATCATGGTTTCCTTAGTAAATTTTGTTAATTGTTTCACATAAGAACTTGAATATTTCCTAAAATAAAATTATACATTTTTAACTATACAGATAACGTAATTTAACCTTAACGGTCTTCTTCCCATTTTCTCTTCAATCACGTTTTCGTATATTATATTTTAAAGTAAAAGCCGCATGTACTTAGTATTAAATAAATAAATTAAAAAAATAATGTTATTGAAGTTTCTAAAATATTAAATATCACGTCCTATTACTGAATACTTTTTGTTATTTTTCTAAAAAAAAATACCTTTTCTAAAACAGTAAAAAGGACTTTTTCTTTTTGCTAAATTCTTAACAAATACCCTAATGACAATTGTTACGAATCATAGAAAAAGATTGTTTTTTAGTGGTTGAAATCAACCTAGAAAAACATTAAATATTGTGTAAATTAGTTATAGTTTTGTCTCCTTTGAATGTTATAGGTCCAATTCATGTTCCAAAAATCAAGCATTAGATACTAGCAAGATTCATCTCAAATGAATTTAGCAGTTAATGAGTCTCTGCATTAATCTAAATTAATCTTCGATCATACAAAAAACACAAGGAATAAGGAAGAACTGCTTCTTCAATGTCGCAAACAAAATTAATTTTATGCATAGAGGAAGCATTAGATATCAAGGAACATATAGTCAAAATTAGAATTCAACCCTGATAAATGCAGTTATGATAATTATTAATCGAAGAGAAAATTGTAACACAAAAAAGGCTCCATCTTGAATACTGAAAGGGATATATATAAGCATAATTAAAGTCCCAATAGTCAACTTAAAAAAAAAAAAACGTTTTTTAAATAGTGCATCCACTTACTTTAGCTTAATTAAAGTTAGGTTAAGTAAGAACATATGCTACTAAATCCATATGTATGTCGGTCTCAGCACGTTAATTTTTCTCAAAAACTTATTACTTTTTATTTATTACATTACAAAGTTTAAGTCTGTCTTAATTATATTTTATTAATTGTACTCATTCACAATTGATAAATATAATTTAAATTAATTTAGTTTCTACGCGTAAAGTGTTTTATATTAATATATAATTTAATTTTATAAGATCGATTTATTAAGAATGAATTTTCATCGTATCTTTTTATTTTCTCAGCGATTTTATATTTAATTCAATTTTACAAAATTGGTTTAATAAGATAAAAATTATACTCACTTATTATTATATTTTTAATATTTTTTGTCTTGAAAAAATTATTTTTAAGATATATGGTTTAATTATGCAGGGAATAATGGAGGTTTTAGATGAAAATGTTAAAAAGATAGGGATTTTTATTTTAGTAATAGGGCTGGTATTCCTTATATAATGTATAATATATACATTTATTTTGCTTAAAAAAATTAACAAAAATATAATTTATAATTAATTAATCTTGTAAAAACTCAAACATTTCTTTCCAACAAACGAGATAGATGAAATATTCAATAAATTAATTATTTCTTAACTTTTGGTTTGAGATAGTAATTATCTTCTACAAAAACAATCATGTTTGAACTAAGTAAAATAATTATATAGGCTCCCAACCTTCTTTTAGCATTTAGAAGAATCACATATTTCAAGCTTTATTTCGAGACTAATTAAGCAAAAACAACCACATATAGCAAAATAAATTCTCACTGTGGAGAGAAGGTAGAAATCAAGCCTATTTAATTCTCATGAGTTTAAGTTTTAATAGTGTACACACAATGTAAAAAGTTCGTACAAAATCCATTAATAAAAAAAAAGTAATGATATGTATAAGGATGACTTTTTAGCTATTTAGTGTAAAAGTTGATAAAATTATATTGAATATTTTACTTTTTGATTAGTAAATACTTTTTTTTCTACCCAACAAATGAGTTAGATGATTAAATATTTATTTTTCGATATTTTCATCAAATATTGAAAATGAATCAATTAATCCTTGAAATTAAAAAAATGTAAATTTTAATATTTATTTGGTATATTAATGTAGGAGAAATTAATTAGAATTTGAGGGGATGATGGTGATTAGTAGAACTGTAATGAACAATGGAGTCCCTCTTTAGCGTTTAATATATTTCATCCTGTCCTCTTTGGGAGAAAGAAAAATCAAACACAGCAAAACTTACCCCAACTTTGCACTTTGCAGTTTTTGTGTGTATTGACTACGCAGAAAGAAAAGCAGAGTTAATTATGCAGAAAGAAAAAAAAGGAATGAAAGTAATTGTTGGAGTGTCACTTTCCCATATATACTCTTAACTCAAGTTAGCCACATAAAAACACTCTCATCTCTCTCTTTCTTTCCCATTCCCTTTACATTATTTTTTTGTTTATATTATATGCACCACCACACATCTTTCTCTCTCTCTCTCTCTCTCTCTCTCTCTCTCTCCATAGTTTCGTGTAGCTGAGAAAGTATCTTCTCTTTCAAAGACATAGTTCATATATATCCTCACTTTGCACCTCTTCAATAAATCACCTTAAACTGATTTATATTCTAGCTGCTTCTTGTTTTGTTTTGTAGCTTTTAGGGGTTCTCTTTACATATATATCAAATTTCAATCTATAGTGGAGGAATAAAAATATACACATATATATATATATATATAAACAGGCCTTCCCTTCCCTCAAATTCTGAATTCTCCTTAGGTTGAGTGTGTTTTTCTTTTTCTTTTTGGTTTTGTTCCCTTTCATTTCAGTGTTGTTGTAGCATACTATATACTATAGCTTGAAATCATTTCTGAGAATATAGGTGACTGAAAAAATGCCCCAGAATAAGATTTTCGGAGACCAATCATCGAATCCGATTCCTGATCTTTCCCTTCACATTAGCCTCCCGAACAGTGCTCCTTCTTCTATTTGCACTGGAGGGGATTCACCCTTTGATACATGCCCACAACAAGCAGATGATGATTATGATGCTGAAGGCCTAAAGTCTCACAGTGATGGTTCAATCAGAGGTTGTAGCCCTTACCACGCAGACACACAACTCTCCTTGGCCAACCCAACAGGTGGTGTCACTACTACTCCCTCAGAGGCTGAAATTACCTGGAGAAAAAGAAACCATGTAAGACTTTGTCATCATGGGGTTACTGATGGTCAAATAAGACTCATCAATGGAATCCCTCTCTACAGTAACCTTTCTTTGGACAACAGTAGTACTGTTCCCTCAATAGAGAGAAACCCCACCAACAAGTTTTCCTTTTCTTCTCTATGTGCTGTTCCACATCCTCCCTATTCTGCCAATTCGGCTCCTAATTATAGTAGTAATGGTGTTGTTGGGGGTGTAGCAGGAGAACCAATCTCAAGGTTTCATGACATAACCATGGAGAGTACTCCAAGGTCCCAACAGTTTCAGTACCTTGATTACCCTCAGCAGCAGCAGCAGCAGTTTGGGAATAGTACTAATTTTGGAGCTTCTGAATTTTCCAATGGATTTGTGAGGTCAAGAATGCTGTCAAGGCAACAAAGTAATAAGAGGAACATGAGAGCTCCAAGAATGCGTTGGACTAGTTCTCTTCATAATCGATTTGTCCATGCTGTTGAACTACTTGGTGGTCATGAAAGTGAATCTCTCTTCTCTTCCTTTTTGCATATATATATATGTGTGTGCGAGTTCTAGTGTTTGAAGACTCATTAACAAATAAAATCATGTTTAAATTGAAAATATAACCATTAGCTTCTTATAATGAAAATTACATCCAAGATTAAAAATACTACTTTTTTCTCTAGGTTTTACCGTGATTTGAACTCTATTTGTTGGATGTTGTAGGGGCTACTCCTAAGTCAGTTTTGGAACTAATGGATGTCAAAGATCTAACACTAGCTCATGTCAAGAGCCATTTGCAGGTATATATGACTCACTCCTTACCCTCGTTTCTCATCCTCTCCCTCCATGTAAAACAAAATTAAAAAAAAAAAGGACCCCTTCAATTTCTCTTTCTTTCTCTGTGTGCTTGTGTTTTGTTGCGCCTCTGTGACTAGGGTAGTGTGTAGACTTCGTCCAAGGTCTATGTACGGGGCAGCACAGGAACCGAGGCATGCAGTGAATGAATGAATGATGAACAGTGGAAGTTGTTGTTGATGGAAGAGGAACATGACAAGTTCTACTTTTCATGAGAGAGAAAGAGAAAGAGAAAAAAAAAAAAGAAAGATAGAAAGAGAAAGTAGGAAAAGTAGCCATCATTTCTCAATAATAGAAGCAATTACTTACCATACCAAACATCAACCTCGTGGTTATTAAACAAACAAACCCACAAAAAGAAGCATCTGATTATATTATTTTCTCCTCTTTTTTATTCTCCTTCAAAATCTTCTTCATAGACAATTCAGATTTCCCATCTATCATTGTTCTTTTTCTTTTCTAATATATATATATATATATATATATATATATATATATATATATTCTCAAATCTCTGTTATATTAATCTTATCTGTCTTTTTTTGTTACTGCAGATGTATCGGACTGTTAAGAACACTGACAAACCTGCAGCTACTTCAGGTAATTCATATATAATGTAAACCTTCGCCGCTTGTATTATTTTACCTAATTCAATTTATACTAATTAATTCCTTGATTTCCGCTCCAAATTTTTAAGCTGAATTTATTCAATTCCTATGAAGATTCCCTTACACCCTTTATGACTCAGACCCTCTTAATCTATATCTATTAACTAATGTTTATTTTTCTACGTGTGTGTATTTTAAAAGTTATATAACATGTATGTATATACAAAATAAAAAAGGAAGATTGATTTGGATAAATGTCTATAATGGTATATGATATTGCATTATATTAATGCTTTATATTTACATATATAATGCAATATAACAGATGGGGATGAGGATTTCATGTCCCTAACAGTACCAAATAATCAAAATAAGAATTTTTTACCAAATCAGAGAGGACCTCCAAATGCATCCATGGATCAAGATATGGGCTACACTTCCAGCAATCTAATATGGGCTAATTCTTCTTCCAGGTAACCCCTTTCTCTTTCTCTGATGTGTACATATGAAGATGTTAGGAATAATGTCTTAGTGTCACTATCTGCATGGATGCATGGATGCATTTTCACTATCTATGCAAGTGTACATATATTTAAGTTTGAGTGTAATAATTGAAGCGTTTCTGGAAAATCTGAAATCCAATGTCCACCCTTTTGTGAAACTGAAAAAGTGCTCTCTGACAACTTTTGCTTTTCATTTATTTCCTCCACTTCTGCTTTCTTTCTCTCTTTCTGAAGATCAAAGTAGCGATTCCTCATTTGGTTGATACCCCTTTTTGATATAAATCTCATTCAGCTTCTTTAAATGTCTAGAAAGCCAAGTTTCCTGAAACTAGATGAAATTTAGTGGTTATGTGCAACTGAAAATATACATGGAGGAGCTATTCTCCACTGATGAATATGTACCTTTTATGGATTAACATTCTACTTTTAGAACAGCATATTTCTATGCTCTATATAGACTTATGAAGTTTGTTTCTTCCTTTGGATACTATCATTGCATGTCTTAATGGAGTTGCTTTGATCTCCATTCAGTAACTAACATTACTTCACAACACTATACCGTTATCCAATTAGGCTTTATTTCAATTCCATTCTTTCTTTTCCTGTGAAGTCGTACATTTGGTATATTTTAGCTTTATCAAAGATTGATGCTTGGTACTAGTTTCTAATTCAAATTTTGAGTCAACTAATGCGACAAAAAAAGGCTAAAATTAGGTGTGGTAAACTCCTATGAGTACTAATCACAGAAAAGACATTTCCACCGAGAATTGCAATTGGTAGAAACAATATCTCTAGTGGGAGTGAAGGTACAAATACACATAATTCTGAAAATGTTATATTGTCATTGATGGATACAATATAATATAATGCCCTTATACTAATTTCAGATACAGAAAATCAAGCAAACCTTAACAATATTATATATGGTTTATTACAGTCATAAATGAGTATGGTATTTTGCATAATATGCAACTTAGTTTATATGAGATCACATAAAATCATATTGTATATATAGATTCCATGACCATCATATATATTGATCTCTCTTACTAGCTTCCCTAAGTCCTGAAAATGGTGGTCCAGTTGGATTCTGATGAGCTTTGACTCTGATGCAAAGTTTTCTCGATCCTCACGTTTGTACTGCAAAAAAGTTCTTCAAGTCAGAAAGACAGACAGTGGGGTTGAATTCGTTGTTTCTCTTTTGCTTACACAACTCAAATTTAGAAGAGAAGTGCTAACTGCTACAGAAATTTATAATTATATTTTTTTAATATTTTTTTAAGTCATAAAATTTTATGAACCCTCTTAAATAACTTTTTTAGTAATATTTAATAGGTTTTTTTTACAATTAAAGTGTATATACTGGCAAAATAATACATTAAAAATGACTACTTATACATTTAGAGGAGAATTATTATACTTTTTCTCTAAATAAAAGTAAAATAGTTTGTTAAAAAACATGCATTGTTTATGAAAGAAGCACAATTCAAATGTTACAAACTTTTATAGAAGAAAGGAAAAAAAACAATGATTTTGGACCAGATTCAAACTACATCGATATTCGGACATAGTTAAATTATTTTTTAATGTAAAAAAAATTATGTTTAATGATAAGCATTTGAAAACAAATATATTGTTAGATAGGATATCATACTAAGTATAATAATTGAAATACTCTTAATTTATGTTTAATATGTCTAAAATAAATTCAATATTATATTCATCATATTGGTCAAACTAACCTGAAATGCACGTCAAACTCATCTGATAAAGCTACAAGCCTAGCTAGGTTATTGAACATGGGTGATATATAGGATCATGACCTAATAATAATATATATTGTAATGAGATTAATTTGAAAATTGAGATTTTGAAAATTGTTTTTTTTTTATATATTGTCAATTTAATCTCCTCTTTTAGAGAATTTTTTTTTCTTATGGAAATGTATGTTTGAAACTACTGGAACAATTAAGAATGGAAACAAACACAATGAAAAGTTTTCAAAAATACAAGAATTCAAAGATTCATTACCAGTTTCAGTATGACTGAATACTTATGTTATTTGTTCACTTGATTGCACCATTAACTTATCATGAGGAAACTGCAAAGAAATAAGCTTACATGATTTTCAATCCAAAAAATTATTTTACTTCAAAAAAAGTACTTTGTCTCTGTAATTGAAGGCTCCTAATCTTATGTAAGCCTGTTTTTATAAAATTATCTTGAGATTTTGAAATCTGTATTATATATTTTAAGTCCATTTAAAAATAATCAAGACAAAATAGGTTAACAAAATTAATCGTTGTAACTTATAAGTAGGTTAATGAACTTAAGTTACACAAGCTGATTTTAAAATACATAGTGAAATTTAATACAATGATGTTAATTATATTATTTGTAATTACTTGTGTAAATTACATTGTTAAACTTAAAAGACATTTACCTGTAATAATATATAAAAGTTTTTTAATTTTTTTTCCTAGTAATTATTTTTATTAAATAAATTAACTCAAGTTTAATGTTGTATGAATACAAACTTAACCATAATATAAATTAAGTTATAAAATTTCAAAAATAGGGTGATTTATTTTTATCCCCGATATATTTCCTCTCTATATATTTAAAATTTAAGTCATTATAATTAGTTTACAGGATACAAGTCATAAATTCAATTATTATGATCATTACAAAGGAGAAAATGTGTTCAAAATTGATATTATTTAAGATAAATATAATCTAATAATATATTTGTTCCACTATCTACATCACAATGTCCAATAAGACTTAATTAAATCATTCTCAAACCTTAAAATATACATATTATATTTTTCTCAACACTTTTTTATAATCAAGAGTTGTTTAAAACTTTAATTTGATGAACAATAAACTTAGCTACAATATATTTTCAAATTCAAAATCAAAGTTAGTTAAAAGACATAATTATCAAACTTCTTATGTATCAACAACTTTACGTTTAGGTTGCTTAAAACCTATTTCAAAGAATATAAACTAATATAAGCACCTAAAACCGGAGTTAGTGGAGACTTGTTCTAGAGTCACAAACTAACATTGATTCACAACACAAACACATGAATATGTTCTTACTTATATTCCCTGTTATTTGGTCTTCGTTATTCCTCTTTGTTGCCCTTTTCCTGTTTTTTTTTTCTTACTTTTTTCTGATTATTTTCTGTGCAACAGGCTTTCTATCTTGTATAACACAACGAAATAATCTTCAATTGTGATATAAAATGTTGTAATATACAAGATAAAAAAATAAGGTTTAATTAAATATATATATGTACTCTTATTCCAAATGGTCTTAAACTTCATCATTTCTCGTAGAAAAACTGCAGATGGCTTAAATGTGAGTATAGTCCTTTGTCTGATCAAGGTACGAAAAATATTCACTGAAATAAATGCCTTTGACCATCATAACTAAATTTTTTTCAATGTATCTACATTATTCTAATATTGGTTAACCTAATTATAAGACCAGATTTATTCTACTTTGTTAGATGAAGAATATATAGCTACTTGTAATATTTAATCAAAAGTCAAACATACAGACATTTTATAACATGTAGAACGAGATTTTTTTTTTCTTTTTTCTGTATTGTTGCATTATATTCATTCAAATTGATGTTATAAAAATGGAAGAATAAAGTATTTCTTACACAAAGCAAATGCTCCCTATATTTTATCTTAAAAAGTTAATAAAGTAAGTAACATGTCCAGTGAAGTAGAGAAGAATTAAAGGTAATTCACAGTAGAAGACTGAAGATATAGATTTTCATAACCTGGAAATGACCTATCATGTTTAAATGTTTCATGATCAGTGCAGCTCTTTTTGCACCACCTTATGAACTTCGAACTATAAGTTTCATCGTTTATTTTTGAGAAATTTATTATATGAATGGTATAAAAAAAGAGAGAAGTGGGAGATTAAATCATAATGGAGAAGGAAAAAGAACAATATTCTCAAGAATCAAATAAGAAATTATTATATCTGTCTTTTCAACTTGTAAGAACAACATTGACGAGATAAAGACACGTTTATAAGTATAATTAATAATATAATATATTTGATATAAAAGATTATCTAAAAATCGTACTGGGAATGGTATATGAACATTACATAACTTATATTCACCTAATTAACATAGTTTATTTCTATCTGTCTATTCATATAGAGTTCTCTCTTCTGTCTCTTAATCTTTATTTTATGAATATGTTTCTACAGCAAAAGTGAAAGTAGATTGCACTATATATGTCTCACCCTTGTGTTTTTGTTTCTACTGACCTGAATTTCCAGAACATGCTATTTCTTTTGTCTGTTTTGTCCATTTGTGTTTTTCTAGATAAATGGTATAACTACTTAAGTTTCATATCACTCTCAGTGACTCATTCATGCATGAGTGTTTATTCTTGAACTTTATTATTTTCCTTGGAATATGTATATAGAGCTAACTTTACTAGTGTCAGATAACCAAAACAATCTCAAATAAAATTAATGTTATAATATGTTTGTGTGTCACGTTAAATTTTCACATCCCTCAAAACTTTGTTCTTGTTGAAATGGCTCGCAGTAGAGGAGAACGGATACAAGCTAATTCCCGTGATTTGGAAGAGCTTAGTCCACAAGAAATCCTGTCATCTCAGTATTCTGGGAAACTTTCTGAGGTTCTGACTTAATCTTCTCATGTTGATTTGTTCAGACAGCAAAGAATACATAGAGTCTGAGATGTATGAAAACAATTAATTTATGCAGGGAAACAACTACATACAAACAAGAAGCTTCAAGGATCAAAATCCAAGCTTGGAGTTCACCTTAGGGAGATCAACTTGGCACAGCAATGAACATGCCTAATTTTAGTTGGTTTACATGATCACTCTACTAGCCAAAATAGAAAAAGATTAATGCACAGGTATATAAATTAATTAATTAATATATAGACAGTGCTTTTTACGAGGCAAAGATGTCATGCACTTTCCACAAATCTAAAGCATCTCTGTATATTCTTTTTGGGCCAAAGCTTATTAGGTTGTGTTAGTCATTATATAAATGTTATCATAGTTAAAAGAAAAAGTTGAAAAGAAGGAATCAGATGTATAATAAGGCCTTTGTTCCCTCTTTTTTCTTGCTTTCTTTTTTCTCTTTTTCCCTTCCTTTTCCCTAGGTTCTTACAGATTTGTCCATGCACAACTTTTTTTGAGTCTGATTTTGATTCTTGTGTGTGAAAGCTTGATATAGCTGTTATCTATCATTAGTATACTTCTGTTCTTTGATTTTATCCTTGACTTGTGCACAAGGGATATCATCAAAGTTTATTTTTTAAAAAAGTAGTGATGAGTGTGAAAGATTTGAAGAATATATTACTGAGTTTTCTTTCATGTGTATGTAAACACATCTTTTGGCAAACCTGAAAAAAGGTTGCTTGTGCTAAAAAATTCCAGATACATTGGCTATGATTGGAAGATATCCACGTTACTTGATACTGTGATTTTCATGTATATGTTTTGATTGTGGCTTGCATTATGCCCCACTTACGACTCCTTTTAGCTGATATGATTTTCCACTGACTTGATGCTCTGATGGAAAAAGCCAGTTGCAACAGCTGTAACCTTAAGTGAAGCATATTAAAAAAATAAAGTTACAAGAAACTATATATATATATATATACATTTAGGTTAAAAAAAATCAGAGACAGTCATCAGTCATTATGGCATAGTCATTAATTATGGTGTTTGATTTTAGGGTTTAGGATGAAAAAGGTTATACATCACAGCATGATGAGAACATTAATTAGGGTAGAATATGGATGTCTGCATTATTTTGGCATGCAAAAAATGATGTAAACACAGTGGAAGGTGTGAAAGGGAGTGATGGTGGCTTTCACCATCACATATCAGAAGACATTTAAAGTAGTTCAATTGGTCCACACCTTAATTAAATGTCCTTTGCCCTAATTTCACCCTAATTTATTTATTTCATCATACTTATTACTTTGTTGTTGAAATGTAATTAATATAATAAATGTACACAATAAATATGGTCGAATTAGTTATTTGTTTTTCAAATAATTGAACTAATGGAGTAAGATCTTTTACAAGTAAAACAATCTCATCTAACTTATTATATTATAAAAAAAAAACTAATTTATAACGTTTTAATGCAATAATTTTTTGTTTGTTTTAATGTAAGAAATTATCTTTTATAACTTTTTTTTTCATCTGTTTCTTGTAAAAATGCAAAGTAAATTACTGATAAAAAAATACAAGATAAAATTTATGTTTTGTCATTTGTCCAATAGTGGTGAGAGTGTTATACTTATCAAAAAAAGGTATATTTTAATAAATTTACTATTAGAATGTGACTGATAATATTTTTTTCCTTTTGAAAATGACTATTTATATAAATGTTTTATTTTTATAATATTAATTTAAAATATGTGAATTTCTTAATTTTTATAATTTACACTATTGATAGTTTTTTAAAATTATTATATAGATGGTTATTATAAAATTTATGGATGGCAAAATAAGTAACACAACTGACTCATTTCTAAATTCATAGACAAATTGGTAATTGTAATATATCAATTGATCCACTCTATCTAACTCGTTAACCGAAGAGTAAAAATAAGAAGAATTAATTTGTTTAAAAAAATATTTATATATTAAAATTTAAATTTAAATAATTATAATTTAAAATATAATTTTTTATATCATATTATTAAAATATATAAATAAATTATAATATTATAATTTAAATTATAAATATTAACAAATTAAATTTAAATAATTAATTATTTTAATATATAAATATATTGATTTTTTTATTTATCAAATAAAATATTAAATAAAAATTTAAAAATTATTCATATAATTAAAAATTTATTTAAAAAAGGAATATATATTGAAAAAACTTTTATATATAAAAAGGAATATATATCATAGAGTCTATATCTTTTTGACTTTGGCAGACTAATAATAGGATGGACTAAAACGAGACATTGATATTGATCTATTTTTTTTTCCTAATAAAATTTAATAAAACTTATCATATATATATATATATATATATATATATAATTGTTTATATATTAAATTAACATGCACATTTTCATACACTCATTAAACATAGGTGTCATTAAAAAAAAAAAAAAAAATCTTCATCTGTGCATTAGATGGACAAATTAATACTCACAAAGCAGCAATAACAACAACAAATGCCTTATTCTACAAGTAGAGATGGGTTACATGGCTCACAAACTTCTACAAACAAAGCTTACACCGTCAGAGGGTGAATGTGCTCCACATGAAACACAATTGAAAATCTTGGTTAGATATTAGGGCCTAAAAGTGCAAGAAGAAAAGCCCTGTAGTGACCAGATGTTTCTGAGTGAACTGCATCGTTCAGAGTCTTCTTGTGCTTCTTTGAATATTCAGCTTTGATATACTGCATATCAACCTCAGTCCTTGTTACAATGACCCTTATGAGTGTGGAATCATCTGTCCCTAAACCTTTCATTGCCTTGTGCAAAACCTGCATGGTGGTCACACATGCTAAGAAGTTCCCTCATTCATATTTGAAGAATCAATAATATTGGGTCACAGCATGCAAGCAATCACTTATGTATATTCCTAATTACATGGAGGGTGTGTTTGATTTCTTTTTCCAAAAACTGCTTTGAGTTTTTAAATGCAACTAAACATGGTTGTTTAACTGGCCAAGGGTGGGGCAAGGGACAAATAGAGTGTGAAATTGAGAGAAGTTGAATAAGATGAAAACAGAAGAACAAAATGAAAAAAAATAAAAAATCAGTAAGTTGTTCCTATTTTATGTTTTTAAAACATTTGCTTTGGAAACACTTTTCAAAACTTGATATATAGATTTTTGTTGAGAAATTGAATGCTGAGTAATATGAAATTGTTTTGTAAAAAGGTTTTGAAACCAGAAAAGTGAGAAGGAAATCAAACAGGTACATGCCTTATATCTTTCAAAATAATTTCCTACCTTGTCAATTTAATTCTTTAACAATAAGCCTAGCATAAGTATCTTCTGTTTGTCACTGAACAAAAAATTGTTGAAATAGCATTAAAAGAAGCAGTTATCAAAAGTTGAAATGCAGTGGAATACCTTAGCAAAGTACTTTCCTGGATGAGTAGCACATTGGACTATTGTCAAAAGTGCATGTTCAAAGGCCCCAGAAGTTTCATTCTTTATTGCCTGATAAATTCAGATTGAATAAGCACCATAAAAACACATCAAGAAAGAGTAAATCTAATTAAATAAATTGAAACTTCTCAAGATACCTTCTTCAGAGAGTGACCATACATGTCATGGTAATAAGAACTGACGGCAGCCAAATGTGCAGCACTTCGTTCACTGAATATATGGATAAAGGTCTTCTCATCAGTTCCCAGTTTCTTCTCCCCTGCTTTGTAAAGAACCTTTGCATCCTTCTGAGCAATTTCTCTATTAACCTCAGGGCCTTCAGGACGAGGTGTGCTTATATACGCAAGCAAGAGCTGAAGCAAGGTTCATACATAAAAGGTATCAATAACAGCAGTTTCCACTCTTCTAATAACTTCAAATGAACCCATAGATGTGAACATGATAGCAAACTACTTTTCATATCTATCTTTCTCAAAACCCTGCACCTAGAATACTACTGATATCTTCGTCCACTAGCGATATGACCAAATTAAGTTAGATTCAAATCTACATTTTAAGATGATATTAGAATTTTCTCTTTTAAAAGTGTTTAAGCAAAAGTTCATCCAAACATAGTCTAGATCACCATAGCTCATGTTCCCTTAATGAATGTTAACAATAGAAACCTCACCTTTTGATGATCCCCGGGGCTGGTGTTTGCTTGAATATCATGCTCAAGATAAACACCAAACCTAGAATGATAGATCTGTTTTAAATATTGCAGCTGCGATGGAGTGCGTGAACATATAACTTCAGTAGCACCTTCAATGCTTCTGACCTCTACTAGAGACTTCCTAATGATTGTTGCATCACGTCCCGCAGGGTCATGCAACCACAGCAGAACTGCAGTCTGATAAACATAAAAAAATATATATACAATAAAAACCAGAAGTATTGAGAAACATTTGAGCCACTATTCTAAATATTAAGATACATATGATTTAGCTTTTTTGTATACAAAGGCGTTTCTGTATACACGGTAAATGAATAATGTGACAGTGATCACTAGGTGATATACTCCATGACATACAAAAATTATAATCTATCTGTATGTCAATTTTGTCTAAAATATACTTTTGGTCTTTCATCTTATTTTCATTGATTCTGTTTGGTTTCATGAGTGTAAAAGTTTTACTCTTCATTAAAGTGTGTCCATGTTAAACCAAGTTAGTCTTATGTTAGTTTGCAACATTAACTTCAGTATAATGACAGGTAATAAAATGTGAGAAATATCATGCCAAACTGAGTTTTGCCACATTAGTCAAAATTAACACCATGCAATAGTGTATTTTAGCCCAAATTGTCTAATTTATGTTAGTTCCATTTTTTTATTTTCTTAAATGATGATATTATATTACACTTGTGCATAAAGAGTACATTTTTTTACTCTGTTATTAGTTGTACCAGCTTTTCCACATGCTTCTTATCCTTATTTTAACCGAGTTGCTAATTGTAGCTTTAAAAAATTAGCATCTCCACAACACAGTTTATAAATCTAAGGTATGATTGGAGAGACTTCTCAATATACCCTTTTAAGAGAAAAAAAATGAAATCATTTTTTTTTCATTTTAACTCATAAATAATAACTGTTTATAGAGAACCTTCCTCCAAATATGTCCTTTAATAAATTGGTACCTCTAACTTTCCACTAAGCTCTGAAGCTAAACGTTTGGAAAGTTCCTCAGAATACATTGTTTTGTACTCTTGTTGGATGTAGGCACGCTGTGTAGCATCACGATGAGCAAGAATATTGATAACAGCACTAGTATCACACCCAAATCCTGTGAAAACACACCATTAAAGTGAAATTAAAGGTCTAGAGTAAAAAGGGTTCAAATTAAAGTAGAGAAAATCTAGAGCAAAATGAATAGACACTTATAAGAAGAAACATTCAAGAGTCCAGAGTCTTCACAAGGTACATTTACTTGCAAATAAAATTTTGATGAAAAATAGGCTTAAAATTCAACCATTAGAATGACATAACAAGAAAACAACAACGTTGGCAATCAGGGCTTGTTGCCAAACTTTAAAATTAAAAGCAAACATGCAAAAAGGTTAAGAGTTAACACAACAAGGTCATATTAAAGTCCATGTTGACTGAACTGAACCTTAATGTCCAGCAATAGCATCTTCCTCAAAGGGAAGTTTCAAACAGATAACTACCTAATCAAAGTTGTGTTCTAGGGTATGATTAAAGCATAACCAACAACTTTGGAGAGAGAAAAAGGGTACCCTTAAAAGCCCGGTAAAGCTGCAGTGCATCATCTCTAGGGTGAGGAGGAACAGGGGGTACAGTTAAGGTAGCCATCTTATTTCCTGCAAGAAACTCAGAAGAAAAGTGGGAATAGAGAGAAGTTGTGAGAAGATAAAAACCAACGGGGCTGAATTATTATATTAAATAGAACGAGTCTCACATGGTCCACTAGAATTAGAAAACATTAATTTCATTTTCATTCTGCATGTCCCTACGCAACCACTTTATAGTACAAATAATAACATACTTTTATGTCTCTACTCGTGTTCACCACAAAAACCAAAACCATCCTCATAATACGATTGGTTGCTTTCTTATCTCTTTCGTCTGTTGACTCAGTAAACCACTATCCGTGTTTTAAGTCTTCTCTGAAACCTGAAGACGATGAATACAAAGAAAGATAGAAAAAGGGACAAGATAAAATAAAATAATTACGACGATGAAAAAGTATATTGTAAACTGCATCCAAAAGAAGTTCAGACCTCAACGTTGAATGCAGCAACTCTGTATGTAACTTTTGAAAACCGTCACAACCTTCATGCATGTGAAAACAATCACAACTGCAATGGTGAATGCAGCAACTCTGTA
Organism: Sphenostylis stenocarpa; assembly: GCA_963425845.1. Lineage (NCBI taxonomy): Eukaryota > Viridiplantae > Streptophyta > Magnoliopsida > Fabales > Fabaceae > Sphenostylis > Sphenostylis stenocarpa. Next base: position 68,426,356 of record OY731401.1, on the reverse strand, counting down.
TTTAAAGATTTGATGTTAAATTATTTTTCTAAAAAATGTTATATATTTTTTAACATAATCATTGCATATTTAAATATTAAATCAAATTCTCAGATTAAAATATGCATAATCATTGCATATTTACGAATATTCAGATATCAGTTGTCCTATTCTTTGTTATATTAGGAAATATACACGCTTCGGCCTGCATTCTTTAAATTATTTTAAGGAACATATAAATTTGACTTTTAAATATATATATATATATATATATATATATATAAAATATTTTTTAAGAATAAAAATTACAAACATATTTTTTATTTTTTCACATTTTTATCTAACAATATAAAATATAGTAATTTATCTTAAAAAAATATATGATTTGCTTATTTAATAATATACTATGATTACAAAGTAAAATGACATCTACGCTATTAAATATTGTAATTAATAAAATGAAAAAAATTATCAAAATGAATTAAATATTCCTTATAAAATTTAAAATTGTTGTTTCTTAAAAACAAAATTAAAAATATTTTCTCATATATAAAATTAACTCAATATTCCTTACAATATATGTGTTTGTTATACCAATTTGATATATATATATATATATATATATATATATATATATATATATATATATATATATTATTACTCATATTATCTAAAGGTGTTGGTAATTTGGTTTGGTTAAACTTACTAATAGCTATAACTTTTAATTAAGTGGCTAACGCTATGGGTTCATCCTTTATAAAATTAAATTAATGTTTACAGTTTAATTTTACGATTTCTATTATTTTAATTTTGTTAAAAAAACTCATCATTTCAATACAAATGGTCAAATAAGAACACCTATTATAATTTCTTTCATATTGTAAATAAATTATATAATCTTATTTATAAAAATAAACATGATTATTATGTTTTGAGGAGTAAAAATATATTATATATAACATAATGAAACATTAAAATAACTTTCAAGATAATTGTTAATGTACTTAAAACATGTAAGTATAATAAATAATTTAGTTTTATAAATAATTTTAAATTGAAAATTGAAATTTGAACTTGTATAGATAATTTGTTTTTAAATATTTTTTATTATTTATTTAGATTGGTTCGTTTATGAATAGTTATTATTTCTCTTAATTATATAGTAAAGTGTTTATGTATCCATATTTTCATAATTATTTTTTTAAAATAATATTTTAAAATTTATTTTATTTTTTAAACATGTCTAATTTTTATTTTGTTTTCATATTTTTTAAATTTATAATAATAATTTTTTTAAACTATAATACTTTTATTCTTTTCTACATCAAATACATAAAAAAATTATAAAGGATTTTTTTTATATATTAATATCTCTCTCTATAAATGAAATATAATTTTTTATAATTTAATGAATATTGCATTTTTCATAATATCTATAATTTGTAGAAAAATGTAAATTTAAGTAAAAAAATCATTTAAACATAATTTAGTACGTAAATATTTTTTACTAAATGCTTACAAACCAAAGGAAAATGATAAGTTTATATATATATATATATATATATATATATATATTTCAATAATCCATCTAATAATTTATTTTAATAATATGATAACCATACAACTTTTAAATTTTTATGTTTATTATTATTATTATATGATTAAACTAAAGAAGTTCATTATTTTTTTCTTTGTTGTTGTCTGAAAAGAGTAAGATTTTTTTTTTCAACCATATGTAAAAAAGTTCTTTTTTCAACAAGTTCTCATAATCTACCAGTAGCAAAAATAAACTTCCATTAGTTCTATGGAAATAAAAAAACGTTGGTTTTATATGAATCTCACCAAAGTTATTTCCACTGTAATCTTATTTGCAACATCTAGTGTACCTTATCTCCCATGATTCGGTGGTTTGCAGTCCGCGCAGTGATACAGTAATGAAAAAACCTTTCTTATTCACAGAAACTAACTCAATCCAACGGAGATGAAGACTTTCTACTCAATTCAAATACCACACCATTTTTATTGTGCAAGATTCTTCTCTTACACAACCAAAAGGTGCCCTTTTGCTCACTCTTTTCATGCATTTCACATTCTAATAGAATTTTTCTTGCATGCCCTGTATCAATTTTTTTCTTCATGTTGGTTTCTTTTGTAAATTTCAAAGCCCCCAGTGAGAGAATCAAGAGGGAGAAGAGGAAACTCATGGGAATGAGCTTGTGGGGTGGTGTTCGCGTTTGTGGATGTTGAATAGTGAAAGGGGGATATCTGGGTCTATGGAAACAGTTTTCCAAAAGCCAAATTAAGAGTTTTAAATACTTGTTTGATAATTTTTTTACAAGAGCTTAATAAGAAGTTTTGGTTGCAAGTTAAAAGGAAGGGTAAGGTTATGACCTCTCTTACAATTCCTCCTACAAATATTCCTTATACTTTATAAACAAATGTTAAATGAACGAAAAGGTACTTCATATCTTAGAAACATAAAAAATAGAGTAAGTCTACATTGATATCTCTTGTGGTTTTTTCAAAATTCACACCATATTCCTCTCTTTTTAACTTTTGAGTAGCCTCTTTACATGGATACAAGATGCATTGTGTTTCTTGATTAGCAGAGTGTTAGTGTAATATATTTCAAACGGCTTAGGGGCTTAACGTGGGAGAAAAAAATGTAGGGGCGTGTCGTCTGAATTTTTAAAGAGAACAAAGGGAGTATCAATGTAATTTGCTCTAAAAAAAATTATATACCTTTTATATTTAGCAAGAGGATGATATAGGAGGATTTATAAGAACTTATGTTAACAACTTTCCTGTGAAATGATTTCTAAATAAGTTAAACATAGATTCTTTTAAGATCTTTGAAATGCCCTTGGGTGTTTCCAAAAGGTAGGTGACTTATCTTATGAAATAATTGCTGCATGTGTTAAGAGAACTTAGAATAGCTTATGATATGTCCATATGCTTTTTTCTGTAAGCTCTTTAGATAACCTAAGAAAACAACTTCAATCCTATTCTTTATTTGGTTATGAAAAAAACTTATACATAAACACTAAATAATAAGAACTTATTCAGTAGGCGCTTAATTAAGTTGTTTACTCAAACTCACCATAAATAGCCTTGACACGCCAATATATTCTTGCTTTTCTTTTCTTTTCAGTCTGTCTTACTGTCTATTAGTAAATGCATGCAAGAATTTCAATGCTCTTGTATATGTTTTTTGTTTTTCCTCTTTATGATATTACATGAATATTTTTCCCATATGAATATTTTACATCAGGACTCAACTTTCTTTTCCTGCAAAGGTCTTCATTTGCCAGGCAAAATCGGGTTAGAATTTCCGTTCTATTTTTTTTACTTTTAGATGTTGCAGTTGGCATGAGGTTTGTATTTCATTCTAATTAGCATATACCTTTCAAGGTGGTGCTCTTTCATCAGGCATAGATGGGTCATTGAATTTAAAAGTGGTATCTCCCACTCTGTTAGTAGCTGAGAAGGAAGAAGCCAAGGCTGTATTGACCTTGTTTTTGAAGAAACAAGGTTTGAGCAATGCGGTTGCTGCTAGAACCATCAACAAGTCAGATCTTTTTATTGATCATCTTGTCTCAAAGCTTCATTCTAAACACAAATCTTGGTATCTTGCAGGTTCTGTCACGACAATTACTCTATTTTGTAATTTTCTTCTTTGTTGAATCCTGCTAATCAGTTTTATTGACACAAACAGGAAGAGAACTTACAACTTTGGAGATCAGGGATGCTCTTATCCCTTATCTTGAATCTCTTTTTGACGAGCATGGTGACATTCTAGTGGATGTAGTGGAAAACTATCCAAATCCACCTGTTCAGGACAAATCAGCAGTGTCAGTTCCTCCTTCTTGTCCTGTGTTAGACTCTAGGAAGCTTAAAGCTGTGTCACTAGCGAGTGAGATAGACCCAGATGGTGGCAATCTGCGACCTCATGTTGTCTATCTCATGGAACTTGGTATGGATATTGAGCAGATTCAGAGTATTACAAATAGATTCCCAGCTTTTGCCTACTATAGCTTGGAGGGTAAAATTAAGCCAGTCGTTGAGTTTTTTCTTGAACTGGGAGTGCCAAGAGAGCGCATTCCCGCTATCCTCAGTAAAAGGCCTCAATTATGTGGTATCAGTCTATCTGAAAATCTTAAACCAACCATGAAGTTCTTAGAATCATTGGGTGTTGACGAGAAGCAATGGCCAAAGGTGATCTATCGCTTCCCGGCCCTGCTAACTTATAGCAGGCAGAAAGTGATGGAAAGCATAAATTTCCTCCATGAATTGGGCCTCTCTAAAGAGAACATAGGTAAAATTTTAACTCGTTGCCCCAATATCGTTAGTTACAGTGTAGAGGACAATCTCCGACCCACAGCTAAGTACTTCCGTTCTTTGGGGGCTGATGTTGGCATTCTTCTATTCAGATGCCCACAAAATTTTGGTCTTAGCATTGAGGCCAACCTAAAACCTATAACAGCATTTTTCTTGGAGAGGGGATACACTTTGGATGACATTGGGACCATGATTTCAAGATATGGAGCTTTGTATACTTTCAGCTTGACTGAAAATTTGATTCCAAAATGGGATTTCTTTTTGACCACAGGATACCCAAAATCTGAGCTGGTTAAGTTCCCTCAGTATTTTGGATACAGTTTAGAGAAAAGGATTAAACCTAGATTTGCAATTGTGGAGAAATCTGGAGTAAAGTTACTGTTGAACCAGGTTCTTTCACTGTCAAGCAACAACTTTGACAAGGCCTTGATAAAGAAAATGAAGAAAATGCATGATGGTTAGGATTATAGTTATTGCAGCAAAGTTGTTCAATCCATCAGATAAAGAAAAACTGAAACTTTCAGGCAATGTTGCATGTTCGAAGATGCTGAACTTAATGATTTTTTATCAAGGAAGTGAAAAGTTGCAGTTATACTGGAACATGATCAATCAAAGGCTAGCTCCTGAAACCCAAAAGTATGTCTCATCTTACTGGCAATTACTCTAGTAACATCCATGTTTGAAACCTTTCTTGGATACCACAGATGCTGTTATTATTTGATGTCCAATAAAACTACTACTGTCAACAAGGTGAGAAGTGGTGCTGCAATTAGCTGTCTCACGAAACCGCTGTCAGATAAATTCAATTAATTAAAATCGTGTTTCCTTGCAGTTTTGACGCTGCAACAATCAAGTGGTTCAAGTGTTGTTCTCTTTTACTTTGTCTAATGGTGGATTTTTCATTTAGAGTTTGGTTTGTAGCAGATAATTTCCATGATTGGTTAAATTATTGGCATTATATTGATTTATAATACCCCAATGGATTGGTCTAATAGAAAATTAATGAATAATTTGTTCATTTGTTAAGTTATGGTCATGATGACTCAAATGGTAGTGATACCAATTTGTCTCCAAAATCTAGTTGTATGGGTGAGTGTTGACTAATTCCAATGGAGCAAAATACCCTAATGGTGAGAGAACCTTATCAATGTTTGTAATGGGATGAAACACGTTGATTTAGCTTAATCATGGTTTGCCTTTTATGGTCAAAAAGAGCCTTTGTGCATTAAGTATTTGAATTTTTTTTTTTTTTAGTTTCTCACCCACTTTCTTGATATATATATATATATATTGCAGCAAATCCGTTAGTAGTAATCCATTTGCTCCACACTTTATGGGAAGTTTTTTTGTATGTCATGTCATTTTCTTGACTGCTTCAACTTAATCTTACCATAAATATTCTGAATCTCCACGTGTAGTGCTTCAACTTTAATCTCTTTCATATACTCTGAAAGTGGACGAAGTATACTGTTAACTCTCTTTTAATAGACATGTGTTGTAAAGATTAATATAGAATTATCAATCAGTTTAAAATCATTTTATGATTTTTAAAATAGTTATAGAAGTTAATAACTTTTTATTGAAGAATGACATTCTAAATTTCTTTTCGTTATTTTTGATCAGCAAGTATTAATTTTATGTATAAGTTTTTGTAGGAAATATTAGTATGTTATGCTAAGATCATATTTAAAATTTTATAATTTTATATAATATTATAAATTGGTATAATAAAATCATATCAATAAATAATTTCAACAGTGTTATGCCTAAAAATGAAGGATTGAAACTAAAAATATGAAAAGAAATCTCACTCCAATACTTCTACATACAACGTTTTGTTATAAAATGATAACGTAGAGAAAAGTATCTACGCTGCATGTGTTGCTTATTCTTGTTCAGTTGTTTTTTCTTTGTAATGAGTTCATCATCGTTATATATGCATATCATCATGGCCATCCTGTTTTAGCTTCTCCTACATTTGGTAACGCACCCTCCATGCTATTTTTATCATCTGCAATTCTGAAGTTTTTAATAACAAACAAAAACTCCCCACCATTTCTCTTTTCTTCTTCTTTTTCTTTCTTCTTTCATTTTTTTCAACATTTTCCTCAACGGAAAAGAAGAAAAACCAACGTTAGAAGCTGGAGGAATCATTAAAAGCGTTAGTGTGTGAATTTGGAACAAAATGGCCAGAGAGGCATTCATTTTGAAGGAAAGCGCCTTGTTATCTCTCAGAGCGTTGAAGAGCTTGTTCACGTTGATATGTGCCGTTGCTATGCTGCTGCTGCTGCTGCCGTTCAGAGGGCGGAGGAGGGTGTCCCAGGCCGAGAAACCTGGCAACAAGGAGGAATGTCACCGAAAAGGCACAATGGTGCGCATGCCGGCCAAGATGCTGCCGAGGAAAAGTGGTGTTTGTGTGGTGTTGGCAAGGAGGGAGTTGGCCATAAGGAGGGTGGTGGAGGATGATGATCAAAGGTGTGTTAGGGAGTATTGGCTTTTAGGAACCAAAAGGGGTGACACCATTTTCACACAATGTTGGACACCACTTTATCATGAGATCAGGTAGATATCAAGAATTTTAAAGGTTCATGCGGATTATGGATAATTGATATAGTTTCATAATACTGTTTAAATGATAGTTTCATAATTATAGTAAGAGCATATATATGTATTAATAATATATCTGTGGTTCTTTAGACGTTTCATGTTGATTTTGTATCTTGTGTATTGTTAAAATTTTGTTTCCTGGAAACAAGGAATTCAAGTATAGCGTAACATGCACAGTTTCTACTCCAATTCTTTTTTCTTCTGTTTTTAAGGAAAGTTTACCTTTTATTCATTCGTCCAGCCCCCCGTTAATCAGCTAAAATAGGTTACCTACTTTGTGCAGGGGACTCGTTCTTCTTTTGCATGGTCTTAATGAACACAGGTTAGTAATTTATGTAAGGGTAATAATGTTCTTTCTCACAACCCCTTATGGGGTGAGTTGGGTGGAAGAATGAGAGAGATAGAAAGGAAAGGAAAAAGAGAAAGTGAGGTATTTAATTCAAGTTCTGAAGTCTCAGATTTTATATTACTTCTTTGTTTTCCTGAAGCCATCCCCATTATTCTCTAACAGTAGCAGATATAATGATTTTGCAAAGCAGCTGAATGCTAATGGCTACAAAGTTTACGGGATGGATTGGAGTGGTAAGAATGAAACCAATTCTAATTTATGAGCATGCATGAATTGTGGAGGAATTGGTAGTAGCTATTCAGCATGATTCATTTTCTTGTCTATGTATTACAAGCATGAGAATGATGGAATAAGCTTCTTTAACATACTGTATATTCTTTTTCGTCTTATACATTATATTTTACATTATTTGCAATTAAGGAGGATTCACCGATTTCTGCAGTTTGTACAAAATAATTTTCAGTTCTTGTTGTCAGTTGTTGTGGTAGTGAACTGAAGAAAATTTTCTTCTAAGAAATTTGTCATTCTTTATATTTTTTTATTATTCCATTGGATTATAGAAGACATGTCTTCAACATGTCTTCCTTTTTATCTAATAGTTTTGTTGTCATCATTCTTCTTCAACATGCATGTACATTTGGATGTTGCAGGGCTAAGTTATTTGGATGCTTATTTGTGCGATAAAGTAACATGTGAAGCTCCTGTTTATAAGTAAGCTTATTATCCGTGTGTTGCGCTTGTTTAAGATTAGAATAGCTCAAACATTAAGTCTGAGTCTAAAAATAAATGGATTTTAGGTTAACAGTTGAACATTACTATAAATAAATCACAGAAGTCTTCTATGATAGTGTTTTTATTTTCCCTTTTGTTTTCTTTTATTGAGATTTTTGGTTATTCATTTATTGTTCATGGTCATTTTCATAAGCATTTGCTTGATGTTTTTCTTATGGTTTGGAAGGCACACCTCTATAGGGTACTCCAAGAGCAGGATACTGGTACATGCCATTGATTGTGCATCTCATCTTATCGTACTACCTGCAGTTTTTTTCATCTGTAGGAATTTGATTAGGATCTTACTTTAAATTAAGACAAACTAAGTGCTTAAATTTTACTTATTCATATTATTATCACTGACTTAAGTTCCCTATTGATCTATCATAAAAACTTGAATGCTTTTTTTATAATCTAGTAGATTGGGTTCTAATCATTTGTCTCTTTCATTTATAATATTAGTTAATATTATCTCAAACCTGATTTTTATCTACTACTGTTATACTTCTTATAGGTCATGGTGGAAGTGATGGGCTACATGCATATGTGCATTCTCTTGATGATGTTGTTTCTGATATGGTATGTTCAAGAACCTACAAGTATTTTGTTGGATATTGTCTAAATAAAAGGGGCTGTGGTGTATGCATTGATTCTGCATTTTGTGTTAGCACTTAAGTGAGAAAGAGATGTGGTGGGTGGGAACTAGGAAGTAGTTATGTTTCTACGCTTGATTACTGTATATATTACATATTTTCTGATCTACATTATTTCCTTTTTTATAAACAGAAAGTATTTCTTGAAAAGATTATAAATGAAAATGATGGGCTTCCATGTTTCTGCTATGGACACTCAACAGGTGCAGCCATTATTCTTAAGGTGGGACTTGTATAGAGCTTAATTTCTCTGGTTTTCACACTATCAACTAATATTAAATTATTGGGAAGCAGTATATAATTTGTCTCAATTCTTAGAGTGCGACTAAGTAATTGTTAGACAATTTCCTCTAATACCAACTAATTTTAAATTGAAATTCCACGTAATATCAGAGTCTATTGTTTATATTGGTAATTGCATATTCTAGTAAACTCAACTGGTTTGGCAGATTGACATGATATGAAGATCTATAGATCATCTTGGTTTTGGAATGATTTTAAAGATAATTATTGTTAAAGTCAATAGAAGTATTGTACATGATAATATCTACAAAATTGATTCAGTTTTTCACTGCTATATATATTATAGGCACTGCTTGATCCAAAAGTTGAAGCCAGCATAGTTGGTGCTACATTCACCTCACCAGCAGTTGGAGTGGAGCCTTCTCATCCAATTTTGGTGGTGAGAATACCTGTTGTTGCATTCAAGCTATCTGATTATAATACATACCTTCTAACATCTTCATCTACATCAGAATATGTGAAGAGTTAAACTAATAGTAAATCACCATTTATATGCCTTTTAAGGTAATCATTGTAAAAGTGGACAAACTTACCATACAATGTAAATTGTTCAACACTGTCAATCCATAACATATTTTCTTGTATATAAAACATGGCATGCTTGCTTACAATACATTGGATATAGCCACTCCTCATCTATATATTTTCTTCATGACAGGCAGTTGCACCAATACTTTCATTTTTGCTGCCAACATATCAATGTAATTCTGCATATAAGAAGGGAATAGCAGTCTGTAGAGATCCAGAGGCTCTAGTTGCTAAATATTCAGATCCACTGGTATGTACTGGATCTCTAAGAATACGTACTGGCTATGAAATTCTTCAAATCACAAGCTACTTGCAACAAAATCTCAGAAAACTGAGAGTTCCATTTCAAGTTCTCCATGGCACTGCTGATTCTGTTACTGATCCTGATGCTTCTCAAAAACTATATGAACAAGCATCCTCAACAGACAAAACTATCAAATTGTATGAAGACTTCTCACATGACCTCCTCTTTGAACCTGAACGAGAGGACATCACTAGGGACATAATTCAATGGTTGAATAGTAGAATATGAAGTAAGTTAGAGCAGTGAAGGAACATATAAAGGAATTTTCAACCAAAGAAATTGAAAGATTAGCAGTTCAGTGATAAATTTCATAGGTTGTAAGAGGAAAAAAACTTGAAGCCACGCAAAGTCTGAGGCATACTTTTTGTATTGGAATCCTTAAAATCGTTTATTGGTTAGGCAATTTTTATTATTATTCTCAATTATTGTTACCTTACTTTTAATTTGTTAGAAAAGCAATTCCTATATCCTCACTAAATTTATTTTTCATACAAAGTAGAGATTTCCAAACCAGTAGAGGGATGAAGGAGAGTCTCTCTTTCATTTGTGCAATAAGTATTCACAAAATCTTTTCTACAAGTAAAAAGATATTACCAAATTGCAATGATGGTAAGCAATCAGTTATCAAGACATATCGGTTTCATAGGATTGAATCATTTTTGTAAAATGGTATAAAAACTATCATTGATCGACTAAGGATGTGAGATGTATTGAAAAATAAATCTAAATTCTGCGTCAATTAGAATTATACCAGAATACCATGTACAAGTGAGACAATGCTTACCTTAAAAGCCATGATTGTATTATATTTATATAATGTTTATACAATTTTATATTGAACCAAACTGAGGGTGGCTGAGGCCTGAACACCCTAATATTATTGAGTATTAACTATCTTAAGGTTTATGGGTTTGGACTAAAATTCTTAACCTCATAGTGTGTTAGTTAATATCCACTTTCTATGTCCGTTGACTAAACCAAATCCATGGATTAAGTTCAATGGAGGTTTTGAAAGAAAAACCAACGCAGCCAAGTCTTGGTTCGAAACTAGCAAAGAGAGAGCATAATTATTTAATAATAATAGAGTTTTGTGTAGATATTTTGAATTTTTAGACGAAAGTTACGCTTAAAATATAGCTTAATATATATATAACTCATAAATTCTCAGTTTGTTATTTTATTGGCTGCTAAATGATTAGCCAAAGTTATATAAACAATATTTTTTTTAACAATATATAAAATGGAAAATTCATTTTACATATTCTTTAACACAATTAATCTTAAATGATATTCGGGTATTTTTTTAATTTTTAAAATTATTTTAAATAAAAAAAGGATTACATAACTTTTTTTGGTCTATTACATTTTTATTTTATTTTTAATTTCATTCATAATTATTTTTAATGTCAATTTTGATTATCAAGTCAATGTAGTTAAGTTATCCAAACAAAAAAAAATGTTACCACATTATTTGATTAATATGTGTAAGTTACTAGCACGAGTGTGAAAGTGAGTCAATTTGACTCACACGGATTAGTTCATCATAGACTGAGTTGAAAATAGACGAGTTCAATCTGACTCACTTTATGACGAACTAGAAATTTCACAATCCGGTTCAACCCACTACGAGTTAGGTGGGTTGACTTACTAACCCATATTTTTTTTTTCCTAATAAGCACAAGTGAATAATGGGACTAAATGTAATGACGTGGTAACACAACAAACTTTGTAATGTAACTAAAATGCGACAAATACTATGATACAACTAAAACACGGTAACGTGGTGATACGACGAATACACTCGTGTGACGAATACGGTGACGTGACAAACTTTGTGGCACGATTAAAATGCGAGACTGAAACACTATAGAGTTAATATAACAAAAGTTATGATGCAATTGAAATACGAAATTGAAACGCAACAAACATTATAACGCAATTGATGATAACCCTAAGTGAGAATTTGACTTATAATGAAAATATGAAATAGAGGTGAGAAAGAAAACATCAATTAAAATTACTAAATTATTATTAATTATTTTTAAAATTTAAAAGGAATTGTGAGTTACAGATCAACCCACCATAAATAAGTCGGGTTTATTTTTAACCCATTATCAGCAGAAATGAAAAAAATCAAATTCAATTCAGCTCAAACTTGTGATACACCAAGTTGATTCACGGATTAAAACCCATATTGACACCTCTAACTATTAGTTAAGATTACTTTATGGTAAACCAGTGATAAGATAACATAAGAAGAAAAAACCACAGTAGAAGAGAGTATTATAACATTCTGGCAACTTAACACTGTCTTGGTCATGAATTGTGTATCCTTTTTTTAAATATTGATAAAATGTACATCTAACTAAAAGAAATCTTGAAGTCAACCTCTTTACATCAATCATCCTTATTATAATTGCTCCAAAGTCATTCTTAATTTGAATTTTGACAGGTCTAAATCGGTTGTTTCACACTTAATGCTTCAACAAAAATCACGACAACAAAGGATAAGTAAATGTGAAAATATCTAATAGTAAGATATACTTCCATTAGTGAAAACCAGATCCACTATCATTATGATCAAACAGGTGGAAAACACTAGTACTTCAGTCCACATATAATTTGCCATGGATGCATGGGAGTGAGCAGAACTCAGTTCAGGACAAAATGATAACTTGAGTCAACGTAGCTCTCAACATCCCATAGAAAAGAACCAAAAGTAACAGCTTCTAAAACAAGTCTCTTCAAGCTACAAAAGCTAATTTTGATGTTCTCATCCTTCGAAGAATCAATTAAACCCTGTGGTGTAACAACAATTTCAGGTCTTCCAAACAATGCTTCAGTGTGCTTCTCAATGATGCTGAGAGACTCTTTGGATCTTATCGTTGCATATCTCTGTAATGTCTCACTATCAAAGGACATCACATAGGTACGCAACTTGGAAACTTTTGAACCATAACCAAATCCCCCTGAGCTGATGCCACCACCAGGCAAAGTAGAAATTTCAGGATGAGACATAACATGAGATGTGTCCTCTCCACTGATTCTTGAATCGTCTACAACAGTTTGTAGAATGCTATTCTCTTCTGCCGCATTAGGAAGAATCTTCATTGTCTTCTCCAGCTGGAACCTTTGGACAACCCGCTTAAGAAAGTAGCCGTACATTATTGAAGCTGCATAGACCTGTCCTACTCTGATTTTGCTAATCTGAGCGACAGATGTTGAATCCCCTAAACGGTTGCCCAAAATAAGAGCCAAGTGGTTTTGGATCATCTCGTAGGCTTCAGGTGAGTGAAGCTCCTCCAGTTTTCCATCTTCACTTGGCCATGAATCAACCCGACCAGATTGGTTTGGGGTTAAGGAGGGTATCAGAGAAATATTGGCATCCATAAACTTTTGCACCACCAATGCATACAGTATCTCTTCAAGAGCTTTTCTCCTTTCTTGAGCCTTAACCTCCGCAATTCTCCTGGAAAATTTGAAAGCCAGCGCAATGGTCAACACCTCCATTCTTTCTTTTATTTAGATAAAAACATGCCTCAGTACTTTATAATTTACTAAATCACTTTCAGGTAGAAGACAGCAACCAAACAAAGAAATATAATTTTGATTTTATTTCTAATATAAAATTTATGATTCAAATTAAACACAATCAAATACATAAATGAATATTGCATGAACAGCAACTCCAGAAGTTAATTCAACTTGATCAAATCATTACGCTTATTATGAGAAGAAACCGACAATATTTCTCCGCCAAATAGTTACTTCAACTCATTTAGATATGACATATACAACACAAGACAAAACAGAATGTCGTTTCTATGCAAACAAATGCCAGATTTTCAAAATATTTCTTGCACTAATGATTAATGCCTCCTTGAAACATCCCCTTCCCCTCCACCAAAATAATGTTAAAAAAAAGGAAGCTATTAATCTAACAAACGTTATAATTCCAAGCAAGAGTAGTCTACTGATTTTATATCCGTCAAGATATTTCTTCAATAATTTGGACATGTGTAAAGAAAGTTATAAGAGACACTGATGAGGAGAGTAGATCACATGGTGTTTAAGCCCTATGAAAGAGGTAGAGGGAAAACCAAGGACATTGAAAGAAATTATTATAAGGGATTTTATGGTGTAATTCATGTAGCTGACCTCATTAATGAAATAACTATTTTGTTGTTATTATTGTCAGATATTATCTTCAGTATTTTTTCCAAATTACAACTCAGAAAATGGAGGTATAGCTCTAAAAGAATTCAAATTAAATGTTTAAAAAAGATACTAGAATATTAAAAAAAGAGAGGAAAAAAAGCACAACTGCTCAAAGGAGAAGACAAAAACAGTAAAGATAGCCGTTAAATTCCAAACAGTGGTTATTGACATTGACAAAGCAAAACAAGTAAATTTACTTGAAAATAATTGCTTATCCATTGGGCAAAATGTAGCATCAACCAATTAAGGGGCTCAATCCAATGCATGAGTAGAGAACCATAAATTTCTGTATATATGGATTATGGACTGCCTTTTGTTTAAATTTTACTAAATAATAAGAAACTTGTTTCCCATATATATCAGAAATATATGGTCATAAATTACACTTAGAAGTATACGAGAATATCAAGTATAAAGCATACCTGTACAGAACTAAGTCAGTGCCTGAAGCAGAGGGCACTTTCTTTTGATTATCACCATCAAGATCAGTTTGGAATTGCTCAAGTTGCCGCTCTACTGCAGCAGGCACAAGGTGTGGATGACTCATTAAAATCTGGGATAGAAACTGCCCAATTGGAGACTCAAGCTTAAGTGGAGCAATACTGGAAATTGATTCAGATGACTCTGGAAACGATGATGCAGCTCTAACTACAAAACCCCTTTTACTTCCAACGCTGTGTCTCCCATGACCTTGGTTGGAGATGGAGATAGATACAAAAGTGCTCAACTGACAACCACCAAGGACACTCAGAAAGCAAATAACTAATCCCTAAAACCTCTTATATGCAACACAAACAAAATAAATAGTAGTAATAATGAAAATTTGACAAAAACACATTGAACAGTATAACTCATGCAAGCCAAAAACACTAGAAAAATTACAAGGCGAGAGAAGAGACATCAGGATCACAAATTCCCAATCATACAAGAATAGCTCCAATATAATTTGTGCAAGAATCAAATTAGACACAAACATGCTCTGTATAACCCCTTTTAAAACTGAACCATATAACCACAATACAATAAAACATGTTAAAAACAACTGATCATAAAGTTTTTATCAGAGTAAACTTTATCAGTCCCTGCTTGAAGGAGAAGAAAATAAGAAGGAAAAATGAATTAAACTTCTCTTATAAATAATAAATAAATAAATTATAACTTAAAAAAAAGTTAAATGAGCGTACTTCTACAATAAAAGCTGAAGTGTAGAAATTGATTTTAGCTGTTCAATTTCTATAATAAAAGTTGAAACAACAAGTTGATTTTAGTTTACAAGCTAAATTTAGCTCACTTTATCTTTTTATTTTCTTCTGCTACTGGAGAAGTTTGTCCAAAACAAAACCTTAAAAAAACACATTTTTACAAGAAAAACACATTACTTGTATTTTCTCATCTCCTGTGACAGGCAGAAGCCCCAACACAACACATTGTATTCAAGTCAATATCATCATCAATAAAAACAAAACAACAAAAGCTAAGTTATGAGAAATAAATAAATAAATTCAAATACAGTTTATGAAAACCACTACTCTTAGAATCGATAACATGCATTACTAGCTACCTCAAATCGTAATCCAAAAAAATATTACATACCTTAGCGGAGAATCTAAGACAGGAAGGGTAGGCGAGTGAGGAGGGTATTCCGAGGAAAACAGACCGCCTAGGCGGAGCGGAGGGTGGTGTGAGAACTGTTGCCATCACCGCCGCTTCCATTGGCGGCTCTGCGAAAGCAGTGAATGGTAAACAAAGATTAATTTAATACAACACATAAAACAAAAATTTATATATAATTAGAAAGGAAGAAGATGAAGCAAGGACCATACCTACCTTCCACAAGGACACAGGTATGAAAATGGAATCCAATACAAAGAAACAGGAGATAAAATAACTCAAGATTAGATCGAAGAGAGATTAAATCGAAATAATTTAAAAAAAACACACATATATAAAATTTATTTTAATATTCGGTTCTAGTTAAACATTTTGTTATATATATATATATATATATATATATATATATATATATATATATATATATATATATATATTGAAGGGAGTTTTGGTGTATTTTAACAAAGTGGTTTATATTTGCAATACAATTTATATTAGTTAAAAGATTTTTTTTTATATAGTTTAATGTGTATGTAAATTATTATTTTTATAAAAACATTAAGCTTAGTTCTTTAATAGAAACAGTATAAAATAAAAATATTAATATAAGAAAATATATTTTTTTACTATAATTTATATATTATTATATATAAATGAAAAAAATGAAAAATATTTTATAAAATTATATCCGCTCAAATAAATAATAATTATTTTTAAGTTATAATTTATAAAAATATATAATTATTATTTTAATAAAATACCAAAAATATAAAAATAATTAAATAAATAATTTAATATATTTTTATTTATTTGTAATATGATATTATTTTATTAATTTAAATACAAATATTTTTAGAAAAATAATTTTATAATAAAAATATTATATTGGATGTATTATTTTAAAAATTATTTTATTAATAAAATAATAATTAATAGTTATAATAAATGTTTAATTTTAATTAATTATTTATTATTTTAGAAATAAAATATATTTTTTAAAACAAATAGAAATATTTTTATATTATTAGTTTTTTTCTTTTATTTTCTTTCTACACTTTTTTTAATTATCAAATAAACTTTTAATAAAAAAAGTCTAAATATACCATTGTCCTCATTGTGTATTTATATTTAAACTTTACACTTTTATATATATAATTCAATTTTTACTGATAAAAATATATTTTAACTCATTTTAGTTTATATATAATATGTTTTTATCTATTTTTGTATGATATTTTTTTACAAATGATGAAAAATAAAATGCTAATAAAACTAATTTATAAATATATTATCTTATTTTTAATTTTGAAGTAACAATGATATTCATAAGTGATTTTAACTTTTAATATAATAAAATATTAATATTATATTATTTTAATATAAAATTATTTTTAGCTAAAGGTTTTTGTAATATATATATATATATATATATATATATATATATATATATATATATATAAAATTTGAAAGTTGAAATAGAAAATGGTTGAATAAAGATTATAAATGGTTAATAAATATGATGAATGGTTAAATAGTAAATAAATTATAACTTATAACATAAAGATATAAAATTGAAATTTTAAATTGTGGTTTGATTCTCACAAAACTTTAAACCAATTATAACACTTATTTTTTAAATTTAAATATATGCAAAACTAATATTCTAATTATAAAAATAATACTTTCCCATCGTGCTCCTCGTTGGAACTTAACAGTAAAAATAAAAAGTTGTTAAAAATAAATTTTTAATTAACTGAAGAATACTTATACGAAGACATAGCTAATCAGAAATTTTTTATATTTAAATTAATCTATTTTATAATTATTAAGTTCTGGTAATATTTTTCAAATTATTAGGAACAAACAATTTTAAATGTGTGCCCTAAATCCACTGTTGAGAGTCTGTTCTGTCATGTGTCTTCTTCCCTTCGAATCAATATCCCAGTTTCTTCAACCAAACATCGACAATAAGAAACAAAGAAAGAAGCCAAAACCTAAAAGAAGAACATAACAGAAGAGATGAAGTTTCGGTACGCAATGGTGTGTTCTTCCAACCAGAACCGGAGCATGGAGGCTCATTTCCTGCTCAAGAGACAGGGCTTCGACGTATCTTCGTACGGCACTGGTGCCCACGTTAAGCTCCCCGGTCCCTCCCTGTGGGAACCCAATGTCTACGAATTTGGAACCCCCTACAAGCACATGCACGATGACCTCCGCAGAAAAGACTCTGATCTGTATCCTCTTCTCTCTTTTATTCTACTTACCTTCTACCCTTTTTTAAACCCCCAAAATCAAATTCCCAATTCATGGGTTGCTTCAACTGAAAAAAAAAAAATCAATCTTTTCAGTTCATCACTTCACTCTTACAAGCTCTGTTCTTTTCAATTTGGCTCATAAACTTGGATTTGGGCTCTTCTTTTTTGTGGGTGTAAAGGATTTTTATATTGAACTTATGATGAGTATTTTTTACATTTATAACAGTTATCTTTGAAGTTGTACTTGTATGATATTTAATGGCTTCGCAATATAAAGTTGTTTTTTTTTTTATGCTGACAGGAGATAGAAATTAAACTTGTGTTTAAAAATTCAAATTAGTTGTTTTGCATTTGTTACAGTTGGTGGGGATAGTTTTGATGGAGTGAGCAACTTTTCTTCACCATAATACCAAGTGGTGTGTGAATTTTATGCAGTGATTAAAGGGGGTAATATTGTTAAGGTCTTATTTGATCTTGTGTTGTTGAAGTTAATAGAGTAAAGATACGGCCAAATGGTGGGGTTTGGATAGTTAGTCTGAGGTCATAGGTATAAGTTTCATTGCCATTGTACACACAAAAAAGGAGTAAGATACTGAGTTGAGGAATGCAATAATTAATGTTATTTATATGCCTATCTCTTGTTTTGCGTGTTGGGTACTGAGTTTACTTTGCACTTGCATTCTTGTTAATTATTCTCTGTGGTGTGGAGGATTGATGAAACCTTGACTAGAGTACAGCTACAGACGAAATGGAATCTTGCCAATGCTCAAAAGAAATGCAACAGTCAAATTGGCACCACAACGGTGGCAAGAAAATGCTGCGGATGGCTCCTTTGATGTGGTGTTGACGTTTGAAGAAAAAGTGTTCGATATGGTTATTGAAGGTTAATAATTCGTCCTGATTTGTTTCGTTCAGTTTTTTTATTGTTGATTACTCTGATGTTAGTGAATATAAAATATTCTGGTAGGATATTGGAATTTGAGTAACTATTTTTACTTTGCTGGGAGGTTGCAATATCGTTTATTTTTCCTATCTCCTTATTTTTCTTAACAACAGAGTTGCAAATGCAGTGAAGTGAACTAATTTTGTGTGTTTCTCTTAAGATTATCTTTTATGAATGTTGGCTGATCTTTTGTTGATTTTAGTCAAGCTGTTTTTTTTTTAATCATATTCATTTTTGAAGTACGTTCTGTCTGACATAAAAATGAGTGGACAGATTATATAGTTTTCCCAGAAACGATAATAATGCGTACTTGATTACTTGATGTTTCTTAAATTTTAGTTTTTAGCTACATTTCCTAGCTTTGGCTGCAGCTATTGTTTTATTCAAATTCAGTAGGCTTTCTAGTAAATTTCTGAGTCCTTCCATGCATATTTTTGTTGTATCTATCTAGTTGTTGACCATATGGAAACTCTAGCATTGATACGTGTGTGAAATGAAGACCATATTGTGTCTAATGACTCTCTAGTCATGCCTTGATAGCTAACTTCAACAATGTGCAGATCTCCATAATAGAGATCATGTTTTATTGAAAACTGTGCTGGTAATCAACTTGGAGGTAAAAGATAACCACGAGGAAGCAGCTGCGGGAGCAAAGCTTACTTTGGATCTATGTCAGGAGGTAGGTATTCATAGTATATGTACATTTCTGTTGATGCTAAATTCAAGTGCTCTATTTATATGTTTTGATATGAAGATGGCTCTTTTTGGCTCTTTCTTTTCAATGCTTCGTTGCTTACTATTGATATATTTTATGCACAGATTGAAGCTGCTGAATCATGGGAGGAATCAGTTGATGAAATTATTACTGGTTTTGAGAGTAAACATAGGCGGAAGCTTCTGTACAGTGTCTCCTTCTACTAAATTATTGCAGGCTCTTCAGAAAAAGAAGTGTTACTCTGATTGAAATATTTAATGGTTTGATCAAGTAAGCATAACATGAAAACCATTTTTTAAAATTGACTCAGAGATCTCATATCAAATGGAAACAAATGTATTGCCTGTTGTGCATCAAAATTTAGAAGCCTTAAAATTCACAAGTGTATAAACCTCATGAAAACAATGAGAACACTAACTTCTTCTGTGTTTTTTAGAATCAATCTCTTTGTCAAAAGAAGTCATATTTTAGGCCAATTCAAACATTTGGATCTGAACAGAAAAAAAATAAAAATAGTAGTTTGTTGTGTCTATAGCAAATAACATTCAAATGGTTTAAAATTATAATTTTCTTAGGATTTGACCTAGCTATGTCAAACGCATGCATTAAAGTATAACCTCTTATTATTATTGTTTATTTAATTATATTTTTCATTCCTCTAATTTGAATTGTGCCAGTTTACTTTTCTTAAACTTTTATTTAATTTATTTTTTTTAAAGTAAATTTAATTTTCCCATGTTTCTCTAGCTTTTCTTTTAACTTTCACTTCTTTTTTATTTAAAATCTTCACAAATTAAATTGATAGTTATCTGTTTATCTGGAATAATAACAAAATTTTCAATTTGGAATTCAAATGCATTTTCAAAATAAAAAACATATTTGACTAAACTGGAGTTTAATGATTCATAACTACACCAATGTTACCATTTTTATCACTAAACTAAAAAACTCCACTAAAAAATTTTCTATCATGCATTTACAATTAATACTCTTCCAATATATTCATGCCATATCAAATATAATAATATTGATATTTAATATTAATAGTCCTGGTGTTTATTTTTTAATTTAGTGTATTCATATTTAATATTATTTAATATTTATTAATTGATTATTATTCTGTAAAATATGTAGTAATGTTATTAATATATACGTGCAATAATAAATGGAGATAAATAAATCTTAAATACTAATACGTAAAAAATAATTTCGTTATCTATATGGTTGATCTTTTATTAATAAAGAGATTAATTTGTGTAATTTTGTAAATAATTCCTTTTTTATTTATCCTTAATGTCATATAACTGTTTTTAATTATTTTTTAAATTTTAAATTTTGATATTTTAATAATTATTTTTGTAACATTTTTTTAGAAAGTATAAACACACATAACATGTATTTCCAATAATATATATAATGTATAAAAAAAAATTATGCGTGGACAATTAGACACTTTTATATCATTATTTATTTAAAATATATTTTTTATTTTCTGTAAAATTGGTGGTTTTAATTTTATTTTTATAATTTTTAATTTCTATACTTAAATATAAAGTCGTATGAAGTATATATTTATAATTACTTTTTAATCATAATTATTGGTAAAAACTGGATACTGACACTGTAAATAAATTTTTTCAATAATTGATATTGAGAATTAAGAAAAAAAAAAAACAGTACTCCAATATCATCCAATATTAATAAGCATCTTATGTTTTTTAGTTATAGATACAAACCAAAACAAATGTTTAGATTAAGAAAGAAAAAAAAACACTATATATTTTCTCTTATTGGCTTAAAAAAATTTAAAATAATTTTTTTTTATGTTTTATTTCAAATTTCAAATTATTTGCATTATTAAGAATATTTTACGTTTAAACGGATTTTTTTAAATTAAACAATGTTGTTTAGACAAGTTTTTATGAAAACAAATTACTTATGGTTTAAATGAGCGTTTAAATATGTAACATTGTTTAACTTAATTATATTATAAATATTTTAATCACATAATTCAATATAATTTAAGTTAAACTCAGATACTACCAATTTTAACGTTGAAATAATTGTTATGTGAAGTTTTTAATTATAAAATTTAAAATAAGCAATATAGTAAGATATTCATTCAGAGAGAAGACGTTGATGTTAACTCATGCCAATGTCATAAGTGTGTCATAAAAATGCATATATGTGTAATCAGGGTGACGTCAAACATAACGGATGCGGGCACCGTCAGTGAAGAGTGACCGAGTCTGGCGTTAAAGGCTTCCGTTTACTTTCTTCCAACTGCTGCTGACAACTCAACACTCACAAACTCTTTTACTTCTCTCTCTTTCTCTCTCTCTCTGATCCAAAAGACGATGAAACCTTTTCGTTGATTCCTTCGAATTCTTCACTTTCCTTCTAATTTTCCCGCACTTTCTCGTCCTCCAAACGCTCTCCGCAAACCCTATAATGGCGTCGGAATCCGCCGAGGAGGACAAATCCTGGGAGCACGTACTCCGCCGGATGCTCCCCGCCGGAGCGCCGCTCCCGGACGAGGAGCATCTGGACTACTCCATCGCCATCGAGTACGAAGGTCCTCCGGTTCCCTACGACGTTCCCAAGGTCGATCCGCTTGAAATCGGCGCCACCGCCTCCGCCATCGCCGTTCCGATTCGAACGGCTGTAGTAGTCTCCGATCACAACGCGTCGGCCTCGATTCCGGTCGCCATGCCTGTGCATCCGCGGTTCTCGCGGTTCGGCCGAGTCCGCAACGGCGGTTTCGACCGCGCGCCGCCGCCGCCGAAGAGTCCGGTGGAGAGCCGGAGGTCGTCATCGGTCTCCATGTCTCAGTCGCAGTTCGATTCGCGCAGCGGCGAGGTGGTTTATCGCTCCGATGATTCCGGCGAGGTAAACGGTGACGACGGAGCAAGCTCAGCCTCGGAGTTGGCATCTGCGCCGCAGACGCCGCCGAATTCGGCTCCGGTACAGCGCAGCGGTGCCGGAGCGGGCAAACGTCCGACGACGGTGACGTTTCATACTCCGAGGGACTCCGAAGACGAGGACGGCGATGGTTATTCGTCCCCGCGGTCGGTTGCGACGGAGCCGGTGGGATCGCCTGTGGGCGCGTCGCCGTCTCGGAATAAGAAGCGATGGATTTGTAGCAGATGCGGAAATAGTAACAGGTTGAAGGAGAAGGAAGCTT
This sequence comes from Sphenostylis stenocarpa, assembly GCA_963425845.1. Classification (NCBI taxonomy): domain Eukaryota; kingdom Viridiplantae; phylum Streptophyta; class Magnoliopsida; order Fabales; family Fabaceae; genus Sphenostylis; species Sphenostylis stenocarpa. Next base: position 68,403,598 of record OY731401.1, on the reverse strand, counting down.
GTTTGGTGTGTGATTCAAGGTATTGTAGTAACTGTGTGCTGAAAGCGATGGGGTCGATGCCCGAGGGAAGAAAATGCGTGAGTTGCATTGGGAAGCCCATTGATGAATCTAAGAGGCCAACTTTGGGGAAGTGTTCTAGAATGTTGTCGAAAGTTTGTAGTTCTTTGGAGATTAATCAGATTATGAAGGCTGAAAAGGAGTGTCCTGCTAATCAGCTTCGTCCGGAGCAGCTTATTGTGAATGGCAGGCAGTTGAGGCAAGAGGAGTTGGCTGAGATTTTGGGCTGCCCCATCCCTCCTCAGAAGTTGAAGCCCGGGAGGTATTGGTATGATAAGGACTCTGGACTTTGGGGCAAGGTGAAAATGGAAAAATACTAACAACTTTAATGTTTCAATATGTGGTGTTTTGTGTTTGCCCTCGGTTATATATAGAAACTACTTTTATTGGATTCGTTTATTGTTGTACTGAATTTGGATGCGATGGATTGCTTTCAGGAGGGAGACAAGCCTGATAAGATAATAAGTTCGAAGCTAAATATTGGAGGAAAGCTTCAGACGGATGCGAGCAATGGGAATACTAGAGTCTACATGAATGGCCGTGAAATAACTAAGATTGAGCTTAGAATGTTAAAGGTAATCAAATCAATAGTCACATTTCTACTTCCATCTGGCTTGGATTTGGTTCTTAATGAAATAGTTGAGCATGGAAGTTAGCTAATGTACTAACTTTTTTAGCTGAGCGTCAATGCTTATGTTTTTGCTTGGGCTTCCACTGAGGTTGTGTATGAATTACCATATGGGAACCCTAATAGATTGTTGTATTGTTTCGCAAGTTTATTAGACAATTGGTTATCTAAGGAAAAAACACAAATGAATGCGGACCTGTATTAGTATCAGTCATTTTATGGCCATTTTGGTTTCTAGGAATTTAGGTGTTTTGATTTTACTTGTTATTAATCAAATTCTTACCAAATACTATCTATATTAAGAAAATAGATATTACTTAAATTACTCTCTGTGCAGTGTAAAATATTGTCTCCAAAATAGCTCGTGTATATTAAACCTGGACATCCATTAATTTTTTTCTTAGCAGTTTCCTTTAAAATTAAGGGAAAATATTTCAAACATTTAAACTACCTGATTACTAATGTGTACTATAAATGTAGAATCACGTGCATCCAGCTAAATTCGTAAATTTTTAATACAACCATAACTTCTACTTGTTGACAATTAACAATCAAGTTGGACACAAATTATGAATTCCTAAGATTCGATTTATAAAGAATTCATTCATGGTTTTTACGATGGTTCATATAATTTTTACCTAAAATGCCGGTTTTCACGAAGTTCTTTCTTCTCCTGCTCTCTTATTATCTCTTTGATGTTGTATATTGTAAACACTATGCTCGAAAACAACTTAAGATCTTGTAAAGCTTGTCTTGCTAGGCAAGCTGCAAGGTCCTTTAAGTAGACAGTTCTGCTCCCTCTTTGAAATGCATTTAGGCCATCTCAAGTGAAATAAATCTTGAATTTTTTTTCTTTCTTTCCCTATTGATTCAACCAAATACCATTAAGCTCGTGTTTCACTTTTGTAATATGTTGCCTTTATCATCTCGTCATTGGTTTATTTGTCATTTGTTGTTTATCATTTCAGCTAGCAAATGTTCAATGTCCACGAGATACCCATTTCTGGGTTTATGAAGATGGATCTTATGAAGAAGAAGGGCAAAATAATATTAAGGGAAACATATGGGGAAAGGTTCTCTCTTATCTGATAATAAAATACATCTTCTGTTCAATTTGGGCTTGAAAGTGTATGTCTTCATGATTTGTTTTTTATACAATATTAGTTTGGTTTATGGTAGGCAGGCGTCCACTCGTTTCATTTGTTCATTATTCTCACTGCCTGTACCTCCTGCTAATCCTCCTGGGGTCAAAGAAAATTCAACTACCTATTCAACAAGATCCGTGCCTGATTATTTGGATCAAGCTAGAGTTCAGAAACTTTTGTTGTTTGGCATGGAAGGGTCTGGAACAGCCACGCTGTTCAAACAGGCATGTTTATTTTCTTTCTGTTTCACTTCTTCCATCTCTCTCACCCGTTGTTCTCATAGTTGCATGAATTCATACCTTTCTGTGCTTATTAACTTTTAGTCTGGCTGGTTTGGATTCAATATCTTTGGCTTTCCCTTTTTGACTGGTAAAGGACTTAAGTGAAGAGTCAGTTTATGTATAGGATTCGTAGTGCACTGGAGGCTGGTAGACTGCTAGTAATGTAGTTATAAGCAGACTATTAGGAATTTAGATATATACTGGTGCTCAACCACACTCACAAATATACGTTGTATATTATTTGCTTAAGTACGGATGATACGTGCATGCATATACTAACGGTTCTATGTATGAATGTTCTGTGTGCCTGTCGAGATTCACGTAATGTGCCAATGAATACCCATTTATGTATGTTTGCAGAATGCATACGTACTAAGAAATTATATGTATATTTAAACAAGAAATTGGATGCATTCAAATCTGTATGTCTCAACTTATGGATAATTTACCTTATATTTTAGTGCTTTCTCGTGTGCTCATTATGGATGGCTTTTTCGAGTCATGTGGCATGAGATAGTTTTGAAACTGCATAATTTTAGTTTTTTGGTTATTACACACTTTAGGGGGAACAGACTTTAGTTCTTGTTGTTATTGTGATTTTAACACATTTTCTTTTTTATATCTATTATTTTATCTATTTTTTATTTTATTTTTTACATATTGTCATTTCTAATTATCTATTCCTTCATTTTCTCTAAACAGGCCAAGTTTTTATATGGAAACAAGTTTTCTACGGAAGAATTACAAAACATCAAGCTTATGATACAAAGCAATATGTACAAGTATCTCAGCATTCTGCTTGAAGGACGAGAGCAGTTTGAAGAGGAAGCTCTCACAGAGAGAGAATCTACTTCATTAGAAGGTGAAGGATCTGGACTAGTACAAGGTATAATTTTACTTTCCTTCCCTTTCTTCCCTCTTTCATAGTCTGATGGGACTGTTTCTCTTTAAGCTGAAGTGCCACTGGTTTTCTACTATTTTATGGCATTTATTACTAATGTCAAGTCACTAAATTTGATTTTTCTGTCAGGGGTCATGAAAGAAATGATAAGTAGTGAAGCTTTTTACATTTGTTCTACATATTTTTAGTTATATTTCTTTTTTCTACATATGTATATTATATGCATATACAGTGATGCTTTTAATGCTTGCAACAAATGCCTTGTATTTTTCACTCTCTTTTACCCTCTTGGATAAGGCTTTTGTTTTATTTCTTACACTCTCTATATCATTTTTTCTTCATGTTTTGTCTCAAATTGTTGTCCAATTGGAACATTTAGTGAAGAACTTGTAGTCCCTTTGGGGAGAGCAGGGAACAAAATAATTGCTTTATGTTTCCTATGTTTGACCCAAAAGGTAACTTTTGGACCAAAAGAAATTATTTGATACTCTAGTGATATGCTAAATGTTGTCTGCAATTTAGGTCCAATGTGTAATAAATTCATTATTTGTTATTAAGATATTAAGCTTCATCAAGTACAATTTTGTTTGATATTTTGTGTGACAATATTGAACTTTTTTACAATGAAGTCAATCTAAACTAATAATAGCAACTAGCACCAATGCCGATCTCACTCCATGGGTCAATAACGTGGATCAATTGACACCAAATTTTTGATAAATCATTTAAGTAAGGTCGTTATCAATGGTTGCCTGTTGTCTTGGCAATGGTTCTTTTCCTTGCCCATATTTGGCTACAACTATGTTTTGATTGGTATATTGGATCATTTGTTCTTTTAAGCAACAATTTTCTAGTTGCAGAAATTTGATACCATGTAATTTTTTCCCCTTGTGGATGATATGATTTGATAATTTTTTTGGTAACTGTCTTTGGGAAAGATTCAGTTCTGTGAGTGAATCTAATTGTAAACTAAATTTAACAGAAACAGCAGCTGATGAAAACAAGCCTAGCATTTATTCAATCAGTACAAGATTCAAGCACTTTTCGGACTGGTTACTAGATATTATGGCCACAGGGGATTTAGAGGCCTTCTTCCCTGCTGCAACACGGGAGTATGCTCCTATGGTAGATGAGATCTGGAGAGATTCTGCTGTTCAGGAAACATATAAGAGGAGAGAGGAATTGCATAATCTTCCTGATGTTGCTAAATATTTCTTGGATCGGGTATGACTACTATTTTATTTTTACTATTTTGGCTTCTTGATTAGTATAAATTGGTGTTCTTTTGTATATTTTTTTTTGCACTTAAGCTGTTAATTATGTTTACATTACAACTTATATTTGTCCTTTAAAAGCATTATTTTGCCATTTTCATTCTGAAATTAATTCAAAGTGGCTGGAAACACTGTCACTGCTTTCCCAAACTACCTGTTTCACCTTATATGTCGGTGAGTTTTAAATATATGCAAGAGTTGCAATGTAACATTTTCTGGCTATAGAAAGAAACCAATTAGAAAGGATGTGTTGTACCAATAAGATGCTTGAATATGTAAGTGGTATATTGGCTTGGAACACTTTCGAAATTGTCTTTTTCCCTCTGAAAGCATGGATTTAAAAAGTTTCCATTTATCTTTTAGAAGTAAACAATTTAAGAGGGTTTATGGGTCAAATACGTTAGCTCTTTAGAGACAATGAATAAAAACTTTTATGGACTTGTGTTTAGACTGCCTAGTGGCTGTTCTCTCTATACGGCCTCTCCTTTGGATTTGCCTTCTGGTGGTGGCCATTCATTTAAACATTTACTGGAGGTGGTAGCTCATAGTGCAATGCTAATTGACAAAGTTTTTGGTTGCATCATATTTTTTATATTGCACGTGAAGCGATCAATGGAGCAAGATGTAGCCTTTCATGAAGCTCTAGCCTAGGGTTTAAGGTCATTTAGGGTGCGTTGTTTTGTTACTAATATTTGCTAAATTTTTATGTTTGTAGGAAAAGTATCATGTGCATGGCTATTGCCCAATTATCATGATCTTTTTGATTGACGTGGTTGGCTGAAATTAATTCAATCCCAAGAACAAAAGGCCAATGGAACGCCTTGCTGTCAGTAGAGTTTAGGCTCATTGGCAGCATTGATAAGTATAATATTATTGAATATTTACTATCAGGATTATATATGCCTGTAAGGATTCATTTACACCACTGTGGATCTAAATCAATCTTACACCTAGGAGTCACTGTTTGGTCTGAGCGGTAATTTAATCATTAAGTTAATTATCCTTTCTATAAGTCTTGAGGGTTATATGTTCTTTCATCATTGTTAACTGACCCTCATTATATAAATAGATACCTGATGGTAGGTTCCTGATTCGGTACTTACAGGGGCACTGTTAAAGCCCAATGATCTGCTAATGGGGACAGATTCTCCATTTTGGGAAAGGCACTAATTTGTAAGTAATAAATGAGAGGGAAAATTTGTTAGAGGAGAGAGAGAAACAAATATGTTATATAGGAATTTCAGAGTGGGAAAGGGGGGAATAATACAATTTCCCTTGTGGAATTGGAATCGTTGCCATCACATAATCACAAATATCTATGGAGCATTAAACTACTTAGCAGAAGAAAGTATGGAAACTATTGTCGCTTCCATATAGCAAAAGAGTAAATTATCCCAACAAAAGATTGAGAGTAGATTAGTAGATGTTATTAATTGATATTTTCAGTTATTTATGATTCACGTAAATTTTTAGATGTCTATAGATTTATATGAATTTGAAGATGTCTATCTTATGAACACGT